>OY728162.1:1078952270-1080202270 GCA_963277665.1 Viscum album | reverse complement strand
TCCTTAACCAGAGGATCACGTTCCAAACACAACATTGCTAATGAAGAATTACTTTTTCGACTCAAAGCATCAGCCACATTATTTGCTTTTCCCGGATGGTAATGAAATGTACAATCATAATCCTTTATTAATTCTATCCATCTACTCTGTCTCATGTTTAACTATTTATGAGTGAATATATACTTTAAACTTTTGTGATCAGTATATATTTCACACTTTACTCTATACAAATGATGCCTCCAAAATTTTAAAGCGAAAACAACAGCAGCTAATTCCAAATCATGTGTAGGGTAATTTACCTCATGAGTTTTCAACTGTCGTGAAGCATAAGAAATTACCTAATCATTCTGAATTAGGACGCAACCAATACCTTTCAATGAAGCATCAATGTATATAACAAACTCACCATTCTTGGAAGGTAGTTCCAAAACGTGATCATTCACCAATCTTCTTTTCAATTCCTGAAAAAAATCATCACATTCCTTTTTTCAGATAAACTTAACACCATTCTGAGTTAGCTTAGTCATTAGACTAGATAACCGTGAAAAATTTCTAACAAACCTTCAGTAATAGCCTGCCAAACCAAGGAATCTATGAATCTCAGTTTCATTTGTGGGTCTTTCCCAGTCTTCCACAAATTTTTTTTGCAGGATCAACAATTATCCCATCTTTAGAAACAATGTGACCAAGGAAAGAAATTTGTTGCAACCAAAACTCACACTTACTGAATTTTCCATACACTTTCTTTTATTTTATGGTTTTCAAGATAACCCTTAAATGTCTTTCATGCTCCTATTTACTTTTAGAAAACACCAAAAAATCATAAATGAAAACCACCACAAACATAACCAAGAACTCATGGAAAATTCTATTCATTATGTCCATTTATACAGCAGGTGAATTGGTTAGCCCAAAAGGCATTACTACAAATTCATAATGACCATATCTTATACGAAACGTGGTCTTCAGAACATCAGCTTCCTTTACCTTTAGCTGATGTTACCTCGATCTCAAGTCAATCATTGAAAAATACTGAGCTCCCTGGATCTGATCAAACAAATCATCGATATGAGGAAAATGATATTTGTTCTTAACAGTGATGTTATTCAAGGATCTATAATCAATGCAATGTCTTATTGAACAATCTTTCTTTTTATCAAATGAAACAGGAGCACCACATGGTGATGTGCTAGGTCGAATGAATCATTTCTCTAATAAATCTTGCAATTGCTCCTTCAACCCTAAAAGTTCAATTTGAGCCATTCGATAAGGGGTTTTTGAAATTGGCTTAGCATTAGGAACTAAATGAACAGTAAACTCAACTTCTCGATCTGGTATTATTCAAGGAAACTCATCAGGAAAAACATCAGGATACTCATTTGCCACTGGCACATCATTAAACTGAACAGTTCCTTTGTTTTCAACGATGTGTGCAAGGTAACATTCATTTCCATCTTTTACAAGTTTCTTGGCCTCTTGATAAGTTATCAACAGTAAGGGTTCATTCTTGTACACAAACTGAATGTATTTCTGAAAAGAAACTTCTTTAGCTCTACAGTCAATCTTAGCATGGTAAATAGAGAGCCTATCTATACCCAGGATAACATCTAACACTACTGGAAACTGGAGTTTTCCCAACACTTACATACCAACGGTTTAGTATAACCGTTGGTATTTGAGAGGTTTTGCCAACGGTTCTTGTCAACCGTTGGTATTTGAAGGAGATCCAAGCCTTTCCCCAACGGTTTATGAAAACCGTTGGGAAAGGCCATCTTTTACCAACGGTTTTGTTAAACCGTTGGTAAAAGTCCTCCTGGGAAGGATGTATACCAACGGTTTTTTTAAACCGTTGGTATAGAATTCATATCCCAACGGTTTTAAAAACCGTTGGGAATGTTTCCCTCATAAACAGAAGCCCGGTTTCTTTCCCTTCCCGTGCGACTGCAGCCCTAAATCCCCTCTGCCGAAGCTCTCATCCCCTCTGGTGCTCTCACCCAGGTTGGAGAACTCTTTCCCCATCTTCAATTAGTCAATTTTTTAGGTGAGAACTCCAAATCTGTAAGTCATATGTTATTTTTAATGCTGTTAATCTATTTTTTATTTTCTATTTTGATTTGCCCACACGGCTATATCTTTATCTTATTTGTTTTCTGTTTTGTGTTTTCTGTTTTCATTAAATTAATTAGTTCTACACTTCTAATCTATCATTTTGATGTTTTTCATCTACTGTTTTGGGTGTGTATGACTTGTTTTGGGTGTGTGTTTTATTTGGGTGTGTGTTGGGACATTGAATCTTGGGTGTATGACTTGTTTTGATTCAAAATGATTTATGTGTTAATATCATTTATAAATTTTCGATTCTTAGAAATCTTGGTATTGCTAGGGGCTGTCCAGGTGGTTGTCCGAGGGGTGGGGGGATGTCCGGGGTGAGTGGGGGGGGGTCCGAGGGGTGGGGGCTGTCCGGGGTGAGTGGGGGCTGTCCGGGGTGAGTCCGGGGTGAGTGGGGGGCTGTCCGATGGGTTGGGGATGTCCGGGGTGTGTGGGGGGCTATCCGGGGTGAGTGGGGGGTTGTCCGAGGGGTGGGGGGGCTGTCCGGGGTGGGTGGGGGGGGGGGGGGGCTGTCCGGGGTGAGTGGGGGGCTGTCCGGGGTGAGTGGGGGGCTGTCCGAGGGGTGGGGGTTGTCCTGGGTGAGTGGGGGGCTGTCCGAGGGGTGGGGGGATTTCCGGGGTGAGTGGGGGATTGTCCGAGGGGTGGGGGATGTCCGAGGTAATTGGGGAGTTGTCCGAGTCTGGGGTGAGTGGGGGGATGTCCGGAGAAATTTGATTCAAAATGATTTATGTGTTAATATCATTTATGTAGTTAATGTGAACCCATAGGTTGAGTATTTTGTGCTATCTATATATCATGTATTTTTATGTTATTTCTACACATTCCCAACCAGAGTTGGATAAACTTACCAACGATCAGAGGTTTTGAGTTATGGGTAATTTTTCTAATATCTAGGATGGTGGTTATATGTTTGGATAGCTACCATGTCTTCCCTGTTGGGTCGGAGGTGATGGCAAGAGGGGGGGGGGGTGAATTGCCTTTTTAAAATTAATTAACAATTTAAAACAAATTTAAATGCAGCGGAAAGTAAAATGGCAAGACACAATTGATAACGGAGTTCGGCTTTAAACACAAGCCTACGTCTCCGCTCCCAACTCAACCGTTGGGAGATTTATACGACCGCTTGCTTTTTAATGGTTATAGCAAGAAACCCACTAGCCGTTTTAAGGTAGGCTAGATCACCTTCTTACAGCTTGCTTTTTTATTATGGTTGTAGCAAGAAACCCAAATTGAAAGAAGGAAGAAAAAGGGTGGTTTGTTTTAATACAAACCCAATTAAGAACTAAACAATTGAAGTAAATAATTTAGAACAAACTAGAGGAAGCCTTGAGCGCCAAGTGGTGAGTGTAGTTGATGTAGAGGCAGCCCAAGCTTCAAGGATGGCAATTGGATCTCAAGTAGCCTTTGAGAATTGTCGTAGGAGCCTCAAATGATCAAAATAGCTTTGGTATGCTTCGGTATATGATCGGTAGTCTTCCCGGCATCCATGGACGTCTATTTATAGGAGAAATACTCCCAAATACTTCAATATGGCCGTTGGAGGGCTTTCGGAGCCGTTGGGGATCAAGTGGGCAAGTCTGGTCAAGCTCTAACGGCTAGTTTGACTTTGCTTACCGGCTGACCGGTGCTTGCCCACCGGCTGGCCGGTGCCTTGGAAGGTGGAGAGAGCTTCTGCCCAGGAGCCACCGGCTGGCCGGTGGGAAGGCCACCGGCTGGCCGGTGGTGAGACAGTAGGTCTCACTATTCCAAAGAGTTCCACCGGCTGGCCGGTGAGGAGGCCACCGGCTGGCCAGTGGTCTAGACAGAAGACATCCCATTCTGTCTGGGCCCACCGGTTGGCCGGTGATCAGACACCGGCTGACCGGTGGAACCTGGCAGAGGGCAAGCCCTTCTGCCTTGTCCACCGGCTGGCCGATGGGCTGGATCCGTTTGGGCAGATGCTTACTTCGCACAGCACATTGCCAGTTTTTATACACATTTATAATCTTCCCTCATGGTTGTGTATGAAAAAACCTTTCACTTTCATGAGTATACTCATATCTGGTCCTTCTGATCCTGGCATTGATATTGATGTAAAATATTGTCCATTGTGAAAAAGTATCAACGCAATCAGAAGCCGTTAGATCGATTTGGCGTATGTACGTAAAATATTGTCCATTTTAAACTAAATACATACACTTGGAGTGATACCGGTCACACCGCGCCTCGGATTGAGACCCCACCCTTTCCCCTCGGCTGTCAAAAATCATAACCAGATAGTCGAAGGGTGATTTTGACAGCCGAGGGGAAAGGGTGGGGTCTGAAGACATTGTAGGATATGTCGAAGGGTGATTTTGTGTGTGACCGGTATCACTCCAAGTGTATGTATTTAGTTTAAAATGGACAATATTTTACGTACATACGCCAAACCGATCTAACGGCTTCTGATTGCGTTGATACTTTTTCACAACGATCAATGACTCATGTGTGACGTGTACGATTCAACACCGCATCAAACCGAGGCCCGGTGTGGCCGACACCACTCACAGTGTCACTGTTTTGTTAAAAATGGACTTAATTTTAAGTGAAATCAACAACTGACATACGACAAACCGACCAAACCCATTGAGATTCTATTGAAACTTAAGGACAACTATCCATGGGTCAAATGTGACGTGTAAGATTCAACTCCGCCTCAATCCGAGGCACGGTGTGACCGCTACCACCCAAAGGGTCGCTCTCTTGTTTAAAATGGACACCACTTTAAATCTATACTTAACTATTCTATGATGAATAAGGTGTCCCAAGAAATTTATCATCTTTACATAGAGGCTTACCAATGGTTCTAATTTATTAAAATAGTAAGAAGAAATAAAAAAATTGATGAAATTGACTCGGAAGACATTAAGATAATGTTTCTTAACAAGTTTTCCATTGAACTCTTGATACAAATATATATAGAGAATTTATAGTGCTGAAGAAAATAGAAGTTGAATCTATCACAACCTATGAATAAAATTTTTCATGTCTTGAATGGTATTATTAGGGTTTTGATATTAATAATGCTATAAAAATTAATGGATTATTCAGTGGTTAAAAACCACACCTTCTAAATGATCTAGAAATTCGATAGGTTGGAATCTATAAATAAATAGTTTGAAGTGATATCATCTTTGTGATAGAGTCTCGAGAACAGTCCCATGGATATGGTGATAAGAAATGAAATAAGGAGATTCAACATAAGTTTAAGTGGCTCTCTTTTGTTTAAAATGAACACCATTTTATGTACATACGGAAAAACGACCAAACGGATTCGGTTTCCGTTGAAACTTTAGGAGAACGATCCATGGGTCATATGTGACGTGTACGAATCAACCCCGCCACAATCGGAGACGCGGTGTGGCCGACACCACTCAAAAAGTGTTGGTCTTTTGTTTCAAAAAGACGTCATTTTAAGTCCACCGGCCAGCCGGTGTGAGACCACCGGCCAGCCGGTAAGGTCACCGGCCAGCCGGATCCAGCCCATCGGCCAGCCGGTGGACAAGGCAGAAGGCCTTTCCCTCTGCCAGGTGCCACCGGTCAGCCGGTGTCTGGCCACCGGCCAACCGGTGGGCCCAGACAGAATGGAATACCTTCTGTCCAGACCACCGGCCAGCCGGTGGAACCCAGACAGAATAGCATGCTTCTGTCCAGACCACCGGCCAGCCGGTGGCTCAGCACCGGTCAGCCGGTGGAGCCAGAGAAATCCCTTTCTTCTGTCTGGTGCACCGGCCAGCCGGTGGATCAGCACCGGCCAGCCGGTGTGCTCAGTCAAACTGACCAGGCTTGCCCACTTGATCCCCAACGGCTCCGAAAACCCTCCAACGGCTATATTGAAGTATTTGGGAGCATTTCTCCTATAAATAGACATCCATGGATGCCGGGAACACTACCGATCATATACCGAAGCATACCAAAGCTATTTTAATCATTTGAGGCTCCTACGACAATTCTCAAAGGCTACTTGAGATCCAATTGCCATCTTTGAAGCTTGGGCTGCCTCTACATCAACTACACTCACCTCTTGGCGCTCAACGCTTCCTCTAGTTTGTTCTAAATTATTTACTTCAATTGTTTAGTTCTTAATTGGGTTTGTATTAAAACAAACCACCCTTTTTCTTCTTTCAATTTGGGTTTCTTGCTACAACCATAATAAAAAAGCAAGCTGTAAGAAGGTGATCTAGCCTACCTTAAAACGGCTAGTGGGTTTCTTGCTATAACCATTAAAAAGCAAGCGGTCGTATAAATCTCCTAACGGTTGAGTTGGGAGCGGAGACGTAGGCTTGAGTTTAAAGCCGAACTCCGTTATCAATTGTGTCTTGCCATTTTACTTTCCGCTGCATTTAAATTTATTTTAAATTGTTAATTAATTTTAAAAAGGCAATTCACCCCCCCTCTTGCCATCACCTCCGACCCAACATCCATCAGTCATATGTGACATGTACGAGCCCACTCGGGCTCAATCCGAGTCGCGGTGTGGCCGGGATCAGTCTAAGTGGCTCTCTTTTGTTTAAAATGGACATCATTTTAAGTACATTTGGAAAACCGACCAAACGCATTCGTTTTCCATTGAAACTTTAGGAGAACGATTCATGGGTCATATGTGAGGTGTACGAATCATCCCCGCCACAATCCGAGGCGCGGTGTGGTCAACACTGCTCTAACTGTGTCTGTTTTGTTTAAAATGGGTAGGATTATAAGTGAAAAGAACTGGCATACGCAAAACCGACCAAACGCATTCGGTTTCCATTGAAACTTTAGGAGAACGATCCATGGGTCATATGTGACGTGTACCAATCATCCCCGTCTCAATCCGAGACGCGGTGTGGCCGACACCGCTCTAACTATGTCTCTTCTGTTTAAAATGGGCATGATTATAAGTGAAAAAGAACAACTGGCATACGCAAAACCGACCAAACGCATTCCGAATCTTTTGATCATTTATCACAACAATCCAGGGGTCATATGTGACCTGTACGAGGCAACCCGGGTTCAATCCGAGTCGCGGTTTGGCCGAGATCAGTCTAAGTGGCTCTCTTTTGTTTAAAATGGACACCATTTTAAGTACATACGGAAAACCGACCAAACGCATTCGGTTTCCATTGAAACTTTAGGAGAACGATCCATGAGTCATATGTGACGTGTACGAATCATCCCCGCCTCAATCCGAGCTGCGGTGTGGCCGACACCGCTCTAACTGTGTCTGTTTTGTTTAAAATGGACAGGATTATAAGTGAAAAGAACAACTGGCATACGCAAAACCGACCAAACGCATTCAGAATCTTTTGATAATTTATCACAACGATCCATGGGTCATATGTGACGTGTACGAGCCAACCCGGGTCAATCCGAGTCGCGGTGTGACCGGGATCAGTCTAAATGTCTCTCTTTTGTTTAAAATGTACACCATTTTAAGTACATATGGAAAACCGACCAAACGCATTCGGTTTCCATTGTAACTTTAGGAGAACGATCCATGGGTCCTATGTGACGTGTACGAATCATCCCGCCTCAATCCGACATGCGGTGCGGCTGACACCACTCAAAGTGTCCGTCTTTTGTTTCAAAAGGACGTCATTTTAAGTGAAAAACATCAACTGACATACGGAAGACCGACCAAACGCATTCGGATTCTATCGATACTTTAGCACAACGATCCATGGGTCATATGTGACGTGTACAAGTCAACCTCGTCTTAATCTGAGATGTGGTGTGGCCGACACCGCTCTAACTATGTCTCTTTTGTTTAAAATGGACATGATTATAAATGAAAAGAACAACTGGCATACGCAAAACCGACCAAACGCATTCGGAATCTTTTTATAATTTATCACAATGATCCATGGGTCATATGTGACATGTACGAGCCAACCCGGGATGAATCTGAGTCGCGGTGTGGTCGGGATGAGTCTAAGTGTCACTCTTTTGTTTAAAATGGACAACATTTTAGGTACATACGGAAAACCGACCAAACGCATTCGGTTTCCATTTAAACTTTAGGAGAACGATCCATGAGTCATATGTGACGTGTACGAATCAACCCCGCCTCAATTGGAGACGCGGTGTGGTCGGCACCACTCATAGTGTCCGTCTTTTGTTTCAAAAGGACGCCATTTTAAGTGAAAAACATCAACTGGCATACGGAAAACCGACCAAACGCATTAGGATTCTGTCGATACTTTAGCACAACGATCCATGAGTCAAATGTGACGTGTACGAGTTAACCCCGCCTCAATCTGAGGTGCGGTGTGGCCGGTATCACTTCAGGTGTATGTATTATGTTTAAAATGGACATCATTTGAGGTAAAAATATATGGTATAGAAAAAACCGATCATATTATGAATTGAATTTCAGATTCCACGTATAATTGTCATCTAAATTTTAAATTGAATTCTATATGAATTATGTATGTTTATGAATTGTAATTTAATTATGGATTTGTATAGTTTCAGGATCCATTATATGTTAAATGTGTATGAATTTGTTCGTAATTGAATATGTATGTTTTATTTTATTACTGGTACAATAGTTGGATCGAAAATGAGGTGAAAATGAGGTGAAAATGAGGTGAAAATGAGGTGAAAATGAGGCCTGATGACTGGTGGTGATAGGCAGGGGACAGGGGGCATAGGGTATGCCAACGGTTTCAAACCGTTGGCATATAAGTTTTTAGCATGTCGTTTCCCAACGGTTCTAAACCGTTGGGAAAGACTTCACCAATTCCCAACGGTTTAAAACCGTTGGGAAACTATTCCACATGGTATATCCCAACGGTTTGGAACCGTTGGGAAAATGTGTGGCATTTGGTTTTCCCAACGGTTTGGGAGAACCGTTGGGAAAAACTATCCCAACGGTTCACCCAAACCGTTGGGGTAGGGTAACTTCTATGGGCCTATTGCAACGGTTGAAAGTAAACCGTTGGGAAAACCTTTCCCAACGGCTTACTTCCCAACGGTTATGAGAACCGTTGGGAAAACCATTCCCAACGGTTTGAGGGGCTTTCCCAACGGTTCTGAACCGTTGGGAAATAGTTTATTTCCAGTAGTGTAACTATACTAGAGGTAGAACAATAAGGTTTTCAAGTAGGTTCATTCCACAAATAAGGATAGGAAGATTCTTATAAATTATTTTTGCGTCAAAATTTCCCCTAGGTGTTTTTACCAAAAGTTCGGGAGTAATTTCATGAGACGGTATTCCCATTTCACTTGAAAAGGTTTCATAGATGAATGAATGTGTGGACCCCGAATCAAACAACACACTGGCATAATCTGAAAAATCAAACAATGTATCTAATACAACATCATTTGATGGCCTGACATCTGCTGAAGTAGTTGAAAAGGATTCACCACCCCTTTCTTCTTGTAGTCTAACTGCTTCCCATCACTCAAGCTCTTTGTCGGACACTAGTTTTCATAGTGACCCATCTCATTGCACTTAAAACATTTCACTAACTGTAAATCAAATTTGGTCTTACCTTCACCTTGATCTTTTTTAGTGCAATCACGAGCTTTATGTCCCATATTACCACATCAGTAGTACTTTCCAGAATTCAAAAGACATTCCCCAGCATGCCTTTTGCCACATTTATCACAAACTGGAAACTTTGATTTCTTACCATCAGACTTTTTTGATGAATTCTTCCCTTTCTCCTGCCACCTCATTCTCTTCTTCTGCAGGTTGTTATAGAACAGTTTATCATCGACTTTCCACCTTCTCAGCACATCAAACAAGATTTTCGTATCATTTAAACTCATGAGAAGCTAATACCCTTCGATATTTTGGCTTTAATCCTAAGTAAAAACGATTGATTTTACTATCAAGGTCTCAGAGAGAATTTGGAGCATACCTTGCCAATCAAGTGAACCTTTCTTCATAGGTAGCCACTGAGTCTCCCTCTTGCCTCAATTTAATGAATTGATTTTCCATCCTAAGTCGAAAAACCATAGGAAAATACTTTTCACGAATCATACCTTTGAATTCATCCCAGTCGAGAGCATCAATCTCATCGCGTCCCTGATATTTTTAACCATCGACGACCACTGATCTGCTTCACCCTCCAAATGGTAAATAGTAAGACTAACCTTTTGATTGTATGAACACCCCATGACATCGAAAATATTCTCCAGTGCTTGAATCCACCCTTCAGCTAGCACAGGGTCAGATGATCCTTTGAATGATGTGGTATGTTGCCTCATGAGATGTTCCACCACTGACATGTTCCTCTGTGGTTGATCTGGCTGATCTCGTGCATGGATACCACCACCATTTATCGCTTGATTCAACTGCACCCTTACTGCAACAAACTGTTCTATTCCAATTCCGACCATCTCAGGATGCTGATTCGGAAGGTTGTTTCCTTCTGCATGCCTTCCTAGCACTGCTTCCCTATTTCCTCTACGGAAAACCATTCTGAACAAACATGTCTTATATGATGAAACATTGTAAGTTTCAAATACTATATCACTTCAATTTGACAATAAAAAAACTATTTTTGGATAATCATTTAATAGAATTCTAACTCCTAAAGTTATATAAACCGACCTTTGATACCAACTATAAGGCCCCGGGCTTAATCCATACTTAATCTTGAGTTGTTACAAGATTACACTTTGAGGATCTTTTCAGGTTTAGAGTTTTAGAGAATTAGATCATAAAACATTCATTACATTCCACATTTAAACAAAGTGGTTACATAAAACATAGTATTCATTTATTCCATCAATGGAAACATATTTAAAATAAAACATGGATTCTTTATTGACACTTCCTTTACACTATCATCATATCATGTACCTTTTCTTTGACATGTGAAAAACATTTCAAAAACTTGGGATGAGTATAAAAATCTCAGTAAGGGATATAAAAATATGGAAAGGAAACATGGGTCCATATATACATAAGAATGAAATCATACATTACAAATAAAACATAAGCACTTTAACATACCTCATCAAATCATTAATAAATCATAGAAATAATAATACATAAAGGTAACTTGAGGCATTCATAATATTCTTACGTAGAGAGTAACCCTCTTAGTTACGCTTGCAATACCCATCACAGTATATTCCATAAATCTCTTTGGAGAAACCATAACGTTTCACTCCTTCGAGTTACCCAATGCATTGGAGAGCTATATCGGGCTCACCCGCACTTAGTTTATCATGAAACCACCTGTATTCATAATAATGCCCAAGAACCATAACATAATCGTATCACATAAAACATACATAAAGGAAACATAACATTTCCACATTTCAATCAAAAGATATCAATAAAACACATTGATATAATAAAAACATTATGAAAACCATTTTCAATACCAAAATAAAAGAAAAGTAAAACATTGTATTTATTTTTCTTTTAAAAAAAAGATATGGCTTCTAGAAGAATCCGTAACTCAAATAATGGTCACGGCGGCGAAGAAGTCGTTGTCGCCGCATACATAAGAAAAAAATATTCCCTTTTGTCGTTTAGTAAACGCTTTGTATAAAAAAGATTCCTTTTGAATAAACATAAAAGTCAAATGGGTTTATACACCGTATAAAATAAGGTTGTGTATAAAAAAAATATGCCTCAATGAAAGGAGATTGAGACGAAGTCCCATACCTCGGGACCGACTTGACACGATCGTTCTTTAATGTCCTGGATAATAAACATCAGTTAATTTCTACTTGCTTAAGAACCTTTTTCAAGTTCATTATTCCTTTTATATCACTTAATTCCATGTCATTAACACTATTTAATTTTTTAAGTTAACAACGGTTGTTTTAACGATCATTGGTACTTGAGTCAAAAATAAACCCTTTATAATTACAAGTTGTTCATTTATCGATTATATCCAGAATTATAATCATGATGTATAAATCATATATATCCAGTATATACATGCATTTATAATATTACATAATAATTTAGAGGTAAGAAATGAAATGCACCGTTCATGGAGACGGTAAGCCGTACGTACGCATGAACGCTACTTTCATTTCTATTTCATATTTTATAGAATGGAATCATAATGATATAAAGCTATACTATAATTCCAGTATAATATCATATATAATATCCTTGTTCCATCCTTTTATGTCCCACATATTGTATTTAACGAATAAAATAACTTTGAGGGGGCGGTAGTCCGCACATCCTTAAATGAAGATATTGCGTTTACCGATAATGGAAACCATAAAGGTATGCCCAAAATGAAAAATACAGAAGCTTAAGGAAAAAATAAACATATTATATATCATATATAAATATAGTGACATCTTAATGGCCACCTTTGAAGGTGTTAAAAGAATGTTGAACAATCATCGTTTCGAGAGGCATAAATTCACCATCCACGGAAACAGTATGTCCTTTAACCATTAGATGTAGGTGTGTGTAAGTGTAGCTCGAATCCTTCTTATAACAACATCCTAGTATATTTAAGATACTGTAGTTGTTACAAATGAAATGAATAAAAAGAGTTTAGGGGGTTGGAGAAGCAAAATAAAACAAAAGGACTCAAGTGAATACATTACCTTAAAATCGGGTAACTCCCCTTGGTCTGAGCACAAAGGCTTCCTTGGGAATACTTCTGCCGAAAGTGATGCTTCAAGGAGTAAGAGAAGGAAGTGGAGAGACAAAATGGGCAGGGGTTGGCCGAGCCAAAGTCTTTGGAAGTGTGGCTAAGGAGGTAGAGGTGGGGGCCTTTTATAAGAGGAGAGGAGGGGCACTCTTGGAAAGTAAAGAAATGATACTTTATTTTAAAATGAGTTTCGGATTCAAAAGGTCCCACATTGATATAATTCGAGGATAAGGTGATAAGGGTTATAAATCCACCCATCCAATAGGTTTTGGACATGTGTAGGTCATAGAGTTTACATTATCATTTCATTTTATTTAAATCCTTTATTAATGAGGTAATCTCTACATCATCGTGATGTCATAAATAATTTAATTTAATTAATATATAAAAATTATAAAAAAATTTCATGATTTAGGAAATCTTTTTTATCATTCATATGAATATTTATAGTCAAAAATCTGACTTTTATAACCCTATTTAAATTTTTTTTGAGTAAAACATCTCATGTTTGTGTCATTTTTACTTTAACATTACCTAAAAAGTTAGTTATGTCATTTCCCAACCAAAGTGGCTCCATGGGATCCCCAAGGGGACCCATGGATTTTCTTGGTAGGACATGACACATCAAATTATGGTAGGACATGTTTCTTGGTATTTTCATTTTATTATAATATCATTTTATTATAATATCATTTTCCCTTAAATTTCACTAATTACCTCTAATCGTGATTAAAAACATAAAAGTTACTATTCACCAAAAAAATATTTTAATCTCATTGAACAACATTTAACTTCTTAATGACAACCATGTATGTAGTATTTTATAAAATCAAATCACATAAGTGAAAAATTTTCATTTAAATGAAAAATTCAGTTTCTTTAAATACCACTTAGTGGTTTCACTATTCATCAAAATTGAAGTTTTTCAGAAAAATACCAAAACCTCGCCCTAAGCTATATTTGATATTCCGAATTCAAAAATGATGTCTATTTTACAAAATTAAAATCATATAAGTCACATTAATTAATTTAATAATTAATTCTCACTGTCATGACAAATAGCATGTTTTTATGAAACAATAAGTATCAAAAGATTGACACTAGTTTAAGTCAAATTTCAAAGTGAAATTGATTCCAATGACCACCATTGGATTAAATGGTAAAAATATATTCTAATTTAACTTCAAAACAAATTCAAAAGATAATCTAATCATATAAATAATTTATATTAAAAAGAGTTTTTGAATTAAAATAAAACATTTTTCACTATTCATTAAAAAATGAACTTTATCGAAAAATACCCAAAATTTACGAAAAGTAAATTTTGATGTCCCAATCATAAATAATGAGTTTATTTTGAAAAAAATAGCTTATAAAATTTTCAAAAGATAGATTTAAAAATGGTTTTCCATCAAAAGGCAGTAAAACAATATTTTAAAAATATTAGTGTATTCCATGATTAAGATTGGATTCATCTTCCTTTTAAGCCTCTAAAAAACTATCTAATTCATTAATAGGAATAGATAAAAATATATATTATTCATTACTTACTTGGGATTTTACAGTTATTTTCATGGATCATGAATTTCCTTGATGCATAAGAATCCACTCCGTAATTATTTTTAAAGAAATACCCCGGTCATTTATTTGATACATAATGATACGTTAAAAATAATTCTTCTCCCAATGGTAAATGCAATTTGATACATTATCTAATGTCTTCTATAAATCATTATAACATTCATCACATTTATTTCACCATGAGAAGTCATTTTCGTGTCAATTTGGATAATGGGTTATCTAATTAGGAAAAATTTTGAAAATATCAACTATAGTAAACTAACAATCTAATGAAACAAAATATCTTATTTATATTCATTGGAATGGGAATTTATTTAATAAAATATCCCTATTAAGTATCAATAGATATTATATTATTGGAGAAAACATTCCCACGAAAAAAACATCCTAGATCCAAAATTCACACTTATTGAGTTTTGAATATAAAAATTTTCCTCATAAACTCTTGAGAATTATTCAAAAATGATATTTATACTCTTAAAATCTATTATAGTATATTACTATATTAAAAATAAATACCACAATTGAATTATCATGATAATCCTTAATACATTATTCATTATATCCAAACACATATAGGTTGAATTTGTCATTCCAAATTGAATTATTAAAAAATTATAATTTCCATACCTCATATAATCGTTTTTCATTAGAATATCAACTATTTTCACCAAAAATTAAGGATTAACAGAGTGAAGATAAATCATTAATAAATATTAACATCCCTGAAGATGGTAATAAAATTAATTAATGTGTCTTAAAGGATTAATATTCATTATTTAATTATGACAAATGTCTTTATAATAATTTAATAACCTCATTAAATTGTCCTTATTATTAACAATACGAAAAATCAACATAAAAAAGAAGTCAGCGATTCTACCTATGTTGGCAACTAAATCGATCCAGCACCCAACCCGAAGGGAATTCTAGATCCCCTTGTCCAAGAAATAAGTTTTTCCGTAAGGAAGCTAGCACATGGGGAATGAATTCACCACCAAAACAGTGTTAAATGTGGTGAAAAATAATCTATCATCTGGAATGGAAATTCCAAACTACATCAAATAATCCTATAAAGATGAATAAAAAACAAAGGCACATATTGAGATAAGAATCAATCAAAATGGAATAGAGTTGTCTTATATAAATGAAATAAAATAGAAGAATAAATAATTCTACCTCAGGTAGATATGGTGGATATAATTACAACAAAAAAAACTTGATCTAAGCCCAAAGCCCACTCCATGTAACCATTGGTTTCTCACCACCTACCAACTCACCCATTATCTTCCCAAAAAACAAACCACTTATCTAACTGAAACATAGAAACCATAATATATAGGTTTGAGATATATAACCTAGTAGATCACTACCTTACCAATATATAGAATTCATTCATATGTAAATTCATGATTACCATTTTAAAAAATAAATTAAAAATTTGAATTTTCAAATATTACCATATGAAAACCAATATCATTTTTGAGACCTTATTAAAATTTTTAATTTTGATCTCTTTCTAATGAATAAAACCATTTTAAAATTTCTTCTTGACTTGTGTATTTTTAACCAAATCACCCATTCAAAATTTTATTCCTATATATCATTAAAACCCATGTAAACAGAAACAACCCAAATATAATGGATAAAGCATAAAAAAAAGTCATCCCTATAATTCAGAATATAATTAATAGAAATATAAAATAATAAGATGTCTCAAACAATATGTCCAAAAGGGAATACAATCAATAACAACATAACTACTCCCAACATAAACCATAAATCAAGATATAAGTATTTCATGAGAACTACACTAGGTCCAAATTTGATAGGTATATATGCATTACCAATCCAATGTTGGAATACAATCCATCCTATGATATAACAACCCAATATAATACAGTCACCTAAACCACACTAGTATCATCTAGATGGCACTCCACACATAGACTTATATGAAATTAGAGGTTACATGAGTAGTGTCCATCGCCATTGGTGTAGCGTAATCATATATCTATCACATGGTATTAGGGTTACCATGTCCAAATCAATGTGAATATAAGTGGATATAAAATCATATATTAACACATAAGGTTTATGAAATAACTCCCCCTCACCTTTATAAACCTCATATAGATAAAATCATTTTCACATAATAAAAACAACCAATCAATCTTTAAAGCAATAAGGAGCAATTACTGAGGACCCCCATTGAAATAAACGAATTAATTTTTATTGTTCTAAGTGATACATTATAGAAAACCCAACATGGAATGATGATACATTTTTTAATCCATAAAATATCAATTTATACATTTTTATATATCCATTATATCCACAAACACCATTTATATACCAATGCATCACGTTAAAACATTTATTTCTTTTCATTAAATTCGAAACAAGGTAAAATTATTTCTTTTTAATAAAAATCAATTTATATATCCATTAAATAATTTTTGAAATTAACATGGAAAACCATTATTCCAGAAAAAATTTGAAATATATTTTATAACCCCTTATATAAATCAATTATAGGGAATCAATTAAACAATGATCTAAATACCTATTTAAAACATTATTTTGACCCTTCAAATGAAAAGATGATGTAAAAATAAAATAAATTTTAATGAAAACATTTTAAATAACATTATAGACATTTAACATATGATTATCACATGAAAAATTTCCATTTAAAAATATTATATTGAAATTCACAAGTGAAACCCCATATGACGATCCGAAATTTCATATAATCAATATGAAAAAACCACAAAGATATGATATATGTTTTTAGTTTATATAAAAATAATTTTTTTTATCATAATAATCACATAAATTACACAATAAAGGTAAATCATTGAAATTAAAACCTTGAATAAGAAGAAATTAATCTGAAAAAACCCAAATTGGTCTCCTTTAACATAGATCACAAAAACAAGGATTTAAATGAGGTTTATAGACCCTATAGACCATATGACCTATCATTAATTCTACCCCAAACAATAAATCATCCAATAATACCCATAGGATTCACAAGATAAATCATGATCAATTGAAAATAGGAATGGGATAGATAGAGAATATGGATGAATATCTATAGTCAATTTAACTAATAGGAATGATATGAACACATGGATGGAAGGAATATGGTCCATCGAACTGAGAGGGAGGAAAATATGTGTCCCAAAGTTAAACATTAGGGGAGTAATATTATGGAATTTTAAAAAAATTTACAAACCATTCATGATGAACTGTTTGAATAAATGGTCTGTAATAATCGTACGCCCACCATGTGGGCTACCCTAATGCCTCAATCCTAGCTACATGGTCTCCTGGGAAGCTCTAAATTATTTGTAAAATAATTTAAGGGTTATGTGAAACACCAATTTCACATGATCGTTCAATTAACATGGTTTCTCATTGATTTATTCTAACTACTTGTTCTAACTGTGAAGTACCTAAAAATATTTAATTACGTCATGTTTAATGCCTAAAAATTATGAGGATGTAAAATGACCCAAATTAATATAAAATAATAGAGAACGAAAATTACCATTAGGTATGAGTGATGAAATTATTTCCACAATTCCACTTTATACCCCAAGAATGTTATTTATTGAAAATAGAAGTCAATTAAAAATGAAAGATTTAAAGAATTCTGATCCAAACTAAATAAAACAAGAAGCCTTAATCTAGACAACAAACATAAATTTTCTTAAAAAAAATCAAACTGATCATCCAAATTTTTTTGATGTCATTAAGAGTAATAAAACCATATCCTTGAGTTTAGGAATTTCAAATGTTAAAATGATACCTTTCACGGTCTCCCAATAATTTATAATATATCTAACTTGTGAAACCAAATAAACCATATAGGGACACCTCCTAAAAAAATATAAGATGAAACAATATTCAAAACAATAACAATTAATATATAAGGGAGGAAACACATCCCATAATCATCCATAAAAAACAACATGTACTCTAAAGTCATTCCACAATATACAAGGATAACTTAGGGTCAGAATAAATATAAATAACTAATAGTAGATCTTAAAAAGCATAATCTAAACATTAACCAGTGAAAAGTCTCAATTTGTGAATCACCCACCCTAGTTTCCCAAACGTGTAACAAAGGCCCCTACTCATTCCCAACCAAGAGAGCCTAAAATATCCCCAAAAAGGGCGATAAGAAACCCAAATACTCAAAATAGATTCACCCCAAGAACTATGAATAAAAAACAATATTCATAGCCTTCCATAAAAGACAAATTAACAAGATTGATAATGATACTATAATAGTAACAGAAAATGTAAACATATTCATCATCTATAAAAATGGTCCTAAAAGAAGCCATCCTACATAAATAGATCAAAATCAATGCTTCTTCTTAAAACCTAGCTTAGAAAATATTTTAATATCACCTAAATTATAACATCCCATAAATTTTGTCAATGGAATTTACCTTCGTATTATATAATTGTTTCAAACAACGAATCAAATAATTTTTTATTATAATTATTTGAAAAATAAACCTACAAAATAAATATTTTTTATAATAATCGTAAATATTACAACTATATAACAAATATAAGTAAGAAAACTAAAATATAAAAATTGGTATCTAATCGTTCCACTAGAAGAACTACACTAACAAACTACATTGTATAAATGTAGTAGAATATTTTTAATATAATAATCATATTGAAAATGAAAATATAAATAAACATAAATAAAAAAAATTAATAAATAACTAATGAAATCTGATGTATGTATAGAATGTATGGATCCCATATTTCTGAATCTAATCTAACAGCTGGAATAGAAATTTGATTGTTGGAATAGTAATTCGACCATTTATTATAGTAACCTGGATTCTAGAATAGTATCCCCACTTAATGATGTTTAAAATATTATTTAGTTATCTTATAAAATGAAAATATGATATATTTATCTCGCGATACAAGTAAATAAATTTTTTGAAATTGATAATTTATGTGTTTGTATTTTCATATATCATAAAAATTTTAGATGCACTTTTATAATAAATATAATTATTTAGAAGAAATTTAATTTTAATAAAATTGATTTATAAATCAATATTTTATTATTATAATG
Organism: Viscum album; assembly: GCA_963277665.1. Classification (NCBI taxonomy): domain Eukaryota; kingdom Viridiplantae; phylum Streptophyta; class Magnoliopsida; order Santalales; family Viscaceae; genus Viscum; species Viscum album. Next base: position 1,080,182,872 of record OY728162.1, on the reverse strand, counting down.
ATAAGATAAATTTAAGAGATCGTATATAATTTTTCCAAGGGTTAGGAAGTTGTTCATAATATTTAATTGGTATTTTTCAATAAAATGAGGAGTAAATTTAAAAAATTTATTATTCACATTTTGAAAATTATTTTTAGAAAATATAATTCATTTTTTAATCTACTCATCATAATATGTTTAATTTTATTTTGATTTATATAAAACTTTTTATCATTTGGTAAAAAGTGAAATATGGTAAAATAGGGTAATTAACATTATTTGATAAATATATGAATTTCAGATTCATGACTAGTCCAACCATTCACTAGTTTGAACTCACATTAACTACTTACTATATATGGTCTCAATATTCATCAATATTTTTATTCGTGAGTAAAATAATAATCAATTTAATACAAGATCACATGTATGTGCTACCCTAACAACTCAAACCGAGCAACATGGTCTCCTAGGAAGATCTAAATTATTTGGAAAATAATTTAGGTGCTATGTGGAACTCCAGTATCACATGATTGTTCAATTAACTTGGATTCCCATTGATTAATCCTAAATATTTCATCTAACTGTTATGCACCTAAAAATATTTTTTTACATCAAGTTTAATGCCCAAAAATAATGAGGTCATAAAATGACCCAAATTAATATAAAATAATAGAAAACAACCACTACCATAATATATGAGTGACAAAATTATTTCCACAATTCCACTTTATACCCCTAGAAATTCTTTTATTGAAAATAGAAGGAAATTAAAAATGAATGATTTAATGTAGACTGAACCAATGTAAATAAAACAACAAGACATAATCTAGAGAAAAAACATCTATTTTTAAAAAAAAATCAAACCAATCGTCCAAATTATTTTGAAGTCATTAACTATAATGAAAACATAACCTCGAGTATTGGAATTGAATAATATAAAATGATACTTATCATGGTCTTCCCACTATTTAGAATTTATCTAATATAGTGAAACCAAATAAACCATAGAGGGTCACCTCCTAAAAAACAAATAAAATTAAGATGTTACCATCCTCAAAACATCAACACTTATAATATAATGGAGGAATAAAATCATATAATCGGACTAAAAAACTAACAGGTACACCGATCTCAGTCAGCGATATACAAGGATAACTTAGTGTAAAAAAACATATCACCACCTAATAGTATATCTTAAAAAGCATAACCTAAACACCAATAAGGGAAAATCTCAATTGTTGAATCCCCCACCCCAGTTTCCAAAATGTATAACCTGGGCCCCACCTCATTACATATCAATAGAACGTAAAATATCAATAAAAAGGAGCTATAAGAAACCCAAATACTCAAAAGTGATTCACCCCAAAAAACAGAATAAAAAAACACAAATATTAAAAACCTTTCATAAAAGAACAATAAACAAGAGTTCTAAAGATAAAATAATAGAAACCAAAAATACAGACATATTACTAATCTATAAAAAATAGTTTTAAAAGAAGTCATCCTATATAAATAGATCAAACTCTAGGATTCTTTGTAAAACCAAGCTTAGAAAACATTTTATGATCACCTAAACTATATTGAAAAAGAAATTTTATCAATGGAATTTCCCTTCTGATTGTATAAATGCTTCATGAAAAGAAGAAAATAATTTTTTATTAAAATAATATTAAAAATAAATTTACATAAAAATTATTTGTATAATAATCTAAAATATTACAATGATATAGAAAATATGAATAATATAACTAAAATATAAACATTTGGATCTTATCGATCCACCAGAATAACTACACTCACGAACAAAATTGTAGAAATGAAGTAGAATATTTGTAATATATGAATAATCTTGTAAATGAAAATATAAATAAACTTGAAACAAAATAAAATTTAATGAATAATTAGAAAAATATTATGTATCTAATTATTGAATGGAACCCATATTTTTGTCACTATTCTAACCACTGGAATATAAATTTGATAGTTGGAATAGTAGTTTGACCATTTAGAATAGTAACTGAGATGCTAGAATATTATCTCCACTTATTGTAGTTTATAATATTAATTATTTATCTTATAAAATGAAAATATAATTTATTTATCTCATGATACAAGTAAATAAATGTTTTAAAATTGATAATTTAAGTGTTTTTATTTTTATAAAACATATCAATTTTAGATGCACTTTTATAATAATTATAATTATTTAAATGAAATTTTATTTCCGTAAAATGGATTTAGAAATAAAAATTATTTTTTTATTATAATTATAAGACTATTTTATGAGACCATACATAATTTTTCAAAGGGTTTAGAAATTTATCATAATATTTAATTGGTATTTTTTAATAAAATGAGGAGTAAATTTAAAAAATAATTATTCACATTTTGAAAATTATTTTCATAAAATATAATACATTTTTTTAATATACTCATCATAAAATGGTTATGTTTTTTATCTCTCTAAATTTTTTTATCATTTGGTAAATAGTGAAAAATGGTAAAATAGGGTATTTAACATTATTAGAAAAATATATGACTTTAGGATTAATGACTACTCCAATCATTCACTAGTAGGATCTCACATGAGCTACTTACTATATATGGTCTCAAGATTCGTCAATATTGGTTGTCAGGGGTAAAATAATAAGCAAATGAATATAATGTTCAAAAACACCTCTCTCTCCTCCAATTATAAATACCACCCCAACACCCCACAACATCTTACCTGTTGTGATTGTAAACCGTATTACAAATTATATTCCCTATACTCTACCACATGAAATAGTTCTACTACCCTCACTAAAATATCAATTCCATGACACATAAAGTGTTTTTCAAGGACATAACATTCATGAAGTAATATTCTAAAACTACCACTTTTAAATTCTATTATTCTTATAAAATTATTAACCTCCCTCATACATCATGGACTAAAAATGCCAATATCATATATATACTTGAATTTTATAGTGACAATTTAATATATACTAATAGTCCTCTTCTATATCCTCTTCTTCAAAAAACTAATACATCATCCATATTATGTCAGTTCTCTGCCTCCATGGATTATTAGGTTTTTTTCCACCAACATGTCATGTTTAAATTCTATTATATTGATTTAAAATGGAAAAAATATATTGTATACTATTTCATATTCAAGAATTAATATATATACATAATATTATATAAAAATAAACTAGATCATGATGGCATGTAAAGCCACCTAAACGAAATAACAACATAACATTAATGTTTTTATAAAATGATTCATCATTGTTTCAGAAAAAATAACGATATTTAGGAAAATATTTATTTCTAAAAGGATGTTAAGAAAATTTCATTTCACTTCAGTATTTTTAGTTCTATTTTATAACAACATCAACAATTTTCTAAATGTGATCCCACAACAAAACCAAGAAAAACCCCACGAAACAACAAAATTAAACATTATATGTCATTAAAATGGTTAAAAATGGACATAATATAATTATATAAAACAATATATATATATATATATATATATATATATATATTAATTAATGATTCTAATTTCATTATTAAATATGTTAAGTGCAAGTACAGAACGATTCTGAACATTACATAAGGAATCACTCCAATCCACCCTATTTTATTTGGTTTATGATCTTTATCACACTAACTCAATTTATATCTCTCTTAAATGTTTTTAAAATATTTTTAATTACATATATATTTCTCTTATATATATTCATATCTTATTCTCTCTTTATTTTATTGGGTAATACATTCCTTATTTTAAATTATCAAAATCCTACATTAAAATCAAACTCCATTAAGGGTAACACTTCTATTACTTAATCCTTTTATATATTGCTGACTTAAATTATTTATTACCATAAATGATTTCATTAAAAACTAAATATATTTTGTATAAATACTATGACATTTCATTAGTTTTCAAATAAAATTTCATACAAATTTATTCATCAAAAATATGTATGCAATTCTATAAAATAAAGTATTTAAAGATCATTTCATTAACAAATTATATACTCTTTATCATGTTTTGTTTACATGAACATAATATTTTTTTAAATATTCTTGTATAACCACAACTGAACATCCCAAATAGCTAATTTCTTCTTCTCTTTGGAATCTTTATCAAATATTCTTTGATTGTGATATGATACAATATTATTAAATCCAATTCATTCTATTCGTAATTATAATGTTTATTCCATATATTTTATTTATATTCTTCATGAACATAATAATATACATGTTATTATGAGTTCTCTGGATATATCTCTAATTAATTGGGTATTATTTATGCTTCATGATAATATACATTGATTTTGGGGTAAACGTACTCCCTGACGAGACTCTCTCCACCATATGATGTTGTCTTAGAAGTTAGCCTTGACATATACTTAAGAAATCATTTAGGATTCCTCACTTTTCTATGGTTCCATTATCTTATTATTAAAAGTTCTTTATTTTATGTTCACTTGTGATTAATCATTATCCATTTCTTTTATAATCTCATTTCATGTATTCTGAGACATGTGTTATGATTCGTTATCATGTTTATTCATTTATTGGGATTTATATCCCACCACATTTGTTTATGAATTCTTCATGTTATCCCGTTAAATATTATTAGATCTATGGGATTTAGGATTTCATTATATATTATAAAATAAATATTTTTTGTTTCAGATTCACGTTGAAGAATTATGAGCATAGTCTTTCAAGATCACTCGGTATCTCGATCATTATGTTGTGTCAAAAAAATGATTATATTAAAAAACATGTAATGATATGTGGAAAAGACACAGGTCACTATATAAAAAGGAAATATGGAGTAAATTCCTCATTTCTTTAATATAAGAATTATTATTGTTCCTATAACTACATAATGGAATAATTTTATATGTATCTACTTCTTATGCAAAGGGGCGTGCACTTCCAATCCAAGTTCACCACATTTCTAATTCACACCCAATATGATATATTTAATCTCATTTTATGGGACCATGTAATTACCCAAAAACAATTTCCTAGATTGATCAGATGATTCCTAAATGATCTCCTTGATATATTTTTGAAATAATGTGAGGTCATACACAAGCCTAATTAAACCATTATTAATGAACCTTACCATGCCTCCCCCTAAACAGACACACAAAACAATATGCTATGTAGACTGTGATGCATAAAGTATTATAAAAGAATTTAAGACCACCTTAATAATTTCTAACCCACATAAATATTTGGTAAATCTATAATCACTATATAAATTGGGCGTATGAAAATCCAAAAGGCCTGAAATAGTATCTGAGAGTGGATAGGGTTCCAGGTCCACCACTCTAATTGAAGACTATGTATATTACTAAATTGATGTAAATATTTCAATGAGATGACTGGATTAATCAGTAGGTCCATCCTAAATGACAAGCCTTCTACTTTATCCATCGATCAATCTAGGTGGCATACAAAATATGACAGAAGAGATAAGAATCATCAATTCATTCCTCAAATCACAAATCAAACGATCCAATCATCAATAAGGATAAAATCAAAAAACATAAATCATTAATACAAATACACGAACAAAATTAAATTAATGTAAAATTTTATATCAAAATAATCAACTTCCACTAAGGAATTTTGAAAAGACACTCCAAAAATAAAAACATATTATAAAATTTAAACCTATCTTTGAAAACTAACTAACCATGGTAGAACACATACCACTAATATAAAAATTATGAAAATTCCAAAAAGAACCCATTTTTATAAATTTAGCATTCTATTAATTCTCATAATATAAACTCTCTATTTTTACAACACATTACACATTTCATTTAAAACACTTTTTCATCCGGAAAAACTATTAAATTTTCATTTTGTAAATCATCAGTATTAGGAATACCCTTGGGAACAAACTTGAAACAACCCACTTTTAGAACCCATTAAAACAATATCAAAATTCAATTATAATTTAAAATAATTTAATAATTAATTAGGATTACATAAAACATATATTAAAATATATATGAAAAAATAAGGATACCACAAAATGATAAATTATAATCCACTCCAATATCACAATGTTACCAATAAAAACCATCAATTCCTTCCCAAATGATCAATAACATGATTGAAAAAAATGTTTTATTGGGAGGAGGTCAATAAATAATCCTATATAAAAACATAGTTCTTTATGGATTAGACACATGGTTTAGAAGACTATGTGATAATCTTACAAAATCCTCTAGAATTATTTACAGAATAAAGTGTGTGTTTCCTATGTGGATTTCTATAACTTGCAAGCTAATCATGATACTCTAGTTCATTTTCAACATCTAGTATAAATACTAATTACCACCCATTTAAACCCATTAACTTCCTATTAGGATCATATATCATCAACCCTAATTAAAATATACTAGAAAAAATCAAAACAATAATCCAAATTCATGATTTAAATTCCAAATACACATGGAAGAATAAGTATTAGTGAAAAAAATAGTTAGGTAGAATCTTACCATGTTTACTTCTCTTGTTCTGAAGATCCTACTTCCATACTTTAAAATTATGTTACTAAGAAGAACACATTTTTAGAGCATATAAACATTTAATAACCTAGGTTCAAATAAAATTTCATAATAAACCAACCCGGGACACCCATAAATTGGACACAGAAGTCATATTTCCATTAGGCCCGAAGCACATTCCTAATTTCCATATCGTAATAAAAATAACCAACGTATTAAAACAGTTCCATTGGGAAGGATTTAACTCTATCAACAAAATGAACAAATCCAAAAGTTCTTTGAGAAGTATGATATGACTGATCTATATATCAGATACCCAATAACCATGAATAAAATGTTTTAAAATGTAGAAATAAACAAATATCATAAAAGATTCTCAATAAAAAAAATCTCAAAATATAACATTATATGTAACCAATGTCTAAGATGATCATCCAGGATACATATATCATAAAAAAATAAATATGAAAATTCATACTATCATGGCTTCCATATATGCATCCTGTAAAGGTTAATAAAACCCAACATGAATAACTATCAACCATCTCCATGTGTCCCTTGGTCACTCATCATTTCTCATCACCTGATAGTTTTCCAAGCCAAGAATAAAACACACAAAGGGATTGGATCTAAACCGAAGAACCTGAATAGACTCATGAGGGATGCATAATCATAGTGGTCTATGCGATGTGTGATAAAAACTGGTCCCAATCGGATACCAACAATGAATATTGACCACTCATTGTGATAAAAATTTCAGTAATGATAGTTTGAATATAATTTTATAAATATATAATATTACACATCTAAGTACATGGTAATCCCAGGAAAGTAAAAAAGGTAATATTTGAAAAATAAAATACACCCACACTTCTCATTGAAAACAAGGGTATAACCAAATCCTTTTAAATATAACACATTGAAACCAGAAAGAAGAGCATTGGTGTTTAATGAAAACTAATGCAAAACCATTTTCCTTCTTTTCTAAAAAAACCCATTACAAATTCCACCGACACACCCTAAAGAAACATTGAATTTTATAATTCAAAACCATTTTATGAATCTATTAATCTGATAAAATAAATTTTCTCTTAATGTAATCTTCTCAAATTACATTTAGAAACACTTTTTAAAAAATTTAGATATACATGATCTCTGTTAGTACCAGAATATTTAAAGGAAAAGATATGAATAATCTAATTTTAATCTAATGAATGGCTTCAGTTAATCTTAAAATTATAAGTGGATATAAATAAAGAATAATAGAATCCCCTAATCCATCCTCTATAGAATAAAAATATTATAGGATACACATTAGGTTCAATCATGGATTATATTGTACAAGGTTTCTATAGATCGCTCTATCTTGGGACCCCTAATTAAACTATAACATTCCATTTTACCCTGCATTGAGACATTAAGGACAAGAAAATCCCCTATAAGTGAATAAATAACATAGTTTACTAGATAGTGAGTGCATAATAGTCGTATATAATACACATCCAGACCTCTTAATTTGGTACATAATGTCTCAGGATAAAAAGTATTAGATTTGAGAATATAATAATCCAAATGATTATTAAATATTATTAAAACAAAATAACAACAATAAACCATAACTCAAATCTTATACCCTAGTAATAAATATCCTATTCTGATTTTCACATCAATCAATAAAATAAAATTATAAAAAATGTATGCCATTTCATGTTAAAAAAATTCCATTCAAGGAGCTCAAAGATTGAGGGTTTTATTAACTTTATGAAAACTATTCAAAAACATTTTATGAGACTTTTCAAAAATATAATTAATCTGATATTTCATTATTCCACCATTTATCATAATAATTATTAAAATCATTGAAATCCAGTAATGATAATCCTTACCTTTGAAATCAAAAATACCTTCTATCTAAGTCAACTTATTTTTTCTAAGCACTTCTGTAAATTTAATGAAAAAAAATATCTTGAAATAAAAAAACATTTTCTTATACCATGATCCCAAATGGGTTCTAATGACATTTTGCATCAAGTTAAATTAAAACATTCCTATTAGGAAATCAAATGCTTCATGGAATTTATAGAAACCATTTTGAATAATATTTGTAATCCATTTAAATTACCATTAAAAATACGAATTTCCATCCTTACATAAGTATTTTACTAAATTAAAAAATTATAAACCACCCAAAATTCAACGACATTTCATTTAAAGAAATTCAAAAAGGAACATACCTCATTAGATGGAAGGCTATATTGCAACAAGATTCATTCAAAGGAGAATCCCCAAACAAGAAATAGTATACATCCATCCACATTAAATGACTAAAACAACTAAATTAGAACAACCATAAAACCTATTACTAGACAACATAGCCATTATGGTTTGGAAAAAGAGTCTAAAATAAAACTATAATGGGGTAGGGAGAGACAGTAAAAGAATAATAAGATAAATTATAGGATTTACCTTGATGAAACAACTTGGAAAGAGTTTGGGAAGCCTCTATGTTGTGAACCGTAGATCCAACAGGATGAAAGGGGATAAAATGAGGGTGAATGGAAGTTAAATTAAAAGTATTAGGAATGGTAAAATAATCTTTTGGGTGAATTTTGAAACATGCAAGGTCGGGCTAAATAGTTTAACAAACCATGTGTTGACCATAAAAATACACTAGAACAATCCTAGACACCCCACATCGTTTGTCCATACTATTAACTAAATCATTAACCAATCATGTGAAACCCACATTTAAAACTAAAAAACTACACATATTAAATCATTAATGTTTTCCCAAGTTGTCTGGAAACTTTATGACAATATAAAATCCAAAAATAAATCATAATTTCATGAATGAATCTTCAAAAAAAATTAATTATTCCAAATTAATATAAAACAAAATATGGAATCATGTAACAACCTTTACTCAAGTAACAAAGAGCTAGTGATTACTACATTACATTGCAACAATATATAAGAGATCACATCATACAAGATAGAATTGTTTTAAAGTAGTGTGAGATTAGATACATAAATTATTGCCATACTACATTGGATACTTGAAACAAATATTTTAAACTTCATGAGAACATTCTTATTCCTTTTAGTACATCCTTCAATTCATTCAAAAAATACCTTCTTAGTACTCTTGGTAAATGAAAAACTAAATGGTGACCTCAAATACCTAGTAAGGGGTTTCACACAACAGAAGGTATCTTGAATGATTAAATTATTAAAAATCTTATTGAATGAATAATTAATAAATATTCCATAGAATCAATATTTTTTCCATGATATATATCCAAGGATAATAATAACATAGTAATCACATAGACAACAATAAATGATTTCTTAATGATGAAATGTATAATGTCCGGTGTATTAATCATTCCATTGATGTTTAAGCTAAGAAATTTTCATAAAATGGGTAGTTATACCCAAAATTATCATATAATAAGTTATGTATGAAAACATGGTTGTCTCAAATGTCCTAAAAAATTGCATAAAGGGACTATATAATTTTAGGCTCCACCAATTAAACAATAATCAAAGTCATATATTCAAGGCCTCGAACAATACATTATAAATATATAAGACTACATTCACTAAATACCCATATTTTTTTATATCATGTGACCTATTTGTCAATCCATGGGTTATATAATTCTCTGATCCATACATCACTAAAAATGTTCAATGTAATCCTCATATGTTGAATGAAAAATATAATTCATAATCATTGATCCTTTGTTATAAATAAATATCCATATTAAATAAATTATATGAAATGAAAATATCTATTACTAAATAAAAAGAATAACTTGATAATTATCTATCTAAATAAATGTAGTTGGTGGTATCATTAGAGAATATACACAGTGATGTATTATAAACCATAACTAATGCTAAAATCGATGAACAAAATATTTATAAAGATAGAAGAAAATTTCTATGAAATAATAATAAATATTTTTTTATTCTGATAAATTATCAAAATTAAAAATTGAAAAAATAGAAATATAAATTTATAGAAAAAATGTGGAAACCAAAAAAAATTATGACAATGAATGGTCAAGTATTTTATTCTTTAAACTAAAAGATATTTTTATCAAATTTTATCCAAAATAGTAAAAAATTATCAGTTTGGAAAACATTAAAATGATTCCATTATAAGAATTTTTAATGAAATTAGATATTAATAAAAAATTACCTTAATTAAGTATTATAGTTTACATATAAATATTCATTAAAAAATATAAATAATATTGATATGTAGGAAAAATATTTCTGACTTAAATGGTGAAAACATGTTGTATTTTCTTATAAACATTCATTCACATGTTTTGAGTACCCAATTGAGGAAAATGAAAAGTGAACATGAAAACCCCAAAAAACTAGAGGTTAATAAAATAGATGCGGCTTAATAGAGAAAGATCATATAATTCCTATAATGGAAATTAAAACATATAAAACGTCGAATATTGATGAGACTATAAAATAAACTCTTACATTGAACATCTTCTAGGCCAAAAATGCTCTAATATAATATTCTTGGATATCTTTCATTGTATATATCCTAATGACATCATAGGTTTGTATTTGGGAGTGACCCAAACCACTATAATTTGTAAAATAATGTTATGGATTCAGTTTTGTATGACTTGGTTGAGCTAATGTGGTCAGGGTGTGTGTATGACTGAGGTGGTGAAGGGATCCTTAGTAAGTGATAGGGATGGAATTTTTTATCTATTCTCAATATTAAATAATGTAAATGTCATTTTATAAGAAATCAGAACTAAATTATTCAAATATAAATGATTTGATAAGTAACATAAGTAATCCACTCAATTAATCAATAGGGAAAAATTTGTTGACACAGTTGAATAATTATCCCTTAGTTTAACACCCACATTAACCCATTTACCTGTTACCATGTTGAAATACTTTTACCATGTTAATTAATTTTTTTTACCCAAAATATAATTGAACTTATTAAAATAATTTAATTTAGTTTTTCCAATTATGAAAAAAATTAGATGATTCAAATTTATGGTGATATATATTATCATTAATAAAACTATTATTAATTTAAAAACAGATTTTATTTGAAAAAAAATTCATTTAGAAACATTAAATAAATTCATATTAAAATCATGTATAGTATAGATTTATATGAAATTTTTGGTTTAGTATTTGAAAAATAAGATATTGTTTTCCTTTCAATTCTAGAATAATCCAAATGGAACATTGTGAATAGTTAATTAAATTAAAAATACAAAAAAAAAATTGTAAAAATAAAATACAACTTAAGTTTTAAGGAGAAAAGTATATAATTATAAATTAAAAATATTACTTTTAAATGAATTATTTTACTCCATATATTTATTTTAGCAATAGAAATGGAACTATATACTTGTAATTCATGATCAGATCAAAATTATTTCCAAAAAATTATGATATTTTTATAAACGACAGTTTTACTATTCATTAGAAAATTAACTATTTAGGAAAATCCCACAAATACACATGGACACAATTTTTACACGATGAATCCAAAATGATATCTATATAATCAAATTCAAAATTTAAAATTTACGAATATTTCACTGAAATGGATTACTGAATAAATCTTTTTTTAGTATCTGATAATGATGAGATAATGGAATGTCATTTTTTTATATTTAAGGGAAGTAGTATTTATTTATTTTTTTATAATATTAGGTATTACATTCTCACCCAACCCATTATAATTTTAACATAGAAATTTTTTATGTATGTTTGTTCATAAAATATTGGGTAATTATTTTGCATTTCATCATTGGGTTCCTATGATTCACCCAATATATTTTTATTACTCCAAACGACATTCACATGCTGAATTGTTTGATTATAAAATCCATGCTCTCTGGTTTCAAAACACTTGAAAACACTTTATTAGAATATAATTTCGGTTCCAACTCTATTTAGTCATCTATGATTACATGTGTTAGGTATGGAATGTTATTCCTCAACAACAAAACATGGAAAGTTTCATCCATGTTAGATAGGTAGGGTTGAATATCTACATGGTAGGATACATATCTAATTCTATTAAAAAGTTAATTATTTGTGTTCCTAGGTCTTATTTTATCCTTTTTTTAAAACGGTATAACTCTATTCTCCAGATATTCTTTTAGGAATAAATGATCCACCTCATAAAATTATAATCCCTTTCTCTTATTATCTATGTAACTAATTTTTTATCTTTTATTTATCTTAATAATATTATAAATAGTTTCAACTATTCTCATTATCTCCTCAATGAGTTCCGGGCCTATAAAATTTCCCTTTCTTCCTGTATCACAACATGCTAGTGTATAATATCTATTCATGTACAATGATTCATATAGATCGATTTCAATTAATGAATGAATGATATTATTATATCTAAATTATATGATTGTTTGATACTAATCCATTATACCATGAATGAAAAGTGTGAAAACCCTATAATTTATTATAATGATTGAATAGTATTTTCAATTTTTCAATCTACTTGACGATGATAAGTGTTGCTCAAATGTATCTCAATTTTGTGGCCCTTCGAAAGTCTCTTCCATAAATTCAATGTGAACCATGTGTCATCATCAGATAAAATTTAATGAGGTTAAGAATGAATTCTAACAAATTCATTAATCCTTATCTATGTAAGGTGATAAAGGGATAAATCCTCCCATTTGGAAATAAAATATATGGACTTGGTATGAAAGTCCACAGTGACCCATATATCGTCATTTATATGAGGATTCTTTGAAATTTCATTGAATTGTTTATATTATCAATGTCCCTATTCAGCATTGGTACAAGTATAGGTTCCATGACTAATCTAGGATGTTGTATTTCACCTTATTCCTACTATTAAACTAATCATATTAACACCTAACAAAAAATATCCTGCATAATTTAATCCCACCAATAATTTATTCCTTAATCCCAATACATATTTTTGATATACTATAAAAATATGAGCTATGTAATTAATATAATAATTCAATTTTTATCTGAGGGTTAGATGAAACACTAATTATCTTTCCATACATTAAAACACCATTATCATAAATGATTACTAACAATATATCATCATTAATAGAATTAATCTTCTTATGTAAACCCTTTTCATCCTATTGGGGCTACATTATCTTCTCCAATAATGATATTTTGACATTTTCATAGAACATGAATGTTTATTCTAAATTATTATAAATTACCATATCCAACATTACTAAATACATGAATGTAAGATAATTGTTTATCCACATCATAGTCAGGAATCCATGGTCCTTCCTTCTCAATGCATCATTAACCTATTTTCCCTTCATAGGGATGTAGTGTATCGAGTAGTCATGGTTTCAGGCAGATTATCCATCTTATTTTACTTATATTAATCTATTTCTAAGAGAATATATACTTTTACGTTTTCTTCACCCATATATATATCACATCAATAATAATATTGTCATTTCATCTGTCTCTTTAAGGAAAAGATTATACCTTCCAAATCAAGATCTTTAATGAGATAGTTATTTTCATGGACCATGAATTTCCTTGATGCATAAGAATCCACTATATAATTTTTTGTATGGAAATACCCTAGTCATTTCATTGATACATCATGATACATTAAAAATAATTCTTCTCCCAATGGTAAATTCAATATTGGTACATTAACCAATTTTCTCTTTAAATCCTTAAATCATTCTTCACATTTATTTCACCATAAGAACTCATTTTCATGTCAATTTGGATAATGGTTTATCTAATTATGAAAATTTTCGAAAATATCAATGATAGTAACCTACAAGTCTAATGAAACTACACATCTCATTTATATTCATTATCATGGGGCATTATAAAATAAAACATCCTTTTTATGTATCAATACATGTTCTATTATTGGAGAAAATATTTCCACGAAAACAATGATGCTAGATAAAAAAATTCACACAAATTGAGTTTCACATATAACAATTTTCTCCAGAGACTCATATGAATGATTTAAAAATGATTCTTATACTCTTCAAATCTTTTATAGTATATAAATATAGCATTAATAAATACCACAATGATATTATAATGATAATCCTTGAATACATTATTCATTATATTCAAATAAATAATGGATGAATTAGTAAATCAAAATCGAATTATTATAAAATTATAATTTTCATACCTTATACAAAGTTTTTTCATCAGTATAAAAACTATTTCCACCCACAATTAACGATTACTAGATAGAAGATAAATCATTAAAAAATATTGACATCACTGAAGGTGGTCAAAAAATTCATCAATGTGTAGAAAAGGATAAATACTTGTTATAAAAATTTCATTAATCTCCCAATAATAAATGAAGAACCTCATAAACTCATCTTTCTTCTTCATAAAAAGAAAAATCAACATAAATAACAAGTCATGGATTCCACCAATGTTGGAAACTAAATTGATCCACCACTCAACCCGAAGGAAATTTTGTATACCCTTGGTCTAGAACACAGTTCTTCAGTATTAAAGTAAGCACATGGGGATTTAATTCACCATAAAAATAGTGTTAAATACGGTGAATAAATTATCTATAATCTGGAATTCACATTACAATCAACTTCAAATAATCCCATAAAGATGAATAAAAAACAGAGGCACATATTGGGATAAGCATCCATCTAAAAGAAATATTGTAGGATTATATAAATAAAATACAATAGAAAAAAATTAATTCTACACCAGGCTGAGATGGTGGTGGATATAGTTATAACCAAAAATAAAATAATCTCGATCGAAGCATAATTCCCAATCTATGTAACCATTGGTTTCTCTCCACCTACCAACTCACCCATTATCTTCCCAAAGAATAAATCTCTGATCTAACTAAAGCCTAGAAACCATAATATATAGTTTTGAGACATATAACCTAGTAGATTAGTACCTTACATATATATAGAATTCATTCCTATGGAAATTCATAAATACCATTTTCAAAATAAAATTAGAAAATGTAATTTTTAAATATTACTATCTGAAAACCAATATCATTTCTGAGACCTTATTTTAAAATTTCCTTTTTATCTCTTTCAAATGAATAAAATCAATTTGAAATTTTTTCCTGACTTGTGTGTTATTAACCAAAAAACCATTTAAAATGGTATTCCAATATATTATTGAAACCCATTTAAATGGAGACAAACCAAACGTAATGGGTAAAGCACAAAAAAAATTAATCACTACAATTCTGAATATAATTAATTGAAATATAAAAGAATAAGATGTCTCAAACAATATATCCAAAATGGAATACAATCAATAACAATATAATAATTCCCTACATAAACCACAAATCAAGATAGAAGTGTTTCATGAGAACTACACTAGGTCCCAATTTGATAGGTATATATGATGTACCAAACCACTGTTGGAATACAATCCAGCCTATGATATAACAACCCAATATAATACACTCACGTAAACCACACTAGTATAATCTATATGAAACTACCCACCTAGCCATATCTCAAATTTGAGGTTACATGATTAGTGTACATCCCCATTACTATAACATAATCATAAATCTCTCACATAATATTAGGGTTCCCATGACCAAATCAATTTTAATATAAGTAAATATGAAATCATATATTGACACATAAGGTATAGGAAATAAATATCCCCCACCTTTATCAACCTCTTATAGATCAAATCATTTTCACATAATACAAACTACCAATCACTCTTTAATGTAATATGGATCAGTTAATGAGGAGACCCAATGAAATAAAACAATTAATCTATAATGTTCCAAGAAAGACATTACAGAAAATAGAACATGGAATGATTATCCATTTATCATTCCTTAAACATTCAATTTAGACATATTTTATAAATCCATTAAAACCACAAACACCATTTACATACCAACGAACCACTTAAAACATATATTTTTTTCCTTATATTCAAAAAAAAATTATAATTATTTCCTTTCCATAAAAATCAATTTGAATATACATTAAATAATTTTTAAAATTAACATGGAAAACCATTATTTTAGAAAAAAAATTATAATATATTTGATAACCCCTTATCAAAATCAATTAAAGGGAAATGCTTAAACATAGAACAAAATAGATCTTTAAAACATTATTTTGAAACATTAAATACAATAATGTTGTAAAACTAAAATAAATTATAATGAAACCATTTTAAATACCCTTATATACTTTTAACATATGATTATTACGTGGTAAAATTCCATTTAAAAATAAAAGATTGAAATTAAAAAGTGAAACCCCTTATGATGATCCCAAATTTCATACAAACAATCTAAAAAAACAACACAGATATCACATATGATTTTTGTTTCTATAAAAAAAATTTATAAATCTTAATCATCACATGAATTACACAGTAAAGTTAAATGATATAAATTAATACTTTGAATAAGTGGAAACTAATTTGAAATAAACCCAAATTTGTCTCCTTTAATGAAGATCACACAAACAACAATATAAATTTTGTTTATTGACCATATACATTGTGGGACATATCATTAATTACACCCCTGACCCATAATCAATCAATAATACACATAGCATTCACAAGGGAAATCCTGGTCAATTGAAAATAGAAAAGGTAGGGATGGGAAATATGGATGAATATCTACAGTCAGTTTAACTAATTTTTATGATATGGACAAAAGTGTGAAAGGCCTACGGTCAATTGAACTATGTGATAGGAAAATTTAAGTCCCAAATATAAACATTAGGGGAAGAATAATATGAAATTTAAAATAAATTAAAAATTTCTTCATGATGAAATTTTTGATTACATTGTCAGGAATAATCATGCACCCACCATATGGGACACCCAAACACCGAAAAACGAGCTACATGATCTCCTAGGAAGCTATAAATTATATGAAAAAAATTTATGTGCTATGTGAACCTCCAATATCACATGATTGTTCGATTAATTTTTTTCCCATTGACTAATTCTAACTATTTTTTCGAACTATGAAGGACCTAAAATATTTAATTGCATTATGTTTAAAGCCCAAAAATTATGAGGACATAAAATGACCCAAATTAATATAAAATAATAGAGAACAACCATTACCCTAAGATATGAGTGATAAAATTATTTCCAAAATTCCACTTTCTACACCAAGAATGTACTTTATTGAAAATATAAGGAAATTAAAAATGAATGATTTAAAGAAGACTGAACCAAACTAAATAAAAACAACAAGATTTAATCTAGAGAATAAACTTCTATTTTCTTAAAAATAATAAAACCGATCATCCAAATTTTTTTATGTTTTTATGAATAATCAAAACATAACCTTTAGTTTTGGAATTTAAAATGGTAAAATGATACCTATCATGGTATCCCCACTATTTAGAATTTATTTAACATGTGAAACAAGATAAACCATAGAGGGAAACCTCCTAAAAACCTAAAAAATATAAGTTGAATCCATCCTCAAAACAACAACACTTATAATATAAGGTAGGAAAAATATCCCATAATCAGCCATAAAAAATTACATGTACTCAAAAATCAGTCCACAATAATAAAGGATAACTTAGGGTCAGAAAATATATCACCACCCAATAGTAGATCCTGAAAAGAATAATCTAAAAACCAACCACTGAAAAGTATCAATTGGTGAATCACCCACCCTAGTTTCCCAAATGTATATCAAAGGCCCATACTCATTCCCAACCATGAGAACCTAAAATATCCCCAAAAATAGCCATGAGAAACCCATAAACTCAAAAAAGATTCACCCAAACAACTATGAAAAAGAACAATAATATTCACAACCTTCCATAAAAGAACAATGAACAAGATTGCTAAAGATACAATAAATGAAACCCAAAATATAAACCAATTCATCATCTATAAAAAACCGTCCTAAAAGAAGTCATCCTACATAAATATATCAAACTCTATGCTACTTCTGAAAAACTATCTTATAAAACATTTTAAGAACACAAATACTATAATGACCCATAAATTTTATCCATGGAATTTCTCTTCTGATTATATAATTGTTTCACACAAATAAGAAAATACTTTTCTATTATAAAATTATGAAAATAAAATTTACATAATAAATATTTTTGTAATAATAGAAAATATTACAATGATTTAACAAATATAAATAAGAAAAATAAAATATAAAAATTGCATCTAATCGATCCACCAGAATAACTACACTGACGTACTACATTGTAGAAATGAAGTAGAATATTTGTAATATAATATTCATCTGGAAAATGAAAATATAAATAAACATGAAACAAAACAAAATTTAATGAATAATTATTAAAATATGATATATTTATAGAATGTATTGAACCCATTTTATTGTTACTAATCTAACCACTGGAAAATAAATTTGATAATTGCAATAGTAATTCGACCATTTAGAATAGTAACCTAGATCCTAGAATAGTATCCACACTTATTAAAGTTTAAAATATTATTTATTTATCTTATAATATGATAATATTATATATTTATCTCACGATATGAGTAAATAAATGTTTCAAAATTGATAATTTATGTGATTTTATTTTTATAAAATCAAACCATTTTAGATGCAGTTTTATAATGAATACAATTATTTAAAAAAATTACTTTCATGAAATGGATTTATAAATAAATATAACTTTTATTATAATGATAATATATATATATTAGACAATTTATAATTTTTCAAAGGGTTATGAAATTGTTCATAATATTTTATTGATATTTTTCAATAAAATGAGGAGTAAATTTAAAAAATAAATTTTTCACTTTTTGAAAATTATTTTTAGAAATTATAATTAATTTTTTTAATCTACTCATTAAAAAATGTTTAGGTTTTTTTATTTCTCTAAAACTTTTTATCACTTGGAAAACAGTGAAATATGGTAAAATAGGGTATTTAACATTATTAGATAAATATATGAATATCAGATTCTTGACTTCTACTATCATTCACTTGTTAAAACACAAATGTGATACTTACTATATATGGTCTCATGATTCATCAATATTTGTAGTTGTGGTTAAAATATTAATCAAATGAATACTATATTCAAAAACACCTCTCTCTCTCTCTCTCCTCCAATTATAAATACCACCCCAACTACCCACAACATCTAACCCTTTGAGAATATCATCATTATTCCATATTATATTCCCTATCATCTGCCACCTGACATAGTTCTACAATACTGACTAAAATATCAATTCCCTGATACATAATGAGATTTTAATGGATATAACATTCAAGATGTATTATTCTAAATCTACCACTTTTAAATTCTATTCTTCTTATAACATTTATAACCTCCCCTATACATCATGGAATAATAACTCCAATATCATATATATACTAAAATGTTATAGTGATAATTTAATATCTACTAACTGTCCTCTTCTTTTATCCACTTATTCAAAAAACTAATACATTATCAATATTATGTCATTTATCTCCCTCCATGGATTATTAGTTTTAGTTTTCTGTTTCCACCTTCATATCATGTTTAATTTCTTTTATATTGGTTTAAAATAGAAAAAAAATATCTTGTATATTATTTCATATTATTTCATATTATTTCATATCATGTATAATTTTATACATGTTATCTTTCCACAAAACCATTAAAAACCCATCGAAACAACAGAATTAAAATTAATATGTCATTAAAATGGTTATAATTGGACATAATATAATTATATAAAATAATATATATATATATATATATATATACATATTTATAATTTAATTAATGATTCTATTTTCATTATTCATGATGTTAAGTGTATGTACATAATGATTCTATACATAACATCTGGAATCCCTCCAATCCACCCTATTTTATTTAGATTATGATCATTATCACTCTAACTCACTTTATATCTATCTTAAATGTTATTAAAACTATTTTAATTATTTTAATATTTCTATTATTTATATTTTTATCTTATTCTCTCTTCATTTTATAGGGTAATACATTCCTTATGTTGATTTATCAAAATCATACTTTAAAATCACACTCAATAAAGGGTAAAATTTCAATCCCTTAATCATTTTATATATTGCTGAAATAAAATATTTTTAACCATTAATGATTTAATTTAAAAAGAACTAATTTTGGTTTAAATATTATTATCTCCATTAGTTTTCAAATAAAATTTCATTAAAATTATATTTTCAAAATTATTTAACCAATTCCTTAAAATAAAGTATTTAAAGCTCATTTCTTTAATTTATTATATACTATTTATCATGATTTTTTTAAATGACCACAATATTTTACTATTAATTCTTATATAACAATAAATGAAAATCAAAAATATCTATTTCCTTCTTATCTTTGGAATTAGTATCAAATATTCAATGATTCTTATATGATACAATATTATGAAATCCAGTTCATTCCATTGAAAAATCTTATGTTTATTCATTATATTTTATTTTTATTTTTCATAAACATAAGCATATATATGTTATTATGGGTTCACCTAGATATATCTATAATGAAATGGGTATTTTTAATCCTCATGACAGGATAATGTGATTACGGGGTAAACTTAATCCTTGATTGGACTCTCTCCACCATGTGATGTTGTCTTAGAAGTTAGCCTTGACATATACTTTTGAAATCATTTAGGTTTTCCTAATTTTCTATGTTTCCATTATCTTATGATTCCATGGTCATTATTTTATTTGTTCATGTAATTAATCATTATCATTTTATTCTATAATCTCATTTCATGTATTCTGACTCATGTGTTATTATTCGATATCATGTTTATTCTTTTATTGGGATTAAAATCCCACCACTGTTGTTTATGAATTATGCAAATTATCAAATTAAATTTTATGAGATCCATGTGATTTAGGATCTCATTATATATAATAAAATAATTTTTTTCACATTCACTTTTATGTATAATAAACATAGTCGTTAAAGAACATTGGGTATCTCGATCATTAGGTTTTTTCAATTTTATGATTATATTAAATAATGTGTAATGATATGTTATAAAGTCATATGTCACTATAATAAAATATACATAGGATTAAAATCCTCATTTATTTTATATAATAAGTATTATAGTTACTATAACTATATACATGAATAATTTTATATGTATCTTCTTCCTATGCAGAGGGACCTACACTTCTAATCCATGTTCACCACATTTCTAATTCACAACTAATATAATATCTTTATTCCCATTTAATGGAGACATGTAATCACCAAACAAAACATTCCTAGACTGTTCAGATTAATTCTAAATTATCTTCATGATATCTTATTGAATGAATGTGAGGTCATACAAATAGATTAATCGAACCATTAATAATGAACATTCCCATGCTTCCACGTAAACTGACACAAAAACCAAGCTACTACATAGACTGTTATGCTTCACGTGTTATAAGAGAATTTTAGACCACCTTAATAATTTCTAACCAACTTATATATTTGGTAAAACTATAATGACTATATAAAGAGGTTGTATGCAAATTTAAATGGACCGAAATAGGATATGAGAGTGGATAAGGTTCCATGTCCACCACTCTATTTGGAGGATAGGTAGATTACTAAATCGATGGAACTCTTTAAATGAGATGTTAGGATTTACCAGAAGCACAATCCTAAATGAAAATACTTCTACATTATCCATAGATCATTCTAGGTGGCATAATTAATATGAAAAAAACAAAAAAAATCATCAATTCATTCTGCAAAGCTGAAATCAAATGATCTCATCATCAATAAGGATCAAATAAAAAAACATAAATCATTAAAACAAAAGACATGGAAAAAATTCCATGAATGCAAAATTTTATATCAAAATAATCAAATTCCACTAGGGAATTTTGAAAACACACCCCAAAAAGATAATCATATGAAAAATTCAAACCTCAATTTCAAAAAAAACTAACCTTGGTGGAACACATACCTCCAAAAAATAAATTATTGAAATTAAAAAAAAAACCCCATTTTAAAAATGGATGCATCCTATGAATTATCATAAAATTAACTCTCCATTTTTTACAAAAAATTCCAAATTCATTTTAAAAACACTTTTTCATCCAGATTAAATTTTAAATTTTCATTTTGAAAATCATTACTATTGGGAATACCCTAGTTAACAAAATTGAAACATCCAACTTTTAGAACCCATTAAAATAATTTAAAAATTCAATTATATTTAAAAAAAATTATAAATTAATTAGGTTTACATAACATTATTTATATAAAAAAAACTTTAATCTCAAAAAAATCTCCAAACACGATATTGAAAATAACTACCATATAAAACACTCCCTAAAAAACAAGGAATATTATTTTTGAGATAACAAATTGAAAAAAAATCTTGAAATTAGACATTTCATAGAATAATATATTTTCACCCAATAAGCCATTAAAATAAATGAAAAACATAACACAACCAAATTAATAATAAAATATAATAAAAACAACCAATAACCATCAGGAATCCATTAATATCATTTCTAATCAAGAGAAAATAACCTTTAGATAAATTTTTAATCAAGAAGAGTAAAAAAATTAATTGGGAAGAAGAATAGATATGAATTAAATATCAACAATGGTTGGAAAATTATGATCCAACCATGAAATAAGATATGTGAAAGTGTCCAACCCATGTAAAAGGGAATACATAGTAGGCTAGACCATGGGAGCTAATCATGTAGCTCATGTTCACCTTTTTCACTATTAAACTACAAGAGACACAAAAACTCATTATCATACTAAAAATGGATGAAAATTTCATTAAAATACATTATAATCCGTATATATTAACCTAAAAGGATTCATTTAAAAAATAAAAACCAAACTACTCATGGAAGGTTGATTATTGGGATGCGTAATATCTAGTTAGACTCTCCCCAATCATACCTCTTAAGACCTGACAACCCTAATATCCTCCCAAGCATAGAACACCTAAAATAAAAAATGGTTTATCAAGAACATAAGCCAAATTTGAATGTACTGGGCTCTGATACCAATCGTAACATTCCATCTTATGAGTCCACTGGCCGCACTACATAAACAGATCTGCAACTCAGCTTAAAGGGAATTCCCTATCTACGTTGGCTGAAAAATAGTTCATGGGAATCAAAGAAACAACCTCGTAAATGATTTTTTCATAAAATTTAATTTAAATAAGATTAATAAATAACCAAAAAATTTACATTGACTTTCCATAAATCATCAAATACATATAAGCATATAAATAATCAAACAATCATATCATGATAAACATATGTCGAAATGTAATATAATTATATCACATAAATTAACTATAGTAGAACTATAAATAAATGTACATCTGGTAAAGCTAGTAAATATAATATTTACCAAAAAAACAAACTCAATCCAATCCCATATAAAACTCCATATAACCTCTGATTACTCATTGCATCACAACTCACCCATAATTGTCCCAAATGGAAATTTTGATGGAGCTAAAAATTTGAACATGAAATATATAGATGTAAGTAATACATCCCCGTAGATCACTACACAAAAACTCAATGAAATTGTTTCATACTGAAATTTAGTAAATATATATAAAATATATAATTATAATATAGTATTTTAATCATAATGTCATGAAAATCAATTTCATGAATGGGACCATATTAAAAAAATTTATTTTTATCAAATTAAATAAAATTATTCAATTTGAAGGCATTTCATAGAATAATTCCTTAAAACAAAACCACCCTTTTTAAAATAAATTTGAAAAACCAGAAAGAGAATATTTCATTTAAAATGGTCTCCCCAATATCATTGGAAATCTTTTAAAATGAAACAAATTGAACACAATGGGTAATGCCTACAATATGTTCGGAACTATAAGTTCGTATATATATAGTGGAAATATAAAAGAATAATTTGTCACAAATAATAGTAAAAAAGTTGATGTAGTAATGTAAAATATTGAAATACATAAAATATATTTTTAGTAATGAAATAAGTATTGCATGGTGTCTACCATAGTCATAACATGATAAGATTCTAAATTTTACCAGAACAATATAAGAATATCATCCAAACTATTATATATCAATCCAATATAATCCAATCTTTGAGACTACTTCAAAATCCTCAAGATGGAAATCTGCACCATTTAATATCTCATGCTAGAGGATACAATATTAGTGTTGGTATCAACTAGTTTTGAATTAATATAGATCTCCAACGTAATACTTGGGTTCACATGAAAAATTCAATGTGGACGTGAGTGAAAATGAAAACCCAGATCAACAAACATGGAATAATAAATAACCCCCCCCCCCCCGCCTCCATCATGAACATATGGATGATCCCTTTTTCACATCATACAAGAAATGCTTCACTTGGTAAATAAACAATGTGAAATCAACAAGGTTCCCATAAGAATTTGATCGTTTTACATACAATGGAAAAATGGTTCCTTGAATAATCTTGAATCGAGATGCCAATCACGTTTTAATTCCACAAAATTTTAATTTAAAAATATTTGTGATATCCATTAAAACGACACAAAACATTTAGATTTCAAACCACCACATTAAATCATGGATTAATTATTTAAAATCAAAATAAATCTATATTACTTATTCTCCATCAAAAACATCTTAAATATCCATTTAGACACCTTCATAAGTGTAATGAAAAAAATTTATTTCAAATAAAAATTATAAATTTATTAGATAAAAACATTTTCAAAACCATTTAAACATAAACACCACCTAATAAAACAAATTCCATCATTAAAACACAATATCTGACCAATAAATACTAAAATAGGGTCAAATTAAAATTAATTACATTATAATCATTTTGGAATTGAAATAATAGTTTAAAATATTCATGTCACATGAACACATTACATTTAAAAATGAAATCATGAAATTCTAAAGAGACACCCTTTATTAGAAAACTAAATTTCAATGAAACCTTTTAAAAACACTATATTGATACCACATATGTTTTAACTTTTAAAAAAATGTATTTATAAAGGTCAAGCATCACATAAATTTAAAAATAATCTAAATCATAGAAAAATATACCATGATGATGTGGAAATTGATATGAAACAAAATTTAATATGTTGCCTCCAACGGTGACCAACCAAATAAGAATAAAAATAGTGTTTATGTTCCCGGGAAAGCATGATACCTTTTATTGGGTTCACCCAGAACCCTAAATAATACAATAATACCCTTTGGGTTTGTGAGAGATATAAAAATTGTTTGAAAATAGTGAAATCAAGGAAGGTGAATTGATGAGTGTGTATTAACTTAAGAAAAATAATCCAAATATTATTAGAATCCATGATAAATTCCATATGAGAATCTTAGAACACGACAGAGGCATTTATAAGGCTGGATAAACTAAATGGGACTAAAAATGTATCCGAAGGTCAAAAAACAATGGGGAAGGAATTAATGTATATTAATAAAATTAAAAACCCGGCATAACGATCAATTTGGTTTCACATTCAAGAGTAAAAATGTGCCCAAAATCTGGGCTTCCATGATACTAAAAAACTTTCAGGATCTCTTGATAATCAGGAAATGGTGAGGGAAATCATGCGGAGACCATGAAAAAACTACATTAGCGTGATAGTTTCATTCACATGATGGTCACATGGTAACTTCTAACTGTGTTTGATAACCTTGAAACACACAAAAATATGTAAAAAATCATGTTTTAAGTCCAAAAATTATGGAGACATAAAATAAACCAATTTAATCTAAATTAATACAAAATAACAACAACAGAAACATGAGGGTGCTACATTCCCCCCCAAAGTGAAACCTTAAGTCATATGAATCCCTTATCACACAACTCTTACAATAGTTTATTTAGAACCACCAATTCCTCTTGGGGTATTCTATTGGGAATCCAAAACATAAGTTTTTTATCAAGGAGGAGTTCATTATAAAAATTAAAACCACACTTATGAGCATAACAATATTTGAATCCTATATTCATATGTTATACTTCCTATGCATAGATTTTGTTTACTATTCCTCTTCTCAAAAAATTTCATTAAGGTGAGTTACTACATGTGGATCTAGGTTAGACTGAGATAATAACATCTCCACATTAAAAACATGATATTATATTCTCAAAATATAATATCTTTCTCTTGGTAACATATTATTTCATTATACACTAAGTGACGATCCATACTAAGGATAATCTCAATGATTATCATAGGTATAATAATCAATTTTAAAACCAAGGAATATTTTTGCATAATAATTGAGGTTTTTCTATATATCTATATTTCAATAATATTTCCACTCATTTTCTTGATTGAAAACATTTTTATTAGAGTGTTACGTGGTGATTAAATGTTATAAAAAAAACATGAAATATTTAAAACAATGTATTGATCCCGAATCAAATAATGTTTCTGTTAACTTTGATTTTATGTTCAAACTGATTTTTATCACATCATTTCTAAGATATAGTAATTTTAAAAAGTTGGGATTAATATATATTCCACTTTTTAGGTCAATTTCCTTAAAAATATAGCCATTAAATAAAATAATTCTCAAACTTATAATTTTTAAAGAACTGGATATTAGAATCTTCATTATTTCCCTTTCATCTGTGATCTGTTCGGATTTTTCTCCTTACATGAAATTGATTCTCATTACATTTATGTAAGTATAGGGGTTTTTGATTCAATAACTATTATAGGTTTATGTTTCACATGTACAATATTCTTTATTGAAAGATTTAATTTTTACATGGACATAAGTGATTATGTAATTCTATTAATTTCTAAAGAAAATATAAAACATGATTAATTATTTCTTTATCTTTATGGAACATGATAATGTCTCATTATATAATGGAATCATTAGATAGATTAGTACCCTTCGTTGGATTATCATAGACTCTTTAATGAAATCGTAAATATTTATGTTCTGATTATGTACATATACAATAGCATGTCTTTGTAATCTTGTAATGTTATCCTTATACTCAACATCACTTTCTTCTTCCTTTTGCTTTATATTAATAAAATACTGTCCATATTAGCATGTTTATCTTGAGGAATATATTTCTCAAATAATATAACCTTAAAATTTTATTATCCCGTGTTTTTATCTCATACTAATCCTTAGTATTTTTAATTAATGGTCATCATAGATTATTATTCCCCTTTAAATAATAAACATCTAGAGTAACATTATCCATTTAATTACTAGATAAATATAGAAATATTTTTCAAAGGACTTGATCCATTCTTCATGTTCTAATGTATTTTTAGGTTCATTATTGTATAGAGGTTTCTACCATATAAAATGGTCCAAAATCATATAATCATGTTGTAAATAAGTATGTTATTCTATACAATCAAGGTTATTGGTCATAACAAGATTCAACTATCCTAAGATATCCAAAATATTCATAGCTATAACATCAACCACGTTGACATTATTAGGAAGTAAATCCATATATTAATTCTTAATTTTGATATAATTTATATTCCTTCTACTAGATACCATATCTAAATAGTGGAATATTATTAATTACAACATACAATTATGAATATTGATCCATATCATAAAAATTCTTATATAGGTAAGCATTCATGATCATTCTAAGTGTTTAATATATTTCTCATGCTATATTTGTTCTTCTAAAATATAGTTCTAAATGTTCCTACTAAAATTTCTATAACACCAACTATAAAAACCCTAACTCTAATAACACTAATCTAATTGTTACTATTTTATGTTGCTATAAGATACAATATATCACATCACAGTAGATCGAATATATTAATACTCTTTGGAAAATAGAAACATAGTAGATATCTATATTAAAGTACAAAATTATAAATAAAACGTATAAAAATCATGATAAGATTCTTATTCCTTATTTTATGTCCTTGAATTAATTCAAATATCCCTTATTAGTAATCTAGGTAAAGGAAAAAACAATGATTGCACATAGATAACTAGTGAGGGGTTATCAACGGCAAAAGATATCAGGAATATATAAGGCATAAAAAATGGGATATTGGAAAATCACTAAATATGTCATATAATCAACAACAAGACCATGGAATAAATCCATTTATAATAAAAACATAGTAATCATTTGGAAAATAATAAATATGTTCATAATGAATGAATTCATAAAGCATACATCTTAATCATTCCATTTATGCATTGACAATTACATTTTCATTAAATGTGATCTAATAAACCAAATACCCAAATCATAATAAATTCATTCCAACATTTTTTCTTAAAAGACCTAATAGATAAATAAAGGGGTTATAAAATTTTATTCCCCACCTATTACTAAATCAACATAAACACACCTTCATGACCTTAACATAGAAATTATAATATGTGTTGACATACACCAAAAATACATTCTTTCTTTGGCTCATGAGACACACTGATACATTGAGAGGAAATATAACTCTAGAAACCAGACATCACTAAAAAGGTGTAATGAATTCCTCATATATTTAAGGAAGAATATAATACATAGTCAATATTCATTTTTAATCAATAAATATTCATATTGAATTAAGTATATAGAATGCCCAAAATTTCCAGTCAATAAAATTAATAACTTTATCATAATCTATCTTGTGAAATACGGTGGATTGTACAATTAGAACATATCCTCGTTAAATTATAATAAACTTTCATGGATGTTGAAATAGATGTAAAAAACTTTTATAAGGAAAATTTAAAATTTCTCTCAAATAAGAAGAAATATCCTTTCATTTTTATAATTTTTAAAAACAAAAAATTCAAAGAAATAGTGGGAATATAATTATAATTGATAACCCATAGAAACATGAAAAAGAATATTAGTATCAAATAATGTTCATAATGTTATAAAAAGGTATCCATGTGGTAAATCATCAAAACATTCTTTTCACATCTGGGGAAATCTATTCCAAATGATTTGTATAGAAAACATTATACAGATTCCCTTCTAAATTTTTTAAAAGAATTGAAAAATTAGAATAAAATGATCATTTACAATCATTAATGTTCAGAGAAGAAAATTATTGAAATATAATAATGGTTGTAGAAATTAAGGATAATGATTCCCTTCCAAAAATTAATTAATAATGATGGTATTTCTTATAAACATTCCTTCATTTGATTTGAGTTCCCAAGATATGAAAAATGAATCATTTACATGAAAAATTCACATATAACGAAAGGATAAGATCATATATTTGGTTTATGAGATAAATATAATATAATTATCGCAGTGGAAATGTAAACGTAAGAAATCCTGAATAATAATTTTATTTCAAAATAAACTATTACATTGGAGTTCTAATTTCCCAAACAGTCTCTGACACCCTCTTCATTGATATATTTCATTGGATCTCTCCATATGAATTCATAAATTAGTCTTTGGTGAGATGATAACCTATATAGAATAATAAATAGAGAATGAAAAGTATTTTTAATGTTTGTAAAAGATAATATGTTGATGTTGTGGGAGTAAATGACATGGCAGTGAGCTCCTTTTAAAAATGAGAGGGATAGAACTGTAGGATCGAAATAGTGATGTAGATGCTCAATATACAAGAGGGGGGGGGGTGAATTGTACACTTTAAAAATTCATTTGGAACCTTTAAAGTTTGTTACAAATAACTATGTTTTCCTCGAGTAAAAGAAAGGGCTATGTTTAACAAAGTTAAACTTGAGGAAATTCACAACACCTCTAATATCAAATGCAAAGTTGGAAAGAGATTCCGAAAGTAGGTTCCGGAAATATGGTTCCAGAAATTGAACCTTAACAAAAGTTACAATATGAGATTCCACCTTAAAGCGTATAGAATCTAAATGAAAGAGAGTACAAGTAAGGAAGTATTAGAAAGTTATACTTTCCTTATAATACAAAATGCAGCGGAAATATTCAAGTAGTAAAACTACAAGTAACATGATATAAGTCTTTTAACCCAAAGATAAGGGTACCCAACAACCTTGGATAAAGGTCTCTTGATTTATACATTCAAGAAAGTCTGTCTTACCCACACCAGGGTAAGACCTCGATACGAAGATCAGAGTGTCTCTGTCTTGCTATCAGCGCAAGCCCTCAACTTCAAGGTAGTTGGCAAACTCTGTCTTCCTCAGCAAGGAAGCCCTCGAACTTCAAGGTAGTCGGCACCTATGTCTTCCTATCCTCGGAAGTCCTCGAATGTAATCACCAACATTCGGAGTCGCACGAATCTTTGAGAGTTAATAAGAGCCTCTCTCTCTAGAAATCACTTCAAGTATGTAATCACATGAGTCGAAGATCAGTCAGCCTTTCAGCACTGAGCTCTTTCAAATGAGATCTTATTTATAGGTAAGGTTGGATCCTTCTCCAATGATCATATTTTCCTTAAAGATCAGAGGGACATGTACACGTGTCACTTAGACAACGGTTAGTTTACAACAAAATAGACGGCATCGTTTTATAACGAAACAAGTGTAACAGAATGTACGACATCATTTTAATTCTAACTCAAAAGTTCGGAATGAAATCATCTTAGTGAAGATTCAGAGTGAAATAGAAATAATAAAGAGTAGACAAATTATAGAAATGTAAGCAAAATAAATGTTCGGAGTCTAACCAAAATATTTTTCAGAGTCTGAATTAATTCAGAGTGTATAAAACAAAGATGATCAGATTCTTTTTAATAGGTGAATTCTGAATGTGAATTCGGACTGATAATTCGACATTAGAATTCGTAATGAGATTTCATCATCATAGTTATTAATGAAAATTCATTATCAGAATTCGTAATGAGAATTCGTCATTAGAATTCGTAATGAGAATTCAATGTCGAACTTCAAAATAATTCGTATACTGAATCTGGAATAGAACTTAGTCAAAGTTCATATCCGGATTTCGGAATGATACTTTATTACAGTTCTCATCTGGAGTCCGGAGTGAAACTTCCTTACAGTTCTTATCCAGAATTCGGATCCTCAAATAGAATACTTTATATCAATGTTTTAAACAAATCCGAGAAAACAGAAATGAATCCGAATTTTAAACTTTGGCAAAATATGGATGAAAATATGATAAGGATAAATTTCCTTATAAAAGATATTTTCCTTATAAAAGCAATTTTCCTTATAAAATCAATTTTCTTTAAGAATGAATTTTTCCTTAAGAAAGCATTTTTCTTTAAGAATGAATTTTTCATTAAGAATTCATTTTTCCTTAAGATAGCATTTTTCCTTAAGAAAGAATTTTTCCTTAAGAAAGGTGTTTGTGATTTTCAAAACAAGAAGGAATGAAAAAGTCATAAGGAAAACCTTATTGACTCAACAATCTCCCCCTTTTTGGAAAGCACAAACATCCTTACGAAAAAGAAATTCTAAGAAGAAAGAAAAACATTAAGGCTTATCTCCCTTTTATTTGAGGATATTGATGAGTACGTCTAACTCCCCCTTATGCTTTGAAACTCTAAGGATCATATTCTAGATTTTCAGAGTGGCATTTCATTATGAATAAGAAAGTATTCTTAAATGAAAAACTCCCCCTTAAACAAACTCTTATTAGAGTTCTTTTTCCTTAGGGATATTTTCCTTCTCCCCGTCTGATAAACTCTCATTGGAGTTCTTCTTTTTCTTAAGGATATTTTCCTTCTCCCCCTTTGTGATTTTTAAAAATAAATTGAGGGAATAGAAAAAAAACAACGTACATGAAACATTAGTAGAAACAACAAAAGGAACGACAAGCACAAATTTCATTAAGTTTGAAATCTCGGCAACAAAAAAAATTTCAACAAAAAGATCGGATTTAGCTATTTCGGGTCTTTTTCCTTAGAAATGAGACCCTTAAGAATAGTCTTGATCTTCTTCAGGTCTTTATGATCTTCTTCAGCTTGCATCTATAAGACAACTATTCTTGCGGATTGAGCTTCAATCCCTTATTCATGGGCTTTCATCTTTTCTTCCTGAGATTTGATCTTTTCTTCCTGAGCCTTCATCTTCTGTTCAAACTCAATCCGATGATCCCTTTCAAATTTCCAGTTTTGAGAAACGGAATTCAGTTTCCCATTCAGATCTTTGACTTCTTGGATCCGGAAGTTCTTTTCATCTGTTAGCTTCTCTTCAAAGGAGGAAGTCAGCTCATTTATCTTTCTGTCCTCAGTCTCAATGGAATCTTTAACATTTTCTTGAAACTCATCAAATAACCTCATCTCTTCGACAGTCTTGTTCGACCAATTTTTCATCCTCTTGCAGGATCGTCCATGGGCTTCGTAGCCAACAAAAAACATTTTGAACTGAGCCTCTATTTCAACACACTTGTCCATAAAAATAGATACAGAGTCTGTTTTCTGATTTAAAGCATGTTGGAGCATTTGGTATCTTGAAACTATAGTCGAGATGGTCGGAATGGAACCAACTAACTTCCTCAAAGATTGAACAACAAATTCATGTCCCAACGAGGATGACTCAGAATCTGAAACTTTTCTTGAAGAATTTTCTTCCTCAATAAGCTCCAACTTCCTTTTAGATGATTCACCAAATTCTCTTTTCTTTCATGCCACTGATTTCAGAGTCTCAACAATGAGTTGCTTTCCCTTTTCCATTTTTGGAATAGATTCTTGATCAGGAGTATTATGCTCGCTAGTAGATACTTGAATAATATCATAAAAAACTTTTTGAAAAACATCTTGCTCATTCTTATCCTTCTTTGGAGTTACTAACTTAGATGATTCAGCCTCTGAAGTTCAGAGTGACAGATGTTCCGAAGGCGACAACTTATAATCATATACTTCTTTTAATAAATCTCTTGTTTCAACACTTCTTTCAGCTACTACTTCTTCCTCTCCCACTTATTGAATCTGCTCGAGTTGCTCAACATGCTCAGCTCTAGTCTCTTCCGGAAAATCAAGGTTTCTTCCTGGAGTCTCAGGTAGAGATTCCATGGAGAATGATCTCGGAACGGGAATGCTTCCGAATACCATCTCATTAAACTTTAACAACGATTGGATTGCCTCGGCTTCTATCATCTTCTTCTTGAGATTCTTTCTCTTTACTTGTTTTTCATGTTCATCAGCAGTTCTCTCCTTCAATGCCTTAGCTTCCACAGGGTCCAATCTGAACTGCGGATCCCCTTCTTTCCTTTTCTCTTTATCTGCTCTCCACTTCGCAACAACCTCATCAGGAAAGGCCTTTTTCTTCTTTGGTTTGGGAGGTGCGGTTTGAACTTCCTTAGATTTAGGATCCTGTACCTCAGCTGAAACTTCTTTCAGCTTTATTTTCTTTACTGGCTTAGATGATTCCAGTTCAGCAGTCTTCGGAGCCGCTTCATCTTGATTAGGTAAATCGAAGAACTCACCAGTTTCCTTGTTGAAAGCCACATCCATCCTCTTATGGGTATCATCACTGACAAAATTTTTTTTTCAAACCCTTTTCTTATATCTGCAATCTTCCTTGAAGGACTCAAGGCATCGAACTATCAGTTTTGATAAAATTTCTAGGTACATTACGATCTGGGCTCTGATATTTCATTTCATAAGATTCTCAATGGTTATAAGAATGTGCCTCATGAAGTTAAACTTCATTAGATTTATCAGGAAATCTAATATATAGATCTCACTCTTCTTCAAGTTGTCTCTATCACCTTTCCTCGGTATCATAAGACCTTGCACCCACAACTCTAGAATCCGGAAAGTAGTAGGCAAACTAGAAATCTTTGGAGCTTTGTCGTCTGAGAGTCCGAGAGTTTTCAAGGCTTTTTCCTTGTCGAAGCTACCCTTATAATCCGGAAAAACATGAGAAATAAATTTGGCTTCTCCTTCATTAGTCAGCCCTACCAAGCTTGCTGCCTTGGTATAAGAAAGCTTATAAGTCTTTCCATAAGACATAAAAGAAAATTGATCCATATTATCATCCATAAAGAAAGAAACTGTTTCATAGAACTCAACAAGTAACTCCAAAAAAACATCGTCTTGGTTCCCCGGTTTGGATACAGCAATATCTTCCCACCCATTCAACTTAATGTTCTTCGAAATGAGAGAATCATAGTTGTTTAAGAAATCGGGATGGACTAACCTTTCCCTGTAAACTAACCATTGTGAAATAGGCTTAGAGGTTTACATTTCTTGAGAAGCTAACTCCACAGACATTCGGATCTGATGACCTCTAAGAAGTTCAGAACGAAGAAATCTGAAGTTCGGAACTGCCTTAAAACAGAGAGGTAGAGATTCGGGACGCAAGAACTTGAAATTGATGTGGGAAGAGTATTTGGGTCTCCTTTATATAAGAAATGAGATGGTGGTTCAACTTCCACGGTTGAATGAACGATTGTGATAAGCTGAGATCATATCTGATGGTTGAAAACGAATTCTCAAGAAAACTGAATCCGATCTTTTTGAGGTTTTTATTAAAACAATGAATTAATAAAACTATAATCTAAAAACAAAATAAAAGAAAATTCCAGCAAGTAAAATATGACTACGAAAACTTGGGTAAGGAAATCATACCTTTCGGATTGTCTTAGGAGGATTATTCGTAATGGGTAATATAAAAATGACTACGGAAAAAAACTTTATTATGAAAAGACAATGTTCGAAAAAAAAATTACTATGGAAAACAAACTCAGTACGGAAAAAATCATTACGGAAAACTAAGTACGAAAAACAAATTCCATGAATTTGTAAAAAAAACTTATTATGAGAGATTCAGTGCGAAAGATCCGTTATGAAAATACTAGTATGAAATTTTCATTCGGGATGTTTTCAATACGAACACTTCCATTTCAGAAGTATTCTATATGAAAATATCCATTCTGGAAAATTGTAGTTCCAGAAATTCCATTCCAGAAATCTTTGTTCCGAAAAGTTTGAAAAAAAACATTGAAAGACTTTGTTATTCTATCAAACAAATGTACTCCCCCTATGAAAAGGAGTTTATTGCTATAAGGAGACTATTTCAACAGAAAGTTAATTAAGAAATATTACCTTATAGCTATCATTCCTAACTTCTGTTTAATATATTCAAATCTATCATAAGGAAAAGATTTTGTGAAAATATCAGCAAGTTGATCTTGCATTCCAATAAACTGAAGAATAATATCTCCTTTCAGTGTGTGATACCTAAGAAAGTGATGCCTAATATCTATGTGTTTTCCACGTGAGTGATTTGCAGAGTTCTTACTAAGAGCAATGTCACTAGTGTTATCACACAAAATTTGAGTTTTAGTAAAACTCAAGCCATAGTCTGTGAGTGTGTGTTAAATCCACAACACTTGAGCACAACAACTTCTAGCTGCTACATATTCAGCTTCAGCCGTGGAAAGTGCTACAGAATGATGCTTCTTGAAGGACCATGAAACTAATGAATCTCCTATGAGATGACAAGTTTCGGATGTACTTTTTCTATCCATTCTACATCCACCAAAGTCAGCATCAGAAAAGCTTTTTAGAACAAAATCATTTCCAGAATTATAAAATAATCCTTGATCTATGGTTCCCTTAAGGTAGCGAAAAATTCTTTTTAATGCCTTTAAGTGAGATTAATTATGATTGGATTGATATCTTGCACATAAGCATACTGAAAACATTAAGTCTGTTCGATTAGCTGTTAAGTATA
The DNA here is from genome assembly GCA_963277665.1 of Viscum album. NCBI lineage: Eukaryota > Viridiplantae > Streptophyta > Magnoliopsida > Santalales > Viscaceae > Viscum > Viscum album. The sequence goes on along the minus strand of OY728162.1, from coordinate 1,080,146,686 downwards.
GTATACTTCCCATCATACCTCTAAATGATGTTTGATCTACTGGTTTCCAAGCTTCATCAAGATCTATAGAATTTTAGGTACCAATGGGAGTACTAATACTTTTAGTGTTGTCATAACCATACTTTTTAAGAAGATCTTTAATATACTTATGTTGAGATATGTAAGTTCCTTCTAGTTTTTGAGAAATTTGAAAACCAAGAAAAAATGTTAACTCACCCATCATACTCATTTCAAACTCAGATTTCATTAGACTTGCAAAAGAGTCGGTCAATGATTGATTAGTTGAACCAAATATGATGTCATCAACATAAATTTGGACAATCAAAACATTTTTCTTATCTTTATTTATAAAATGGGTTGGATCTGCATTTCCCTTAACATAGATATTTTGATGCAAAAATCCATTGAGTCTATCATACCATACTCGTGGGGCTTGTTTAAGACCATACAAAGCTTTGGTATGTCTAAAAACATGATCAGGATATTTTGTATCTTCAAAACCAGGAGGTTGTTCAACAAAAACTTCATCTTGAACATAACCGTTAAGAAAAGCACATTTCAAATCCATTTGGAAAATTTTGAAATTAAATAATGCTGCAAAGGCAAGTACAATACAGATACATTCAAGTCTAGCTACTGGAGCATAGGTTTCTTCATAGTCTATTCCTTCTTGATGATTATAACCTTTAGCAACATGTATAACTTTATTTCTTACTATGACTCCATTTTCATCACATTTATTTCTGAAAACCAATTTGACTCCAATTACAGAAGTTACCTTAGGTCTTTCAACCAAGGTCCAGACTTTATTACTTTTAAACTCATTTAGTTCATCTTGCATGGCTTTAATCCAATCATCATCACCTAAAGCTTTATCAGTGCTTTTAGGTTCTAATTGGGAAAGAAATGCTAGATGTTCTACTTCATTTCTTAAGGAACTTCTAGTCCTTACAGGTTGACTTACATCACCAATGATACTATCAGTGGGATGATTCTTAAGAAACACCTAATTTGGGTTTTGTAAAACCTGTTCATCAACATAGGGTAGAAAGTCATCTGGGGTAAATGTTTCAGAAGTATCTTCTAAAACATTATCCTTATCAGAAGGTTCTTCTATCAAAGGTTGATAATCAGTTTTTGAAAGCACATCCAAGGATGTAGGTTGAGGAGGTTTAAAAATAAAAGTATCTGACTCATCAAATTTTACATGTACTGTTTCTTCAACTATACAAGTGTTTTTATTAAAAACTCTATAAACCTTAGATGTTGTGGAATATCCTAAGAAAATTCCTTCATCATATTTTGGTGCGAATTTATGTACGATATCTTTAGTATTCAAAATAAATACCTTACAACCAAAAAATTTGAACTAGGAAAGTCTTGGTTTTCTACCATTCCCGAACACTTAAGGAGTTTTATTAAGAAAAGGTCTAATTAAAACTCGATTTATAGTATAGCATGTAGTACTTGCAGCTTCAGCCCAGAAATGTCTAGAAATAGAATATTCACTCAACATGGTTCTAGTAATCTCTTGAAGAATTCTATTTCTTCTTTCAACTACACCATTCAATTGAGGAGTTCTGGGTGCTGAAAAATTGTGAGTAATACCTTTCTTACTACAAAAAGATTCAAAATCAGAATTTTGAAATTTTATTCCATGATCACTATGAATAGTTTTCAATGGAAGGTTTTTCTCATTTTTAACTTGAGCTCTAAAACGTTTGAAATATGAAAAAGCTTCAGACTTCTTTGCTAAAAAATAGACCCAAGTAAATCTAGTGTAATCATCAACTAGAAAAAACACATAGTATTTTCCTCCAATACATCCAGTTTGTGTTGGACCAAAATGATCCATGTGGACTAACTGTAATGCATTGGTTGTTGAGACTTCACCGATTGATTTAAAACTAGATTTATGATTCTTTCTATATTGACAAGGATCACAAACTTTAGAAGAATCAAATATAAGCTCTGGTAGATCCTTAACTAGTTTCTTTTTAGAGAGTTTACATAGGTTCCTAAGGTTACAGTGACCTAGTCATCTATGCCATAACCAGGATTGGTCTTCCACTGCACTTAGGCAAGGTAAATCTTGACTCCTGAGGTCTTCTAGGTTCAAAGTGTAGACATTCTCTTGCCTATTGGCTGAGAGAATAAAATCTTCCATGGAATTGTGAACTAAACACTTATAATTCCTAAAATTCACAAGGTAACCTTCAGCACATAACTGGATTATGCTAATGAGGTTGTTCTTAAGAACCTTAACAAAAAGAACATTTGAAATCAAGGTTTTACCAAGAAGAACAATATTACCAATACCAACAATCCCTCCCTTATCATTATCTCCGAAATTTATCTTTCCTCCTTTCATTTTGATAATATTTTCAAAAAAAAATTTTTTACTAGTCATGTGCCAGGAACATCCACTATCCATGTACCATGGATTGTTGCTGGTACTCTATTTATTTTCGTGAAATCAAGAAGAAAATTAGACTTTTGGAATCCAAACTTGTTTGGATCCGAGATTTCCAGATAATAAAATTTTAGGTACCCACAACATCTTAGAAAAATAAGATTTTTGAAATCCTAAAGATTGGGTTTTGTTTAAAGAACAATTCTTTGCCCAGTGACCACCACATTGACACTTGGTACAAAATGGGGCACTTTGAGGAACAAAATAATTATTACTAAAAATTGGTTTTGCATGGGTATAACCAAATCCGGATTTATTTCTTAAAGGTCGTATTTGAGAATACATTTTATCAAAATATTCCTTACCATGGGTAAAGTTTGATAAACACTTCTTTAAGGAAATAATTTCAGACTTGAGTATTACAACCAAGTTTTTATCCTCAAAATAATTAGTTTTAGGACTAGAGCTAGGCTCAAAAACATTTTTATTAGAAATTACTTTTTTTAAATCTTTAGAAACTTTGTTCTTCTCAAAACATACATCATAAAATTCATTGAAATACTTTCAAAATCAGTATTTTTTTTATCAATATCTTTAGAAATATCTGATATCTCTTTTGTAAGAATAGAATTCCTAGAGTTTTCCCTATCAAGTTTCTTATTGAGTTTGGAATTCTCAATTTCAATAAGTTCAGAAAACCTATAGACTTCTTCATAAGTAGGTAAAGTATTTTCCTCATCAGAAGATGATTCTTCATCAGACGAGTTATAATACTTACTATCATTGGAATTTAAAGAAACATTGTTCAATGATTCAGCATTTCATACCTTAGCCATAAAACAATGATTATCAATAGGTAATCTGGCTATAAGACCAAGATTCTTCTGTCCTGAAGATTCATAATCAGAAGATTCATCTGAAGAGTCACCACCACTTGCACTCCAGGGGTCATTGGCTTTCAAAACATTCTTAGCTTTAGATTTATAATATTTCTTACTGATCCTGTCTGAATGCCTTTCTTTCCTTTCTTTCTTTTTCATCATAGGGAAATCTGGTCTAATATGTCCAGCTCTTTTTCATTCATAACAAGTAACTTCTCCATATTTCTTATGTTTCCTTTCCTTTTTCTTATACTTGGATTGAAAATTTTTCTGGCCAACTATCTTGTTCATCCTTCGATAATGATTTTCTAGTTCATTTTCTGAGACTTCACTCTCACTAGATTTTGATTGGAAAATAATTTTCTTAGAATTTGATCTGGTTACTCTCTCAGGAGTCTTGGCTTTCATATGATTTGATGTTGTTGTGAAAGAAACAGTACCATTTCCATTTTTCTTCTTGATGTTGTCTGCATCTCTCTTCATTCTGGTTTCATGTTGTAGAAGAGTTCCAAAAAGCTCATCAAGAGAGATCTGAGTGACCTTCATGTTTTCATCTATAGCTATTCTTTTGGATTCCCACTCATTGGGCATAATATCAATTATTTTATCCACAAGAGCTTCATCATATAAACCTTTCTCTCCCATAGATTGTAGGCTGTTGACTATAGTCATCAATATCTGTTGAACTTTACAGATTGGTTCTCTATAAGGAAAGTTGAAGCCATGATATTCAGCTCTAAGCATAGCTCTTCTAGTCTCAATCACTTTAGAAGTCCCAAAGTGTGTAACCTCTAACTTCTTCCAGATACAGTTAGCTGCTTCACAAGAAGAAATTTGGCTATATATATTTCTATTCATTGAACACAGTAGAGTATTGCGTACCTTATAGTTGAGATGATATTCTCGCTTTTCCTGGTTAGTGAAAGTTCTAACTTCCTTGTCAGGAATTATATAATCACCAGTAAGCATTAAAAAATTATCCACTCCATTGTTGATAACAAACGTCTTCATTCGATCTCTCCAGTAATCATAGTCATTACCATCAAATATAGGTGGTCTTGTAGGATTTAGATTATCAATTGAACCAACATTAATTCCTGCCATACTTATAATAACATTCAGCACACAATCTTGTTAGTAGAAAAGATTCATAATAACAATGTTTGGAATGAAAAAGTTCACAATGGTAATGTTCGGAATGACAAAGTGAGCAAGAAAAACTTATTCGTAAGTATAAGTATTTCAGAAACCTCCTCTGATACCAATTGTAGGATCGAAATAGTGATGTAGATGCTCAATATACAAGAGGGGGGGTGAATTGTAGACTTTAAAAATTCCTTTGGAACCTTTCAAGTTAGTTACAAATAACTATGTTTTTATCAAGTAAAGGAAAGGGATAAGTTTAACAAAGTTAAACTTAAGAAAATTCACAATACCTCTAATATCAAATGCAAACTTGGAAAGAGATTCCGAAAGTAGGTTCCAGAAATATGGTTTCGGAAATTGAACCTTAACAAAAGTTACAATATGTGATTATACCTTAAAGAGTATAGAATCTAAATGAAACAGAGTACATGTAAGGAAGTATAAGAAAGTTATAAATTCCTTATAATACAAAATGCAGCGGAAATAAACAAGTAGTAAAACTACAAGTAACAAGATATAAGTCTTTTAACCCAAAGAGAAGGGTATCCAACACCCTTGGATAAAGGTATCTTGATTTATACATTCAAGAAGGTCTTTCTTATCCACATCAGGGTAAGCCCTCGATACGAAGATCAGAGTGTCTCTGACTTTCTATCACTGCAAGCCCTCAACTTCAAGATAGTTGGCAACCTCTGTCTTCCTCAGCAAGGAAGCCCTTGAACTTCAAGGTAGTCGGCACATCTGTTTTCCTATCCCCGGAAGTCCTTGAATGTAATCACCAACATTAAGAGTCGTACGAAGCATTAAGAGTTAATAAGAGCCTCTCTCTCTAGAAATCACTTCAAGTATGTAATCACATGAGTCAAAGATCAGTCATCCTTTCAGCACCAAGCTCTTTCAAATGAGCTCCTATTTATAGGTAAGGTCAGCTCCTTCTCCAACGGTCATATTTTCCTTAAAGATCAGAGGGACCTGTACATGTGTCACATAGACAACGGTTAGTTTATAACAAAATAGACGACATCATTTTATAACAAAAAAAGTGTAATAGAATGTACGACATCGTTTTATTTCTAACTCAAAAGTTCGGAATGAAATCATCGGAGTGATGATTCGGAGTGAAATGGAAATAATAAAGAGTAGAAATATTATAGAAATGTAAGCAGAATAAAAGTTCAGAGTCTAACCAAAATATTTTTCGGAGTCTGAATTTATTCATAGTGTATAAAACAAAGATGATCAGATTCTGTTTAATAGGTGAATTCAGAATGATAATTCGGAATGATAATTCGTCATCAGAATTCGTAATGAGATTTCATCATCATAGTTCTTAATGAAAATTCATTATCAGAATTCGTAATGAGAATTCGTCATTAGAATTCGTAATGAGAATTCAATGTCGAACTTCATAAGAATTTGTATCCTGAATCTGGAATAGAACTTTGTCAGAGTTCATATCCAAAATTCGGAATGATACTTTATTAAAGTTCTCAACTGGAATCCGGAGTGAAATTTCCTTACAGTTCTTATCCAGAATTCATATCCTCAAACAGAATACTTTATATCAAAGTTTTAAACAAATCCGAGAAAACAGAAATGAATCCTAATTTTATACTTAGGAAAAATATGGATGAAAATATGATAAGGATAAATTTCCTTATAAAAGCAATTTTCCTTATAAAAGAAATTTTCCTTAAGAAAGAATTTTTTTCTTTAAGAAAGAATTTTTCTTTAAGAAAGAATTTTTCTTTAAGAAAAAATTTTTCCTTAAGAAAGCATTTTTCCTTAAGAAAGCATTTTTCCTTAAGAAAGGTGTTTGTGATTTTCAAAACAAGATGGAATGAAAAATTCATAAGGAAAACCTTATTGACTCAACAAGAACTTTATGAATACATTAAATATTAAAATAAAATAAATCTAATTTCCTAATAAAGTTGAATCAAATTATCCAAATTTATATGATATGATAAGGGAGGGATAAAATTAATTCATCCAATCAATTAGGGATAAGTTGTTATGATATTTTAACTCTTATCCCTTGGCTTAACCCCCTAATTAACCTTTTTATCCTTTGACATGGGGATTAATTTTTTCCATGGTGACTCATTTTTATGAATAAAGATGAAATTAAACAAATTAAAAAATTCAAATAAAATTATTTAAATTTTTAAAACCGATAAACTGGATTCATCTTCTAGAATTTATAGATATTAACTCTAATAAATGTATACTTAAAGAAACAACAACAGTTTTTTTTAAAATAATTTCATTTATAGAAATTAATTTACACCATAACCATATATAATATTGATTAATATAACATTTATTTGTATATAATAAATTAAAAAAGAGTTTTTTACATTAATATAAATGAAAAACCAAATTTGACATTGTTAATACATAATTAATGGAAAAGAACGAAATAGTTTTTTATAAAATAAAAATATTACTAACGTTCAAAAAAGAAATGAATATATTTCTAAAATCAAAATATATATATAAAATGTTTTTTTAATTATTAAATTAATTTTCAGTAGATAAAAAGGTTTCATATATTTATAATTCATGTTAATATAATAATTATTTCATGTCTGTTAAAATATTTATAAAAAAAATTATCACAATTCAACTATAAATCAACCATTATTTAAAAATTCCCAAAGGTCACCCTATCATAATTTTGACGTAATGAATCCAAAATTTTTATCCCTATAATCAAATTAAAACTATAAATATTAGGAATATTTCATTGAAAAATATTCTTGAATAACGATAATTTAAATATATTGTAATGATGAGATAATATAATATCCATTATTTTATATTTTTCGGATTTAGTGATTACATGTTGTTATATAATATCATGTATTATAATGTGGTGGTGTCGAATAATTAGTACAATATTACATTAATAATAATATTATCATATCATCATTTTATATTATACAATGTGATGATCATCGATTGGGGACAACTAAAAGACACATTTTGAGAGGAGGATTTAATATACAAGGAATTTTATGGTCCAAGCGTAGTAGGAATATTTTTTCTAAATTAAAATGTAGAATAAGTGACATAAAATTGTGTGGTACAAAAATGGGACACCAAATTAAAAAATCACAATGCCCACTATTCATAACATGGTCATAAGGTACACAAAATTCGAACAGAGGCCCAAATCTAGATTAGAATCCCCCATAACACCCTTGCCACAACAAAAGATAAATGTGCCACAACCCTCCCCTGCATTTCTGTATACACAACTATCAACCAGAAAACCCCATGTGCACCAAAGTGATATCCTACCAATATAGATGTCAACATCCCCGCATGAGATAACTTTCACCAGCCAAACATGGACAACCACTAGAACCTCATGGCATAAGGATTTCGTTGACCCACTACTCCAGCTCGCCACCAGCAATATATTATCTTCACATACAATATCTTCTACCCTGCAACATATTTTTCATCACTCAACCTTTTTCCAATCGTCATTAAGTTCCATCTTCACGATCCAAAATCTGTTGTGTCCCTAATAGAAACCATTGTCGAAGATCCATTATCATCGAGATCACTAACATGAACCACCTCCCAACTTGATCCCATGTCCCACTACAATCACTCCATTAATAATCCTAGATATTCTCATCGACCATATCTACTCCATGCATTCACATGCACTAATATAATAACACATTCCTTCATAGATATCCCCCAGACCACTCAATATGATGTCATCATCTCTCTAAGAACCTCTATGGGGTACATCCTTTTAGCCAAATAGGAATCCAAACACGATCACCAACCCCACCATCGGTGGACGCTATGATAGTTGCACATCGCCTTCTTCCACTGGTCATACCCTTGAAGGCCTTAATCCCTTCAATATTCCATCAATTACCATTATACTTCAACCATGTCCATATATGGGCATTTAAATCCAATGATCGAGTGTCTCCGCTAGTTTGTATTCCATGGTCGCCAGCACCCAGATCCTCAGTCAATATTAAGAAGAAATTCCCATTTTCGTAGGTAATAAAGGGAAAGAAGGTCATGATTCCAAAAAATATCAATATTATCTCAATAATTCTCACACATAAATTAATCATAATTATAGATTTCCATTATAATAATAAGATAGTATATTATTAAACCATTAAACCAATTTCTTAAGTATCCTACAATAAGAGACTCCATATAATTCCCAATTTTCAATTGTGATAATGGTTTGGTCAATGAATATGATGAATTTTCATTTATATCCTCTATGATTATATTTATATTTCCCCTACTAAAGACTTCATATATAAAATGGTATTTTCGAATAATGCATTTGGTACTTTGGTGAGACTGCATTTCATTTTCCTAAAAAATAGCTCCATTGTATTCATAGTAATGGTCGATTTCTCAACCATTTCTATGAAGCACCACTAGTAAAGATATGAAATTCCATATGGAAATAGATTCCACTATGCATCTGATTAAACAATGTACTGTACATGTGTTATATAGTCTTACATGATGTCTTGTTTAGAATTGTTCCAATATATATATTCATCCATTTAAACCAAACAAAAAAACCAATTTACTATATCAAGATATCTATATAAAAATTGAAAACATCCTCTGTGTAACCCTATACATAGAGCTCATGATCAACTCATATCACTAAGAAAATATAATTAGTTATTATCAATTTCTTAAGGGTATTACTTACAAAAAGATAGATACACTCAATTGGATTTGATTGGTATCTATTGGTTATACAATGAAGATATGTTACTATTTATACCCACTAATTTAGAATCAATATATCATGAATTTATGAAATTACAGAAGCATGTGTATTATATTATCTAAAAAATAAAGGGAGTGCATCCTAATCACTTAAATAGAATAACCTCCACAATGAAATGAAATCGCATTATCTTAGGAAGGGCTTTAAAATTAATCAAGAACATTCACCGATCTACTGATGATCACTAAAATCCCATCTAACAACCCTATGATGAAACGTCTTTTTCTTGTCACGGCCTCATGACAAGAGGTAATGATCATGTAAAGGCTTCCATACAATTCCTTCCGATCAGGCTACTTTTCAATCGATAGATTTTAACAATTATCTTAATCCACTTATAAAATAATTTTAGAGAGTGGGTAAGCCTCATGTGATGGATGGTCAAATTCATATTCATATGACATGATCACTTGATTCAAAATACCACATGAAACCCCTTTGTGACATGTTGACTTTGTCACGCGAGATCATGTGGGTTGTGTCACTTTCACCAAGTGAATGGCCTACGTCATGTCCATTCAATTATATGATTTTAAGCCATCTCCATAGAAAAATGGATATATTTCCTATGATAATGCATGAACATAAAATAATGATCCATCATTGATCACAAAAAACATTATAGGAAAGTGGAGTGACCATCAATAATAATGATTTCATGCAATCATGAGATCCCTTGTCCTTGTAAAATGAAGAAGGAAATAAAATAAAAAAACATGGAAGACTATATAGAAGGTAATATAGTTTGAAATTTATATGAAAGGGGTTATATAGCTAATATCTTATGAAGGACCTTTGGCACGTAATCTTGATCCTAAGGAGTCCCCTCTGAAAAGCTGTCATAGTCTCATAAAATTACCCATAAATGTTTCCTTAGAAATGGAAAATCCTTTCCATGTGCATATTGATATCACAAAGACTCTAATAAATATTGAACGGACTATGTGAAGGATCTTTGAAATGTTAATAAGGATAGGATAAATCCCTTTTATTGGTTTTTTCAAATGAACATGGAGATGGTGTAATGTTCTCATGGTCGCGGTTATCATGTGACGCCATGCATGACCCACAGAAACATCGTGTGAAGCACATAGTTCAAAAATCCATCCACTAAATCCATCTTATATATGTGGGATACAAACCATGAAATGAAACCTATAAATGGGACATGAAGACCTATAAATTCCTCCCCCTTGATAAAAAAGTGACACCAAAAACAAAAACAAAGTGATGATGAAAACTATTACACTGGAACACAAGAGTGGAATTCTCAACGAATAAAGTCATGTGATTTCAATGGTCTTCCCCCAAGTCAATTTTGGGGAATAGCCATTGGGATCATACGTCATAAATTTGTTCTTCATGTGGTTACCATAAATATCATGATATGGACTACCGATGGGTCAACCAAATCATGTGAATGAGTTATCATATGTCGAATGAATCATGTAAAACCTATAATGATGCTTGAAAAACTATGAGGCACATATGAATTAAAAACTGCTAAAGACTACAAATGAAGGAAGAATTATAAGAATATTGATATGATGATCTTGATGACCTTCTCATAACAAACCAAGATAATGTTGTAGCATCGAAACATATCACCCAAGTCATGAAACACCCTTTATACATTCCCTAAAAATAATGTGTTGTCATTTGGATTTGTCAACCAAGTCATGTGACACCCACTGAACATGTCATCTGTGTCATGTGATGTACTTTAGATGTTTCAACCAAATCATGTGACACCCTCTAGATATGTTGATCAAGTTTTATGGTGTTATCTAGAGATGTTTCTCAAGTTCGGTTGTTGCATCCAATAATGTATCCCAAGTCATGTGGACTCATTTCATCGTGTCACTTTGTTCATATGAAGTTCACATTCAACAAAAACCATGTTATGAGACAACGTCTAAGCACATTGCTTAGGTCTTGTGAAACCCTCTGGGCATGTCACCAAAGTCATGTTACGTCAACCAGACCGGTAATCTATGTTTTGTGATGTCCTCAAAAAATTCAACCTAGGTCTTGAGACATACTACAGACATGCTATATAGATCATGAACTGTCTTCCATACATGTCTACTCTATCATACAATTTTCTTTGGATATTTCTTCTTGGAAACCAGAACATGTCCATAAAAAATCAAATATGTACAAAGACCCTTATACATATCATAAATATAATTATAACATATCATGAAGACACTCAGGATATGCTATTCTGAAAATCAAGAAATATCAAGAAGATGTCATAGTACATGATATCATTTTCTACATGGCATTTTCAGTGATACCCCCAATTGAACTATGATAACTCTAATTCCTTATATAGAAATGATGTATAAGACAATTTCCAAATGTCTTTTCCCTAATGGGACTCCACCTTGGTGTTTCTCCCTCCATATCATAATCATTATAACACTAGGGAATTAATTCATCCCATGGTTTTACCATCCATTCTCATATATCAGTTTATTAAAGAGAAAATAAAATTATGATGACTCTAATTCATATCATAAGCAGGATACATAGGATTCCCTCCTAAATATCTATCTCGATACAAGGTGCCTACGTGCCATCATATATAAATTTTCCAGATGATGCTAATATTCATGGATGAATTGAACTATGTGTGTTTGGACTCCTATCATAAACATGATACGTAGGATTCCAGGAAGGCACTTTTGTTGGTTCTTTCAAATGATGTGTGATTTTTAGGTACTTAGGTGAATTAGAGTGGATGACTAAGGTTTTATGTCAAAGAGGGAATAATCAGAACAAATAATTAGAAATATTTTGAAAATAATATAATATAATATAAAAAATTAATTAATATGATGGGTTTTTTGATCATTTATTAAAGAAGAGGAACTATTCTAGAAGAATATTAATTTTTTATTTTTGAAATGAAATTATATTATTAAGAAACAATGAAAAGATGTTTTTTTGAAAATATTTAAAATGATTTATTGACCAAACTATACCAATTTAATTACTTATTATTAATTATCATTTAAATTAACATACACTTCATTCTGATCTCCTAATTTATTAATCCCGGAACCCTATGAGAATTAACATTACAAGAAATATGAAAAGATTAAAACCATTGACCAGTGTCTGAACATGAAATCGTTGCATGCTAAATTTATTGTTTCTCTAATGGTAGATCATGGTTAGTATTAATTTTGGAAATAAATACATTCTATAAATAAGGATGAATTGATTTTAGGGATCATATTAAAACTCAAAAAAATTTATCCCATGTGGTTTCATTACTGATTATGTTTTCACTCTCGCAATTCACACAAATATCACCTTCATGTGTTTCTATATAAATTTTTCAATTTTCTTCTTTGTTTCTTCAAATTGAAAAAAATAATTCAAATATCATACTATGTGAATTAGAGTATCTTATTAATTCGAAATAAATAAATGATGATCATAGTTCACGGAAGGGTGGGTTTTTACCTGCCCAAGACATAACATATATTTTCTGTTAATTTTTTCTGTTTTGATTTTATTATTTTTTAAGGTTTACAATAGCTGGACAATAGGTACACACACATACAATAATGTGGAAATGTAATGAAACAAATCGGATGATAAATGAGCATTTGGATCAACCATTAATATAAGATGGATTTTTTAACTAACATGGACATTCATTCAATTGAGTAGGAAAAATTCCACAATTCTTTGTTGTATTAAAAGTTATGTGGAGAAATAAATGACACAATTTACCATGAAAAAATATAAAAAATAACTGTGTTAACATCTAGAAGGTTTTATAATGACACAACTAATCATATCAACAACGACTTCAATTATATATAAAACTGAACCCTCTTATGGAGAAATCATTTATGCTTATCATGCAAACATTTAATTTTGAAAACATGCATTTTCTATACATTCCATATAAAAATGAGAAATATATATGATATTTTTGTTGTTGATTTTTTTAATTTTTTGTTTTTTCTTCTTCTTAAATTTACAATAAAAATAATAGAATAGACACAAAAAAATAGGAAAATGAAAATCATAAATATTTAATCGAAAATATTTTACCCTCCACCACACATAAAATATTTCATTGCCTTAAATATGAACTTATGAGAATGTATTTTTACATGATATCTAAAATTTTAAATAGATAAATAATATAAATGTGAAAGGGTTTGGAATATCAAGATATTCCGTATAGATGATGTGTTCATGTTTTGTGATGAAATCAACTACATGGGAGGAAATTACATCAACGTATGTCTTTAAATGTTTCCCATTGTTTATAAAGATCCATATAGTGCACTCTTTTGTGATATCCACTACACCATTAGAAGATAAATTAGACCCAACATGTGGAATTAACTTCCAGGAACCAAACATACATGGCATTAGATTCAATCGTGAAATGTAGTGTAGGATTTTCTCACCAACATGAAACTCTTTTTGTTGAATCGTTATGTCCTGGTCTACTATTTATCATTACATGAAGATCCTTATGTTCAAATATGATAATAATAAAATATACTCAAGATCTTGAATGTGTAGCTTCCAAGTGCATTCTCGAATCCTTCCTATTCGGCTGTACAATTTTCTCCAAAATTTGTTTTAAATCATGATTTTAAAAATCGTCCTGACAATTTTTTTGGGGGTGGTAAGGTATTTATGTTTTATGTGTCACCCCATAAATCTGAAGGAGGGAAACCAAATTATGATTCAAAAAGTGTGTCTCCTAATCACTGAAGATATCTTATTGTACACTAAACCTACAATAAATTTTTTCCATTACAAAGAATGTTACAACATGAGAATCATCAATCCTGGGGTGATTAGCATCCAACCAATTTCTCAGATAATCAACACTAAAAAAATGTAAAAAAAACATAAATGAACTTGTAAAGTGACCCAAAAAATCAATTCCTCAAACATATAAAATCTGAGAGAATAATACGGGTTGTTGGGGCACCTGTTGTCTCCTAAAAATGTTCCCAGTGTGTAGGGAATGAGATCATGACTTTAAAAACACATGGGAATAATTAAATAAGATATGGAAATATAATTCAATTTCTACGACTTTCCCTGTGGTTTATCAGTGTCCAATGTTTCCACCACAAGAAAGTGTGTGAAAAAAATGTAAAACAGACTCAAACTCATGATCAGGAACACACCTCCTAATAACCTGTTCACTACATGTGCTACATAGGTAGGGATCATCCCAAACATAAAATTTGGACTCACTCTTTAATTTTTAAAATTTAGGTTACATTAAATTTGAGGGAATTTCAAAGGTAGTGAGGTAGTTAACTAAATCTGTATACCAACGATGTGTACCTATGAGTTCATATATATGCACATTAGAAAAAGTGTCCAGAAGTGGTACATGCTCCATGGTATCTTCCAATAGTGTGTGAGTAATTATATTCATGTGGTCCACCACCCAGTTTTATAAACCCTTCTTGTCCATTATATCAATATCTAATTCATAAAGAATGAGAATCCATTTGATAAGTTTGGGATTTGCATTAGGATTCTTCAATAGGTACCTTAGAGTTATATGGTAAAAAACAACTACACTATAGCCCAATAAATATGAATAGATTTTATCTAAAGAAAACATGACGACAAGAAACACATTTTCCCTGATTTTTTTAGTTCAATTATAAAAAATATAATGTACTCAAATCAAATGCAATCAAATGTAAATGTCTATTGACCCACTATGATAATAAAGATCAAACGTCAATGTTTGACACATCATACAAAATCTCAAATGCATGGTCTCTCCAGGGGTGTTGTATGATCAGTGGAGTGGTCAGATGCTTCTTCAGCTCATAAAATGATAATGTACATGAATCATCATAAACAAAGTGAATATATTTTTGATGTAGTTTATATTATGGTAGAGAGATCATGCTAAAATATCTGATGAAGTGTCGATAAATGCCTACATTCCTTTTGAATGATCTAACATCTCACCCATTTGGATGATATAGTATGGATTAAATAATATATACCTTGGATATATCAGCCTCTATCTTTTGTTTTGACACTACATTCATTAATAAAATTCCATGATCTACCATAAAGTGAATGTTTTCAATGTTTAAAACCATATTATTCACAATTAAAAAACTAAACACCCTTCCCATGAAAAAGACGAATTCAAAAAATGAAGATCCATACACAATAAAATCATCCATAAATACCTCCATGTAGGCCTCAATGAAATTGGAAAAAGTAATCACCCCGCATATTTAGAAGGTACCTAGGGATTTTATAGTTCAAATATAAGCCTTTTGTAGAAAAATATACTGAATGGACAAGTTAATTTTGTATCCCATAGATCCTATAGAGATATATGAACCTAAAAATATCAAGAAAATACATCTAAGAATCAATAATGTGTTTTCCTAGATAGTATATCAGGCATTTGATCAATAAATGGGAGCATAAAAAATTACTTTTGAGTGGATTGATTTGGATTTGTATAATCAATACACACACACCAACAATTGTGTACCCTCAATGGAACTAACTCCTCTCTCTAATTTCTAGAAATAGTAACACCACTTTTTATAGGCACAACCTGAATATGACTAACCCAATTATAATCAGAAATGGGATAAATTATACCTATGATGAGATATTTTTCAAATTATTTTTTAACTACTACCAGAATAGTTGAATTTAGTCTCCTTTATGCCTAGCTAACTGGTTTTGCACCATCCTCTAGAAGAATCTTATGCATGAAAATAGAGGGGATAATAACCGATATGTTATCCCAAGTCCAATCTATTTCCTTGATGTTGTCCCTAAACATATTCAATTTTTTTTTCATTTCAAAATGATGATCGTTGGAAATAATAACATTTACTTTCTCACCACTAAACAAGTATGAGTATTTATTATTTGGTGTTGACGGCTTGAGTTCCATTAAAAGGTTGTGTAATGTTTGGATACAATGAACGAATTGAAATATGTACATAATGATAATCAGTACCAATATAGACATCATTAAAATAAATGCATAATGCATCAAGTCCATCAGCATACAGAAAAGACAAGTAATAATTTGAGAAAACATGATCAAAATCAGAATATGAATCCATTTCAAAATCAAATATAAAAGAGGGTTTTTCATTAGAAAAATGTTTGGAAGTGCTCTTAGACAAAAAGTGAGAACCAATTTTCATATTATCTTTTATAATTGTACATTCAAAATCCATGGGGTTGTTACTTGTTGGTTCTAAATTGGAGATAACAAAACCAGAATGGTCCCTTGAAATGTAATTCATGGAGTCTATAACATTAAATATCACAGCATCATCTCCAAAATATATTGAAGGTGAATTGTCATGAAAATTTATGATTTTTAAGGAAGGTCCTACCAATGATAATGTGATCATGAGAACTTACCTGAACATCCACCATGTTAATCTTATAGAAATATTCTAGAGAGATCACGTGTTTTACCCAAACATGTACATCGTTAAGGATTACCACTGAATATGATATAGCTCTATTCAATAGTTTTATGACAACTCTCATCAACATGAACTCATGAACCTATATGGGAAATAAAACCGAGTGAGGAATCACATTTATTGAAGCTCCTAAATCATATTAATCCTTAGAAATGTGTAAATCCTTTATGGTACATGGGATGGTGAATGTTTAGGTATCCTTGCACATTGTTTGAATTACATGAGTTTGTCTAATGAGTGCTGACACATTACATCTAAGATGGATCCACTAATTTCCCTTTCAGACTGATTTGATTTTTACAATGTTCTTTAAAGAATTTTATATTCCATTGTATTTTAATGATGGTTGAAAGTAGATTGATGTTGATCTCGACATTCTTGAATGTTTCCGATACCTATTTTTGAATCTCCTATTCCACCCTCTTCTTATTTATTTACAAAATTATTTTGAAATTAAAGGGGTTTAGGAGAAACATCATTAATCTATTTCTTACCTTTATATGTCTCCTGGGGATGCCCCTCATTTGTTCTTGAATTCACCTCTCCAACGTTGAGGTGAATCCTGGTTGAAATATAGGGCCAGATGAATCAATAGTTTGCCTCCCATTTCTCTATTTTATGAAAATGAAATTCCCCATGGGATTTTGGAGTAGGATGGGAAGGTATATTTACATATATCATACTTACCAGTTCATGGAGGTTGGTGGAAAGTCAGCTCATTTTTGTCTTAATCTCCATAATCTCAGAACCATGACTCTTTAGATCATTCTGCTTATTGAGAACAATTTGTTTCAAAATATATACAGTGTTAGAATAACCCTTTATTTTACAATTCCATTGATGTTTATTTGTTGATGCATAGGCTTCAAATATCCTTTGGGTTTTTTGGAATCCAAATTGGTATGGTGGAGGTTGTGGGAAGTGTTGTTGAAAATGGGGCATTTGTTGTTGTCTAGAATCATACATTTTGTATGACTCGTCCTTACACAATTTTTTCTATGTTGGTGAAAAGTAATCATATGTATTCTAGTTATATGGATGTTGTTGTTGTTGATATGGTCTCATAAATTATACGACTATGAAATCCTTTGTCTCTAGTTATTGAGAGGAATATTCAGTTTAGTGGTTTGTTTCTGTGAAAATACCACAAGTCATTATAGGAGTGGGTTGGGATGTATTTTTATCAAAAGAAATTTATCTCACCAAATTGGTCAATTTTATTCTCTGGTTATCAATTAAATGACTTTCAAAAGAATATAAACTTACATTATGTACTCCCCTGACATGTGGTGTAATTCAATCACCAAATTATAGGGTGTTTTGAACATTCTTGTCGATTAATTCACATGAAGGTACTGGTGTTTTTCAACTAATTCCTAGGAAGTCATGGAATCCACCAGGATTCTTTCCATAGGTGTGAAGGCCTTCATTGAAGTATTGGATGACCAACTGGTAAAAAATTTAGTGATGCTGGTATCTTGAACACAAATTCTCCAATCACTCCCAGTACTCATACATTGAATCTAATTAGGATTACATTATTCTTGGGATAAAACTTTTAATTGTAGTGGTCCTTGATACATGACATAATCATGGCATTAAATGACTTCCTAAATCATTCAAATAAGTTACATATTCATGATATAAATAATGTATCCAATTGTTTTCTCTTTTTTTAAGTGAGAATTTGGATGATCTTGGTTTTATTTGATCTTTAGTTACATTTCATTGAATGATAAAAACACATTAAATTATTTTGAAATTTTGTTGTATCCTCACCAAATATTCCATCAAAAGTTGGAAGTAGGTGAATTAACCCATATTTTAGTTAAAATTATGATTCGAGATTTTAGTATACAATACAATCTGGTTGATAGTTAATATCTTGTTCATATATTTCCAGAATGGTTATATTATGTTCATGGATATTGTTTTCATCAATTGTTTTTGTTTTTATATTTGAATTTAAATTGATTCCAATTTCAATATTACAAGAATATTGGAATTTTTTAACTGGTCTAATGTTAAAAGTTCTTATATAATGAGAATGTCTGATTTGAGCCTGATTACACTGTTCAATATAATGGTAAAGATCAATAATATAATTCATATTAGTTCATGTAATAAATCATTTGAAAATTAAATGAACAAAATTCTACCATAATAAAATAAAAATGTAATTTTTGAGTTGATGACCCAAAAAATAAGAATGAAACAAAATAAGAAGAAAAAACCATAATGGGTAATGAAGGAGGAAAAGAGAGAATAAGAGAATAAAATGAGAAATAAAATAAATACCTCTAATTGGTAGAAATAATTACTTTCCTTTATACTAAATACACTAATTTAAAACGTGTTTTCATGGACACTTTCAAATTATTTGTGGTTTTTGGGTACATAGGTGTAATAGGCTGGATATCCAAGGACATCAATCAAAGGATTTGTAATTAAAACAACATATAAAAGGTATTTTGAAAATTATATAATATATTATAAACTTACTAGTTAGAATAGGGGGTTATTTCATTTATAAATGATGAATAAGTATGCGGTAAAAAGCCTTTTTTTCAATGAAATTTGATTAACAAGACATGACAAGAAAAATATTTTTTAGAAAATACTTAAAAGGAATAACTTTTCTAAATATATAACATCATATAATAAATAATCAATATACTTTTAATTTACACCTATTTAATTATTATAACTTTATTTTTTAATCCCATAACCTTATGAAAATTTACATTAGCACAAACATGAAAAGAGTTAAACCCTTCACCTCCTTCAGAACATGAAATCGCAGTACCCTGCATTGATTGTTCTTCTAAAACTAGAATATGATCATTGGTTATTTATGGCATAATAATATTATATAAACAATGATGAATTGATTTTAGGGATTTTATTTTAACTCTAAAAATTTATCCCGTGTGGTTTTGTTATACTGGCAAAGTTTGCGCTCTCACAATTTGAACAAATCTCCACCTCATGTGTTTTTTTGAAAACTAATCTATTTCATAAATAGTTGCTAATAATTTAAATAAATCAATTAATTTAAAATATTTTGTAAGTTAGAGTATCTCTAATATTCAAAAACAATAAATGAATAAAGTATGAGGTTGATCGATTACTAGTAATACTACTCTTCCATGGGTGGTATAGTTATCGTAAAAACAAATTTGATTATCAAAGGACTAGAAATGGTATAATCAAATCCCAATTATATTATTTATTTATACACAAAATTGGAATATTAAATAAGAATAAATTGGGGAAAAAAATAAATGGATGAGAAATTAATATGTATATTTAATGAACAAAAATAGTACAACACTGAAAGGAAAAGAATGTCATTTAGGAAGAGATCCTTGTATGGTAGCTTCCATCTTAAAATTGTTAATTAAAATGGTATTTAACCACTTTTCCTCTTCTAATTATATACTAATTCACATCCCATGACCTCCAAATGAGAAAAATAAATATATATAGATTAGAGGGAAGCCTAGGATATAATTACTTTTAAGTCTAAATGGGGAAATTCTTCCAAATATTTTAATCCCACTTGCACTGCCATATTGACCACCAAAATTGGACAATAAACTACCCCACTAGAAGGATTAGTTGTTGAAAATGTTTTCATAGATATCCTATACAAATTTGGGCCCTATAAAAGAATTTATGATGAATTTATGGCCCCTATACTATAATTATGTCAAATCATGAGAGTATAGCGTATGATTGAATTCATTGCCAATTTACTTCAACGTGAAAGAATGTAATGAAAGAACAAGTGAATAATTATTTGTATTGTGTATCATGTATCTTAAAAATGAAGAACCATCCATGTCTTTTTAATAATCAAAAATCCTTAACCAATTGGGAAAAATTGTAATGCCAAAATAACTGAATAATTTTATTAATTGAGAATCATGTCTCTTAAACATGAGGAACCATCTACGTCATTCTATGAAATATTGAAATCAGGTTGAGTATAAAATATGGAATATATTTTATTGATCTTATGGAGGATTCATAGTAAATTCGATCCGTTCTTTTTATTTTTTTATAGGAAATTTAATCATCCCATGATTTCTTCCATGTAGCACTGGTAAAGACCCCTTCCTAAAGTTCACCATGAAAAATTAATTTTGCATTATAGAAATATAATTTCCATTAATGAGTCTATGAAACCTATTAGATATATCTCTATATTTCAGTATATGTTGGATGTAGGTAACATCACCCATATCATTCATCGAGACACACTTACATATGTACACCTTCACAGAGTGAATTTTAGAGATATCATTTTCTATAGGAAAATTTTTATCGACGTGAAAAATTAGAAATATTTCAAATATCACACAAATATGATTATATAAATATGAAGAAAATATATTCTTGATGAAACAAATCTCATTTAGGGCTTCATAAAACCATATATTGAAATTTTGATAAGCCTACTCCAATCCATAATTGGACAATTGAATCATACATACCTTATCATTCTCTTTTCGATCTTAAAAACCATTGAGTTGCATTATATAATATTATTAAACTAGATTCGCATTAGGGAAAATAGTTTTTACATCCATTTGATGTTTCACATTATCAAAATGAACTGCTATGAAATGAAAAATATGAATGGAATTTATCATCAAAGTAGGTAAAAAAAATTCATCATAGTCAATACCATAAACATTCTTGTAACCATCCTCAACTATACATAAATTATAGGAATAAAATATATCATCTATGTTATGTTTCCATAAACAAAACCCACTTTTTTCCTATGGGTCTCACCCATTTGGGTACATCCACCGTATTTCAAAGTGTTTTAGTGTGTATGGATTCCATTTCATATTTTATGTCTTTTATGCATTTATTAGAATAAAATATCTAAATGAACACCTAGTTTGTGGTAGGTTCATCATTTTAGAACATTACTGAATCATCATTAGAGATGAGAAATATCAATTTCTACCTCAGAGTTCTTTGAAGCATCTAGTCTCATAAAGTTGACCCTCATGGTTCATTTCATTCATTGAAGACCATCAATGGATGATTTATCTTATTTTTTCTTTGATAATTCTGGATTATGTGATTTTTCAGTTGTGGGTATCAACGATAAATGTCACCTGATGATTCAATTTTTTTAAGAAGTGTAAATTATTCTAATATGGTCTGGGGTATTCAAAAATGTATTGGATATAAATTTTTACTCTTCCACTGCTTTTATGATCTCTATATGAACTAGGATTCATCCATCGTAGTGATAGAGGTATGTTTCCCTCAGCTTCCCTTTCCATTTTAAACCCTACAATTATTCAAATGTTGGGAAATATGGTGGGTCTTTATCTCTATTTGGAAAGATAATATTCTATGGTGTTCCCCCAATTAATCTGAGGATCTATGTTGATGTTACTCTCTCAAAGCCATGAGTTTTGTGGTTTTGGATCACGCTTGGCGAGGTGTTTCAAAACAGGAAAGTTTTTGTTTTGGAATCCTGGTTTGATCACTACTCATTATATCATTTATAGGGTGGTGGGGTTGCTCTTAGTCATCAATCCAATCATGGGAGGAAATCTGGTGTACAAGATAATATCAAAAACTCTAGTCCTACCATTGGTGAACTGCTATTACAGAAACCTTTATGTGTTACACCTCCTGAACTAAAGTTCATTAAAGTGTTTGGAAAACTAATGTGGGATCTTCGATTGGAAATTACGGTGGGATACACTATTGTTGCTATAGTTGGTAGTCTTTTAGCTTGAAAAGTGGATTCATGTAAGCTTCATTATTCTACTTTTCTGAATGTGGACATGCAAGTAGGATCTGTTATGGAGTATTTGGTAGTAGGAGGTGTTGGTGGTGGTAAACGGGTAGCAGTTTGGATAGGTGGATTTCATTTGACTCCTTCATATTTTACTATGGTAGTTATGGTCTGAAGGGGTGTCCAAGTGATGGATCAACCCTCAAAATTTCAACGTGATAATTCTCAGGCCGATATTAGGGTGATAAAAGAGTCTCAGGTCCCTAATGTGAATGAGCCAGTGTCCCTGAGACAATAGGTGGCCCATCTTAAAAATGCTACAAATATGACTAAGGTACATAATTGATTCTTGATACTGGATGAGACATGGAAAGAAAATGAGTATCCTGAAGGATGGAATATTGTCATTCATAGGTGGAAATGTAAGCAAGAAGAGATTAGACACTGAGAAGAGGAGGAATCAAGTGTCCAAGATGTGGTCTCAAGTGATCAAGAGGGGGTCTTTAGGACTAATGTGGACTATGAGATAGACGAAATGGTTCAATCCAATTCAAGGAAAGTTAAACAAGGAAAACTCCTAACAAAAAGCCTTTTGGAACCCAGGGGGGATGTCAGGACCGTGCAATGAATATTCACACACTCCAAACACTATAGTAACCAAATCAGAAAGCAAGGATAAGTGCAATGACATGGATGTTATTCTATGGTTTCCTTCCTTGAAAAAGGAAGGGGTATATATTTCTAGAAAGACACCAATGCCGACTACTTCATAGGTTAGTCAATCTATAGCACATGGAGCTGAGAAGATGTAGAGTCGATGGTTGGACCCTTCAGTGATCAGGAAGGGAGATATTTCAGTATAATGAGGGGAGTATTTCTCACTTGAGGTGGCAATAGAAAATTTGTGGGACCTTATTATGTCCTCTGAAGATGATATGATAGAGGGGTTCTGATCATTCATGCCAAAAAATGAGGATGTGGAAAGGATGAATAGAGGACTAGTTCATGTTGATGTAAGCATGGATCAAACCTCTTGGATCAACAAACAATACTTAATTTTGACCATAGGATTCAATTAAATAATGATTACAATGGATGAGTTCTAACAATCATGGGACAAATTACCCTCTCTTCTTGATGTGAGCATTAGTGAAGACGTAGATAAAATGGTAAATGTCTTTTACCAGAAATTATTCAGGGTATTGGAGTCCAATATTTTGATGTTGATCTTCAAAAGTTTTTTTTTCTACTTTTTTGCTCGATGTGTTGACGACTTGTTGGTTTCTCCCTTTTTTCATAAACATGGTTCTTAATTAAAATTTAACATGGAAGTGGATCATCTATAAATTGAGTGTGTTATTATTTTAAAAATCATTATGGAATGGGCTCAAATTCCAACTCATAATTATTTTCTATTTATTGGTTTTGATCTACTCTGACATCATCATTCCTCCAAATAAATCATCTATTGATAAAATAAATCTCATGGAAATATTGGATAGTTTCATTAGGATAACAATCAAATAAAAATTTGATAAATTTTTATTCAATGTTATGTAGTTCTAATTTTTTTATGAATTATTAACGTCCCCAAATATTAATAAAATATATAGTGTAATGTTTCGTATTATATATTTCATATGGTATCATTATAACCACGTTATATGGAATTTTGTTGAGTAAAAAGTAGTATTCATCAGTGTATAACACTAGAATGTAATAGGAATATCACATCAAATCATCATTTATGAAACCATGTCCAATAATATAGTACTAATCCTCTCATTAAAACCATTAAATTATGTTATTCTGGGAGGAGTGAGTTAGAAATCATATTTAAAGTCCCTCAAATAATCAATGAATTCATTACTCAATTATTCCCACCATGATTAGATCAGAGGATACATAATCATTTTCCTGGTTGATTCTATACTTATTTTTGAAATTCAATTAAGTTTTTATATATTTCAAACATTTGTTTCATCAAAAATATATATCCATTTTGGAGAAATCATCTGAAAAGTAAAAAACAAATTACCTAAAACTGCCACTTTCATCAGTACCCGTTGGCCTATAAACATCACTATATATAAAATCCAATAGTCCACTATCCCTATTATATTTGTTTGATAAAAGTTTCATTTCTTCCACATTAAGAACCGAAATATACCTTCAGACTGATGTAGAAATCCATGAGAGCGGGTGAATTAGATGTTTCTAACATTTAAAAAAATTCATCTAATAATTTTTTTCCAAAATTATTATTTAAACCATTGTTTTTAATTAAGAAAAAAGTAGATATGTCATTATTTATCAAATCACACACAAAGCATGCATTGTAGAATATGAAGGGATATCAATACACTATGTTTTTACAATGATTGGATCCATTGTTAGACACTTACACTTTGTTATTATTAAGTTTTCACATAATAATAATGTTTATGATAATAATAATATATTTAATTAATGTGGCTCAGGGTAGTTTTCATCTTGTACCCTCTCAACATATTACATTGGTGTGCCTTTACTATATTACACAAGTTAACATATCATTTGTACTTTGTCCCATAGCATTGGGCATCCTGATTGGACATGAAAACCTCCTTCTAAATTTACATGTAAAATATCACATTGTATTGGATGTAACTACATAAAAAATACATATTCTACCTCTACATATATTCATTTATTCGATTATTATGCTCAATAACCTTGGAATACAACTCGATCTCTATTGTTTGCAAAAAACTCTATGTTTATACATAGAAAATTATCACTAGTATCACTCATATGAGCACTTTTGATATTCTAGAATATAGTATCTCATCAATATTCAATGGAATTGACACAATAATAATAATTAAAAAAGTAGTGTTAGTATCTCACACAAATATTTTTCTTTCTTTTTGTTCTCAAACTATTGAAATAGTTGGTTCCATAAGAAATGGTATTGAAACCAGTTTTATTCATATTCCCATTATTATATTATTTTCATCAATTACCTAATATTATTAACAACACATAATATTGAATTCTACCTATTATCTCTTAATATTCTTTCATGATCCCCTAACACACTGGATTCCATGTTTGTATCACACTCACGTGCCACCCCTCTGTATTCATTCTATAGTCTCGAGAGGATGAAGAACTCTTTTATAATGCTCCATAATTTTTTCATGGGAATAATATTTTTCTGTTTGTGAATTTTTATATTTTAAAAATGGCAAATATTTAAATGTTTACATGATACATAGAAGACTACATGCTTTAGCATATCCACATTAATATTACATTCACTTTTCTCAACTTTCGTCTTCGGTTAATTTACTAGTGTAGCCTTTCTTTTCATATTTATATTTTGTCTCTCAAATAAATATGTATTCTAGTTAATATTATATATAAGGATTTGATTTTATTCATCTATTTGTCATTTTTCTATAGAAATATACAATAAAACATTCTCCAAATAATTATTAAAATTACACAACAACATAAGCTTTCGACATGGATCTTCTCATTCTCAGCATGAGAGATTATATGAAACCAATTCAACGTCCATATATAACCTATAATTATCAACTAAAATAACAAAATAGCCTTTTATTCTCATTAAATAATAATTACACCTCATTAGTGATGTCTTAATCTTTTAATAACAACACTTGCTTCTATGAATTTTCATTTCTAGATTTATGAAATCTAGATTTTCAACATTTGTAAGAAATTTAAATTCATATAATTTCCTCTCAGTTTTGATATACATTTTCTCACTCATAAAGATTTTCATCCCATCCTAATGAATCAATCAAATTTCATTTTGAGATATTTTAATAGGTAAAGAATAATTCCAGCATCAAATGGTTTATATTATTTTTGACCACCAATATATATTTTTCAAATATTATTATTCTAAAATAAAATATTAAAATAATAGTGATCTCCTATTTTATTTTTATTTTATATATAAAACTAATAGAATGAAACATGACCCAAAATAGAATCATGATATTTTAAACATGAAATAAAAACATTATAATTATGTAGATAATTATCACATTTACATAGTTTCAAATGATCTTTAAATAACTGCAATGATCCTAACTCTAACATACTTCATCTTTACTGAGTCTGGAATTATACATAAACAATAGTAATTAATGATTATGTAGAAAAAATTATACATTGATAAAAGGATCACACTAATGTAGACCTACAATATCCTTATCTAATTGAGGAATACTACTTATATAATTTTTAAAAATCATTAAAAAGTCCAGGAATTTTTTATTTTCCTAAAATACATAGAATAATCATATTTATGAATTAATGAATGATCTTCAAATACCATCCCATGATCCTTATGATGTGAAAGTTCATACATAAAAACCATAAAATGATCTATATATAAGAATCAGTGGATTTTTCCATATTTTCAATCTTCTTTTTTTATGAATGTTAATTATATAGATCGATACATATACAATTCCATCCATATTCACGGAATTTTAAAATATCTTCATATTTAACCAAGGATTATTTCAATCCACTATGACCCTCTAAAATAATTCTAATAACAATTAGTTTTCTTCATATGATTATATAAATTATGAAAATAATTCTCAACCTCTTTAAGAGTAATATAACGTCTTTATAGTATATTGAATACACTTGTTAGAGTATTAAAAGAACTCATATGCCGTCTAAAATCAAGATTCAGTTTTTATTTTTCAAAACATCATACAAGATATATTATAACTCTGTAGGTTTCCAGAAAACCCCTAAATTTGAAAAATACAAAAACAAACCCCCCTTTTGAACTGGGCTAAGGGAGAACCCTACAAAAACACAAAAGGCATAGAGGTACAAAGGTTGTAAAATACAGTTGTCCAAGATCCTAATCCCAAAAATCCCATTAAAAATCACATGTCACAGAGGAAAAAATTTATATAGACCCATGAACAAAGGATTATAAATGTTTCAAATTCAAAAAAAGAATGCTCGTATAAATATCCTCCACCCACAACGTTGATCTATTGCACATCCCCACCCATGAGGCTTTAACACTGAGGAAGACAATGCTGACCATATCTAGAACTATGTGCCTATCATCCATACAGAGGAAAATGTGATTCCAATCCATCCATCAATGTCTAGAACTGTAGATCTGGAGTTTCATTCATACCCTCCCCAACAACATCCACTACCATAAGGGACACCGTAGATAAAAAACTATTATTGCTAAGACACTCACTACAGCCAGACCTACCAACACTCATATCACCATCTGATGCACACCATCCACCATCCACAATGCCATGCACATCATTTTTACCTAGCATCCAGAAATGCCCCTTTCGGCCAGATCTTATCTGAATCCAGTTCTATACCAGATCTGAAGGGACCAACACTATCAAGGAAAACCTCCTCTACTCATGCCCCAAAACCTACCGATGATAGTCTATGCACTCCTCCAATAATATTGTGTCCACTGAAACATGTCACATCTCCATCGTTGTCTAGATCCACACCGTGAATTCTACCACTGATGTTTATGTGAAAAGGCACTTAACCTATAATTCCACAACCGTGATGTATATAACTTACCAAAAATCTAAATAAATAAATGAGAAAAAAACCCAAGGTGTTGAACCCTACTTGAAACTGAGAGCTCTTGGCTGAAGCCGAGAGCTCTCCATAAAATAAATTATTAGCTATTAATCCAAGATATATTTTCTTTTGGATTCAAAATCATTCAATATTTATCATTATTGGTGTTTTATTCTTAATTTTAGCACATCAATCTCTGTATTTAATCTATCTTTTATCTATCTTAATAAATTATTATTCAAACTCTTCGCCCATACGGAACATCAACTCCCAAAACAATATTATAGATAACAACTCCAAGAACTTAAATACATGTATTTATTTCTATAAATTTTTTGCTCATTCAATAGTCTACTATATAGGGATGCTTCCTATAATCTCTCTAGCCTAGTGCTCAAATCAGGCAGCATCATCCTCCTCCTTTTTCTATCATATGACTATAAATTTATTTTAATGATCAATAGTTGGAATATTACATCTATTATAGTGGGTGGATCCATCCTATATAACATAAAATGAACTATATGTTCATATTATCACTTATTAACAAAAAATATTACAATCAAAAACTATTGGGAACTTCAAAAATGATTAACAATTCTCAAAATATTCACAATTATATGAATCCAATAATCAATTTTTATAGTATTTGGAGTGTTTTTGGTTTATATGTTAAAGGAAATAATTCTAAATGTAAGAGTGATTTGGATCAAACCTTACCCTTCTATCATGAATATAATATATAAGAATATTTTTATCTCGAATATATAAATATTTTAATATGTTATTGATGTAATAAATCATTTCATTATTCATATGTATATAGTTATATAAACTATAACATGCCAAGACATTATCATATGTATCCTCTTAAATAAAATATATTCATTTGATAGCTTGAATTTATCACAAACATATTTCATATAGTATAAATAATATAAAATCACATTTATAATACAGAAATAATTATTAATTAATAATGAATGAAATAAGATACTTTTTCTAAAAATGGAAGAACTTATACGAAGGAAATATTAACATAAACATTGTAATTGTAATATGACCCATGTGAATATTAATTTAGACAATAGAATAGTATCTTCACCTATGAAAGTATTAATATAATTTAGGTTTCTCATAAATCATAATATGATATAATTAAATCATCATACAAGTAAATAAATATTTTGAAAATGATAAATTATGTGTTTTTTTATAAAACATACATTTTTATTTACAATTTTAGAATTAATATAAATATTTAAAAGAGAATTTATTTTTAAAAAAATAGAAACATTATATTTTATATTCTTATGATTATAATGTAATTTTATGAGACCATAATTATTTATTAAAAGTGTTATAAAATAAGTTATAATTATATAATTTGTATTTTTAATGTAAATGATGATTTTAATTAAAAATTAAATTCCGCATATTTATAAAATTATTTTCATAAAATGGAGTTTATTTTTTAATTATACACATCTAAAAATGGTTAGGGTGAATTTTTTGTAATTTTCTAAAATTGTTTCTGTTTTCATGAGTACTGAAATACGTTAATATGTGTTATGAGAAAAATACATGAATTATTGATTCATAGAGGATATATAACAGATTTAAGCCCATAATATCGAAAACTCATTCCATATTTTAAAATATTTATGTATATGGTTCAAATTATTCATATTATTGAGCTAAAATAAGAAAAAAATGAATAAAATAATCAAATAACACCACTCTATTTCACTATAAATACCACCCCACGCCACCTTTTCTCGTCACACTACCATAGACATGATTCTTATAATATTTCTACCCAATAAATCTCCTAAACCTCTACCAAAATTCTTTTCTCTCTATTATCACCCAAAATACCATTTCATAATTCTTAATATTGTTTTGAAGGAATAAAATTCAAGAGGTAAAATCAATTTTCATTCAATCAAATTTATTTCATTTTATTTTCCTTTCTTATCCTTTCCTTAACTCCTCTATCCAAAAATTCAGGAAAACTCAATTATCTTATATATATACATGAATTTTATTATGTTAATGGAATATTCATCATCAAAATCATTATCCTCTCCTTTTTTTCTAAAAATGAAAACCACATAACTGAGTTTTTGATTTATCATCATCACAGATGATGGGTTTTCATTTTCCATTACATCATTCAAGGCTGGTCATAAAATAATTATAATGGATAAATAAGAATTAATAAATATATATTACATAGTATTTAGTGTTATGTAACTAGTAAATATATATAATATTAATTAATAAAACAATATAAGTGTGTGATGATCGAAAAATACCAAAACAATCTAAAGAGTTATCATTAATGGTTTATATAATGAATTATCCTCATATATGAAGAAAAATATGTATATATAAAACCATTTAATCATATATATGTTTATTAATAATATATAATTCCAATCTTACATTATTTTTTCCATTTTAATTAATTTTTCATACATGTAACCAAATGAACCAATCATGCCATGAAACACTTTTTTATGAAATCCTGAAAACTAAGGAAACGAACATTCCTAAACGAAAAAATTGAATCTTATAACTCTTAAAAAAATCCATAAATGAACATAATAAAATTATAATAAATCAAATAAATGTTGAACATTTTATGAATTAAATTATTAATAAATCCAATTTCATTATCTAGGACACTAACTACAAGTACAGAACACATTAGAACATATAGTATGGGATTCAACCAAAACATCCAATTTTCATTTAGGTTATTAATTCTCTATCATTCCCCAGATATAATTATTGTTTATTTTCATATAATTCTCATAAATAATTTTTATATTATTCAAAATCATGTATCTAGATTATTTCATCATTATTTTATAGTAAATACACGTTTTATTAGGTAATCTTTTCAATTCCTCCTAGTAAGAAGGCCCGAATTATGGAGACATTACTATTTCTTATCCATTTTCAAGCACGCTCCATAATATTCTTTTAGCCACAAATATTTTTATAAAAACACACTTCTTATCCTGAAAAAATATGTTTTTCATTCAAAATTTTCTCCTTTAACATCTTTAAAAATTCATTTATATTTTTTCTTTAAAAACACTTCTTATCATTGAAAAACTAACTTTTATCTGCCACTCTGTTTCCCTCATTCCATGTATGTGAGAAAATTATTCAAAGTTCAGGGATTATGCTTCACTCCATGATATATTAAGTAACCATCCATTGAGTATATAATTTTTTATAGTGAAGATGAAATTAAAGTAATGTTAATTTCAACTTCACAGGAGTTCATGTTATGTATCCAACGTTTGAGAATACCATTATGAATCACTTTGTATTCTATAATAATTGA
This sequence comes from Viscum album, assembly GCA_963277665.1. Taxonomy (NCBI): domain Eukaryota; kingdom Viridiplantae; phylum Streptophyta; class Magnoliopsida; order Santalales; family Viscaceae; genus Viscum; species Viscum album. The sequence continues at coordinate 1,080,115,202 of OY728162.1, read as the reverse complement.
GATTCACTATCCCAAAAAAATAACCAAATATAAGGATAAAAAATAGTAAATGGTCCCAAATGATCCAACCTACACACCTAATACCATTTCATAATACCTCATGATAATTTATCTTGAAACCATCAAACAACTTCCTCCAAGCCACCCAAAAGTATTGGGAGATCATGAACACGTCTAAGGGTTATTCTTAGAAATCTAGCAATGACTCTAGAAATAGGTGGATTGGGGGGAAATGTCTTTTTACTTTGAAATTCAAACTATATATTATAGTAATTTTAATTTCAAGCCTAACATTCTAGAATATGAGTATGATATCAATATTTCATTACAAGACTATGTGATATAACAAAAAACCAACACAAAAATCTATTCTACAAGAACACAGAAACAAATAATTATCATATATTTCACCAATGATACATGAAATTATATTTTTAAAACCATTAAGGAAACTTCAATTCCTATGTAAGAACCCAATTAGTCCCTTTTGAAATTCACCAAGTCCCCAATCAGAAAAATATGATCACCAAACCCCATTTTCACATGATGGAAAAAAATAATATATAGACACCAGAACCACACCTTTATGTTGGATATTATCATAAATAGGGATTCCCTTATTTATGATAATCCATATTAGAAAACTAATCAGGGTTAGAATTTTAGATTTTCATAGTAACGTATCCCATTAGTCATAATCAAGATCAATATGAGTGCTTTTCCTATAAGAACCCACATAGAAGAGACCTAAAATTAGAGGGGGAAAAGGATAAAATATAATATTCCTTGGATATTTTGATGTAATAACTGATGATTTTATATTATTCATATATAATATAATTTATAGGTTTTTTTCATAGAGGAAGTACCGTGATGATATAACTAACTTTGATTTTAGTCTTAATTTATCTAGAATAGTGGCTGTACAAGAAAAAAACACTATGTCCAATGAAAAACATAGATTAATTGACTATAAAAATATGGTAGTTCTATAAGAGGGTGATCACAAAATGTTATTTACAACAAATTTATTAGAAAATATATAATTACCTAAACAAGTAATTCTATATTCATTAATGATCTGGTTAACTACATCATGTGTACCATTATTTCAATATAGGATCCAATTACAAAATACCTTTAGCAGTGAGTTATATGTGAACCCAAATCTTTGAAAATTCCCATAGAATCACAAGATTATAGCATAACTAACCCCAATCACTTGTGTTTTATTCATTTCATCACAAATTAATTATTCTTTAATGAGGAAGAAATCTTGATGTTCTCTCAATGTCCTGAGAGAAGAAGAAGATAGATCACATTGAAGATCTATAATTTCTCCCTAGGGATTTATAGAGTTTATTCATATATATTGTACACATCAACAGTGATTATGGAATGTGATATAATTATATATTTAACATGGTAGGTTTAGGATTGGAAAATAACACACACTCCACATTCTAAATTTATAATTCTCAGTTGACGTCATGACCATTTAAAATAATAATAATTACAATCACTTGACATGAACAACAAATGAAAATATATATATATATATTATAGAATTTCCAATTAGATCATAAGGATATGTCCTCTTTACCTTATTCATATTTATCAGTACTTAAATAATGAATATTTATTTAATTAATAATTTTTATTTCATTATTCATCAATAAATATAATTTAATAAATATTATAATTTCACCTTGTCAAAAAATATTAATTATTATTATTTAAAAAACTTATTCTTTAACCTAATATTTTGATTAAATTATGGTGCTAAAAAACCAGAATAAATATTTTTTATTATAACTTGTCAAACTAAATATTTCAATTTAATTGAGACTGTGATTGCACATAGCGTGTTATCCTCTAGGCCTCCTTCTAAATAACTTTTGGAATACCCACCTAAAGTCCAAGGATAACATCTAGCGACACACCAAGGTACATATAGAGATATAATTTAACGTTACATTGATATTGATCCTCTCATGAATGATTACAATGTAATATAATCCTTTTATCATGATATTTCAAATAAAGTGATTTTCATCCCCGTGAAATCAACCTATATGCTAAATTTACCTTTATTTGACTTTCTCGAAAATGATGTCAACCGATGTGGATGTGGTGTTATCATGGATTTTCCATTAATATCATAGGTATTAATATATCAACCTCCATCGAGGGATATAAGGTATAAATCCGTTATCACAATATCCATTAATTCAATTTCACTTATTGTGTACCCAAACCATTATACAACTCCATGAGAGTATGTTGTCATGTTGTTCATCAATAAATCAAAGTAAATGTGCCATGTTATTCATTAATGGTAATAATAATGTATAAGGATCAATACACATGTTCAAAGATAAGATCATATAATGTCATTAGGATATGTGGATTTATTATCAAAGGTTAAGTTGTAAAAACCTCATGTCTTAGAGATTACCAAGGTGGATCACCAATAGAATGTTTCCAATTGACATATGAGCCTCTAAACCTCGATATATTGTATCATATGTTTCCTATAAGACAATGTAATCTAAAGATAGATAAATATTCAATAAGGATGTTGTGGAGCCTTTTGGTTCTTATCATAGCAGGGAAATACAATGACATTTTAATGGAACATATATTCGTAGGAAATTATAAAATGAAAATATGACACAGAGGAATAGTAATTATGTAATAGGAAAATTTCATTAATAATTAAAATATGTTATCAAGTACTAAGAATGTTATTTCATGGGACCCAACTAAATATGACCCCCAATTGAACTAGATCCAACTGATAAGAACATTAAATATACTAAATGTCACATGATATACATGCCACTACTAAGAAAAATCATTCATCAAGGGGTCCATCACGTTTTCCCCTATAGATACTCTTCTCAGAAAAACATCACCATGTTGACAGAAATAGCACAAAATATGAATCATTAGAAGTATGTTATTTGGACATCGGTGTGACCTAGTCTCTTTTTTGAGAGACACCACTATTGTTTTATCACATTAAATTATGATAGAGTATTGACTAATAGGTACCACAACAGGCTCTTCAAAAAAAATTAAGAATCCAAATTGATTACATGGATATATCACATTCTGTAATATACTCAGGAAACATTATAGAATCAGCAACAACTAGCTTTTTAGAACTCTTCTAGATCATTGACACTTTTTTGAGATAAACAAATATCCATATTGTCACAGTAGATTATTATGATCTAAACCCTATTGACTATATCTTCTTCTCCTTCATGCACAAGGAACATATCCTTATTTTACATCAGATACATAAGGATAACCTTAATAGTAATCCCATGGTGTTCTCCACGATCTTCTTTATATATGCATACCATGATCAAATTATAGGAAACATAAATCCTCATACATAACATATCATACATGATTGATACTATAATATATGTTTATGTGATTTTAATCATTCTCTATATTTCCTCATCTGTTTGAGAAAACATTTTCAATGAAATATGTATACCATGTGATATTGGAGCCACTACCCTATCAGATTGATCCATGTTCAACCTCATCATTATCTAGACAATTTATGTGACTTAACATAGTCCAAGAGACCTCTTGTATCTATAACACACAATCATGATATCATGAATGTAGGAAACTTTGTCTAACTACTTCATGGAGAATAACTTGATCGACCATTCCTTATCCTCTTATAAAGATGGTATGTCATTTCCAATTTGAAATATGTAATCAAAATATTATTCCATGAACGGAATTTTACTCCCAATAATGCCCTTGTAAACTCATGGAACACATTCATTCTAAATTAAACCAAATTATTTTATGTCTTTATAAAAAAAATTATTACCTAACTTGGTTGCAAGTATAAATCCATAAATGGATCTGTACATCTTGCATTCTGTTTTGGAATTTAATGGACTCAAACCCCTTCAATTTGTGTCATTTGCACATCCTATTGATGACTAAAACTAGTGAAATTATTTTTGAATTCTATTTTCCAAATATTATAGTCATGGTGAGCTCTTATGTAATGAATAATTTTGATAGATTTATATAAGAAAACTATGGAAAATGTTTTATCTTAGTCAATGTTTTGACATTGTCTAATTGATTTTTCCGCCAGATGTGCATTATATTTATTTACATTACCTTTCATTATTAGTTTTCTCTTGAATACACATTTAAACCCAATAGGATTTACATCAACTGGACAATTTATTAGAACCCAAACATATTTTAGATATAAGGAATGCATATTAAAATTTCTGGATTCAAGCCATATTACAACTTATGAGCTATCTACTACCTCTTTATAACAGGGAGGATCATTATTTCCATCAAATTATGACTCAATATCATAATTAAAATAAAAACCATGTCAATATATTTTTATTATCTCTCTAGTGCTCACATGAATCACTATTTTTTAATTAAAAACTACTTTAATTGGATCTTTTATAATATTTTCTTATACCAACCCTTGTTTATATTATTCATTAACTTCATGAATATAAATTTTGCTCCTTCTATCCGTATTGAGGAGGTTCTCCCTCACAAAAAAATATGGAATGTCTTCTAATAATCACTTTATTTTCGAAAGGGTTTTATAGATATTATCCATTTATTTATTTTGGATACACTATATATATATATTTTGTTCTATAGGGTGCTAGTTTTCTTCTTCTTCTAGCCTTCACAAACACCTCAAAACAACATGAATGAACATGTGAACAAATATGGTTATTTCCACAGGATAAATAAATGATAATATCAATTTTAACTTTATTTGGTTCTCTGTTCAGTAAGTATGGTGTCATCTATAATTCATATCCCCAAAATGATAATGGAAGGCTCCTGCGACTCATCATCAACGATACCATGTCTTGTAGTATAGGGTTCCACCATTCACTAACACCATTACAAGATGGTGTATAAGGTGGAGTGAGATGAGATATAATTGAAAAATCCATAAGAAATTTAATAAATCCAAGGTTAATATATTCCCTACATAGATATGATCAATATTTCTTTATCCTCTTAACCAATTTATTCTCATCTTCCTTATTGAAATCTATAAACATATCAAAGGATTCAGACTTATACAACATAAAGTATATATTACCATAAATTTTCAATTGATTGGTAAAAGTAATAATTTACAATAATACACCCCCATATTATACTTTAAATGGTCTATACACATCAATGTGTAATAAATCTAGATGTTTTATATACCTTTCACCTTGACCATCAAATAGTGGTTCATTCATATTTCCTTGTAAAAATGTGTGTCATATTTTAAGTGCTTTAAACTTAAAATAGTCAATGTATCCATTTTGGTGTATATTTTCCAAATTCTTCTCATTTACATGATCATGTAGATGATTCCATAATTGGGTTTTGGACGAGTCATGCATATTTATTTCATTATCAACTAATAATATTTTGTTTTTTTAATTAAATACATAAATATCATTATTTAACTTTTCTATACCACAATATATTCTATTATTATGAAGATCTAATCCATATTTACAAATTAAAAATAAATCCATGAATGTATAACAACGAAACATGAATAATGATTATTGTAGGAAATGACACATAATAAAAAATGCTTAAACCCAAAATCAATCAAGTTTGAAATGTGATATGGTAGTCTCTAGTGACTATATAATCAATCCATGCTCTATTGGTGGTGAGTAGACCAACCACACCTCTAGAAACCTTCTGAACTATACTTGGTTTCCCAATTTGGTTATAAATACAAGCATTATAGGTATTATATAATGCCCATCTTGTTGATATTGAAATATTACACTCATTAATGAATTAACCTAAATATTACCCTTGATTCATTGGATGGGTATGATTATTCTTCTTATGGACCTAGATTCATCATTAAAAGAATTATAGATCATGTTCCCTTCATTTCCTTTGGATATTTGTATTTTTTAAAGGATGGGGCTCTAGAGACCTAGACTTGGAGTGACTATTCATCCCGCGTGCCCCATTGCTCCTCTTCTTCTTCACCATAAGAACAATGGGTTTATTACATGCCATGAAATTATCAATTTGGATAATAAAAGAAAGCTATTTTCAAAGTTTCTTACACCATTTCTAAATTTATAATTCATAATAAAACAAGATAACTGTTTTGGGTATTAGAAGTCAACTGAGATTAGTGCAGATATCAATAAGGGGAATTAAACCGAATGATTTATTGAAGATTAATGTATCTTATCATATTGACCACATGTGGTCTTGTTATAACCGAATATAAAAAATTTCAAATTACTATTTCATTGGAGATCTAATGTCTCTCTGATATTACCTTTTCTTGAAATAGATACTGAAAGAGAGACATGATTTTATACACATCCATATCCTTGTATTTCATTAGAAGATCATTAGACATGGGGGATAAAATTGATGATTTGACCCATTACCTAAAATAAATAGTTACTTATTACTCACTAGAATCGTTATTAATTGACTTAGGAAGTGAGGTTTTTGATGCATATAATTTTCAATAGTGAAATATTATAATGTGTAAGAGAATATTCTATTTTTGGACATTTTTTTATTGAGAAGGTTATCCTTATCTTGTATGGATTGTAGTAATATCATATAATTCATTTTAATGTCCATTTTTAAAAATTAAGAGATGATAATTTTTAATTTTTTGATTACTAAAATAGATTAGTAAATTTAATTTTTAATGAATTCCACTAATATACCATTTTTAAACCTAATAGTTCACTCCATCAGTTTTGGAATATCTTTTCATTTAGATATTCTAGTGTAAAGGATCCATACTCCCCTTCCAAAAAACTATACATGTTCCTGACATGTTATTATAATGGTTTTTGGTGAGTGTAACTTTAAAAAATCATGAACTCATAATTCCTTGATGCATTGAGTGTAATCCCCATTCTTGAAATCCTACATAAATATTTCCTTAACCCTTGACTCTTAGTTACATTAAATCATTATTAAAATGTCAAACCTTGTTGTAAACAAAGATAGGTCTTCCAAATATGATAAGTTAATACTTTCAAAATAATTAAAATCACCGAAATATGGATTGGTCAGTCACTATGAAATACAAGTTCGATTCTAAAATAAGAAGTACAACGTTATCCATGCATAATATTTCCGTTTATTGATTTTTATCATTATGCGTAATGAATATTTTATTACATTATTTTATGATAATAACTGGATTTCAAATAACTGATTCACCATATATGATAAAATATTCACACATAACATAGTAATATTTTATCCCATATTTAATACATGTTAATTTATTGGTTAGGTGATCCAAAAACATCGAAATAATAATAATTAACCATGAAACTATACAAATTAAAATATAATTGTTTGATCATGATACTATCTAACAGTTAGGTTATCTATAGTACGATAAACTAACCCTTGACCCTAGGGAAAAAGTTATGGAACTATATCTTATTTTCTGTTGTAACATTTTTAATTGGTTCATATGTAGTACCTTGATTGGTTACCCTTCATCTCCTAGTCTCAGACCACCTCATATCTCACGATAGCTCCATCCATACATAATATTTTACTTACACACGGGTGAGGGATGTAATGGATTGTATAAAGGGGTATTAAAAAAAAGAAACCATAGGCACATGGGACCTTACATTCTAAGGATGTTATGACATAATGACCATCAAATTTAATTTTAACCATAATAAATTAAAATAACCCAATCACATAAATATGTATGGTTTAATATAATGATTATATACACAACTTGTAATGAGAAAACATTTTCAATATATTAATAAATTATGTTCATCCATCCTTTTAAGAAGATAATGTGCCAAAAATTAATCCAATTAATTCAATTTCTCTTAATTTCATCCATGAATCCTTGACTCACTATCATTTATTCTTTAAAAAAATATGATTCATATATAATTAATTAAGTACATAAGTAAACATAGAGGAAAATTTGTCTTCATAACCAAAATATTTAAATGGAAATAGAATTAATTTATAATTATCAATACTAATTCATGGAATGTGCTATGAAATAATTGACAAAATTAAGAAATGTTTATATGTTTGATTACATAATTAATTTATTCACTACATAAGATTGGGAACACTTTCCATAGTAAAATACATGGAATGTACTATATTACAAGTTGTGTACTATCTTCTTCATGTGTCCACTACACAAGCCATGGGACTTGGTGTGTCCCCTACTGTGGTTGATTTTGAGGTACATGCATTTTTTTCAATATTACAAGGCATTTGTCCTTGGGTATTCATGGTATGCCCTTCCTCATATTGTGTATCTAATACATGATGTTCTAAGACACCTTCTGTTTTTTTTTCAGATCAAAATGAAGAATAGAAATTTTGTATAGTTGTCACGCGACAATAATTATTCAAACAGTGTGCTAGCCTATCCAGATCAACATGCTGGTTCACTTTTTTTGATCATAGATACAATTTCTTCAGTACTATCCAATTTTATCATAAGATGCAGATTAAAAACAAATTAATAAATTGAATTTAAATAGGAATTACATTATATTTAAACTTTTTTGTCTTGAAAAACCTATGGAAACTCCTTACAATTATTTCAGGTGTTTTGTAATTTTTCAATATTAATAATTTATTGATTATGTTAGTGACAATATAGAAGTGATGCGAGGAAGATTTCAGATATTAAAATGAGATAATATTAGTAAAATAATTAAAAATTCATGAAAAAATATATGAATAATAATATTTTATAAATTAAACATGTAATCCCTCTAATACAACTTGATGGTTCTCTGAACAATATATATTCCTTGATGGCATGGAAATCTAAAATTCAAGTCTTAATTTAAATGTAATAAGTACTGAATAAGACAAAAATATCAGGTCTAAAAATATATATGACTTGGCTAGAGAAATACACTGAATCTTGAAGTCGTGGATCTTCACATGTAATTTATAATTAATTTATGTGAAAATATACAATTATATAAACATGTAATTCTATCTTAATTTATAATTCAGTTAAATATATCTCATCATGCAATAATTATGTTATAGGATATAAGTGATGAATCCCTCTATTGGTGATTCACATGTGCACCATAATATCTAAACATCTTTGTATAATCAACGGGTTCTATCATGGACTATCTCGATCATATTTTTTGTTCATTTTTTCTCTGAGAAGTATTTTTCTTGAATGAGGAATAACTCTTAGTGTTCTCTATATGTCTTGAGAGAGGAGGAAGAGAGAGCATGTGTTTGGTCTCTAGCTTTCTCTCTAGTGATTGATAGAGTCCCTTTCTATCCATTGTGAACAACATGGGTGATTATATGAGGTTATATAATTATGTTCTTATTAGGGTGGGTTTATGGTTGAAAAACTACACACACTCCCCTTTCCAAATTTAAAATTCGTATTTGACCCCATGTACAATATTTATATTATTATTATTAATTTCTTAACATGTGAAAAACATTAAGAATGTAATTAAATATCATTTATACGATTTCTAATCATACCATTGATCTATGTCTTCATTCTCTGATTGACAATTACTAATCACTATGACTATTTATTTAACAAATAATTGTTACTGCATTATTAATTGATAAATATAATATAATAAATATAAAATTTTTTAAACCTTGTAAACAAATATATATTATTATTATTTAACTCACTTATTATTTTGATTAACTTTTTATTTAATTATAGTTATCAACAAAACCCATGTAAACATTCTTTATTCTGAATTCTCGAATTCAATACATAAATTTAACTAAGATTACAGATACAATTTGTGTGTGACACTCTAGTCCTCCTCTCGTGCATTAGCCTTAACCACTATGTGTACAAGGATAGCATCTTGGAACATGATAGAGAACCAAAAATGAAAGAAGTTATTGTCACAAATACATTCAACCTCTCTTGAACACTAACCATGTAATATAATTAATTTATTATAACATCTAAAATCAAGTGGATTTCATGCTGGTAACATCAACCTATATGATCGATGTCTCTTTAATTGATTTTTTTTGAAATGAACTCACCCATCATGGTCATGAATTTAACTAGGAAGTTTGATTACCATCAATGGGACTACAATGCCAACTTTAATGAAGGGATATATCATACATATCTATTCTCTCTCTATCCATTACTGCAATATCACTTGTTACGTACCCAAAACATCCTACCTCACCATAATCATATATCGTCACAATAATTTTACAATACATATATTTACATGAGTTTTGAAATCCATAAATGATAATTCTAAATTATAATTATCAATACAGACATTTTCATATAGGAACATTCAATGACAATTGGTAAATTTGATTTCTTACTAATGAGTCTATTCACATAATCTCATGTCTTTGAGATTACTAAGGGAGAACATGATGACAAGGTGTCCAAATGTCTTATGAGATTCCTACCAAGGATAGAAAGTATCTTCTATGTCATGTCAGATAGTTTCATCAATATATAGTATAATATTTTATAAAACATGTCATGGAATCATCTAGTTCTCATCATTGTGAGGAAATTCAATGACCATTTATTGTGAAATATATTAATAGGACATTATCAAATGTAAATTACAGGAAAAATAAAAATAATGATGTGATAGGAAAACTTAATTAATAATTAATACATTTAATCATGTACTAATAATTTCAGTTCTAGGGATCCAACTCCAACATCTTTATTCAAATATGGGTTTGAATTAGCTTTATGAAATTTCTTATCAGCTGTTAGGAAGCCATGAAAAAATATAAGGTGGATAGAATAGTTTTCAAACCAAAAATATCTATCTTTGTATCTTATAATACATCGAGAATGACCATTTATAATGTGGAATCATTCATTGAGATCACGCCATGGTTAGGATAAAACCAAACCTTCATTATCAGCCTATATCAGTAACAATCCAATATTTCTCTCTGAAAAAATGAGCATGTATGGTAGAAAATTCATGATCCTCCCAATCCAAAATAACAATCATGATTGACATATGATAATATAAGACCTTGATATTTATACCTCCTTCCTGAAAAGGTGTTTCTAGTAGAGACGATAAATCTTATTGTCCATGCATATCTTTCAAAAAATCCCTAAGGAAACCATTATGTAAATTTTCAATATTATTTCAAATTACTTTTATCACATAGACCAACAAATATTGGTTTATAAAATGAGGATTATTAAAAACTAAATGGGTTCTAGAACCATAATTGAGAAATGATTAGAATCTTACCAAGACTAAGAGACATTCAATAAATAGATTATGAAACTGATGATCACATCCACTTCAAAAACTAAAAAAATGAATGAAGGAAACCATTATTTTTTATAGTCCTCCTCAACAATCCTACATAAATAAAAAATGAATCATCCAAATTATGTGTAATAAAATTCCACATAGGAATTTTATCTCAATGATGAATGTAGTGATCATATTCAATGAATGTATGCTAATGTAGACATTATTTAATACATTTGTTCACTATTTTTGAATATATTAAGTTCATTTTTAACACTAAAATGATATAATATTTGCGAATTTTAGTATTCTGATAATTATAAACATAAACTATTAGTGCTCAAATTTTATGATTAAAGAATATGATTTTGGTGTTAAATAGATAAATTGATCGCATTTTGATTTTTCATAAATTCGATGAAATAATGTTTTGTGATCTCAGGGCGAATCAAGTTATTTTTATGATTTTATGGTTTTGGATTTAATTTTAATAATGTATTCTGTTTTAATTTGGAATATTGTTCATTAGAACACATTTTAATTCTTGATTTTTAAGTCGAGATTTAACTTTTCATTTATATCTCATTTTAAAATTATTTATTTAATTTAAATTTTATTTTCTTAGATGAATGTACCCACGTAGGTAGACCTTTATAATAGATGGTGGAAACATAAAATAATTTTCACTTATAAATACTATGTAAAGGATTATCATGAGTTGGGATGATAATGTATTTCTTTTCAAAAGGATTCCATGTAGGAGTTACCTGGAAACACTCACATAGGGGAATCCCAAGATTCCTATATATGTAATAGGTGTCCAAAAGTAGCATTTCAATAACCCGTGTTGGATGTTTCAAAGTTCTATTCTCATATGATAATTATTCATAGTATAAATGCAGGGAAGAAAATATCCCCCCACACATGTTTTTTTAGGTTCCCATCAATGTCAAAGAGTCATCAATAAGGGACCATCCATGAAATAGAATTGTGTGAGTGGAAGACTATGTATGAAATATATTATGCTCATGAATGTTTTAATATGTGAAACCACATAACAAAAAATACATTGTGGAAATGAATAAATTTATGGATATGCCTATATTAAAGTATAACCCTGTTGTAAAAAATCTTTTTAAAGATATATTGTATGGACGAAAAACAAATCATGTAAATAACTACAATGATTTAGGGAATATCACTAAGGGTTTTTCATCAACATAAGGGAAATTATGGGTGGTAGTGATGTTGGTAATGTCTGCATAGTTCTTCCATCATCATCTCCAAACATGAATTGGAAAGATAAAACTATTTCCATCCCAAAACTTTTTTTGTACAAATATATCACGATTTTATAAACATCAGGCAGGTCTGATCCTATCAATCCTAGTTGAAGACTGTCTAATAGTATGAAGAGGAAGTATAAAACAAGGATTTCTAAGATTAATGATGGAAGAATGTTTTGGATCTTGGATATAAGATAAAGGGTTATCAACATGTTAGGATATTTACTTTAATATGGATCAGATATCATGATTGATGATTCTTGATTGTGGTTATACGATTTTGAACTGATAGAGACTAGAGTACCAAGTTCATATATTTATGTATGAAAATGTACTAGAAATACATAGGGAGCATAATAAAAAGAATAGGAGGAAGAATATCATAATACTCAAAGAGCTCTGTCCATGCCAATTGGTTTTTTCTGAAGACAATGGATGATTCTCAAATATTCTATGTTTTCTGTCCCATCACTCACCCTTTCTTCTTATTATTACAATACCCCCATTAACATGTGGAGTTAGATTATTTTCCATCATCCAATAGACTAAAAAATTCCCTTAACAAACATACCTCATTCAAAGAAAATTATACACCTTATACAAACTTTTCCCAACTCATAGGATTCTATCACTAACCACCCCTTTAAAACTGCATTTTACTCAAGACTGGATGTGGGGAAAAGGTTTCTCATTATGGTGGGATACCTTAGGTCCCCATTCTATTGCATCATCATCATTTCTACCATTTTCCTCTCTTAGTAATATCACCCTCATGTATGGATCTCGACACATATGCTTGGGTTTTTAGAGCTAACCGCGTTAGAAAAAATGTCCCATGTAGCATCGATCATCCCACTCCATGGTAGTCAATTGGTAAGCACCTCACCCATCAGGGGTGATGTGAGTATGGGTCTTGTGGAGAGATCCTTTCCTGACGGCCTTTCGATGTTTGGTTGGGGGGAGAAAAGACTTATTTTATTGGTGTGGTCCCGAGCAGATTGGATGATTCTATTGTTCATACTCGAGGACCATAGTGAATTTGAGAGCCCTATGCTATGGGATTGAGCACTAGTGCATCTTATGAGAGCAAGATCCACATTTCGATTTAAGCACATGCCATGAAAAATAGTTGATGCGTCATGAATGTGAACTCAAATATGAATGTTGTCATTCAGGCCATGTGGAAAATAACTGACATATTAGGCCTTAGTTTGTCAGGGTGGAAAGGATCCTAGATACTCAAACTGCTCAATATAATCCTGGACTATTCCACCCTCTAGGGGGGTAGAAAGCTCTTTGTAGATGTTATGAATTTCCAGGACACTTAAATATTTGAGAATCTATTCCTTGAATATAGCCCACACTAAATTCAGATACATACCAAATAAAATTGTAAACTAGTGAATATGTATTCCCTCTATGCTTAGCTAATCCAAGATGATTTTCTCAGCTTTTGTGGCCTGGGTAATATGGAAAAACAACTCAGCATGCACGATCCAACACCTTGGATCCATGCCAAAAAAAATTGCGCGCTCCAACATTTGAGTGGGAAACATAATCCTAAAGCCAGTGTGGAAAGGTAGTGTAACTATTGCAACCATTGGTTGAGAACAGGGGGTCTTGCTGATTATTGGGAACATGAAGAAGGAACATTCAATGTTAGTGATATATGCACATCGTCCAGCTACATTGTATTGTCCGTGTAGCAAACTTAGATAGAAATTGTTTTGGTGATATCAGTAGTTTCATGTGTTGTGGAATATATAGAGACAACCTTCTCTTATCCCTAAGTTTCTAATAAATGTTTTAGTCTACCAAGTTTCTTCTCAACTTCATCTTGATGGGTTTTCTAATGATTTTTCATTAAGATATCTCAATGTTTTTGGAATTCTGTATGGGATCAATAAGTGTGTATATGGGATGTTGGGTTGGGCATCACACTCTTCTCTGGTTGGGGTATCATACTCTGCGTGGGTACACTAGCCAAAAGTAAATAATTAAAAATAAAAAAGAAATTTTCAATGTTTTATTTATTTATTTTTAATAGTAGGTGGCATCATGAAGTACACATCCATCAGTCTGTTGTGATTCTCCAGAGCGAGTCTGACCAGATGCTATTCTACAAGATGTAATCTGAGCAAACAATATTGGAAATGCATCATGGACTAAATGGTACAACTCAGTGAGAATGTATGTATTTGTGTGAGAATGAATATTAGTGAGGGTTTTCAAGTAGGGACCTAATTTTTTCTCTCCCCTCCAAATGAGAATTTTTTTTGATATTGAACAATTAGAGTCATCTGGAGGAATAGGGAACGTGGGGGATCCGCTCAGTGAGAACCATAATGGCAGAGGTTGAACAATGCATACATTGAAAAAACGCAACGTTAGGCTGATCTAGGAGTAGAGATAAATATAAGGTTATACCAAATTTATAGAAACAACATGACCAACTTTTATATTGGATTGTTACAAAAAACTGAAAATATATATGTAGAAAAAAACTATAGATGTACAAGAATAGAAGGATGAATATTGGAAGATTCAATGAGCTCCGCCCAAGCCCATAGGCTATTCCCCAATCCAAAACCTCATTCTCATATATTCTTTGGTTTCCATACCCTCACTCACCTCTGCTTTTTCCTAAAATCCCCCCTTTGACATGTGATGTTAGCTATTTCGCCCACTTCCAATAGAATAACAAATTCCCCTATCAAACTAACCCTATAAAAATACCATTATATCCCTTACCCAAACTCCTTCCTACTCATAGGTATCTATCATGAAAACTAATTTTTTAGGAATACTATTGGTGAAGCTCAACTTGTAAATTAATATCACTGGAGACCAATGTTGAGTAATCATATGGTTGTTGAATGCATTTTGAATAATAATATACACAAATGAAACGGATAATGTGATCTCAAACATGATCGATTAAAGAACTAAGATCTTTTGATCCTAACGGGACATGACCTAAGGATTAATGTCAAATGATTTTGACTTAAGGAAGAATAAAAACCAAGGTAAGATGATTTATGTAGCTTCATAGTCCAATGAAAATATTAGATTTTGAATAACAAAAGTCGATGCCAATCCTATGGATGTTATAGAATTTGGTTACTGGATGATTACTATTTGTAGAAACACACTAAAGATTAAGGGATTATATTAATTGTAGATCACTAATGATATAGTGTTATGGAAGAAGGGATTCCAGTTTTTGGAAGATACACTTAAATGAATTTGGTTTTTATTACTGTTTTATCTAGATGTTGCTGATTGATTGAGGTTAATCATATGCAATAGAGAGGACATGATCAGAGTTCATGTATTGTATTATTATTATTTTTTCCAGTATTCATATACATTTGAGGTTGAGGAGACATAATATACTATGACATTGAGGATTGACCAAGGTTTGGTGATTAAGTTGTTGTTCCCAATGATCACAGTACACTATGGTTTTAATAGGGCTGTAATAATGTTTTTTGTATCAATCTGGAAACATGTGGTGTCAATGAAAGGTGTTGTTTCATTATTGATTGAGGTTGTTTCATATTAATTCTTGGTAGTTCATGATGATTGGATGTGGTCGAATATAGTCATGAAACTCCTCTAAATATTTTCTGAGCTCAAATCATGTGTGGCCAATAATATGTTTAAAGATAAAATCATTGTCACATGGGTGTCGCAATAAATGGAGTGGAAATTCAACACATTCTCATCACATAGTTACAATAATAGGAGGAAAAACCAGGATTTTTTTAGTAAAAAATATGCATTTATGGTGTAAATTGTTTCAAAAAGGGGAGTTACTCATTCATGACTGATGAGAGATATGGATGATGGAGAATTATAAGAAAAATATCAGACAATGACTTGGGGGGAACATAAATGTCTGTAGAACAACACACACGGAACACAACTACATCACCATACAAAACCCTGACGAACCCTAGAAAACCCTAAAACAAAGAAAACAGTCCAAAAGGTTATAAATGAATAAAGTTGAAAAAAAACATCATGTAGGTCATCTATTCTAATCACAACCAAATCCTAATAAAGTTGTCTGCATTCACTAATCACGACGGGTTTATCCCTAGGGCTAGATGAGCACCCAAATTTTCCTATCTCCACCACAATTTCCACCCCATTGGAGATATAACCAAACACCACATGCTTCCTATTGAGCTGCTCTATCTTCATGGTATAGATGAAGAATTGTGGTCCATTTGTGTTGCAACTGGTAGTCTCATTCCTAATATACAGAAATAGGATGGAATTTTATATTTCAAGATTGTGGAATTTTTTATATCTCAATGAATGAAGAAATACATTTTAAACCTAACAATTGAAATTCCCCATGGAATTTCATTGACTGCTTACTACTTTTATGTTTATATTATTCTTTATGAACCATGAATTTCACCAAAAACCACATTACTATCAGATAATTTATTACTAAAAAATATATTCGATGATATTTAATGTATTAATTTGTGTTTGGTATATTTTTTCATGTTATGATTTTTTTATTGATCTACACACAATTTTCACTTTATTTGAGGTTCGAAACCCATCTCACCATTGTCTACATAGTTTTCCAGTTTTATAAATAAATAACTTTAATATTTTCTATAAAATTTATCAAATTTGTTCCGTCATTTTAAAATAAGTCTTGTGTGACCAAATAAAAAAACATTCTCATGAAAAAAGAACAAATATTTTTTAAACATCTAAAAATAATAAAAATTAATTCTTATATAAGTTTCTTGAGTTCTTCTAACTCTTTTAAATGATCACAATGTTTTATCCTAGAAAAATAGATGCCATAATGCGATAAATAAACAAACACTTAGTTTTATTAAAAATAGATAAAATAGTAATGAAATATTTATAAGATATACCATATGTTTATGAAAAAAAATGATTCAAGAAAACTGTGAAAGGCCTTGAATGAGGGAATATATAATCCATCAAGTGTCAGGTGACCCATATTTTTTTATCTAGGATCCAGGATCCAAAAATAGTGAGTAGAAAAAGTCACATATGTTACTATTACATGAACTTAATTGAATGCATAATGATGACTCTCTATCTTTTATTAGTGATTTTTATAGCATAGAGAACAACCTTCCTCCTCAAGAAACATACTTAGGATGAGATAAAAATGAAATTTTTCACTTCATCATTGATGGGGAATGATATGAATTGGTTTTTGGATTTATATGAATACATTTTAGAAAAGATGGAATATGTTTATGTTTCATTAATAATAAAATTTTACCAAAAAATATTGAATGAATAAAATATAAATCAAATTAGTAAAATTCTTCAAGATAATGGAGACTAATTTAATGTGGCTCGTTATTGATTTAATGAATTTATTTGGATGATCCCTCAGAATAATATTTCTTGTCATGTCCCTAGAGAAATATTTTTTAATGGTTTCTCATCTTCAAGTCAAAACTAATATGAATATTATTCTCGAGGAAATTACAATTACAATACTTATCAATATCTTATACAGATTAAAAAAACTATCTCTTAACTCACAAAAAAATATAGAAGAATAAGTGTTAATATATAAGTGTACAACATTTGTTCATGGATAGAAATAAAATACAAAATAGATAAAATAAAAGATAAAATCCAATCACTAATAAACTAAAATTTCATAAAAAATGTTAGCCATGTGTGAAATCAAAATACAAATTAATACCATTGAAAATAATTCTCATTGTTTTCTATTTTTGAGAACAAATAAAAGTACATCCCAAATATCGAAATTATTATATAACCATATGAAAATGATAATTTTTTTACCTCTTGTTCTATAATGAAATATATAGATGATTATATTTGAATAAACACAATCCTAACTATAATAATAATATCAATCTATCTTGAAAATAATAATTAATTTTTTGAAATCATGAATCCATTGGTTTCCAAAAACAAATAAGAAAAAAATTCTAAAATTTACCTAGGTCTGTGTCATCTAATTCTCAAGAAGAATTGTGGGGTGTGTTTCAATATTTTTGAGGATATTTTTCTCATAAAATAATCAAAATGATTTAGATAAAACTGAAAGTGATGATAGAATGCAAAAAATGGAGCTAAAAATGGGGCACTATGATACATACATTTTTTCAAGAGAAAATGTTAAGATTCCAAATTCTACTAAAATAAATCCTATGGAAAATATTATTGGTTGTTACAATGAGGATTTATTTTAAAATGTAAATTAATGTAGTAAATGACCCTAGTAAATTAAATCATTAAAATATATAATAATATGATTCTCAAAAACTATGTAATTCAAAATTTAGAATTATGGGTAAAAACATGGAGGCTGAAGTAAATAAAATTTTACAGCTAAAATTCATGTAAGAAAGGAAACTATAATTAAATATAATAAGTGGTATAAAAAACCTGAATAATTACATGGGTAAATTTCCATTGTCTTAAATATTTTATCCCAACCAATTTCATTACCTCGTAGATTTTAAAAAGAAATAAAGACCCTAAACTTCTCAAATTCCTTGGGATTTTGAACAAGCTTCATGAGAATAATTTAGTCATCCATCACCTAATTCAGATTTCATAATACTTGAAATATCCCAAAACAACAATCTAATATATAAAAACAATGGAATAATTATCTACCTAGAACATCATTGAAATGTTTGGTGCTATCATTTAGAAAAAAATAATTCCTAAACATAAGGATTCTATGATATTTATCATACCGTACAACTTAGGGAATAATGGTCTTCTAATTATTATTTCTGACATTCGGGATGAAATCATTAATATAACTACATAACTATTTAAATAATTGAGGATCTATGAACTAAAACCCATATCTATCATCCTTCAACAAGTTGAGTGATCTATCACCCACTCTATATGAATATTCAAAGACACATTAGTTAGTGTTGGACGGATGTTTTTCTCAGCTGGATCTCTTTTTCTAGATATATTGTGACAAGGAATTCCACATCATCTTTGGTTGTCCATTATTAGAAACTGAAATAGATTTCATTGATTTTTCAATGGGTAATATTATTTATGACATTAGAGTGTCAAAGGTCAAATTTAATTTCGTTACAAATGATAAATAACTTTTGTTTGAATATAATTATTCAATGGTTGATTTGTTAAAAAAAGGAAGAGTTGTTTAATAATTTTTAAGAAGATATGGATAAATGATTATTGGCTAAAGAAACTGATTTTAAATATTACAATATTTTTCCCCAACACGCTGATGAATTCTAGAATATAGTTAGTTTTCTATAGACCGAAAAAAGGTTTTTTATAGCTACGTTTTTTTAGAAGGTGAATTTTTTATTTCTATGATTAAATAATTTTTATAGCATGTGATATTGTCTCACCAACTTCGAAAAAATGTCAACCCACTATTATTATTAGGAGGGATAGATCTTTGAACACATTTATATTTTATATATATAATTTTTTCTTCATTATACTATGAATTTATAGAGTAGTGAGTTATAAACTTTGGAAAATACTCAGGGAAAATTTAATTTTTCTCCTGAAATTCAAAATTTGTCTAGTTTTCACATTCACTTTAAAAAATAAATTAATGAAATCAGGCCACCTTACCCAAAGTGTATAATATTAAATCATGAATAACCACAACATGAGATCAAACACATTCCTTCTCACAAAAAATATTCATTTTAAGTGAGAATGCATCATTTCCAATCATTATCTCATATGAGGTAAATAAATTTCAAGAATTATATTTTATACCTATATTGAAGAGTTATATAACTACCATAGGTTATACCATAAATTAAAGCTATTGGGTAAGACATATGTATGTAGTTACTAATAAATGAGGTTTATCTATTGTGACTAATTAGAAATGAATAATTTCATGTCTACAAAGAATCCAATTTTAGGGTTTGTATTGATTGTGGTAAAATCAACTCATCCCAGATAAAGTCAAAATTCCAATGATGTTATTTGACAAATTACTTAAGAGGATTATGGGGAATGAATTATTTTTATTCATGGATGTCTATTCATGTTAAAATGAATTCCTATCTAACTTGAAGACCATGATATGACAACATTCACATGCCCCTTTGTGAAATTTAATTATTAGATAATTTCCTTTGGATTATGTGGTGCATCAAATAATTTTCAAATACGTATGATTATTATATTTTTTGATATGATTGATAGAATAACAAAGGTTAATATGTATTACTTCCCCATTATTTGACATACTTTTAAAATATTGTTATAGATACTCAAACTTATTTTAGGAAGGTATTAAGAAACTAATATTTTTCTTAATAAAAAAAATTCAATTCATGGTCATTGATGGGATGAATCTTGGAAGAAACATATCTAGTATGGGTATAGAGATTGATAATTCTAATATATAGTTCATTCAAAATTAACCTTCCCATAAAAATGGAAAAGGTGATAGTAGCATTCTAGGTCATTCTGGTTTTTACAGGCTGTTAAAAAAATATTTTTTTAAAATCACTAGGCCCCTTTTCCAAATTTTTATAATAGATACATAATTTTTTAATGAAAATATTATGGAAACAGTCATCCTTTAAAATGATAAATTTTATTTTTCACCCATCATCACTTACCTAATTGGATTTTGTCATTTGACACTATGTGTGATGTTAATGATATGGATGTGGGGGTATTTTTTGACCGAATAAGGAAAGGTAAACTTCATGGGTTGTATTATACTAGTTTATTTCTAGATGATGTCAAATGAAATTAAACCACAATCAAGAAATATTCATTGGTTTTTATGTTTTCCTTAAATAAATTTACGATGTATCTAATAGGGCCAAAAGTCATAGTTTTTACTATCCATTCTTCATTGAAATAAATGTTATCTAAAAAAGAGGAAAAACTAAAATTCATTAGGAGGATTATTTTCAAGGATGAGTATGATTTTAAAATTAATGAAAAACCTGGTGCTAAAAATATATTGATTTTCCTCTTTTATAGACTGACTAGTATGTATAATGATGATACTGGAGAGGATGATTATTTCTTCCTTGATGAAAAACTAATCAATGTACAGGTCATAAAATATTATTGGTATTTAGAGTTTTCTTGTTTCTTTGTTATTGGTTTTATTATAATGGATTAGAAACCAATGAAATTAATTCATTTCTAAGTTAAGATAATAATTTTGGGACAAACACTTGTTTTTTAGGAGGTGTACTGATGAGATTTTAAGGAGGTGTGTGATAGATGATTTAAAATCATCTATTCTTGAAAGTTGTTACTCTTCATCCTAGGATGGTCATCATGGTCGAGAAGGGACTACCATGAAACACTTGCGAGAGAGCTTTTGGTGGTAAAAATTTTGTAAACATATAAAAATACTTATGGCTAGTCCTTAAAATTGTCAAATGATAGGGAATGTTGGTATAAAATAAGAGTTTAAAAAACATGGGAAATTAAAAGTTGGATTTTTTTTGTTTGGGGTTTAGACTTCATAGGACCATTACCATATTATTAAGGAAATGAGTACATATTGGTGGATATTGATTATGTTTCTAAGTGGTTATAGGGTTCTTGAAGTTCACAATAATCTAGCGTCTATTATTTTTAGATTTATTAAGAAGATCACATTTTCTAGATTTAGAATCCCCAAAGCATTCATTATAAACAAAAGAACACATTTAAAAAAATAACTTCAAATATTTTAATGTAAAGTATTTTTTTGTTCTGAAAACATGAAATTATTTTTATCCATAATCTAATCGATAAGATGAAATTTGAAATATAATGCTTAAATAGATTTTAGAAAAAAATATCCCAAATTATAGAAAGGAATATTCATGAATGTTGGATTAGGATTTTTGGGCCGACATATAATCCATAAAATCACCAAAAATAATGTCTCTATATATTTTCAGTTTTTAGAAAACATGTCATTTTCTTAAGGAGATTTAACAAAAATCCTTTTATGTAGTTAAGGCCTTCAATTTTTATTTTAAATATTCTTATGATAGAATATTTCTAGAGATGAATGACCTTGATAAAATTATAAGGAAATCAAATGAAATATTCTGGATTTAAAGGGAATGTGTAAAGGTTTTTCATGACTCTATTATCCAAAATTGGACTTTTAAGGCTTGTTATATGGTTTTATTTATTTATTTAAATGCTATAAATTTTTTCTATTAATATTAAATCAATGTGTTCTACACATTTTATTATTCGTATATTATTAGGTAATAGGGATTTAGAGTTGTTATGGGATGAAAGAAGAACTTCATTGTAAAACAAAAAAAGTTTTATGAATTTTTTGGAAGGGAAAAAAATCATGATATGTTATCTCTATGAAAAATTATTGTGGTTTCCCCGAAATCTAAAAAACAATTAAAATTATAGTGATTTATGGGAGTCAACCCATGGTAAGTCTTGTGTATTTTATTTTGATTTATTTATGAATAAAATCTTATAGTGATCTGTTATAAATTAACTATCATACTAATTGAGTCTAATTCTACATTATTATAACTATTATGAAAGATAAATGATTATTTTATGTTGAATAAATAGTAGAATCCCATTTTCATTCAAACAAAAAAGGGGAACTTCAAGCAGATGAAACATGAATCACCATCCCATTCACCCAAAATATGGTTTTTCCTTTTTGATCTTGTAATATTTGGTTCTAATGTGAAATTTTCCATTTTTCGAGACATGTTTGGATACATTGTGAATTTAAATTAAGAAAATAGGGATGGTGTCATTAGGTAGACTTTAATGGTGGGAAATATCACTATTATAGATGTTTTTTATTTTAAATTATACTCTTAAAATTATTCTCATTTGTTTTGAATTTTTTCTTGATCTTCAATTGAAATAGGTGAAGTGAATTTTATTTCTATGTTTTTTGTTTCATATTGAAATCCATTATTAAAGTCTGTTGGACACTTCAATCATTTTTTACATTCCTTATGTACTAAATTACTTGAATTAAATTCTGATATTTTTTCAGTATTGAATGTATTTTCAATATATAATATTTAATAAAACTATTATTAAAATTATTATTTTAATTGAAAAATAACATCGTGATGACTAGTATTATTTTGTGCATATTTTTATTGTGTGATTGTTTGTGATTTGTTGAAAACGTATGTTAAATTTATTATAATCCCGTACAATATGGTATTGAACTACTAAAATTATAAAATATAGTTGATGTAAACAATATAAATTTATTTTCAACTTTATGATTCAACATTCGGGACAATTGTTTGTTTTATGTATAGGATATGGGTCTTTTGTTTTCTAATTTTTATTCATTATTTTAGACATAAAAACCACTCATTATATTAAAAAAGTTTTATATTTTGATATCTTATTCACTAGTTTGAATTTTTTAATGTGAAAAGGAAATTAAGACACCCCAATATGGTTTATCTTTATTACCCTATGGATTTAATTAGGAACATAATTTGATTTCCCATGATGAAAACCTTACATTATAAAAATATATTGGAGTATATCTTGAATTTTTCGTTGAATTTATTGTTTTTAATTTGAATTACACTTGTTTGATATTCATCTAAATAGCATATGAAATGAAAATAAAAATATATATTGGTCATTTGGTTCTTTATTTTTTTTACTATAGGATATGTTATTTTTTATGTGCCTGTATTTATTCTATTATTCCTAATCAATAGTTTTTCTATTTATGATGAGATATTATTTATGATTGTCTATTCACTAGAAGGTAAATAAATATTTGGAATCTCTAGTTAAATAAAAAATAGAGTGTGTTTAATAATTTTCAAAAAATATATATTCAATAATTTTTGTAAAATATAAAACCAAATTTTAACTGAAACCATTTATTTTAAGAGGGATGTCACTTTATTAACATAATAGAGTTCATTGGGGGAATCTTTTTGAAAATCAGTTCATTGTGGAATTTTAGTTTATCAATATTGAGACGTACTTCCAACCACTAAATTTGTAAAATTTATTGTTTCAGAACCATAAAATTTTTAATTTGTTGAGATTTTGTTGTGGCCATTATTAAATAAGTTTTTAAAACATATTTGTGATGATTTAAATGATTTTTAATGCTAAAATGTAATGATATTAGTCAATTCTTCTATTTGGATATTTTTGAAGTGAAAAAGATAACTCATTGAATATTTTGATGATTTTAATTTATTTTATAGTTTAAAAAAATTAAATTTTATTTTCTATATACTAATACAACAAAATTGTCATATATGGGTGAATAATGTTATTTTCATGATTTATTAGTTTCAGAATTAAATTTTATATATTTATATGTTTTAATCATGAATTTTATTTTTTGGAATTAATTTTAATTAAAATTTTTAATTTTGTAAAAAATTGTTGATTTTTTCAATATTTTGAAATTTTTTATTTCATTTATGGTTTACTTTCTAGAATTCAGGACCCCACGGAGAAAATTTCTTGAAAGGGAGTGGATACGTGAATTAATCTCCACTTTGTAAAACTTTGTAATGTTTTATCACTAGGAAAATTGATCATTTATGTGTTTTCATAAGGTAGCCACATATTATTATTTGAAGCACTCAAAAGGGGAATTCTTATTTGCCCATCCATGTAAGAGTTTTCCAAATGTACCATTTATAGCTAAACCCATATAGGATTTTTTAGATTTCTTTCCTTGTAAGAGAAATTTTTATTGTAGAAACATAAGGATAAAAATTCCTAGGATGAATAAGTGATTTGAGGTTCATAATAAAGTCATGAACAGTATTTAAGGTCCCAACCATGTTAGAGACGTTCATGAGTATCCAACTCTGTAATAAATCTGCTATGTATAATAACTATTCATGTGGTAAAACAATGTTACCGAAAATCCAGAGATGGGAATGAGTATGTACATGTATATGGTCATAGAGAGGGATAACCATATAAGAAAAAAATCTACGTAAGTATATCTTATAAGGAATTAAAATAAATCATGAAACCAGGTGAATTGATGTAAAAAATATAAATAAGGTTTCTTCATCCACCTATGGGGAAATTGTGAGTGGGTGCAATGTTGGAAAAATTCACATAGTGGTTTTTTCATCCTATCCAACCACATAAAGGACTGACAAATTATGAGCCTTACTATCACTCATTTGAAGAAGGTAATAAATAAGTTTCTAAAATTCATAGAGATCGAGGAATTCCAAAGTGAGTTGAAAAATAATTTACTGTTCCTAGAGGTGGAGAAAATCAAGACTACCTCTGTTCAGAAAAGGATGAATATTTAAAACTTTTATCCATGATAAAGCGTGTTCATAATGATAGATTATTGATATGTCGATGGATCAAATATCATGATTAATGATTCTATAGGGAATCTATATGAGTTGTATTATTGATTGACAGTTTATAAAGACTATGAATAAAAAATGAATTATAGAACAAATAACACTATAGATCGAGAATGAGAAATCATTAGGCCAACAAAATATAATAAAATATGTTTAGACTGAAACAAAAGTATGATGTGATCTCAAATATGATAGATTAAATAACTGAGAGGATTTGATCATAATGAAACATGCCCTAATTATGATTTTAAACTGAGCATGGATTGATGGAAAGAATGAACAATGTATCGATTATTTGGGTGACCACATAAGCCAATGATCTCATCTATGATTGAAGAGTTATGGTTGATACCAATTTTATGGAATATTGAAGTATTGATCACTGGAATATTTCAATGGAACATGTTGAAGCTAAATGAGGAATTTTATTTATAAATCAATATGAATTTAGTGTGTTATAAAAATTCATGGACGAAATTCTACAAACTAAATCAATGAATCCGAATTTCATTACTACTTCATCCACTATTCAATGGTTTCTTGAGGATAACCATATGTAATCAAGGGAGCTTGATCAATGGTCTTGTATGATTTTATCATGTTTCTTTCATAATCATTGATTATTCAAGGTACATTTTCCCAATGATCCTATAATAGTGATGAATGATCAAGTATTGATGGTTAAGAAGTAATTTTTAACCCTTAGTGGAGACAATGGTTCGAGCATGTCTGGAGAAATTTGGTTTGTGGAAAGCTAGAAGAATGTTGACACTAGGTGTGTTGTGGTTTCTTTATATATTTTGGTTGGATAATATTTAATCCTAGTAGTTCAAGTTGATTTAATGGACTTATATGTGGTCATTAAAATTTTCCAAATTCTTGTAGATGCAGATTCATAGAAGTCAAAAATTTGTTAAAAGTTAAATTACAATCACAAGGGAGTGAAAATAAATATAGCTGAGATTCAACCTACTGCTACCACTTGGATAAATAGAATGTCAGTAAAATATAATATTCTAAGATAGAAAATTATTCAATTATTCTATAAAATATTTCAAAAAGGGAATTTATTCATTCTTTCAAATGACAACATTTATGGAAGATGAAGTAGTATGAGGAAAATATCAAATGAAAGTGGTAGATTGAGGAAAGATTCTTCATATTATTTCACATTTATTCATCATCGATTGATTTTATTTGAATCTAATATATTGATTTTCATTGAATATCTTATCTGTATAAAACATATCTCGGTGAGTAAAATTGATTCACATCATTTATTTTACATTGTTCCTTTAATTTTTCTCTAAACAAATTTACATCCATATGTAGTACGATTAAAGAATTCGGCAAACTATTTTTGATGAACTCGTATTTACTTCCTTTTTATTTGAATAAATTATGGATGTAATGAATTTCATAATCCAACATGATGTGATTCAACCTTCTTCAGAGAAGGAATTTTATTCAATTTAATGATTGTTGACTCGGTTATCTTTCCATGAATATATAAAATCATTTTAAACAAAATAATTTAAATTATCCTTAAATATTCATTGATTAATTATGGATTGTGTGTTAAAATTATCCTTCATGAAAATTTTATTTTACCACTCTCATCATGACCCTATCAATTTTTTTATTTATTGAAACAATTATTAGAAATAGTCAGGGAAGTGGGATTACAAATTACAATGAAAATCTATAGGTGTTTACAAAGTACTCAAGGAGGCATAATATTCAGACCTCAGTAAGACCCCTAAAAGGTATAACCACTATTATAATCCCCTAGAGGTTATTGGAAAATATATTCAATAATATTAACTTTATTTATGTAGGTTTGGTACTTGTTTTCTTATATTGAGTTCTATTTTCTTAAACTCCATACATTTTTTACCTTCCCTAAAAATTGACCACTACCCACCACATTCTAAGATGTTTGTATATTTTATAAATTAATAAAATTTCTATTTTTAATAAAATATTTCATATTAAAATACATAATAATCAATTCATGATGGATTAGAACTCAATGAAACTACATGAGAGGATCAATAAGTGCATGCATCATATGTATGCAATCACAAGCCTATCATACTATAATATATAGTAAAAAAAGATTCCTATATTATTTTATAATTATTTAAATTAATTTTATATTATATCCAACTCATGTCTATTTTATCCTATGATCCAATTTATTCATAAAATATGATTATCCTATATTTAAGTGCATATCCAAAACAACAAAAAATTCATTTATTGGACTAATATGATTTTCCCCAATACTAATTATTCCAAATCCTTTAGTATTTTGTGAGACATTATCGATATAATTTTATCCTTATCCTTAATAATTTTAAATATTTTTCAAATTTTCCAAATCAAATTTAATGTGATAAAAAGAACTATTTTCCATAATGCATTGCTTCTCAAATTTTCTGGCCTTAAATGATCCACTAAACATTAGATTTATATATAACATTACCTTATTATTACAAACATATAGATCTCTGATAAAATATTGATATGGATCATATAAATTTGATATATTAATTTAATGTATTACATAAATTATCACATCTTCTACAAGCTTCCAGTAACATCTAAAATTTGTTCCTTACTTCAAATTTATGAATGGGTTGTTAGTGCCTATGATAAGCTTAAAACCACTAATATTTTTTCTCTGACTTAATTCATTCTATCCTATATGACCCAATAAATATATGTTATACAAGAAATTATAGGACTTGTTATTAATCATACCACAAAACCATTGGTATCCTTGAATCCTCATTATTTGAATGGAATGTTATTACTAATTAATTTTTTTCTAATTTTTTTGTTCTAATTTATGTTATTTTCATTAAATAATTTTGTTTAAATACCTCTTGGATCCTTGAGACTGATGATGTCTTGTTTTCTAATCATTTCCTCTTCTATATTTGCTGAGATTTCGACTTTTCCACAAGTTTTCTAGTATATTCACATTGTTGTCTTCCACTAAAATCATCTGATATCATTTTCTTCATTAGTATAGAACATCAAAATTATTTTATTTAAAAATTTTAGTTTCATTAAAAATAGTTGTGCGTAAGAACTATTGGTTGGAAAACTAATCCTTTTCTTAAATAGTTTTATCCTATTCACATTTGATTTACCCTTTTTTCCTCTCATATTTAATTATATCCTTCTTCATACAAAATACATAATCATCCAAAAGGATAATAGTGGAAGTTATGACATCAATGTTAATTTATTTCAAAGACACATCAATATTAAATCTTTATATTTATTTGACAAGAAAATTTTTCTCATCAGGTAGTTGATTTTTCATATCTATGTTTTCTATTAATCAATAATTATAATTTCTCTGACTTATAATTTCATTCAAGAAAAATAGTTTATATATATTTTCATAGGGTATTAATATTTTTTTTATCTGTCATCTATATTATACACACTATAGTCTTTTGATTTATCTTTAGATGTTTAAACTTCTCTTACCTCTACATCCATCAAAACTTCTTAAAAAGCTTCTAACGGAGATTAATATCATTACATATATCATTAATGTATGGCAAACCATCTCCAATTAAAATAAATATCCTCTTGTGTAATTGGGATAAATTTTATTCTTACCCTTTTTATAAATGTTCATGAAATAATATATCTTATTGGTTAACGTATTGGTTTCTTCATCATCGTCACTTTTTACCCAATTTTTTAGGCAAAAATTGGTTGAAAAGGATATAATTTTCCATAAGTAAATAAGTAAAAATGGATCTTTATATTATAATTCCATCTCCCATGATTGATCCATCATGAAATTATATAAATAGTTTCAAAAAAAATCTTCCACACATTAGTCTTCATCAACAAAACCACGGTCCTCTTTAATCATCATATAAATGATGGTTTATTATATAATTTCATTCCCGCTATTTATTTTTATCTTGATAGTGGAACTTAATTTATTTCATAATTTTTTACTTTACAATGTAGTTCATCAATATTAAATTCCAGAAGTTCTTTTTTAAGTGAAAAAATATTTCCATCAATATTTTCACGAAAAATCCTCCAAAGCTTCTTGATAGTTGTATAGTCTTCCAAATTCTCAAAAAATCCATTTATGATTTTAAGAACCATAATAATAATATGAAAAAACTAATCTAATATTTATCCTTCGTGCTATATGGTGTATTTAAATTAATGATAGTTAATCTATAATTTAACCTCATTCACTATATTTATTTCAACCAAATATTCTATGAAGCTTCTTCTAAATAACATTTGTAGTTGTATATCCCATAAAATTTTTCATCTCTTTTTATGAGAAAGTGGGAAACAAATTATCTTTAGAATTTCCAAATCATTTAATGTTTTATGGTATTTATATACCACTATGATGCTTCATTTGTCATGGGGAATTTATATTGGGCATAATTGATAAAATTATGCCATATAGAGATAATATAAGACAATATTATCTCTTACAAAATAGTTAACCATATTCAATTGAACATATAAATGAATTTTTTATTAATTTATTTATGTGTTTATATAGAAAAAATTTGAGAGAAATAATAGATTTTCTATATTGATTTGGTACCATCCTTCAGGGTCACTCACAGTGTAATAAATGATAATAGTGGAGGGAGGGATTAATATATACTTTTATCTTTTCACCAAACCCTTTAAAAATCTCATAATAATTCAACACCGTTATCTCAAAATGTATTATGATAATATGATGAAATGAAATCAATATATTTCAAAACATGTTTCACCTCTTGAATGGATGACTACATTCCTACCGTGATAGATGTATTATCCCACATAGACAAAATTTCAATAAATATCATGAAGTATCTATATGAATGAGTATAGACATAAACATATTACAAAGGATGGTTTTTACTAGATATAGTCTCACATAAGTAAAATAAAAAATGGACACTTAAATATGATTTCCAATGAAAATATGAGTCATTGAACATACTAATTCTATATTGACCTTCTTAACTTCCTCACACAACATCCTCATTAGACTATTCTCAATTCACAAAATGATCTATATTTTAGTTATGATATTATTTCTATGAAATTATTATTTTATACTCATTTCATTGATTGTAGAAAGTATTTACCCAAAATATTCACTTACAACATTTTTTATTTAATTTAAATTCAAATAATCCTATGATAGATACACATATACACTCTAGCTTTATTTCCTCATGATAATTAGAATTA
The DNA here is from genome assembly GCA_963277665.1 of Viscum album. Classification (NCBI taxonomy): domain Eukaryota; kingdom Viridiplantae; phylum Streptophyta; class Magnoliopsida; order Santalales; family Viscaceae; genus Viscum; species Viscum album. Next base: position 1,080,083,972 of record OY728162.1, on the reverse strand, counting down.
TCAAACAATTCATTCTTATTTACATACAATATAAATCCATATAATAATATTTATATAAAGCACTATAAAACATGATATATTTCCTTATATGAAATATTTGCAAAATCAATAATATTCTAAATGGTTCCACACCGCAAAAATGGATTGCATCTGTGGAACCTTGTGATGTGGCATCTTTTGTTGGGGTGTGAATCTACTATTGTAACTCCTCTTAAATCATGCATCGCGATTAGAGATTCTTTTACATGGATAAACATATCCTATAATCAAATTAAAATATTTTCCCTACAATTCATTCACATTTACTATAATGTGTGGCCTTCCTCTCTATCGTATTGTTTCATAAAATTCATAATAAAGAATAAATAAAAACTGTTTTTGGGTTATTATGATGTTTAAATATTTCAAGAACATTCATAAAAACATATCAACTAATTTCTAAAATACCTTCCAAAGATTCATCTTCAAAAATATTCTCAAACTATTTAACATTTATGATATAATTTTTTTAAAAAGCAGAGCAAGGTCCTCTTCCTTTTCAAATTTTGCAGGCACATTCTAATGTTTTCATAATACATTATAATCTATATGGATTCCCTATGTATGTCTTAAAAAGTAATTCCTTTCTCAATTTTTAAAATATTTAAATGTCATATTTAGTTACTAAAATTACTATGATGCCACCTATGGCCTTATGAATTTATTAATAAATTCATTCAATGTCTATAAGATTCCTTATGAAGTCAATAACATATTCAGGTTGTTTTCCTTTGTTACATTTCATTAAATCAACCCAAAAGTATACAAATGATCAATTTTTCTTAAAACATTTCTCCAAAGTATTGAAAATTATTTGTAAATCCATATGAACTATAACGAGTCCAAAATTATATAATAAAAAAAGTATGAAAATTAATACTTAGCCATGTTTTTCATCTCTGGCCACTAAATTCTTATGAGATGTATAGTTTCTCATGAAATCCTCCTTCCTTTTTCATTTTTATCCATATAAGCAATATATTTTGTAAATCAAAAATTAGTATAAGATCTCATGGACTTCTCCCACTACATCCAAACTCATTATAACCTAAAATATATATTGTATTATCTTTAAGAAGAACATGTCATTTGTCTCTATGGTGATCATCTCCATGGTCTTCAAATTTTAACAAGGTATTAAATAATAATACAATATCATCCTCATGTGGGTTCATGAATTGTTTAACTACCATTTTCCATTTGATTATATATGAGTAAAAATGACTTCTTCATTTTATACAATTTATCACTTATAATAAAAATTAGAAGGGTTGTAACAATAACCATAAAATGGAATTTTTTATTCAGGATGTAACATAGGATATCATCCTTTATTTACAATTTCCAGGAGATTCATATCACAAATTTAATTCTAATTCCATACACTAGGTCATACTATGTCCAGAAAATCCAAATTATTGCAATTTAACCAATAGAATGATATTTACATAACATTATTTTGACATATTTCTATCTATATAGTAGTTTTTTGACTTTTGGATTTTCCTTTTAGTTGGAGAGTCCTTACCAATTTTATACTTTCCTTTATTTAGTAGCATAACTTTGTGGACATTTTATTTTTTAGCTTCTCATATGGGACCAATATTGCTCATAATCCTCTAAACATTACCTATACCTCTTAATTCCCTTTATATTAACTCATAATAAGATAAATTCTGGAATTATAGCTAACTCTTATTGCAATCCATTATTTATTCTACATCAGGATTCATTCATAGATTTATAACATCTTCTTTGAGTGATTAAACCCTATTCATTTTTTATTTCAACTCAATATAGATTTAATAAATCACTTTAGGGTTATCTATGATTTTTACCTTAAAATCAATTACGTCAGAGGATTTATTTTAAGAAACCACAATTTATTCAACCACCTTCTCAAATTGGGAAACATTACATTAAAATTGATCAACATATATATATATATATATTACACCTTCTATAAACAACCAATATTTTAGTGTTTCATACATTGATTTTGTATTTAATAAATATATTATTTTATTTTTCTTTTATAATTAAAAATTCCATAAAGGTGAACTTCCTTATGTTTTAGCTTACTCCAACCGAGGTTTGGACGCAGGTGGAGTACGGTCGGGTTGGTTTTTCCTTAAAAACCAACCGGGCCCCTGGAACGAAAAAGCCAATAACTCCCAGACCGGGCGTCCGATTGATGCGCCGTTTGCGACGTTGAGTTCCTGTTGATGATACAGAACTTTTGGATACATCAACTCTGGACTATGTGTCAGTTGATGTGTCAGCCTTTCGGCTCGTGGAGCAGACCCTCCAGAATGAGCTTGCTGTGTGCGGGAACCCTAGAGCTGGATGCGACGACAACGACGACTGTGCAGAGATCCTCAGTGGATTCGACGGCGACTATGCAGAGATCCTCCGTGGATTCGACGATGACTATAGAACTCATCGATCCTTTGTGGGTCAGTGATACCGATCATGTCTGGGTTCGATCCTGTGTGGGTCAGCGCTCAGCGGTCCTGTGTGGGCCAGCGCCTATAGATCCTGTGTGGGTCCGATCATTTGTGGGTTATTGCGGGGGTTAGTTACATATCAATCCTTTGTGGGTCAGATCCTTTGTGGGTCATTGCGGGAGTTAGTTACCTATCGATCCATTGTGGGTCAGATCCTTTGTCGGTCATTGCAGGGGTTAGTTACCTATCGAACGTTTGTGGGTCACATCCTTTGTGGTTTTTCCTTTTTGATCTTGTAATATTTGGTTCTAATGTAAAATTTTCCATTTTTCGAGACCTGTTTGGATACCTTGTGAATTTAAATTAAGAAAATAGGGATGGTGTCGTTAGGTAGACTTCAATGGTGGGAAATATCACTATTATAGATGTTTTTTATTTTAAATTATACTCTTAAAATTATTCTTATTTGTTTTGAATTTTTTCTTGATCTTCAATTGAAATAGGTGAAGTGAATTTTATTTCTATGTTTTTTGTTTCATATTGAAATCCATTATTAAAGTCTGTTGGACACTTCAATCATTTTTTACATTCCTTATGTACTAAATTACTTGAATTAAATTCTGATATTTTTTCAGTATTGAATGTATTTTCAATATATAATATTTAATAAAACTATTATTACAATTATTATTTTAATTGAAAAATAACATCGTGATGACTAGTATTATTTTGTGCATATTTTTATTGTGTGATTTTTTGTGATTTGTTGAAAACATATGTTAAATTTATTATAATCCCTTAAAATATGGTATTGAACTACTAAAATTATAAAATATAGTTTATGTAAACAATATAAATTTATTTTCAACTTTATGATTCAACATTCGGGACAATTGTTTGTTTTATGTATAGGATATGGGTCTTTTGTTTTCTAATTTTTATTCATTATTTTAGACATAAAAACCACTCATTATATTAAAAAAATTTATATTTTGATATCTTATTCACTAGTTTGAATTTTTTAATGTGAAAAGGCAATTAAGACACCTCAATATGGTTTATCTTTATTACCATATGGATTTAATTAGGAACATAATTTGATTTCCCTTGATGAAAACCTTACATTATAAAAATATATTGGAGTATATCTTGAATTTTTCGTTGAATATATTGTTTTTTATTTGAATTACACTTGTTTGATATGCATCTAAATAGCATATGAAATGAAAATAATAATATATATTGGTCATTTGGTTCTTTATTTTTTTACTATAGGATAGGTTATTTGTTATGTGCTTGTATTTATTCTATTATTCCTAATCAATAGTTTTTCTATTTATGATGAGATATTATTTATGATTGTCTATTCACTAGAAGGTAAATAAATATTTGGAATCTCTAGTAAAATAAAAAATAAAGTGTGTTTAATAATTTTCAAAAAATATAATTTCAATAATTTTTGTAAAATATAAAACCAAATTTTAACTGAAACCATTTATTTTAAGAGGGATGTCACTTTATTAACATAATAGAGTTCATTGGGGGAATCTTTTTGAAAATCAGTTCATTGTGGAATTTTAGTTTATCAATATTTAGACGTACTTCCACCACTAACTTTGTAAAATTTATTGTTTCAGAACCATAAATTTTTTAATTTGTTGAGATTTTGTTGTGGCCTTTATTAAATAAGTTTTTAAGACATCTTTGTGATGATTTAAATGATTTTTAATGCTAAAATGTAATGATATTAGTCAATTCTTCTATTTGGATATTTTTGAAGTGAAAAAGATAACTCATTGAATATTTTGATGATTTTAATTTATTTTATAGTTTAAAAAAATTAAATTTTATTTTCTATATACTAATACAACAAAATTGTCATATATGGGTGAATAATGTTATTTTCATGATTTATTATTTTCAGAATTAAATTTTATATATTTATATGTTTTAATCTTGAATTTTATTTTTTGGAATTAATTTTAATTAAAATTTTTAATTTTGTAATAAATTGTTGATTTTTTCAATATTTTGAAATTTTTTATTTCATTTATAGTTTACTTTCTAGAAGTCAAGACCCCACGGATAAAATTTCTTGAAAGGGAGTGGATACGTGAATTAATCTCCACTTTGTAAAACTTTGTAATGTTTTATCACTAGGAAAATTGATCATTTATGTGTTTTCATAAGGTAGCCACATATTATTATTTGAAGCACTCAAAAGGGGAATTCGTATTTGCCCATCCATGTAAGAGTTTTCCAAATGTACCATTTATAGCTAAACCCATATAGGATTTTTTAGATTTCTTTCCTTGTAAGAGAAATTTTTATTGTAGAAACATAAGGATAAAAATTCCTAGGATGAATAAGTGATTTGAGGTTCATACTAAAGTCATGAACAGTATTTAAGGTCCCAACCATGACAGAGACGTTCATGAGTATCCAACTTTGTAATAAATCTGCTATGTATAATAATTATTCATGTGGTAAAACAATGTTACCGAAAATCCAGAGATGGGAATGAGTATGTACATGGATATGGTCATAGAGAGGGATAACCATATAAGAAAAAAATCTACGTAAGTATATCTTATAAGGAATTAAAATAAATCATGAAACCAGGTGAATTGATGTAAAAAATATAAATAAGGTTTCTTCATCCACCTATGGGGAAATTGTGAGTGGGTGCAATGTTGGAAAAATTCACATAGTGGTTTTTTCATCCTATCCAACCACATAAAGGACTGACAAATTATGAGCCTTACTATCACTCATTTGAAGATGGTAATAAATAGGTTTCTAAAATTCATAGAGATCGAGGAATTCCAAGGTGAGTTGAAAAATAATTTAGAGTTCCTAGAGGTGGAGAAAATCAAGACTACCTCTGTTCAGAAAAGGATGAATATTTCAAACTTTTATCCTTGATAAATCGTGTTCATAATGATAGATTATTGATATGTCGATGGATCAAATATCATGGTTAATGATTCTATAGGGAATCTATATGAGTTGTATTATTGATTGACAGTTTATAAAGACTATGAATAAAAAATGAATTATAGAACAAATAACACTATAGATCGAGAATGAGAAATCATTAGGCCAAAAAAATATACTAAAATATGTTTAGACTGAAACAAAAGTATGATGTGATCTCATATATGATAGATTAAATAACTTAGAGGATTTGATCATAATGAAACATGCCCTAATTATGATTTTAAACTGAGCATGGATTGATGGAAAGAATGAACAATGTATCGATTATTTGGGTGACCACATAAGCCAATGATCTCATCTATGATTGAAGAGTTATGGTTGATACCAATTTTATGGAATATTGAAGTATTGATCACTGGAATATTTCAATGGAACATGTTGAAGATAAATGAGGAATTTTATTTATAAATCAATATGAATTTAGTGTGTTATAAAAATTCATGGACGAAATTCTACAAACTGAATCAATGAATCCGAATTTCATTACTACTTCATCCACTATTCAATGGTTTCTTGAGGATAATCATATGTAATCAAGGGAGCTTGATCAATGGTCTTGTAAGATTTTATCATGTTTATTTCATAATCATTGATTATTCAAGGTAAATTTTCCCAATGATCCTATAATAGTGATGAATGATCAAGTATTGATGGTCAAGAAGTAATTTTTAACCCTTAGTGGAGACAATGGTTCGAGCATGTCTGGAGAAATTTGGTCTGTGGTAAGCTAGAAGAATGTTGACACTAGGTGTGTTGTGGTTTCTTTATATATTTTGGTTGGATAATATTTAATCCTAGTAGTTCAAGTTGATTTAATGGACTTATATGTGGTCATTAATATTTTCCAAATTCTTGTAGATGTAGATTCATAGAAGTCAGAAATTTGTTAAAAGTTAAATTACAATCACAAGGGAGTGAAAATAAATATAGCTGAGATTCAACATATTGCTACCACTTGGATAAATAGAATGTCAGTAAAATATAATATTCTAAGACAGAAAATTATTCAATTATTCTATAAAATATTTCAAAAAGGGAATTTATTCATTCTTTCAAATGACAACATATATGGAAGACGAAGTAGTATGAGGAAAATATCAAATGAAAGTGGTAGATTGAGGAAAGATTCTTCATATTATTTCACATTTATTCATCATCGATTGATTTTATTTGAATATAATATATTGATTTTCGTTGAATATCTTATCTGTATAAAACATATCTCGGTGAGTAAAATTGATTCACATCATTTATTTTACATTGTTCCTTTAATTTTTCTCTAAACAAATTTACATCCATATGTAGTACGATAAAATAATTCGGCAAACTATTTTTGATGAACTCGTATTTACATCCTTTTTATTTGAATAAATTATGGATGTAATGAATTTCATAATCCAACATGATGTGATTCAACCTTCTTCATAGAAGGAATTTTATTCAATTTAATGATTGTTGACTCGGTTATCATTCCATGAATATATAAAATCATTTTAAACAAAATAATTTAAATTATCCTTAAATATTCATTGATTAATTATGGATTGTGTGTTAAAATTATCCTTCATGAAAATTTTATTTTACCACTCTCATCATGACCCTATCAATTTTTTGATTTATTGAAACAATTATTAGAAATAGTCAGGGAAGTGGGATTACAAATTACAATGAAAATCTATAGGTGTTTACAAAGTACTCAAGGAGGCATAATATTCAGACCTCAGTAAGACCCCTAAAAGGTATAACCACTATTATAATCCCCTAGAGGTTATTGGAAAATATATTCAATGATATTAACTTTTTTTATGTAGGTTTGGTACTTGTTTTCTTATATTGAGTTCTATTTTCTTAAACTCCATACATTTTTTACCTTCCCTAAAAATTGACCACTACCCACCACATTCTAAGATGTTTGTATATTTTATAAATTAATAAAATTTCTATTTTTAATAAAATATTTCATATTAAAATACATAATAATCAATTCATGATGGATTAGAACTCAATGAAACTACATGAGAGGATCAATAAGTGCATGCATCATATGTATGCAATCACAAGCCTATCATACTATAATATATAGTAAAAAAAGATTCCTATATTATTTTATAATTATTTAAATTAATTTTATATTATATCCAACTCATGTCTATTTTATCCTATGATCCAATTTATTCATAAAATATGATTATCCTATATTTAAGTGCATATCCAAAACAACAAAAAATTAATTTATTGGACTAATATGATTTTCCCCAATACTAATTATTCCAAATCCTTTAGTATTTTGTGAGACATTATCGATACAATTTTATCCTTATCCTTAATAATTTTAAATATTTTTCAAATTTTCCAAATCAAATTTAATGTGATAAAAAGAACTATTTTCCATAATGCATTGCTTCTCAAATTTTCTGGCCTTAAATGATCCACTAAACATTAGATTTATATATAACATTACCTTATTATTACAAACATATAGATCTCTGATAAAATATTGATATGGATCATATAAATTTGATGTATTAATTTAATGTATTACATAAATTATCACATCTTCTACAAGCTTCCAGTAACATCTAAAATTTGTTCCTTACTTCAAATTTATGAATGGGTTGTTAGTGCCTATGATAAGCTTAAAACCACTAATATTTTTTCTCTGACTTAATTCATTCTATCCTATATGACCCAATAAATATATGTTATACAAGAAATTATAGGACTTGTTATTAATCATACCACAAAACCATTGGTATCCTTGAATCCTCATTATTTGAATGGAATGTTATTACTAATTAATTTTTTTCTAATTTGTTTGTTCTAATTTATGTTATTTTCATTAAATAATTTTGTTTAAATACCTCTTGGATCCTTGAGACAGATGTTGTCTTGTTTTCTAATCATTTTCTCTTCTATATTTGATGAGATTTCGACTTTTCCACAAGTTTTCTTGTATATTCACATTGTTGTCTTCCACTAAAATCATCTGATATCATTTTCTTCATTAGTATAGAACATCAAAATTATTTTATTTAACAATTTTAGTTTCATTAAAAATAGTTCTGCTTAAGAACTATTGGTTGGAAAACTAATCCTTTTCTTAAATAGTTTTATCATATTCACATTTGATTTACCCTTTTTTCCTCTCATATTCAATTATATCCTTCTTCATACAAAATACATAATCATCCAAAAGGATAATAGTGGAAGTTATGACATCAATGTTAATTTATTTCATAGACACATCAATGTTAAATCTTTATATTTATATGACAAGAAAATTTTTCTCATCAGGTAGTTGATTTTTCATATCTATGTTTTCCTTTAATCAATAATTATAATTTCTATGACTTATAATTTCATTCAAGAAAAATAGTTTATATATATTATCATAGGGTATTAAAAAAAAATTTATCTGTCATCTATATTATATACACTATAGTCTTTTGATTTATCTTTAGATGTTTAAACTTCTCCTACCTCTACATCCATCAAAACTTCTTAAAAAGCTTCTAACGTTGATTAATATCATTACATATATCATTAATGTATCGCAAACCATCTCTAATTAAAATAAATATCCTCTTGTGTAATTGGGATAAATTTTATTCTTCCCCTTTTTATAAATGTTCATGAAATAATATATCTTATTGGTTAACGTATTGGTTTCTTCATCATCGTCACTATTTACCCAATTTTTCAGGCAAAAATTGGTTGAAAAGGATATAATTTTCCATAAGTAAATAAGTAAAAATGGATCTTTATATTATAATTCCATCTCCCATGATTGATCCATCATGAAATTATATAAATAGTTTCAAAAAAAATCTTCCACGCATTAGTCTTCATCAACAAAACCATGGTCCTCTTTAATCATCATATAAATGATGGTTTATTATATAATTTCATTCCCGCTATTTATTTTTATCTTGATAGTGGAACCTAATTTATTTCATAATTTTTTACTTTACAATGTAGTTCATCAATATTAAATTCCAGAAGTTCTTTTTTAAGTGAAAAAATATTTCTATCAATATTATCACGAAAAATCCTCCAAGGCTTCTTGATAGTTGTATAGTCTTCCAAATTCTCAAAAAATCCACTTATGATTTTAAGAACCATAATAATAATATTGAAAAATTAATCTAATATTTATCCTTCGTGCTTTATGGTGTATTTAAATTAATGATAGTTAATCTATAATTTAACCTCATTCACTATATTTATTTCAACCAAATATTCTATGAAGCTTCTTCTAAATAACATTTGTAGTTGTATATCCCATAAAATTTTTCATCTCTTTTTATGAGAAAGTGGGAAACAAATTATCTTTAGAATTTCCAAATCATTTAATGTTTTATGGAATTTAGATACCACTATGATGCTTCATTTGTCATGGGGAATTTATATTGGGCATAATTGATAAAATTATGCCATATAGAGATAATATAAGACAATATTATCTCTTACAAAATAGTTAACCATCTTCAATTGAATATATAAATGAATTTTTTTAATTTATTTATGGGTTTCTATAGAAAAAATTTGAGAGAAATAATAGATTTTCTATATTGATTTGGTACCATCCTTCAGGGTCACTCAAAGTGTAATAAATGATAATAGTGGAGGGAGGGATTAATATATACTTTTATCTTTTCACCAAACCCTTTAAAAATCTCATAATAATTCAACACCATTATCTCAAAATGTATTATGATAATATGATGAAATGAAATCAATATATTTCAAAACATGTTTCACCTCTTGAATGGATGACTACATCCCTACTGTGATAGATGTATTATCCCACACAGAGAAAATTTCAATAAATATCATGAAGTATCTATATGAATGAGTATAGACATAAACATATTACAAAGGATGGTTTTGAGTAGATATAATCTCACATAAATAAAATAAAAAATGGACACTTAAATATTAATTCCAATGAAAATATGAGTCATTGAACATACTAATTCTATATTGACCTTCTTAACTTCCTCATACAACATCCTCATTAGACTATTCTCAATTCACAAAATGATCTATATTTTAGTTATGATATTATTTCTATGAAATTATTATTTTATACTCATTTCATTGATTTTGGAAAGTATATACCCAAAATATTCACTTACAACATTTTTTATTTAATTTAAATTCAAATAATCCAGTGATAGATACACATATACACTCTAGCTTTAATTCCTCATGATAATTATAATTATCAAACAATTCATTCTTATTTACATACCATATAAATCCATATAATAATATTTATATAAAGCACTATAAAACATGATATATTTCCTTATATGAAATATTTGCAAAATCAATAATATTCTAAATGGTTCCACACCGCAAAAATGGATTGCATCTGTGGAACCTTGTGATGTGGCATCTTTTGTTGGGGTGTGAATCTACTATTGTAACTCCTCTTAAATCATGCATCGCGATTAGAGATTATTTTACATGGATAAACATATCCTATAATCATATTAAAATATTTTCCCTACAATTCATTCACATTTACTATAAAGTGTGGCCTTCCTCTCTATCGTATGGTTTCATATAAATTCATAATAAAGAATAAATAACAACTGTTTTTGGGTTATTATGATGTTTAAATATTTGAAGAACATTCATAAAAACATCTCAACTAATTTCTAAAATACCTTCCAAAGATTCATCTTCAAAAATATTCTCAAACTATTTAACATTTATGATATAATTTTTTTAAAAAGAAGAGCAAGGTCCTCTTCCTTTTCAAATTTTGCAGGCACCTTCTAATGTTTTCATAATACATTATAATCTATATGGAGTACCTATGTATGTCTTAAAAAGTAATTCCTTTCTCAATTTTTAAAATATTTAAATGTCATATTTAGTTACTAAAATTACTATGATGCCACCTATGGCCTTATGAATTCATTAATAAATTCATTCAATGTCTATAAGATTCCTTATGAAGTCAATAATATATTCAGGTTGTTTTCCTTTGTTACATTTCATTAAATCAACCCAAAAGTATAAAAATGATCAATTTTTCTTAAAAAATTTCTCAAAAGTATTGAAAATTATTTGTAAATGCATATGAACTATAACGAGTCCAAAATTATATAATAAAAAAAGTATGAAAATTAATACTTAGCCATTTTTTTCATCTCTGGCCACTAAATTCTTATGAGATGTATAGTTTCTCATGAAATCCTCCTTCCTTTTTCATTTTTATCCATATAAGCAATATATTTTGTAAATAAAAAATTAGTATAAGATCTCATGGACTTATCCCACTACATCCAAACTCATTATAACCTAATATATATATTGTATTATCTTTAAGAAGAACATGTCATTTGTCTCTATGGTGATCATCTCCATGGTCTTCAAATTTTAACAAGGTATTAACTAATAATACAATATCATCCTCAAGTGGGTTCATGAATTGTTTAACTACCATTTTCCATTTGATTATATATGAGTAAAAATGACTTCTTCATTTCATACAATTTATCACTTATAATAAAAATTAGAAGGGTTATAACAATAACCATAAAATGGAATTTTTTATTCAGGATGTAACATAAGATATCATCCTTTATTTACAATTTCCAGGAGATTCATATCACAAATTTAATTCTAATTCCATACACTAGGTCATACTATGTCCAGAAAATCCAAATTATTGCAATTTAACCAATAGAATGATATTTACATAACATTATTTTGACATATTTCTATCTATATAGTAGTTTTTTGACTTTTGGATTTTCCTTTTAGTTGGAGAGTCCTTACCAATTTTATACTTTCCTTTATTTAGTAGAATAACTTTGTCGACATTGTATTTTTTAGCTTCTCATATGGGACCAATATTGCTCATAATCCTCTAAACATTACCTATACCTCTTAATTCCCTTTATATTAACTCATAATAAGTTAAATTCTGGAATTATAGCTAACTCTTATTGCAATCCATTATTTATTCTACATCAGGATTCATTCATAGATTTATAACATCTTCTTTGAGTGATTAAACCCTATTCATTTTTTATTTCAACTCAATATAGATTTAATAAATCACTTTAGGGTTATCTATGATTTTTACCTTAAAATCAATTACTTCAGAGGATTTATTTTAAGAAACCAAAATTTATTCAACCAACTTCTCAAATTGGGAAACATTAGATTAAAATTGATCAACATATATATATATATATATATATTACACCTTCTATAAACAACCAATATTTTAGTGTTTCATACATTGATTTTGTATTTAATAAATATATTATTTTATTTTTCTTTTATAATTAAAAATTCCATAAAGGTGAACGTCCTTATGTTTTAGCTTACTCCAACCGAGGTTTGGTCGCAGGTGGATTACGGTCGGGTTGGTTTTTTCTTAAAAACCAACCGGGCCCCTGGAACGAAAAAGCCAATAACTCCCAGACCGGGCGTCCGATTGATGCGCCGTTTGCGACGTTGAGTTCCTGTTGATGATACAGAACTTTTGGATACATCAACTCTGGATTATGTGTCAGTTGATGTGTCAGCCTTTCGGCTCGTGGAGCAGACCCTCCCGAATGAGCTTGCTGTGTGCGGGAACCCTAGAGCTGGATGCGACGACAACGACGACTGTGCAGAGATCCTCAGTGGATTCGACGACGACTATGCAGAGATCCTCCGTGGATTCGACGATGACTATAGAACTCATAGATCCTTTGTGGGTCAGTGTTACCGATCATGTGTGGGTTCGATCCTTTGTGGGTCAGCGCTCAGCGGTCCTGTGTGGGCCAGCGCCTATAGATCCTGTGTGGGTCCGATCATTTGTGGGTTATTGCGGGGGTTAGTTACATATCAATCCTTTGCGGGTCAGATCCTTTGTGGGACATTGCAGGAGTTAGTTACCTATCGATCCTTTGTGGGTCAGATCCTTTGTCGGTCATTGCGGGGGTTAGTTACCTATTGATCGTTTGTGGGTCACATCCTTTGTGGGTCATTGTAGGGGTTAGTACTTATCGATCCTTTGTGGGTCCGACAGCTTAGATGAATCAGTGGCAATATCTAGTCATCTTTATCGTCAAATCAAGAAGTATACCTGTGTGAGCTGAAACCCTGTTTTTCTATCCTATGTGGATTTACGTTTTGCTTTCCTGTGTGGACTGGGTTGTACTTGGGCTCAGATGTTGGAGCCGAACGAGAATTGATGACTTAGAGATATGTATGGGAATATACCTAAGCAGTGTCGGATGTTACTTTGTGATTATATCTTTCCTTTGTGGATTATCCTTTGTGGTTTCTGGGAGACATTCGGGGGTCTCGGGGTCCCTACTGAGTAGTTTATACTCACCCCAGCACGAGCTATGCCTGCACTACGTTGTGTTGGTGGCATATGATGGACATCGCTGATCGTGGTGGAGGCTTGCGAAGCAGGACGATACCTGGAGGTGGAACACTGGGTGGGACGTACTCTGAGTGGTCGGCTGGACCTGAGGAGCAGTGGAGGCTATCTGTACCCACCCTTCAGGTGGGACTTCCATTGGACGGCTCGACGTTGCGGTTTTACTTTTCAGTTGCTGTTTTCCCTTTCGAGTTGTACTTTACTTTCAGTTTGGGTTTTTATTCTGGCCCACTTACTTTACGCACTTACTGTTGTACAAGTTTTTACTTAGTGTTTACTTCTGCATGCTTACTCTATGGTGTTTGTTGTTTACTTTACAAAGGAAATGCATTCCCTTTTCCAGGATTTACACCTTGGTACTAGTCGCCATCCCCTGGCCTATGGAAGGCGGGCTTGGGGTAGTCACGACACGGGCCCCGAGGACGGGTTGTGACACCCATAGATAAAATATTTAGAGGTTAATTTATTAAAAAAATTAATGAAGTTCGCTGATAGTTAAAGATAAACATAATAATAATTAGAGTATAGAGAATAATATTATTGAACCAACTAAAAATATGTATATGTATGTGAAAGAATCAACAGAAAACATTAAAACATCTAAAACGTGGTTTTAATGAAAATTCATTTACCTTGAGTCCTAAATAGCTTCATTTGAATTATATAATCATGACTCTGACTTTCTATAGCCATGAACTATGTCATTTGACCTCATGGTTCTTCAGTAATATGTCGGTTTCCTTCTCAGAACACAACATGCTATTACCCATATGGGTCACTTAACATACTAATGACATTACCCATTGGTCAACAAATGTTATATGAGTGTGATTTTTCCTCACTCACACACCATCTTTTAAACATTCCATGAGGTCACCCATCCTGATCAATACATCATGAAAATAATTCTTAACTAAAGAGATCTAATCTGAAAGCCTTCTGAAAAAAACACATGGTCGACATGGGTAGGAACAAATAGCCTTATATGTATCAATTTTATAGGGGTTTTCTACCCTCCAACCATTTAATGAACAACACCCTCATTGTGGACCCAAAACCACAAACCCAATCAGTTCCTCGTACATTCTAGATGGCTTTGTATGACTTATATTATCATGACTCAACTTTCCCTGATCTATGGACCTGGTCATTTGACCTCATGGGTCTCTTGAGATACAATAGATTCCTCCACTACACAACATAGGAAATTACATATCTAGGTAAATTATAAGAATAATGAACCTACCCACATGTGAAAACATATTATTATTTTGTGATTTTTCCTCACTCACACACACCATATAATGCTTCCCATTAGGTAACCTATTTTTTTCAATAATTTATAATTATCATGCATAATTATGGAGTTATAATCAGGAAGGGTTCCAAAAATAGAATTACGTCTTCTTTAAATGGATTTTAACTTTTTACCTTTTATCCCCACTTTTCCAGGGGTGTTACACTCTCCACCCCAGTAAATCACAACACCCTTGTTGTGGACCCAAAACCTCAAACCTAGTCAGTTCCATTTCACTTTCGACTGGGTATGGTATTTGATACCATTTTTTACAACTCATTATTCCTTAAGCCATGATGATAGTAACATGACCCCATTTATCTCTTGTAATACATTGGATTCCATCCTAATTCACCATAGGTTATTACCCACTTGGTTCACATATCAGACTAATGATTGTTCCCACATTCCAACACATGTTCTTTCATTGTGTTGTTTTCTCACTCACACATACCCTGGGAAGCATCCTAGGAGGACACCCTTCCCAATAACCACTCAATTCAATAAATCTTTTACTATGGAATTTTAATCAGTCACTATCCCAAAAAAAATGTGCACCTTGTTGACATGGGTAGTAACAATTAACCTTTTAAGTCTATTTTTTCCACGGGTATTACGTATAACCTATAAGAAATAAAATTTTAATAATTATTTACTTTATTTGATAAAAAATTTATTCCTTTATAATTATTCCTTTTATATTATTTATTATAATGCATAATTTATTTATAAATAAGGTATATTTCATGATGGCTTTTTGGGGGGTGCTCAGTTCATAATCATTAATATATCATAAATTCCCAAGTAATGTTAATAAGTTCTTATCCAATAGTTACATAATTTCAAGAAGATTCATGGTATTGAGCTCATGTAATTACATAAATAATTTCATTAAATTGTTTAGAATACATTTACTTTTCTGTGAATCATTCTTGAAGATCATGTTTTTATGGTTTAAAGTAACTAAGGTTGTTCCTTTTTTATTTTATTATTATGGTATATATTTCACCATTTTATAATCATGAAAACATATTAAATTTATCATTATTACCAAATATAATAACCAAATAATTTATAATATATTATTTCATATTAATAATATGATTTTTTTTATAATTAATAATTTAAAACCATGTCATTAATGTGATAAATAGTATTTATGAAGATATAGATTAAGTATCCAAATAAAAGATAATGGTGAGAAATTATTACTTTTAAAGTGTCACAGTTTGCCTATTTTTTGTGGTTAAATATTTTGATGATAACTTGTTATTAAATTTTTTTATTGAACAAGAAATTTTTATTTTTTGAAAACTAATAATTTTTTAAATATTATATTAACTCATTAAATTCATTTTATGAACCTTCCATGTAATTAGATGATGAAAAAAGAAAAAATTTGATTAGTCAAAGAAATAATCCTCATGTAACTCAACAACATTTTCATTTTCCAGTGGATGAGAGGAAGTATATAATTTTTCTTACATTTGTATAATAAAATAATAGTAATATAATGATACTAATTTAATTATATTATTTTAATATTAATATATTTGGAGGAGGTTCAATAAAAAATAAACATTGAAGGACTCAGTTAAGACAATTACCTATTCTTTGGATATAGTCTTTCAAACAATTACTTAATCCATCATAGATAGGTATTTTAGGAAGACTTGAACCATTAGGAAATGGATAAGAGATTTGGGGGGTTTTTTGTAGGTATTGGGGATGTGAAGTGATTTTTTTTTAAATATGATATTCATTAAAAAAAATCCATAATTTAACTATAATCCTTGTGAAAATTTATAATTTTTTTAATGTAAATTATTAATATAATTTTTTGTTGGATAAAAAATGGTTTTTACATGTTTATTCATTTATTGATTTAAAATGTGAATATATATATTGAATTTTTATTTTGAAATAAAATTATTTATAACCTAAAACATGAATTATTTCATAGATATATTAATTAGTCTTATTTTATTTATTAAATTTTGAATTTAATGGAAATCCATAAATATAAATTATTTTAATAATTAATTTTAAATTACAATTATAAATCAACATTAATTTTTTTAAATGATAAAAATTATGTGTATTTTGAAATATAATTTTAAATTAGAATTTAGGATTGAATTATTTTTAAATGATTGTTTTTATACATTTAGAATTAATCTCTAACCTTGTATTCATCGAGAAATATATTTTGTTCAGATGAAAAAACCCACTATAATAAACATCTTGTTACCATCAATAAGGAAACACTTTTCAATTATTGGGTATTCTACATTCAGTTCTACTGGTGTCTTGCCTACTATCTTTGACACCTTCTACTACCATATGTGCTTCCACCACCCAATTTTACTACCAACCTCTTAATTTTTTGCATCCTACTACCACTACTATATTTTTCCACTACACGCAATTCTTTTTACCACACGTTGTATCTAATACAAACATTCCTAGTTATCATTATCTCCCAATGATTCCGCTACATCCAGTCTAATCCTCCACCATGCCAAAATATTATTACAATTACACATCCTCATATTGTTCCCTATTCCATCTCCCATTCTAATAGTGTCCCCCTATTCCTATAACATCTCAAAATAATGCTACCAATACTCTCTCATACCTCAATCATTACCTCACCATCATCTTCCACCGCACATAGTATCTTCCTTAGATCTGTTGGAAACCCCTACCCCCATGGTTGAAGAAACTTGATATGTACCACTAATCTGAGATAAAGATCATCTAGATCAAATCTCTCAAAGTATTCCTTAAACATGATCTATTTTGTCCTAATTTATGTTTCACCCATAAGGAATATAAGTCCCCCGTCACCTATTATGACCATATCTCAAGTACAAATGTCTGGATATCAAAATATTAAACCTAAAGCATCCCTGATGTGTTCTAATAAGACCCCACAGATTGATGAACTGTAATACCCCTATGAGGATCTCTATGATTTCCAATGACTAATAAGATTGAAAATTCTCCACTAGAGAAGTTCCATGATGCCCAACTAGATGGAATATAGACGAGATCCATGGTCATGTCACCCGATAGAAACATTACTCCCCCAAGGAAGATGAATTACCTTGTTCCAGCATGTGATGATGATCAATGGTGATTTCATGCTGATTATATATTAATTCATGGATTGATAAAGTATTCCATGATTATCATTTTATGAATCAAGATTCCAGGGAGGATGAATGTCCCCACAAAAACATTCATAGGTGAAGAATAAAGAACATATACCGGATTGAAGAATTCTTCATAGAACTAAATTTCTGAAGTCAATTAGGCTTGGACTACAATGATATGATGAAATTATTTTTTACAGTTATATTTCTTGTCCCCAGTGCATTTCCAAAATCAATGGAGACCTCAGCTCATTCCCATTTCACTGATTCGATGTCTGAAGAATGAAAATTTCCAATTCATGATCAAATGCCTCTATCAAATTCATGTAATATAGACTCCCATGAATTGAGGTTTGAAGACCCTTTCTAATTTCTCATCAGTTGATTGTTCAACTTGGATGAATCCATAGAGAAAATAACTATAAAAATATCGAAAAATGAAAAAAATAACAGTTACTACATGATTCTGATCAATATAGTACATATAAAGCCAATCCATTCAAAGATGGAGAGCTTTTCACCCATTGTAGTTTTATGTTCTCAAATAATACTTATCTGAAATAGATGAAGTGTGTCAAAATATAGTTTGAAATATACATCCATATTCCCTATCCTAAATTGCATAATTGATAGCTGGGTCACATGCAGCCTGTCATACTGTCCTTCATCATAGTAATCATCCAATTGTGATCCATATAGATTGCAGTCGCCATGTTGGATAAAAAATATTTCCAAAGCAGATCCATGGGTGATATATTTCAACCATATTTTATTTCAAATATCATATTATCAGTCTATCGGAATTAAATTCAATTAAAATGAATTGGACTAGTGATGTTCATCCATCTCAAGAAATTCAAGATACAGGCATGTCATAAGCACCATTATTTTTCCTTTAAAATAGATCATTGTGAAAAGGAAGAGGAAAGATGTCATTAAATCCTAATCCTTAAATCCCGCTTATTAATGCCCAAAATTCAAATACATGTCCAAAAAATACACCAAATTTCTACTCCAAATTTAATTTCAAATCCAGTGGAGCTATGATGCACTTAAAAAAATCTACTCCAGTTCCCCCTGACCAAGACATGATTCCAAATCCGATAAAATTTTTAATTAATCCTAATAATGAAAATAATTATTATTCTTGACGCACTTATATCATTATAGAACATAAATTTTGATCATGATTATCACATGGTATGAATACAGTATTGGGAATCTCTATAAATAGGGAACTATTTACTAGATATTATGACATTTTATGAATCAAAAAATTATGTTTTTGAGCATCTTCTTCTGTTACATGATTATTTCTATATCAATTTCATTTAATTTGGATGTAATTACTTAATGATGGAATACTAATCCATTTGTACATGATCTGACAAGATGATCCACATCCCCTTATTAATGAACAATGCATTTTATTTGTTCAACCTCTTATGAATTAGTCTCTCTTGCTTCATTTAAACTGTATTAACATTAGGATATTTCCTATTTATATTAATTAAATTCATATTCCATTCATCAAAAGATCACACACACATTCCACTTAGGTCGACTACATTTCTTGTGATCATGAGTTGTGGTTTATCTTGAATGCAATTAGAGATATCTGATTTCAATTTGATGGGGGATTAGAGGATTAAATTTACATTTCATCCCTCCAATTAAACTAAAAAATCTTGGTAAGTGTAATTGAGTTATACATCACTTTATTAGAGAGAAATTAATAGATTATAAATTGGAATAATTATTTAAATTGAAATATAAGGAGAGAATTCTTGTTTTGGACACAACATTTAATATTGAAATTAAAACTAATAAAATTTAATTAATTTATTGTATTTAGTAATTGAACGCAAAATTAAAAAGAGAATCACACCCATATAACTACCCTATCTGGGGAAAAAACTTGAGTCACAATAATAATAAAATATAATTGGGCTCACAAATTGTATTATTGAGTGCCCCGTGAGACCTTCCTATCAAACATTATTTCATTTTTAGGGAGTCTAATGTTTTTTTCCTACTACAATTCATGTATTTCAATTTTCTAAAATAATCCACTTTTTGGGAGAGTTGGAACCTAATTTTTTTTAATCATTATATAAATTACTTCAACAAATGAAATGATTCAAATTGTCTCAGCTCATTGGTTTTTACCCATAGGTTGAGGGAATGTATGTTGAAATAATAAGAACCTTGAGTATCAAAGAGGAAGATAAAATGAATTTTTGTCACTATCCTAATGATTGAATCATCATCCCATTATTCATCTTCCACTAGAGTCACCGTAGGAAAACGAAACATGGAATAAAATCAACCTCAATAGAATAGAACATTAAGAGAACTCACTAATACAAAAGAGTATTTTAACAGCACTAGAATAGGACATTATCATCGTTAAAAAAGTGTTGATAATTGGATTTGTGTTAAAATTATTAAGCTTTTATCAGCACTAAAAAAAAGCACTGTGAAAGTCCCCTTTAACAACACTTTATTTAGAACTATTAAAGGAAGTAAATTAGTTCTTTAGACGTCCATTAGACTAACCCCTTTGTCAGTGCTTCCACAAAATGTTTTTATTTCACTCCCCCACATTCATCATCACTTTTAACACCACCGTCCCTTTTAACAGTGATATTATAATTTATATCCTCATGTGTGCCCACTTGGATTCGAACCATGAACGTATCCTCTAATGATGGAATGCCTTTACCACTACACAATGTTGTTATGATGTCTGTTTGTTAACATTTATGTTTATTTATTAATATTTTCACTTATATATATACAAATATACTTTTATTCATATATTTATATAATTATGATTAAATACATTAATAAAATATCTTTGTATGTGTGTTATATATGTACTTAGATTTATTTGAATATATTATATACTATATTAATTTATATATATTAGAATATAATATAAATGTATATCTATTTATTAATACACACATATATGTATATATAAACATTATAAATATATTAGTATTGTGTAAAAAATTGGTAGATATTACTTTAATTACATTCTTTGAATACTTATTTATTTTCATATATTATAATATACTTTATCACCTAAATGTGTTGATATATGTTCTTATTTGAGAGATTAATTATAAATAAATATATGAAAACATGCATATATTAAATTATAAATAATCTTCCGTTGAGAAAAATGATAAAATATATCAATATAATAATACCAATATGAATGTAACATCTAGTAATAAATTTAGTCTCCACCATAAAAAGACAATAATACCCTCTTAAACGGGGCTGAAAATCTGGCAACTATTTAAAAATTTGTGTAACCTGACTAAAAACATAATTTTGTAGGAATTATGAGCAATTTTTTGTTCAAAAACTGAGAAAGTGGTTTAATTATGTCAGTAGGGGCATAGATATATTCACGAGATTTAATTTGACTTGTTGTAGAGCCCAAACGGACACCTGAATCAGAAGTAACATTTGTTTGAAGTTTGAATTTAGTTTTCAACTTATTTTAGAAAATTTTATAATTTTATTAATTATATTTAATTTCAAATTGATATTAAATTACTATCCACCAATAAAAATATGAAAATTATTAATTCAAAATATTGTTTTTTATTATTTTATAATCCATTTTCACTAAATATCATATATATGAAGTCTAAATGCCTATTTACCAAAAATAAAATATATTTTAAAAACTATATATTATATTTATATCAATATAAATATGTATATATATTAATGTATTATTTTTAATGAAATATATTTTTTTGAATTGTAACCTGATCAGCGCCACTAAAAAATAACTCATAAAGGCGCCCTTTAATAGCGCAATTTTAACGCTGACAAAGGGGGTCATTAATAGTTTCTTTTTCTATCACTGATATACCCTGTATGTGGATAAACCCAGTTTTGTTGTAGTTACTGTATATACCTAATTTCAACAAAATATCATATAGTTAAAAATGAATAATCAATATGAATGTGAGCTTGATACATGAATGATAACACTACTATAAAACAAGACATTAATAATGGTTGTATTTATCAGCGCTATGAAAAAGCACTGATAAATAGAATATTTATTAGTATTTAAGAAAGAGTATATAAATTTATCCTTTTATTAGATCTATATTATAACTCTTAAAGGAATCCATTATTAGCACTATATTTTTTCACTGATAAAGGGTATCCTTTATCAGTGATTTATTTTTACCTGTCATAATGATTGCCTTTATCAGTCATGTTTTATTTATGATAAAGGTTGGAATAAATATAATTTAATAATTAGATAAAATAAAAATAAAAACTTATTTTATTAAAAAATTACTATAAATATTAATAATTAACTAAATTTTGATAATAATGAATAAATTGATTTTACATTAATAAATATTAAACATTTTCTTAATTAGATTATTATGATAATTAATGTTAATAATTTTTTTAATTATATATATATATATATTAATGTATATAAATATGATTTATATGTTAAAAAGTATTTATTTTACTTACATTAAAGAGTCATATATTTATTGAATAATGGTTTATCATTGAAATTTAATATGAATTAAAATTACGGACTAATTTCATAGTGTAATGCACATATAATTTAATGTTGTTTGATTTTCAATTTAACATACATCAAAATTTTATTATATTGATTTCATATTTATGTAATTATTTAATTTTTATATATAATCAGCACACACAAAACCTATTCATTTTTCAATTTTGTTAAAGTCTACATATTTTTTATTTATTCAATTTCACCCATATTCAACATATATGCATGCACTTAAAATTAGCTATTAATTAATAATGTTAAAAACATATTTCTAAACAAATATTTATAGATAAATATTTTTATAAATGTACATTTACTATATTTATACAATTATATATTCATAATTTTAAATAAATTCATATTATTTTAAATGTTTTTACATAATTAAAAAATAATAATTATATACATTTAAATATTTATTAAATTCATAATAAATTTACATAAATGAGGAATATATTTACTACATTTATATTTATATATATATTGGTTAAATATATATATATATAATAATATAAATATATATATGATGATATAAACATGGTTAATTTGACATATTACTATAAATATAAATAAATAATTATAAAGTATAATAAATATATTTATAAAGGAATATATTTACAATATTTATATTTATATATTTTATTATATATATGTATATTTATAATTTTTTTAATTATAATTATAATAAAAGTCTTTTAGCAATGTTTATGTAACAAAGGTAGACAAAAGAAAATTTATACGCACTTTTTCATTCTAATAAAGATGAGGCTTTATCAGTGCTAATCTTAGTGGTGGTAAAATGAATATTTATCAGCACTACAACATTACCACTGATAAAAATGGATTTTATCAAGAATTATTTAGCACTAATAAAGGCTTACCTTTATCAACACTAAAAAATCCTCAATAAATATTCCTTTTATTAGTGCTTATTACATATCGGTTGATAAAAGGAATGTTTATTAGTGATTATTTTAAGCGCTGATAAAAGTGTCCCGATCTATTTAAAAAACATAAGCATTTGAAAACACGTCAAGGTATAAGATTATTTTAGCAGAAGCCACCCACTTAAAGCACTCCTCCTCAATTAATCAATGCATTAATCACACCACATGACTACCTCAAGTTTCTCAAACATCTCGTCCGACAACCAGTGTTCGGTTGCTATTTGGATTTCTGAAGATGTTCTTCAATTTTTTACAACATAGCGAGGTGGAAATTCTTATTTTCTGTGTGTATTTTTTATTTTTTATTTTCCTTTCATCTTTGACAATGTAGTTATTTGTGGTTTGGTGTTTTTATACTATTTTCTATTTAGATTATGAATAGAACATTTTATTTATGACATGATTTTTGATTGACTACCGATGTTTTGGCCTTTTTATATTGTTGTTTTGAATCAATTATATTTTTTTGGCTATAGTTACCTCTAAAGAGATAACCACATCTGAAGGTACTATGGTTACCCTAGGATTCAACATCAATGTGGACATTAATCCAACCTTCAAATGAAGGCTTCCAAACAGAATCTAATGTTTTATCAGGAGAAATGATGTTATAAGTAATACAAATGAACCATAAAATAATGAAATCATGAATGGAACTATGACATTAGTCCCTTTAATGTGAATTGGATTCCCATATTGTATAAATTATCCATGTTAACAGGGAATGGAAATTGAATTCAGTGTTTTAAACTTAAAAAATCATTTCTACTTATTTAAATGATAAGTATTATTTCATTCATAGCTGCCTAAATAATGTTATATTTCTAATCAATCATCTGAAATCTATGCATCTTTCTCTTAATGAAATTTTGGAAATGATATTTCCTTATAGAAACACCATATTGGAATACGTTATTTACTTCATTGGGATATTAATCAACTATTTTGACTGAAATTAATTGTTTTGACCATCATATGTGAAGGGTACACAAGTTCTTCAATTTTATATTCATCTTTGGATTTTGTTCATAACATGGATTTGATGGGTTGTGGATTCACCTAATTTTCAACTTCCATTATAAGTTTTATCCAATCCACGGTAATTTATTATCTATATAATAGGATTTTAATACATAAAGTGATTTTTGAAATTGTATACAAAGGGATGAAATAATGTATGTTAAAATCCCATTTTCAAAAAAACGGAGTAAATTTTTTCAGTGACATTAATTATTAATTAAGGTATGTTAACAAATAATATAATCACTTAATATAATATTATAAATTTTAGTAGAAGAACCAATTTAGTTTCCTTGTTTGTTGGCATATAATATCATTCTATATGGCTAATGTTTTTTTTATTATTTGTTAAAATACATTATTTTTATGTCTTAAAATAGAGAATATGATTAGGTTTATTATATCAATAAATATTTGAAAATATGTGAACTATTTAAATTTAACTATTACTTTTTCTATCAAGATATCCTAAAATATAATAGATAATCTTGGATTATATATTTCCTTTCAAGGAACACTAGTTCTAAGGCCTGATATAGATTTAAAGTATATCATGGATTATGATATAATATATATCATTAAATACATTTTTGGGAACAATGATATTTTTCTATTTATCATTTATAAACAGAATAATATATTTTAATATATGATTATAAATTTATTCAAAATGTATTTTTTAAAATTGAAATTAGATGTAATTAATTTTTTAATAATTTATTTAGAAATTATTTATAAATAATTTTTAATTGATTATGAAAAAATTGAGAATTACTTCTCATTAACATTAATTAATAATAAAAATTTTACTTTTTGATATATATTTAATGACTTATTATTTTGATAATTAATATCTTAAGTTTATATATTTATATATTATTCAAAATTAATATTTTATGAACCCAATTGGATGGATATGAACCTAAAATGGATTCACAATAATCATTTGAAAGATCAATATAAAAATGGACTTAAAGATTTCATCAAGTTTGCAAGAGACTAAGAAGACGACCCTTCTAAAATCATATTTCCAGGGTTATGATGTTATTATTAAAGACAAATTAGTCTAGGAGAGTTATAAGAACATTTTATTTTCCACAGAATAGATCAAAGCTATAATTATTCACTAAACATGTGGAAAAACTAAATGTGGACATCGATTTGGATGATACTGTGGTTTATGAATCAGTTGATATGAATAAATTTGTAAAATATGGGCGAGATCGCATCAAAGAAATGAAAAAAAAAATTGAAAATGACCTTCATGATTGTCCAAAGTAGTTTAATGATGTAAATAACTATTCTAATAAACCATTTTATAGTAGTTGTACTATATACACAATATTATCAGCTGTATTGAAGTTGTAAAATTTGAATTCTAGCAGCGGAAGGAGTGACACCAGCATTACAGAACTAATTGTTCTTCTGAAAGATATGCTACCAGATGAAAATCAACTACCATGATTAACATATGATATTAAATCAATGTTACATTCAATGTGAATGATCTCAAAAAAAAAATGATTGTCCAAATGATTTTATATTGTTTCGCAAGGGCCATCAATCACTCATAAAATTCCTTCACTGCGGTGCAGACCAATAGAAGAAAAATGAATCATTTCCTTAGAAATATGTATTGTAATTTCCTATCATTCCATTGTTTATAAGACTATATGGATGTTAGGAAACTGTGAAGCAAATAGAAAGGAATTATTATACAGAAATTAATATATTGTAACCTACATCATCCTGCAGAATCTCTTCCATGAAATAAAATTAATTATGATTTTCTTGAATTTGAAGATGAGCTAGGAAACTTGTTTTTTTTATTATCTACATATGGAAAAAAATTATTTTTTTTGTGAAGAGTAGTACTCATAGTACATGTACCATCATGTTGGTAAATTATAACTTGCCTCCATGATTTTTCATGAAGTGGAAATATATTGTTTTGTCACTACATATATCTAGACCAAGGAAAACTGGTAATGTTATTGATGCAGATTTTCCTCAATTGATCAAAGATATGAAATTAATGAGGGAAACAAATGTTACAATGTCTGATGCTCATATAAGACAAGAATTCACAATGAGGGCATTATTGTACGGTTAGATAAATGACTTCCCCACTTATTGAAATTTATCAATTTATATAATTAATGGTTTATTGGGGTTTCCCATTTGTGAAAAACACTCTTACTCAGTTCAGTTTAAACATTCCTCGAAGACTGTATTTCTAGGACATTATAAATTTTTAGCTCACTGGAATAAATAGTGATCCTAGATGACAAAATTCGAATGGAACATCAAAAAACATAAAACACCATCTCTAATAAGGGGTGATAAACTATAAATAAATTTAAAATAGATTAAAACAATTTTTGGTAAATCATTTTCAAAAAACCATCCAAAATCATAATGGAAGAAGAGATCAATTTTCATTGTATTGACATATTGGAATAGTTTATATGTGAGACATTTTATGGATGTACTTTCATGTAGGAAAAATGTATTTGATTTTGTTGTTAGAACCGTTCTTAATGTTCTAGGCCAAAGGAAAAATGGCATCAAGGCTCGATTGGGCTTGATTGAAATGAAGATAAGGAAGATTTTTCATCAATGAAGAGGAATTTTCTTCCTCCAGCAGCTTAAAATCTTTCTATATAAGAAAATTTTAAAATTTTCCTTACATAAAGTGAAAAATTTACATAGGTAAATTCATCACATATTATGACTATTGTGTCAATGATTAATTTGATGTTACATGGAATAAAAATGATTAACGATCATATTTTTATGCAAGATTTAATGCATGTTGCTTTCAGTTTCATTCAACCTCAAAATTTACGACATATATTAACCAGACACTAATTATTTTTCAAATCCATATACAGTAAATTAGTAGATTGGTGAAGTCTCCCATCATGAATAAGTAGATTTTAGTCATAATATGTGAATTAGATATGTTCTTCCCACTATAATTTTTTTATATAATGGTCCACCTGATGGATAACTTGGTCATAGTTGTAGATCATTGTGGTCTTATCCATTACAAATGGATTTACACCATTAAACTGTATATGATTATTTTAAAAGGGTGTATCAAGAATATAATTCGACTAGAAGGTTTTATTATAGAATTATATATTTTTCAAGAATCTATTTAATTATGTACCAATTAACTATTAGAAGTTGAAAGTGTCAGTCCCCCAAATTCTCATCATTGGGAACTCCTTTTCAGAGAATGGATTTCTAGAAGAGATGTTATAACAGTTACATTGACAGAGTGAAGGAAAACACATATTTATATATTAGATAACAATGATGATGTTAGTCGATACATTATATCCTTCATATAAATTATTCGATATTTTAATCCATCAAGGAATGAAGGATGGATATCACATACACATAATAAAAAATTTATAAAATGGTTTAGAGATCAAATTTATTAGGAGTTATCTACAAATCTGAATTCAATTATAGAAAGGTGTAAATGGAAAGTTAGAGGACTGAATGGAATTTTTATATCGTACAACGGTTTTGTATTCAATGGTTTTATGTTCTATAAAAAACATAATTAATTCAGTTTGATGAAAATTTGTACTGTTATTCTTGTCGATAAGTGATGCACATATATGGTTCTAAGGATAGAAATCTAATTTATAAAAATATGTCATATTTTGGAATTATCGAATAGATATATGTGATGGATTATAACACATTTCAAGTGTCGATATACTATTGTAAATGGGTTGAAAATATCAATGGAGTCAAATATGATGAAATAGGCTTTATGACAGTGAATTTTACTGTGTTAGGGGAAAAAGACGATCCATTCATATTGGCATCACATGCAATGATGGTATTTTATGTCTCTTATCAAACAAAAAACAATTGGTCTATTATCCTACTAGGGACTAAAAAAAAGTTGAGTCATATGAAAATTCAATCAAGAATAATCCTTTCATTGGGACATCATAATTAGTTCATGTTGGCACCAATGTAGACAATGGATTGTTTGTTAAGGGGGTCCATAATGAGTGGTTTTGGATTCTCTATAGAGGAACCAAATCCTTGAAACCATTAAAAATAAATAGAGTTAAATGAGAAGGCAAAAAAGTCTTTTAATATATTATGTTTTTCCTCATAATATTATATGTCCTCTACTACATTAACATAATCTGAATTAAATATTTTAATACTCATCTAATCAATGTATTTTTCACATGATGATGTTACCAATACCTCAGAAGAATAGAATATAATGGAGGAAACCCTTTGAAAAAATGTAAAGGTCCTTTTACGATATAATTTCTCGATTTTACCAAATTAATATATAATGGAATATTTATATAATTTTGAATATTCCTTGTAGAGTTCATTTATTTTAGAATATTTTTTTCTATGTTTCATGACTTTTCGAGTATATAAATGAAAATATCTCTATTAAAACATAGAATTAATCATGATATTTTCATGGTAAAATCATTGTATATAGAATTAATATATTTTTTTATATCTATGTTTAATTAATTTATATTTAATATTACTCACATTATAATTTTGTCCCTTATATAGGTGGATTATTTTGTTCAAGTTGGGGTTATCTATCCATAATTCATGACATTTATTCACCAAAACATCCACAAACTTCTTCTCCCTCAAAAAAATTTCAACCTGATAATGATGCATTTATCAATTTAATTAAATATCATTCCACTACCTTTGCAGTATGTGCAATGACGCTGCCTCTTCTCAATGAAATATTTACACACATGCACGAAACAATTTTTTTCAAATAAATCACTTTGTTTAGTGAGAACTGTAACATAAAACATTCCCAAATCAATTAAAACAAATAAATCATATCCAGGCTTGTCCAGTAACTAGACCCTGACTAGAACCGCTCCAAAAGAAGTAATAAAATGGGCCATCCAAGGGATTCATCCCAAGGATAGTCCTTCCCCAAAAAAGAGCGAACACATTAAGAGCCACACCTATTTGATTCCACCATGCATGTTCCCATGTAACCCATCACCCATCAACCTACAATAAAATCTAACAGATCACCATGAACTCAAAACATCAACCTCCACCCCTGATGCACCATATACCACCTCTGAGGCCGCATGGAACATTGGTTCTGGCCACACATGGTGCATCGACACTACACCACATCCACTGAGGCCAGTGCACCATCACCGCCAAAACCAAACTGGAGAATCAGAGAACAATATGAGAAAACACACCAAGGGAAATACCTCTAGGTCTTTTGCATCGTATCCACAAAAACAAAACCCCTAAGAGAAGCATCTCTTCCAACACATCATCACTGACCTCCAACCCACCGGAACCCACAACATAATCGGTAGGGGCACTAACGCGAACCATCAACATGCTTTTTGAAGATGTGTAAGACCTGGAACCTCCTTCATAACCACCATTACAAACAAGAAACCACAACAGGGAACTATCTAAGAACAAAGAACCCCAAACCATACCACCATTATATAAGGCACCCACAAAACCCAAATCACCAAGGGGGCCTTCTAACAATACTAGAATAGACAACTATGTGAATGGTCTTGGATAACCGGTACTGGTGATAGGATAATATATGTCCAGCATTGGGGAGATAAAAAAAGATTGAAAATTAGTCTGTGAAGGGTCCAATATTAAAAAGCGTGACCTGAAATGGAACTATCGGTGAATGAACACTATTTAATTCATTAAGAGAGCTCTATGATTACAAACTTCAGGATTAATGGACTTATAGGAACCACATAATGACTTCCCACCTCCAAATAATAACATGGAATGAAGAACCATAAAATATGGAATAAAATTCAGTGAGGCCAATGCCAGGGACAGATAGAAGTCATGACTAATGGTTTCATCAAATAATGTCCAACGATGGTGGGAAATGCATTGAAATAACTCTAAAATATGAAACTTTGGTTCATCCTAGATGAAAACTACATCGTGATGGAAACATTGCTCGTCCCAACCCAAAAAAGCACCATAGAAAAGGGGAAAAGTTTATGAGAAGGTTATGATGGTGGAAGAAGAGTAGCGTTATGAAACCATATACCATGGGTGAGCTCCCATCTCAATTACATCGCTCCCCCTGTATTCACAGAATTATGGAGTTAATTTTTATTTTTTCACAGTAAAATCATTATCCATAGAATTAATGTATTGATTCATATTTATGTATACTTTATTTCTTCTAAGTATCACTCATTTATTAAATTTTTTACTTATATATGTGGATTCTTTTGTTTGGGTTGGGGTGATCTATCCATATTTCATGATTTTCAGCACCAAACGTTCATAGACTTGTCCTCTTTAAAAAAATTCACCCATTTAGTATTTTATGATTATGTTTTATTTATTTATTTTTTTTATTACTCATATAATATGTTTTTTTTAGTATAGGAGGATTCTTTTGATCCATTTTGGTTTCTATTTCCTTATTTTATGTTTTTATAAACAAAAAAATCCACAAAATAGTTCTCCATTAAAACCTATCAAACCTATAGTGTTTAAATTTGTCACTTTATATCACGGTCCCTCCACTTCTAAATCATATAGTTAATATTTATATTTTCATTGTATATTAAATTTCTAATTAATTAATGTGTTTATTCATATTTATGGTTAATTTTTATTTTTTAGTATTACTTGTAATAATTTTTTTCTTATACAGGTTGATTCATTTCTTCAAGTAGAGATTCTTTTTTTGAAACTACTGATGTATTGTTTTCAGTTTGACAAAAAAAGTCAATGGATATTATGGTAACAATAATATTAATGATTTTCAGTAGACTTGGATATGTGTATGAATCAGCCAAAAAATAACCAGACACATGATGTGGCTGGTATGTCTCCATATACTTCATTCAATTTAAAATTAAAATTAATTTGGGTAAAAAATAGAGCTAACATACTCAAAAATAAAGAAACATTTTCGTATTTTTTTGATACTGTATGGAAATTATCCATAAATAATATTTCATGTGTAGGAATCAGCCACACCTCAATCTGATACATGATGTTCCCAATATGACTCAATGTGTCTGTTATCAGTTTAAAATTGATATTTTAGTTCAAAAATTGTCACTCACTGAAAACCAAGACAATGCATTTGGATTTTATTCATATTTTATGGAATCGATTAATAAATCATTTTTCACATGTAGGAATTAGTATCATGTCAAACTGATACATTATGTGATCTGTAAGAGTCAAATTGTTTGTTTTAATTTTAAAATGACATTTTTGTAAAAAAAATTGCATGTGACGTACTCAAAATCAAGAAACATATTTAGATTCTTTTCATAATTTATGAAAATAATCTATATTTTATTTCCAATGATTAAGAATCAACTATTCCTAAATCTGATGCATGGTGTGACTGGTAGGACTCCATGTCTGTCTTTATTTAAAATTGACATCAATTTCCGTAAATATTTATATCCTACTCAAAACTGAACAAACACCTTCAAAATGCTTTAATTATTTATGGAAATGATCTATAAGTGATTTGAGATGTGTACGAATCAACCCCACCTCAATCTGATGGACAGTGGAACTTTTATGACTCAATGTGTTCGTTATCCATTTAAAATAGACATTTCAGTTCAAAAAGTGTCACTCACCGAAAAATAATCAAATGTACCTTGATTTTCTTAATAATTTAGGAAACTATTTTATTATTCATTTTTATGTTTAGGAATTGATCTCACATCATACCAACACATGGTGTGGTTAGAATGAGTCAAAGTGTGTGTTTCTATTTTAAAATAACATTTTAGTAAAAAAGATAACTACTGTGCTCAAACCCAAGAAAACACATTCAGATTATTTTGATATGTTATGGAAATGATCTATAAGTAATTTTAGACAAGTAGGAATCAACTGCACCTCATTCTAACCCATGGTGTGATAGTTGAGACTAAAAGAGTGATTTTTATTTAAAATTGACATAACATTTTGTAAAATAGACAACTCACCTACTCACGACCGAGAAAACAAATTCATATTGTTTAAATTCTTTAAGAAAATGATCCATAAGCCCTTTTTAACGTATATGAATCAGACGAAACTCATTCTGATACACGATGTACTATGTATGACTCAATTTCTCCGTTATATGTTTAAAATGAAGATTATAGTTAAAAAATATTTGGTAATTAAAACCCAATCAAACATGCACATGTCTTCTTCATAGTGTTTTTTGTTTGGCACATGTTTTTCCGGAATGCAGAATGTGCTGCATTTGTGGGATTTTGTTTGTATGGTTTCTTTTAATAGCATTTGGTTCACCTGTTTGTTCTTATGTGCTATTTTTTATTTTCTTGTTGGTGTAGGCTATCTACACCTCGTATGTACATTGTAACTCTTTTTGTTTTAATAACCTCTCTTTGAAATTGATTTGGAAACCAATCAATGTTACCTTCAAAAAAAATCCATGTCAATCCAATACATGATTTGATCATAATTATTAAAAAGGTTGTGATATTAAAATGAAATTTTAGTAGGAAAGGAAACTCGCATACTAAAAACTGAGAAAAAACATTCATATTTATTTGATATATTAGGAAAACGATTCAATAATTCATCTAAGACATGTTACAATCTTTCATAGATTAATATGATTCTCAGTGCGATTAGTGTGACTCAAATTAAATGTTTTTATTTAAAATAGGCATCAATTTTATTAACATTAAATTTCTTATTAATTTATTTCTATATATTATTAACAACATGATAGTAGTTTTCATATATATTTGTGTTCTTTTTATCGATCAAGGGGATGTTTCTTCGACAATATCATGATTCAGGTCAAGATTATTAGATAATGAAACATAAATTTTTGTAATGTCTGAAATAATTTGTATTTATTTTATTGTATAATCCCATTTTTTAAATGTATATAATATTGTTTTGTTTCTTTTATTCATGTTGTAAATTCCATTTCATTTAAATTCAATATAGGGCCTTATTTTTTATGTTATCTCATGTGTTTTTGGTGATTCTCCTGATATAGAGTTATATTACGCCGCATTGTCGTGTCATGTAGAGTGAAATTATATCACACTATAGTACGACACATTATCAATGTATTTAAAAGATTTGATAAAGGAAACATTTATTTGACCTTTTAAAAGTGATGGTAAAGGTCCCATTTATCATCTCTCTTTTAGATATTATAAAGGATCGATTTATGAATATTTTTTCAGTGCTGATAAAAGACCTGGGATTTTAACATTTTCTTATATATTCATCTCTTTTCTAGCTTTGATAAAGACCGTTTCAGGTTCTATAAAACGACTGGATTGTAGTATTTTATGATACCAACCTATGTTTCATGGGTTTTCAAGAGAAGATCTTGAAAGGCATCTGCGATAATTTTTTGAGGTCCATAATGGATTCGATCCAAGATAATCCTCTAAGGATCTGATCCATTATAAAGTATTTTCTGTATCACTTGAAGGATCTATGTAAGAGTGGCTCAGCAACATCCAACCTTGAGATATCACTACCTTGGAGGAATTGTTTTGAGCCTTTATATAGAATTATTATCCTTTATCAAGGATCATCTAGCTGTGAAATGAGATTTATGAAATCAGAAGACTATGTGGAGATACCCTTTATGAGTATTGAGCGAGATTCAATGGATTAAAAAACTCCTACCCATACTAACATTGTGAATAACTTCGTTTTTTGGTATTCATTTACCAAGGATTGATGGATAGTGTCCAAAACATTTTGGATACTTTCTCTAGTAGAGCATTGATTGAGAATTCATCTACTAAATTAAGAAATGTGATTGAAATGATCTTTCACAAAAAGTTCAGTATTTTTAAATAAGAACTACAATAAGGGGATTCCATGAAGTGAACAGATCTAAATCTATCTTTTTTTTAAAATAATTCTGAACTATCCACTTTTTTGAAGAATATAGTTTTGAACACGGTTAATAATACCTCATCCACCATACCCCCCTTGAATATTCTAGTTTTTTTTCATAGTAAAACATCATTGATGGTTGTCTGTAAGTTAATGAAAACATTGAAGATGAGTAAAAAAGACCATACCAGTAGCATACAAGCTACAACTAAGGAAACAGAGAGTACTCAAACAGTCTGTATCATTCTAGAAACCATTGACATTGTATTCTGCTCTTTCAATAAGGTTTTCTAACAAATTTCCATACATCACTATTTGAAATATAAAAATCTAAACATTCAAAAAGATATCAAGTGAAGAAATATCAAGAACCCATAATGGGGGACCTGATAAAAGAAATTGTAAATTTCAGTGTCTAAATGATAATTGAAATATACATACTAAAAAAGAGTTAGGTAAAATTTATACCCAATCCATTCCATAACACAATGAAAAAATTTAAATATATTATATTAAGGAGTGGTCAAGACCTGCAATTTTATGAAGAATCACTGCCAAGAGAATAAGGTGAAGTTGGATAGCCCACCGAACATAAAGAAGTTACCCCTGGAAAAGAACTATAATAAGAAGTGTTTATAGAGGAACCGATATGAATTAGGACATTGAATACTAAAAAATGGAAGATCAAAATCAACCCTAAACATCTTTTCCCATAATGATATAGGAACCCAAGAAAGCCAATAAAGAATCGATACAACAAGAAATCCTAGAAGTGGTCAAAAAAGATTAAATTGACTACCCTCTTTTAGAGGTCATCCAAAATATCCCAGGTTATGTAAAATTAATCAATTAAATCATCACTATAATGATAATATTATAATGTAATAAAAAGGTAAGAATGATTATGGTAGTCTCTCCACTTCTTACCCTGCAAATCACTCAGAAATTTCAAGATCCGGGTTTCTTCTTTATTCCATGTACAATTGGTGAGCTCAAAATTTCCAATTAATATTCTAATTTATGATCATTAGATAATGTTATTCCTTAGATGGATTATTCTTCATTGTTGATAAAAGGAAACAAACACACCTAATTCGTTTTACATCATTCCAACCAATCCATTGCCTACCTAGTATGTGTATTAGAATATTTTCTAGTAAGCCTACATGTTTTTTTGTTCCATTTTGACTTTTATATTTTAAACATGTCCGAAGAAAATTGTAAGAAACATTCCCTCATTTATCTTAGTTATGTAATTTATTATGACTTCCAAAACTATAAAAAATTTCACTAAAGGACTCTGTCCATGACCTTAACGGAAGAACCAATAGATTTTAAAAAAAATTGATTCAATGAAAACCCTTCATGAGGAACAAACTGATTTTACTATAAACCATTTTTAATCTCCATTATCTTTGAAGAAAAAAAATGAAATTTTGAAATATATAATTATATTAAAAATTCAGGGAAATCTCATGATTTTTCTAATGATTTTTATGAAAATGAGTTTCATCTAGAATTTATTTTTATTAATTAACAGGTTGAAGAAAATTATGATAATTCATTAAATTATTCACGTAAATTTCCTACAAACACCTCTATCTCACATGTTTATGCTATAGAAACTAATGAATATTCTATCCATCTAATATTAAACTCCACTATGCTACGGAAAAATTGAACCCAATGTTTGCAATAGATGGAGAAAATAGGACGTTTTACAAGATGTGAAAAATATAAATTGAGACGTTAAGAATATGGGAACACAAAATTGTATGAGGAAAAGGCCATATCTATCTATGAAATAAATACCCATAATATAGAATTTTAAATTAGAGACATTGTGCTTATACAATATTCATGAAGGAATATAATTTCTATTAAATGTTCCACCATGTGTATTGGACCTTATAAAGTGACTTATATTTTCCCATTTTGTGTAGTTGAAATCAATTAAAAAGATTCATATATCCCCTTTTAGGTGAAGGACCAGAAGCTGAAATATTTTTATGAATATCATTTGAAAGAACCCATAGAAGAGTCTATACTCCTCCAGGCTATCATCAAATTAAGAATGATATAGTATTATCTTTATTCAATATTTTTATGGATACTCTATTTAAATTTTTAATTAAAAAAACATTCATATTGTATTTAAATAGAATTGTGTTTGATGCAAGTGTTGGGTAGACGGATAAAGTAGTTTAGGATTTTAATATCCCTTTTTCATTCTAATTTTTTTCTTCATAAAAAACTTACAGAACCATAAAAAATATTTTTTATTAATATATAAATAGTGTTTTTATGTTTCTGTTTTTTATAATTTGGGGGGCTAAATAAATAAATAAATAAATAAATAAACACATTTGACTTCAATAGTGTATTTATAAATTAAATTACCAATTTGGATGTGAGGACTATATCTATTCTAAATTATTAAATGTGAATGATTGTTCAGTAATCATAACCAAAGTCTTATGAAAATTAGTTTAGAGGACTTGTGAAATGTAGTTAAAACTGAAAATATATTTTTCGAATAAAAATTATATCATATGTTCAATAGAATTTAAAATTTAATCTCAAGTAACCTAACCATTATAATTGAGTAGAACCTCATGGATCCACCCTAATAGAAATCAATATAAACCCTTTGAACTATCAGTATAATGTAAAATTGGGATCCCATAATGAATCTATGATACATGACATTGCTTGTTTGAGTTAAATCCCTGTTTATAAATTCAATAAATAATTTTTCGGATTTCCTCACATATACATTTCTTGGAAAATTTCATAAAATTATAAATTAAGAACCCATTTGTTAAAAATTAATTCGTTCATGAGAGGGGAATATTGATCATTTATAAAGAAGGGGGAATCTAACTTATAAAAATTTTATTTAGGAGGTATCAGGGATGTGTAAAAATTAACATTGGTTTAGGAGACTTAGAAG
The DNA here is from genome assembly GCA_963277665.1 of Viscum album. NCBI lineage: Eukaryota > Viridiplantae > Streptophyta > Magnoliopsida > Santalales > Viscaceae > Viscum > Viscum album. The sequence goes on along the minus strand of OY728162.1, from coordinate 1,080,046,213 downwards.
CTAGGTAAAATGGATGTGTTCCCTGTTAAAATTTTAATTACACTTAAATTTATAAACCCATATAGAATTGGAATCTGAATGTAGTCTAATAGTGTGTGAAATTCACATATGAGGAATGACCATTTAGTGGAATAATTTATTGATTTATTTCTATTATGTATTTTTTATTTAATGTTGGGTAGGGGGATAATTTTTTTTGGAATTCATGAAAATATTACCATGTAGTGAAATAACTCAACTGTGGGGAGAGTGATGACATCTGAAAATTAGAAGAAAAAATATGTTACTCATTTATAATTCCCCATAACATAATGAAAATACCATATATATTTTTCCTTTTTTGTGACAATGAATTATAATCAAAATTTCTTTTAGATCAAAACATGATTTTTAGCGATTTATTTATTTTTTGAATTAAAATATGAATCCATACAAATTTTTTGAAATAAATTTATTTTGAATCAAAATATTGAATTTATTTCTTAAGAGTTTTGGGTTTTAATTTAAACATTAATTTTTAAATTTAATGGAAATTTAAAAATATTTTTTTTTTCAAAATATAATTATGAAATTCAGTTTTCAATTTCCATTTAAATGTGTTTCTTGATGTGATGAAAATTGTATGTATTTAAAAATATGATTTAAAATTGGATGTTATTTGGGAATTTTTTACCCATTTTTTTATTCATTTGTAATTTAATCTATTTTTATCCCACACTAAAAATATTATGATTTTTATGTGAAACATTATGATACATTAATCAAAGAAATACATACTTATATCTCCATCACAATCAGGGCCCTATCTTCTGACATTGACACTTACTACTACTCTTTTGTTTTACTAGCCCCATGCAAGAGGACTAGAATCGTCTCTGGTTAACAATTTAACTAGAATATATTGTACAATCTTGGTATGAGGACACACGTACTGTAATATTTTCTACCATTGAATAATTTCTTCACATAATTCCTTGAAATTGATTTACTAGACATGTTTTTCCCTTCAATGAGACAAATCAAATACAAGAGATGTATTTAATTCAGTTGCAGTGACATCGATGAAAACTAGAAATTTGGAAATGTTGTGAAATGATGAATCCATATACTCTGGAAAACACTATGGGAGTCCAATGACTACAACGACGATGAAGACTCCAACAAAGGCAGTATAATGTTTCCCCATGTCTCCTCTAATTCAAAGGATCAATTTATCTTCTTTGGGAACTACTTGACTCTGTTGGTGTTTCATCCCAATCCTCAACACTATTGTTTGCACAAAATAGGCACCATTGGTTGATGTAGCCAGTGTATCGTAGCTATTTTATCTGAAAAATGTATTGAAGAATTCTCAATTCCATTTCATCAAAAATCATTAATCTATTGTTACAATTATATATTTAATATATTATTCATATGAGATGTTTTCAACAGATGTTTTCTATATATAATTTTCAAATCAATAAAATCCAATTTTCATATTTTGATTCCACTACAAATCATGTGAAAAATGGAAAAAAGAAACTACTTTTAATCATTATTCATGAATGTTGAATTTAGACTTCTATATAATTTCCCACTTAAATTTACTGATTTTTTTTTGTGGGTTCGTTTCACACTAGAGGATCCACTCAAACATCCACTAGAGGTTTCAATGGAAATTCCCCTGGAGGTTCTACTACAGGTTCCATAGGAACTTCCACTGGAGGTTCCACTAGAACATCCACTAGAACCTCCACTATAACCACTTCTAAAGTTCAACTAGAGGTTTGACATGAACTTCCTCTGGTGGTTCCACAAGAACCTCCATTTAAAAATACATTTTACTTCCACTGGAGGTTCATTTAGGTAACATTGGAACCTATAATGGATGTTCTAGTGGATGATTTATTGGATGTTCTAGAGGAAGTTTTAGTGGAACCTCCAGATGACGTTCTAGTGGAACCAATAATGGATGTTCTGATGGAACATGCATTCATACTCCAAACATATAGTGTAATGTTTTTGAATACTAAATAAAATATTTGTAGTCAAATATTATAGGATTTAGAAGTTAATTTTATGTTATTATATAGCACTAGAATATATACTGGAGGTTCCACTAGAACTTACACGAGAGGTTCCACTGGAGTCTATTCTACCAAATTATAGGAAAAAAGAAAAATTAAGTAAATGATTGTGGTGTTATTTACATTGGGATTTTCCAGTGGGGGTTCCAGTGAATCATCCAATGGTACCTTCAGTAGAATTTCATGTTAATCTTTGAGTATAGCTTCCACCAGAACATCCAGTCAAATTCTACCATGCGAACATAACCTGTAATTTGTGAAATCCAAAAAAAATATTTTAGTGAACTTTTACTGGATTCAAAATTGAATTTTGTGCCATTATATTCAAATGAAACATCCAATAGAGGTTCCACTAGAATTACACTAGAGTGAACTTCCATTGGAACCAATTCTACCATATTGGAACTTCCAGTGGAACTTCTACTGGTACTCCCATTGTTGGTTCCATTAGAACATCCACAACAGGTTCCAATGGAACCTCCACTGGAACTTCCACTGTCAATTCTACTAGAACTCCCACAGGAGGTTCCACTGTAACTTCCATAAGAACATTCAATGACACATCCTCCATTACCCCCCGAGAGGTTCCACTGTCATTTCTAATATAATCACATGAGGAGGTACAATAAAAAGTAATAATTATTCATAATTATATACTTTAATTTGTGTATTCCTCCAATAATTCCTTAATTTCTATATTATAGTGAGAGTGTGGAATTATTATACTATTTCTTGTCCTATTTTATGTTTTTATATTCCTATGGAAATGTCTTACTTTCAATTATCATGTGTTAATTTTATTTCTAATTTGATATATTTCCAAATAATTATACAATAAATCAAACCATAGCAAAAATAAGGTCATTCAAATTATTTAAAGAACACTTATTTTTTAGAATATGTTTCAAGAGATTCTATCCAATACTATATTAGCATCAAATTTGAAGAAATATGACAGTTCATTTATTTATATATTGGATAATATTTTTCGATCAAAAATCCTTTCTTATTTCATGGAGAGGAATATGTTTCTCTAAATTTGATGTCCAATGGCTATTTGGAATAACATAACATAAAATGAAAATATATGAATAATTATCTTTTGAGCCAATAAATGAATATATGTGTTTCGGTGCGGATGTGCGTCGGGTTACGCTGTTCCGCCAGGACGCGTTCGCGCGTGCACCCGTCAACCCGAGGGGATGGGCGCGCGGCTTGTGGTCCCGCAGTCCCGCTTTCCAAGGGCGGGCGACATTCGTCCCTTATTCAGGGGCGTCTGCTCCTTGATCGAAACCGGGATGATGGGATGTCGGCTCCTCCTTCCTTGGACGTCTCCTTGGAACTCGTCGCCTAATCCGGGTCTCCCTCATAGACTTAAGAATGTTCGTGAATTTCATTCCCGGCGCCATATCTTCATGGACACCGGTTAATTACGCTGCTTCCGCCCGGACGCTCCAAGGAGTCTGGTCGGGGCAGCAACCTGCGGTGAGAAGGCCGGGTGGCTCTGGGTGCTGGGGGCGTGTCGTAACACTGCGGCTCTGCACGTCTGTCTTCCGTCCCTAATAGGGCTTCTCGAAGGCATGATGGCCTGAGGCATCCCGTACTGGGTGCGGGGAACTGTGTCACCTGAGTTTTTCCTCAGCTTCCCATGTTTAACACGGGGTATGCCGCGAGTTTAACGTCCAGCGGGGACGGCATCGGACCGATCAACACGAAAAGTGGATCGAATGACAGAACCCCTTGCGGGGAACCTCTGACGCTGGGGCCAGCGCATGGGCGGCTTCCCAAGTGATATGGAGTGGAGTGAAGTGGCATGACCCCCACCGGGATGTGGCGGCCCGGGTAAGGATCAGGATGGATGATGGAGTGAAGAGCTTGGACCCCGTAGGGGCTTCCTACGTACCGCGCGTTAGCACGGATCAAAGTCAACGTAGTTCGGGTATACAGTTTAACGTCATGCTGGACGTCGGCAAGCCGACTCACGAAGAGGTCTAGGCCGCCGGGCGGAGGATTGAACCGAACCACCTCGCACAGAGGGGGATGGAACGGCCGGGTGGATCACAGTTTCACGTCATGCTGGACGATGAAAGGAAAAATGGAAAAAGGGGTTGTGGGGAGGCACAGTGGAGATACACACGGGCAGTCTCCCACAGGGGCGGATTCATAGGTGAATCGACGCAAGCGTGAACCCTGGAGGGGTCCACTGATGGACGAACCGACGTAAATACGATCGGGACGACCAGGTGGTGGGCTTGGACCTCAAGAAGGCTTCCTACGTACCCTGTATAGAAGACAGGGATCAAAGTCCACGTAGTTCATTCTGTCAGGACTTACGCACTTGAGGCAGCCCAGATGCGGCGAAACTCAGTTGGAAGGGACTTGGACCGAAAGTAGGAGACACCTCGATCCCAGTCACACCCTCTACTGGCTTCGGCAGTGGGGGAGCGCAATGGAGATACACATGTGCAGCCCCCCCCCCCCACAAGAAACAAGGGGTTTATAATACCCTGCCCCCGTAGGGAAAAGCCACTCCCATTAAATCGTCCCAAAAGCGGAACAATCCCGACATCCCTGCAGAGACGAGCGGGTGGGGGCCACATCCAAACCGGGGGGGACCCTGCGTGCGAGGCACGGGATCGGGTTGCGGGCGGTTTAACGTCTTGCCAGACGAAGTACAGTTTAACGTCGTGTGTTGAGGACGAAGCAGACGGTTTAACGTCTTGCCGGACGAAGTACAGTTTAACGTCGTGTGTTAAGGACGAAACACTTGGCAGTTTAACGTCTTGCAGCGCGGACGAATGTGCAGTTTAACGTCATGCTGGACGTGTGGGAAGTTTAACATCATGCTGGACATATGTGCAGTTTAACGTCATGCAGGACGAATATGCAGTTTAACGTCATGCTGGACGAATATGCAGTTTAACGTCATGCTGGACGAATATGCAGTTTAACGTCATGCTGGACGAATATGCAGTTTAACGTCATGCTGGACGAATATGCAGTTTAACGTCATGCTGGACGAATGATTGCCGCCGATGGGTCCGTGTCACTTCGCACGAGCCTGGAAGGCTGCACGGGAAGACAACGCACGGTGCGGGCACCCAGGATGAAGATCATCGGGCACCACGTAGGCGGGTACCCTCAGGGGGTCAAGGGAGGCGACCCTGGCGGATTGCGCGCAAAAGAGGAGCTTTGCGCGCAAAACCGCGAGTCGGCGCGAAAATGGCGGGCTGGCGCGCAATTGGGCCAGCGCTTCGCGCGAGGATGATGGGGATTGCGCGCACCGGGCTTCGGGTAGCGCGCGGGGGCAACAGCTCATTCTCTAACGAATGGCCACTTTGAAAATGGGGGGTGCGCGCAATCGGGTCGGATTGCGCGCACCCGGGGGCAATTGCGCGCAAGAGGCTTCTTTTGCGCGCAAAGGCCTTCGGGTTGAAATTTATTCAAATGAAATGAGCCAAGAGGATTGTGCGCGAAGGCGGACCCCAAGGCTCTGTTGCGCGAAAGAAAGGAGGTTACCTGAAGATCGGCATTGCGCGCGGAAGGGGTTGAATTGCGCGCGCGGGAGGCCGTTCGACTTCCAGCAACCTTTGAAACATTGGGGGTCGCCTAGTATTTATAGGCAACCCCGGGCACGGAATCCACGGCGCGAGCGCGGAATTCTCCTCGCGGGCGCGGAATCGGGCACGGCGCGCAAGGGAGTTGCGCGCATCCCGGGGGGTTTTGCGCGCGGATCATCATCTTTGCGCGCAGACCTCTGAAATTCCGCGCAAGGCCTCCGGGCCCTCCGAAACATTCTTCCGACTCCAAATATGACCTCGCTTTCCGCATCCGGAACTTCGTTTGGGAACAACGGACTTTTCCGGCGTCTACAAAAGCCCCCCCTCGGAATCTGATCGGCGAGAGGTCGCAACGATCGGGTTCCGAGGGAGACGCCGGAATGCCGAAGTCCTGGGCGGCGCGGGACTTAGGCGCGCAAAAAGGGGCGCCGGTCGCGAAATTCGCCGTTGCGGTCGCGCAAAGCGCTTTCCGCGCAGCGCGGACCCCAGCCTCGCCTATAAATAGGGGCACTGGGTCCCTCCGTGCCGTACATTGGCCTTCCGCGCGATAAGCATCTCTGCTCTCGTGCGCGAAATTGCCTTTTCCGGCGCGGAATTCGCCCGCTCGTCGCGCAAAACCGTCATGATTTCGCTCTGTCTTTGCGCGAATACCCGGGGTTTTACGCGAACGACTTCCCGATTGCGCGCCGTCCACTAGGATTGCGCGCCGACTCTCAAACTTTTCCACCAGCCTCATCCGATTCCGCACACTTCATCCCTTAACCCGCACGACTCCCGAAACTTCTGAGATGGCCGCGCACAGAGGAAATGAGGGGGATGCCGCCACTCGCAGGGCTGAGATGGCGACGAACGAGGAGGTTTACGGAGCCAAGGAGATTGTTTCCAACAATAAATCCTTGTTCGACTTACTGACGCCGGCCCAGAAGACATATCCACTGTCGGACAACCTGTCGCTCTGGAACATCGGCATCCTAGATGAGGTTCCGGTGCCAGGGTTCGAGATTGATGCGCCGCGGACCTGGGTGACCCGGGAGGACGAGCTTCTCCGCTATAACATCACCAACAATGGGCATCCTGCCAGGGAGACCAGACACTTGGATGTCTATGTCCTGAACCCGAGGACGCGAACCATTGATGGGGGTGAGCCTACTGCGGAGAATTCTCCAGCCCTCTACTCGAGCATATATCGCCAGAGCGTCACGGACGACACCAAGGGCTGGCTGAAGGACTGGGACTTGCGGTCTGGGGGCAATTTCACCAGCGAGTGGGCCTGGGCGTTCTGGGTACGCCACACTTGCGATCACTTCGCAGAGGAGCTGCGGTACATCGGCCTGTTTGAGGCGGTGTGGACGTCGCAGTTCCACTTCTACCAGCAGTCCGAGCTCGGGCCGGAGCTGTTCACCCGATGGTCTCCGGATACCAACACCTTCCATCTTCACCATGGGGAGGTCGGCATCGGTCTCTAGGACATCCACTGCATCGGAGGTATCCCGCTGGAGGGCTACCAATACGATGAGTTCCTGCCACCGAAGAACACCTGGGAGGACAGGTCACGGACTCCCATCCTGACCTGGCATCTGCTTGACCTGGCTACGCAGCGGCTCGGGATCAAAGACTTCCAGAAGGACATAGCCTACAAGGAATGGTTCGGCCAGTTCTTGGAGCATGACCCGGCGGTCAAGATGCCAGGCAGGGGGAAGCGGTGCCCGACCGCAGCTCAGAGTAGCCGGAACGGGTCGTACTGGCGGGTCCTGGAGACGGGCGACTACCGCTCATGGGGGTACCGCGTCATCGAGGCCCGGGACCCAAACGTCCGGTACGCGGCGTTCCTGGCTGCCTTTCTGAGTGGGTGGCTCCTGCCAGTGCGGGACGCGAGAATGGGCGTTCGCCCGGCGACACTGGCGGTGGCAGGCGCTATGGCCGCCAACAAAAGATACAACCTCGGGGTCCCAGTGTTGGCGAGGCTGTATGCCATCCTGGGACGCATCTCACGAGGGGGGTCGCCACGAAGGATCTGTGGGCCCTTTCAGTTCTTCCATGGCTGGGTGGCTGCTCACCTCGGTGGGTACACGTTTCCGAACGCCATCATTCCTCCGGGCAACGGCCTGCGACCCTCCCTGCTGAACATCGCGGGGGTTGCTCCGATGACCCTAAGTGAGGAGGGCGTGCGGATCCGGATTGGCAATCATGCCAACTTCAACTTCAGTCCATTCCCCACTCCCGTCGGCCAGATGATCGACAATGGGCAGGGTCCGCTGGAGCAGCATGAATACTTCCTGAACATGCGGGGCGGGGTGCTCGTGGCTTGGATCGACGGGAAGGTGATCTGCGAGCCTTACGTGCCGACCCGGTTCGCCAGGCAGTTCGGGTGCCTTCAACGGATGCCGAAGAGGGTATTCACTGCTGTCCGGGAGGAGACGAACCCTGGCGTCCTTCGCCAGATGTGGCTGATGTTTGCCGCTTTCGGCTCTGGCGACGTCATCACTCTCCCTCCTACCGGAGTTGACGCAGGCTTGGCAACCGAGTACGCCGAACACTGGGCCATCGCGTACCCCGAGGGGCTCTTGCGGAAGCTAGTTCGGCGGCTCGAGGTTACCCGTGCGGAAACCGGGCGTCAAGGAAGGAGGCGAGGCGCCACCACACGGGGGAGAACGGAGGCGCGCCAAGCAGCGGAGCCGGCGCGGGCAGGGACTTCGGCGGCGGGCACATCGCGAGCTGCCGCTACGACCTCGGCGCCCAGAGAGGGGGCACACGTGGTGGTAGAAGAGCGGCCCGGGAAGCAGGTGAGACGTCTGCTCGAACCTTCCCACGATGCAGTCTTCCCGGCGCTGTGGTCGGCCTGGATGACCCTGCGGCAGTCACTGGGGACCGACGCCATCTGGCGAAAGATTCTCAGAGAAGGAATCCATCTGCCAGAGGTCGGGCGCCTTCACATTGCCGACAGGGTGGACTTCAACCGGCAGTATGCGTATCTAACGGCCATGGACGAGTACGCGCGCCAACGTGGTCAGCGCGCGGAGCCATCCCTTCTGGTGAAGGTGATGCTCGGTCTCGAGCCCGCTCCGGAATAGATGCCGCCGGAAGAAGATGACAGTAGCAACGACTCCGAGGAAGAGGAGGAAATGGGGGAGGATGAAGGCTCCGAGGGAAGATCCCATCAGGGGAGTCCGCGGGAGAGCGGCGAGGTGGCCGGCTCTGACGACGTTGATGTCACTGAGCTCCTCGAGGTCCGCTTCTATCCCTACTCAATCTGCTTCATCCATTCTCTTATGCAGCTTCTAACCCATTTCTCCATCTTTCTCAGGAGCGCACGGATGTTGGTCAGGCGTCCTCAGCGGGAGTAGGAGAGGCGCCAGCAGGACAAGGCGAGGGCCAGACACCTATCATTGAATTGACAAGCACTAAGGGGTCCCCTGCTGCAACTGTTCCTGCGGCGACCGGGGTAGCGGAAGATGACACTCCGAACTCCCGTAAGTCTCCCTACTTTACTGCTGGTGCTTGCCGTTGACGATCCGTGACTAACCATGGCATGCCCTGCGCAGTGATCTCAACACTGGAGGCTCGTCAGGTTGCCGAACCCGGGCCATCTACGAGTGGACCAGTGGCAGACATGCCGCCTGCTCCGGAACAGACTTCCCAAACCGAGCCGGCCCCACCAACTGCTGATCAAGGGGCTCCGGACATCGGCGGTGCTGACATCGGAGAGAGGTTGGGGGCTGACGAGGGTGTCAGCGCCGCTGGGGAGAGAGAAGAAGGTCGCCCAGATGTTGGGGAACCTATCCCTCGTGAGGACCTCCCAGGGGCGGACCCTGCAGCAGACCTGCTGGCTGCCTTCCATGCCTACCGGCCTGCCGATCCCGAGGAGATGGACGACTCGGACGCGGAGGCGGTCGAGGAGAGCCGGATAACGCGCCGCAGGGGGTGGAAGTGCATCCAGCGCTTCCTCAAGCGAGACCCATCGGAGTGGCTGGGGCGCATGGGATCACTCCAAACCTGGCTGCGCTTCTTGTGTGCCGGGGGAGCTGATGCTCAACGCCTCCATCTAACGGTCCGTGATTTCATGGCCGAAAAGATGCACGAGAGCTACCGGCGTGCCGACGTCACACAAAGTCGGGACATGTCGGAGAGCGCGCGGGCGCTCCTCGCGGCGGAGCAGGAAGTCTGGCGCCTCGAAGGGCAGGCGGCAGAGAAGGAGGCCTTCGTCGCAACGTGTACCGAGCTTGTGGAGCAACTAGCAGCCCAGCTGGTTGACGCCCAGGTACAGCTGACGGAGGCGGTCCAACAGATGGTCACAATTCAGGTCGAGCGGGAGCGTGCACAAGCCAGAATCGACGAACTGCGCGCTGCGACCGCCGACGAAGAGAGGGCACGCAGAGAGCGAGAAGCAGCTCTGGAGGCCACCAGCCAAAGGGTAGCGGCATTAGAAAGACTCATTCAGCACGCTAATCCCTAAGGGCTTTGTTTCGCCATTCCCAAAACATTTGCTTCCGCTACTTTGATCCATCTGTATGAATCAATATATTTATCTGCATCTTTTGGTTTAACATGCTCAACCACAATTCGTTGTCTTGCGGGAGTGTTAACCAAGCATCAGGCATCCATAATCGGGCCTGGATTTCTGGAGAAAAGAGGGAGGTCATTCCTAGGAAAGGAGACCTCAGACCTAATCAATGTATCATCCCCCCAACTTGTTCCAACACACGAGCGGGACAACGCTAGGGGCGTTGAGATTTTATCCGAACATAGGGAAATGAGAAAGGGTGAATCGCGTGTCCCGAATCCGGACATCCACAACGGTCGGCCTTCCAGGAAATGCCCAAGACGGTAGGCGGACAGTGGATCGACCATAACAACTGCAATAGACGGACCGAAAAAGGCCATCATTCATATTGCAGGAGGCGGACCACATGTCATCATGAATACCGCTTTGGGGTTCCTTCAAGGGAGGAAATCCAGATCAACAGGGCATGCGAAGTGTGGGGCGAAGTGATGATTTGTTCGGACAGAATCCAACGCTCTCAAAATTGCGCCACCGTAGGGAAAGCGTATTAGGCGGATGCACTAATCTGGCCGTGAGTCACCTCAATTCTCAGACAGCACCTCTCTGACGAGGAAACCGTCGCTTCCCATCATTGCAGTGGGGCATCCCGAGCTGAATCGGGGGGAATATAACAACTGCACCACTCTACCAGAAGCCAGGCCAGACGGCCGGCGACGAGGAGGGGCGGGACTTAACGATCCCTGAGGCTGGACCCGAGTTGAGATGCCCGGGCGTTCCTACGTACTCCATCAGGCTGGAGATCAAGCCACACGTAGTTCTGAGAGTGCAGTTTATCGTCATGCAGGACGTAGAATCCCATTTGGGGAGATCTTAGTTTAAAGTCGTAGAGCTCGGACCATAGGGGTAGATCTTAGTTTAAGGTCTTAGAGCTCGGACCATAAGGAGAGATCATAGTTTAAGGTCTTAGAGCTCGGACCATAAAGGGAGATCTTAGTTTAAGGTCTTAGAGCTCGGACCATAAAGGGAGATCTTAGTTTAAGGTCTTAGAGCTCGGACCATAAGGGGAGATCTTAGTTTAAGGTCTTAGAGCTCAGACCATAAGGGGAGATCTTAGTTTAAGGTCTTAGAGCTCGGACCATAAGGACCTCAAAGCACGCCGCATCATGGTCATATCCCCTGGACATGCGAAGATGCACTGAGGGATAGTGTCAAGAGTGTCGAGGTTTCGCCTGGCCAGAATGGGAGGTGGAAAATGTGAATCATGCGGCCATTCACTCAAGGACTGGAGGCAGCGGAGTAACGATATGGGAGTACTGCCGACCGTGGCGGAAAAGCAGCATCAATATCGCACTAACCGTTGGTGGAATGAGGCAGCAAACGAGCATCGACCGCTCAATCGCAGGATTCATATCGATTTGCTGCCCGAGGCCATTGGGGGTACCGGCCCGAGTCGGTGGGAGAGCACTAAGGCATTGTGTCCGAACCGTTCACGGGGGCTCCACCCAGGGCGTAGACAATGGGTCCGAATGAAATGGGGCACGAAGCCTGAAAAGCGGAAGAAACCTGACCAAGCGGATCCTGACCCTCCTGACAATAAACCAGAGTACTCTTGACACTGGTGGACCACTGCAAGGGGTCGGGGAACACGCCTTGAGGGTGACCTGAAGGCGGCGGATTCCCCAGAGAAGGGGGAATCTCTAAGAGATGGGGGGCTGGACCCGAAGTTTCAAACATTCGGGCGTTCCTACGTATCCCATAAGGATGGGAATCAAGCCGCACGTAGTTCTTGAAGCGCGGCGCAACACAATCGGGCACCATCGCGGGGAGGAGTGCGGGTCTGACCCTCGCACATAGAAGGAGCGGCATTTGATATTTCTTGTTTGTCCTTAAAGATGAATGGTTTTTCTTTGTGCGGCGACATGCCTGTGATTGAGAAATCTCTGGCGTCGCCACAATGATCAAGCCACGGAAGGCATTGATGAATGGCGTGGTTATTAACCAGCGCCCAACATGAGTGCTCCCTGAGGGGAACATCACGATGCAGTGCCGTTTCTCATCGGACGGCCAAGACGATCACAGTTTACGGTCGTGTGGTAGGACCAGACAACACAGTTTAAGGTCGTGTGGTTCGGACCATGGGGGAATCCGCTTATCGCGGTACGGCGGACACGGCGGAGGTGGGAGCATACCCAGCCTTGCGGTCACGCACGATTCCAGGAGAAGAGTCTTGGGATAGGGGCCTGCGTATGTCCATCACCCGAGGGGCAGAGATGCTAGCCTCCATATACACTGGGCCCAGAACGCGATTGTTCGGGCGACTCCCCCCTCCTTATGGGGACGAGGGTCCAGCTACGCATGGCCCTTGGGGAGAACATCCGCATATATCCCTGGTGCTCAGATCATGGGAGCCTCGAACGACATCATTACCCTGGTTGGTCTGCATAGCGTGTAGAGGTGTACTGGAGGTCAGTATGAAGAGAGTGTCGAGATTCCACTACAACGCACAAAGGCGGAGTGTGATGAGGACTGCGCAACCAATGTTCAGATCCTGAAAGAGCCGACATGGCGATCAAGGATGCTGCTGACGCATTCGCAACACAACATCTGATCGCGTCATCCTAAGACGGGGCAAGAAAACGAGCATCAACCGCTCAGTCGCAGGATTCATATCGATTTGCGGCCCAAGACCCGCCGGTAAATCGACCCGGAGCGGTGGGAGAGCACTGAGGCATCGTACCCAAACCGCTAACGAGGATTCCTTTGAGTGAAGGCTCGAACAAGAGGAAGCGCGAGGCCTTACAAGCAACACAGGACTTGTCGGGATTGAATCTGACACTTCGAGTCATAGACCGAAGTACCCAAAACATGTTAACAGATCTCCGGAAAGGGTCGGAGGACTCACCCTGAGAGCAACCAAAAGAGGGCAGATCCCCATGATCAACCGAGAGACGGGGATGGACGTGAAACACAAGCGTTCAGGCGGTCCTACGTATCCCATAAGGATGGGAATCAAGCCATACGTAGTTCTTTAGAGGCAGTTTAACGTCATGCAGGACTATGAGGGGTGTGAGGTAGTCCCACACACGGGGGAGGCGTACGGCGCGGCCAGTAGACCAACGTGAATGAGGACATAATCCCCCGCTCACGCGATACGCCTCGCACAAAAAGGAGGGGAACTTGGGCCAGAGACCCAACACGGGATAGGGATTCCCAGAAAATGGGGCTGGGCCTGAAACATGAATGTCCAGGCGGTCCTACGTATCCCATAAGGATGGGAATCAAGCCGTACGTAGTTCTTGAAGTGCAGTTTAACATCATGCAGGACGATGAGGGAAAAAGAAGGGGGGAGCAGAAGGCATCCCCAAACATGGGGGGGGGGCGTACAGCGTGACGAGCAAACCGACGTGAATGAGGGCATAGCCCCGCGCTCACACCATACGCCGCACACCCGGGGGCAACTGGGCCAAGGGCCCGAGATGGGATGGAAATTCCCGAAGGATGGGGCTGGGCCTGAAACATGAATGTTCAGGCGGTCATACGTATCCCATAAGGATGGGAATCAAGCTGCACGTAGTTCTTGAGGGGCAGTTTTACGTCATGCAGGACGAATGCTGAACAGTTTAACGTCTTGTAGCTCGGACGTAGTGCAGTTTAGCGTCATGCAGGACGAAGCACTTGGCAGTTTAACGTCTTGCAGCGCGGACGAATGCCAAACAGTTTAACGTCTTGTAGCCTGGACGAATGCAGTTTAACGTCGTGCAGGACGTGGGCACACTCAGACAAAGTACTGCTTGAGGAACCTAGAATTGGTGGGAGGAGTGACACGCTCACCATCCATAGTCGCTAGGGAGTACGCGCCATTGGGATAGACCTTGTGGACAACAAAAGGTCCCTCCCACTTGGGCTCCAACTTGGGCGGCTTCCTTCCGGGGATCATCGGCGCTCTTAGGGCTAGCACTAGATCACCCTGCAGGAAGGAGCGGAGGCGAACCTTCTTATTGAAAGCTCGAGCCATTCTGCTTTGATGCCTCTCCAAGTTGTGCAAAGCGCGAAGTCTATTCTCATCCAGTGCTTCCAACTCAACTAGACGGGCTTCAGCAACTCTGTCCGGCGCTTGCTGGTCGAAGACCGCAGTGCGCAAGGACGGTAACTGGATCTCGATGGGCAGGACGGCCTCAGCTCCGTACACCAGGGAATAAGGGGTCATCTGGGTGGAATTGCGAGTCGTCGTCCGATAAGCCCAGAGGGCGTTGGGGAGCTTGTCCGGCCAACTCTTCTTGTTCTGACCAACCAACTTTTGCAGAATGTTAGAGAGGGTTTTGTTAAACGCCTCGATCTGTCCATTCGCCTGCGCATGATAGCGAGATGTATGGTTCGAGCGAATGTTATACTTGGCGTACAACTTCTTCAACTCGGCTGCTCGGAAATTGGTTCCGTTATCCGTGAGGATAGCGTGAGGCACTCCAAATCGATAGATGATGTTGGAGGTCACGAAGTCAGCGATCGAACAAGATTTGACCTCTCTAAGCGGAATCGCTTCTGCCCATTTGGAGAAGAAGTCTGTGGCGGTCAGAATGAACCGGCACTGGCGAGCTGTCGCCGGCGGGTAAGGTCCCACAACGTCCAGTCCCCAGACTGCAAAGGGCCAGGAATACCTTGTGGTATGGAGAGGCTCCGGCGGCCGATGCACAAAGTTCGCATGAACCTGGCACGCATGGCACCTCCTGGCATACTCGATGCAGTCATGGATCATAGAGGGCAAGAAGTATCCTAACCTCCGAATCTGGTGGGACAGCTTCGGCCCAGTCTGGTGGGCGCCGCATGAACCAGCATGGACCTCTTTCATGACTCGTGGGATCTCAACTCCCTGAAGGCAACGGAGGAGAACACCATCAAATCCGCGTTTGTAGAGGATCTGCTCCAGGCCGGGACTGCTCTGGAGGACGAACTGCGATGCGCGGCGTCGAACTCGCTCACGCTCGGCCCGGTCCGATGGAAGAATGTCATGTTGGAGGTACTCAACCAAAGGCGTCCTCCAATCAGGGGCTGATCCGACTGTCATATCTGGGGTACTCGGGGCTCCGGGCATAGGAGCAACCGTGGTGAGGTTACTTACCAACGGGCCGCGATCTTCTTCCGGGATAACGAGAGCGATGAGCCTGCGGCGCGTCACGCGGACGATCAGGTTGTCCTGTTCAGGCTCCGCAAGTGACGCAGCGAGGCTGGCCAAAGCATCTGCTCGACCGTTCTGCGACCGGGGAACATGGACAATTTCCGGCCGAGAAGGGAACCGAGCCATCAGAAGGAGGGTTCACTCCAACAATGGCACAAGTTCCAGCTTCCTGACTACGTAGTCGCCATTGATCTGCTTAACGACCAGCTCGGAGTCCCCTTTCACGCACAGACGGGGCACGTCGATCTCGAGAGCCAACTCGAGGCCGGTGATGAGGGCATGGTATTCCGCCTCATTGTTGGTACAGCCCTCTGACAACAGGAAAGAGTATGGCAGCACGGCTCGCTCCGGGGTAATGAAGACGATACCCAAGCCCACTCTGTTGAGCTTAGGATTATCGAGTCTTCTACCGGTGGGGCTCCGGGAGGCACCGTCAAAGTGCATCTGCCAGCATGGATCGGCTCGATCAACCGAGAGAATGGTCTCATCAGGAAAGCCTAGATCCAGCGGCTGATCCGCGGAGGTCGGGTGAGCTGCCAGAAAGTCTTCCAATGCTTGTCCTTTGATGGCCTTCTGAGACACATACCTGATGTCGAACTGCTGGAGAATCACAGCCCACCGTGCTAGACGGCCAGTCAACATAGGCCGGCTCAGGATATATTTCAACGGGTCTACCCGAGAAACCAACTGTACCTCATGGTGCTGCAAGTAGTGCCGTAATTTCTGTACGGCAAATACGAGCGCCAGGCAGCTCTTCTCGATGGGGGAATACCTAACTTCCACATCGAGGAGCATGCGACTGAGGTAATAGAGGCTATTCTCTGTTCCCTCGTTGTTCTTCTGGGGGAGAAGGGCACCCAGGGACCGTTCCAGGGCGGTCACATAAAGGACCAGCGGCTTTCCGGATACGGGAGGCATCAGGACCGGAGGTTGAAGCAGGTACTGCTTGATTTCCTCGAAAGCGGTCTGACACTCTTTATCCCATACATAGGTGGCACCTTTCTTCATGAGCCGAGAAAAGGGCTTACACTTGCCGGCCAGATTCACGATGAATCGGCGTATATAGGCTAAGTGGCCTTGGAACCCTTGCAGTTCCCGGACGGTACCTGGGGGAGGCATCTGGCTAATCGCCCTGATTTTCTCTGGGTCGATCTCAATACCCCGGTATCTTACCACAAATCCAAGGAACTTTCCGGAGGTGACCCCAAAGGCACACTTCAACGGGTTCATCTTCAGGCATCGAGACCGGAGGAAGCTGAACACTTTCTCAAGATCTTTGAGATGGTCCTGACGCTGGCGCGATTTGACCACCAAGTCGTCGACGTAGCATTCCACCAGTGTGCCGAGGATTGGCTTGAATATGCGGTGCATCGCCCGTTGGTAGGTGGCACCTGCATTCTTCAGGCCGAAGGGCATGACCCGGTAGCAAAAGGTACCTTGGGGGGCCCTGAAGGCAGTGAACTCCTCATCCTCAGGGGCCATCCGAATTTGGTTGTATCCGGAGTATCCATCCATGAAGGAGAGGGCTTGGAACCCTGTCGTGGCATCAGTCAACAGCTCTGTCACTGGAAGGGGAAAATCATCCTTCGGACAGTGGCGGTTGAGATCGCGGAAGTCGATGCAGACTCTGATCTGCCCGTTCTTCTTCCTGACCGGCACAATGTTGGCCAACCATTTGGGGTACTGAACTTCCCTCACGAAGTTGGCTTTGATAAGCTTGTCAACTTCGGCCTCAACCATGGCACCGTGGGATGGGTGCATCTTCCTGGGAGGCTGCTTGAACCCGCGATGGTTCGCCGGGAGACCAAGGCGGTGGACGGCTACCTGAGGATCTAGCCCCGGCATCTCGTCATAGCCCCAAGCGAACACATCACGGTGCTGCCTGAGAAAGTCCACGTACTGCTGCCGCTCCTCAGAGGGCAGGGCGGCACTTACCAATGTGGGTCTTGGATCGGCCTCGGTTCCAAGGTTCACCTGTATTAACTCATCGACCGTGGCGGGGACGCCCTCCTCAAAGGCTGGGGGTGCATCTTCCACATCCTCTCCACTCAGGGAGGGATCGTCCACGGGAGAGACTGTGTTGGCAACTGCATTGGGGCTACCAGATCCTGCTGGGCCACTGGTGCTGGCGCGGGCGGTCGCGGTCATCTCATCAGGGGACTCGCGGGCCGTCGAGACCATGGCCACGTCCAACCGGTGAATCGGGAGGACGTAAGCGTCAACCAGACTTGCCCAGGGATCTCTTGCAACAGCGACAGGCTCAACCTCACCTGCGAGGATCTTCTTATCCTTGCTCTTGTAATAGTCCGCGTCCAGATAGCGGGCTTTACACGAGGCAAAAGGAGAGGCATCTCCTTGAAGCACGCCTACTCGACCATTAAGGGAGTATTTGAGGCATTGGTGGTATGACGAGGGAACCGCCGCGTGAAGATGGAGCCATGGCCTGCCCATCAATGCGTTGTACGCAGTGTCCTGAGAGACTACCATGAATTTGGTGTCGGCAACCAAGTCACCGAACTGGGTCTTCAAACATATCTTGCCGACCGGGGTTTGCTCGGTGCGGTCGTACCCCTGGATCCTGAGGTCGGAGGGAATCAAGTCATCCTCAGACAACCCCAATCTCCGGAGCGTCCGAGTTGGAATTAGGTTAATCCCGGACCCCGTGTCGACAAGACAGAACCGGACTTCAAGGCCATTGAACTGGCCAGTGACATACAGCGGACGAATGTGTCCCTGTATAGGAGGGTCTTCATCCTTACCAGAGAACGAGATAACTGCCTGACATTCGGCGTCCTCGATCGTTTCGGCGTGAAAGGCCTCTGCAGCCGCAACCTCTGTCTCAAACTGAAGGGGGCTTTTCAGGGCTTCAGCGAGTGCCTCGCGCATCTCAGATGACATGCGCAGAGCCTCAAGGATGGAGAGCCTTGCTGGGATGTCGGCCAAGTGCTTCAGGACATCATACTTTTTAGCCAAGCGCGAGCCCCCTGGTTGCAGGAGGTAGCTCTGCGGTTGGAAGCATGACGGGCCTTGCCGGTTGGATCGGCGGCCGACTGGTACTTGGCGCATCTCGCTGTTCACTGGTCGCAGTCCGGGAAATGGTCACCGTACTGGAGTCAGGAGGCCGGGATGTACTCGTGGCAGGGCGGAGCTGGTCGCGACGCGGCTGAGGCGGTTCTGCCTGGTCCCACATCACAAACAGTGGCGTAGGCGAATCTGTCACCCCCGGATGGGGGGGCTGCGCGCGCTGAGCTCGGTTTTGAGCCTGCTGCCTAGTCTTAGTGGCGTGCACGGCCTGGATGGAGGTACCAACGGCTGTGCCCCGGCGACTCCTGCTGCTGCGGTTCTTCCGACGGTGGCGACGACCGGGGACACTAGGGAGGTCCACCTGGTGTTCTTCAACGTAGGGAACCAAAAAGGGATTTACCAGCTCGACGGTATTAACCGAAGCGTAACCAATACCATCATCGGACGAATCATCCATCACCGGGCGGATCCGAGGAGGGACCCCCATCTCCGGGGGCATGAAATCGCCGAGAGTGCGGGATAGTGGGGGAACCGGTGGGGCGCGCTCTTCCTTCTTGCGCTGTCGTCGTTTGCTCCTCTTGGAAGAGGCAGGCTGGGACGACGATGCCGAAGCAGCACCCGCAGATTCTGGGGGCTCAGGCCGATTCAAGCGCGCACGGATGATTCCATGGGCGCGAATGGTCGTCTTGCGGGCCATCCAGTTATTGTACTTCTGGGATCCGCGGTCGGAGACCAGCTGCCATTCGTCCTCATTGCCACTATCGTCATCTGATCCCACGAACACGCCCGCCACTTGTGCTGGAGCTGGGCCCAACCTGATTACATTGTTGTTAATCTGGTCTTGGAGCCAATCCTTAAACACATAGCACTGCTGGATGGTGTGCCCCAGGGCCCGATGGTAGGGGCAGTAGCGGGGGTTATTCGTAAGATGTGCCTCCTCTGGATTCCAACACTCAGGCAGTCGCACAATCCTCTGCTCCAGGGCACTCCGGAAATAACCGGGGACCTGATCCTCATGGAATGAGTAAGTCAGGTGTCGCGTGCCCCTGGGAGCGTGGTCTTGACGAGGGGCTGGAGGGGCCTACCGAGGAGGTGGACCCTGATTATCTCGCCTGGGTTGAGGCGGTACATTACGCGGAGGGGCCGGCCGGTTCTGAGGCTGCCGCTGCTGGGCCGGGAACTGAGCCCGTGGAGGCGGATTCCTGTGAGGCTGTGGAGCTGGCCTCACCGGCAGCAGCTCCAACGGCCTGGGGGCCTCTATCTGGGCAACAGCAGCGGGCTCAGCCCTGCTGACTCTCCTTGCAGGAATCATAGGAGGCAGCGGGTGTGCCTGGCTGGCCTGTTGCAGGGCTTCCTCAAGACGTTGAGCTTTGTCTGAGAAGTCCCTGAACCCTCCGGGGTAATTCTGAGTAATCAGGGAAGGGACCAGCTCGGTCTTGACGTTCCTGACGCACATTGTCAGCAACTGCTCCTGAGTCAATGGCATGTCAAGGGAATACGTGAGACCCTTCCATCGGGCGACGAAGTCCGCGACTCGCTCATCAGGCCTCTGCTTGCACTTGAAGAGGTCTGCGATACTTGTCTTCCGGGTCGTGGAACTGAACTAGTAGAGGAACTGTCTACGGAGGTCCTCCCAGCTGGTTACCGACCCGACGGGGAGCTGGCTGTACCAGACAAATGCTGGCCCTTCCAGTGTCTGAACAAAGCAGCGAAGCTTAGCAGCCTCTTGCTGCGCCGGAGTCCCCAACATAGGCCCGCACCTCGAGTTGAAGTGGGCTAAATGCTGTGGCGGATCTCCAGTCCCGTTGAAGGGGGCAAAAGTGGGATTCCCGAATCCCAGAGGCGCCGGCATGTCATCCACCCATGCTGGGTACGGCTTGCCGTCCGGTGGGATCGCCACCTGCCGAGTCTCCAAGGCCTCCAAGCGGGCGATGAGTGCCGCCATCGGATCGTCCGGACATGGGTTCCAGTCCTGGCGAGGATCTCTAACCATGAGCGCATTGCATGGCCCTTCAACCGGGTCGTCGACCGGGTCGTCGAACTCGGCAGCTCGTGGGATGGCTGGCGGAGCGGCCCTTGGTGCAGCGGGAGGAATCCGAGCGGGGTCTCTCAGGAAGTCACGCCGCTCGGGAGGGTGTGGCGAAACATAACGCGCCCTCTTGCCATAGGAAATGGCCTCTCTCCTGTCGGCGAACACGGCGTAATCACGGTTGCCCGGGAGAGTCTCATCGAGGAGCGGTTGTTCCGGTCCCTGCGGTCCTGGCCTGGGATCACCGTAGTCAGGCCGCCGTTCTGCAGCGCGCTCGGCGAGGAGCTGGTCAACCAGCTTCTTCTGTTCGGCGAGCTACTGACGTAGCGTAGCCTTCTCGGGATCCTCCTATGTCCTCTGCATGGAGGCAGATGGGTCGGCGGGCTTTATAGCCTCGCTGTGCTCTTTTCCTTTGCTGACGTTTCGGCTTAACGTCAGTGCTTCAGTGGGTGCGGGGAGCCCCAGGAGGTTCCTCTGATGAAGAGTAACTCTCACCGATGGATCTGACGACGGCTTGTCTTCGGGGGGGAAGCCCCCGTCGAGAAGTTCCAAGTCGTTCCCCTCTCCCGACAGGTCAGCCATATTGACTGTTTCTGTCCCTGGGGATATACCCTCAGGGCCACCCAGCGAATCGGGCTGTCGGCGAATCACACTGAAACGTAGGGCAGCGTACTGCCCCCATCCACAGATATACACGTGGGGAGTGGCTTCCTCGATAACTTTGCGGAGTACTTGAAAACACTCAACGCATCGTTGTTGGAGGGCCTCGTGGTGCCCAAATGACCCGGGGTGCCGAACCGCGGGGAGCATGGCCAGGTCAATTTGACGGCACTGCTCACCAATATCCTCCAGGTGCGCTTGACTCCCGGGGTATGGAATTTGTAGGCGGTGAAGACAGGAGTGAGTCTCCCGGAGAGTTCGGCGGAAGCATTCGAACTCATCCGGGGTGAGCGATTCGGGTGCATCAAAGCCCGGTCCTGCGACTGGCCAAAACTTCTCAGGGAAGTGGCCCTCTGCAAGGACGGTCCAGAAGCTCCACGACTCAATCTCGGGACCCAGATCTCCTTGGTCCTCTTCAATGGCTGGGAACGGACGGGGAACCGGCAGTGGTGCCGAGGCGGGCCGCCGGGCTGACGGGCTGGCCGGCGGTGAATACGGCGAACAGGCCGATTGGCCTCCATATCCCGGGCCGCCCCCTGAGGGTGGCGGTGCCCTGGCTACCACATCACGATAGGACGGGCCGGCGAGCGAACATCCTGCCGTAGCATCGGTGCTCGCCGAGGGTGCACCAGATCGTGGTTCGACCGTCGGTCCCCAGAAAAAGTCTACGGCTTCTCCGATCGAGACGGAAGGCACTTCCGGAGGGGCCGGTACCAACCGCAAGCTTGATCCTTGGGGGTCTACCAGGCCCTCGTTACTCCGGATATACCTTCGGAGAGAAGCGGGGATCACATCGATCTCGCTCTCGGGGAGCAAGAGGCTGACGTGCCGCATTCCTACCCCTGCCCTTGACTGGCGGGATTGGGGAAAGGGCTCTGTCGCCGAATCGTACTCCGCCTCTGAATCAGAGAAGCGAACCGGTCGGATCTCTGTCCGGAATTCCGTAACATTCTTCCCTCGGCGTCGACGCCTTGCCTTCCTGCCCCTGGGTGGTTCTTCGGGGCAGGGCTGATCTCTGTCCTGGCGTCCTCCGGCCGCACTGGTGCTGGGGCCAAGAGGACTGGGAACCAAGGTGCAAGGGGCACCGGGACAGATATCAAAGGGGACGCGGGGAGAGATGACTCCGGGCAGGCCTCCGGGCCGGGATCGGAAGGTGGGATGACCCATGCCTCCTGGATCGGCCACACAGAGTAGATCCTGCCGGTGAACAGCGCTACCGCGAGGTGGTCCGCGGTGGCTAATGCCAGTGCCAGCAACCGGGAGAGTCAACCCAACCTGCCTTTGGGGCGGTCGGGGCCTCGATCCAGGTCGGGCATAGGAGTTCCCCTGCTCAGGATGCGCAGAGGCCTGGCGACTGGAGCCATCAGTGGCTTGGGCCAATGCGGCCGCTGTTGCTAGAGCCCCAAGGTGGGCATCCTCTTCCGCTCGTGCCCGACGTTGGCGTCGAGACAGACGAGTCGGGATGAGCGGCGCGGGCAGGTGGAGAGCCTGTTCCTCGACTTGAGGGGCCTGGCGGCGGTGTCGCCGTGGCCTGGCGGGAGTCCTTACCGTAGATCCCTGGAGCGAATCCCGGATAGGGTGATCCCGGGCATCTTCCACCTCATCCGCATAGGGAAGGGAACTGTCAGAGCGCTCCGGGGATAAACTCCCGAAGCAATTGGACGTTGAGGTAGGCAGTGATGCCTCCCTGCGCGGCCCTCGGGGGCGGCGGTGGTGGCGAGGCGCAGCCTCCTCAAGGTCTAGGCGAGCCATTTCCCTAGTGGGGATGACTCCCTCTTCCTCGTATCTCCGCACCAGGGTGTTGATCACCCTTCTCTGGATGACCTCCGAGGGGGAGAGAGGGCGTGGTCGTCCCGCAATTGCGGCTGCTGGGACGACTGTGGAACGGGCAGGACCGCGCGGAGTAGCCGCGTCGGTGTTTCCCCTACCCCTGCGCCAGTGGGTGGGTGGCGATCGGGCACTGGATCGGGCGACCTGATTTCTGAAAGCAAGGAGAATGACCCATTAACACTGACAGGAAAAAGGAATCGACAACCAACCATTAGCGCCACGACGCCTTCCGTGGGGGGAACCCAGGCCCTCGACGTTGCGAGACGGAGTGCCCGATGTCCCTTCCCCAGCCCCTGGCGGGCAAGACTGAATGCTTGGCCGGGCAACACGCTGGTCTTCCAACACCTCTGAAAGCCATCGGTCTTCGTATCGAGGAGAAGAGATTCACGTCGGGTTCACCATTTTTCTGTTTCGGTGTGGATGTGCGTCGGGTTACGCTGTTCCGCCAGGACCCGTTCGCGCGTGCACCCGTCAACCCGAGGGGATGGGCGCGCGGCTTGTGGTCCCGCAGTCCCGCTTTCCAAGGGCGGGCGGCATTCGTCCCTTATTCAGGGGCGTCTGCTCCTTGATCGAAACCGGGATGATGGGATGTCGGCTCCTCCTTCCTTGGACGTCTCCTCGGAACTCGTCGCCTAATCCGGGTCTCCCTCATAGACTTAAGAATGTTCGTGAATCTCATTCCCGGCTCCATATCTTCATGGACACCGGTTAATTACGCTGCTTCCGCCCGGACGCTCCAAGGAGTCTGGTCGGGGCAGCAACCTGCGGTGAGAAGGCGGGGTGGCTCTGGGTGCTGGGGGCGTGTCGTAACACTGTGGCTCTGCACGTCTGTCTTCCGTCCCTAATAGGGCTTCTCGAAGGCATGATGGCCTGAGGCATCCCGTACTGGGTGCGGGGAACTATGTCACCTGAGGTTTTCCTCAGCTTCCCATGTTTAACACGGGGTATGCCGCGAGTTTAACGTCCAGCGGGGACGGCATCAGACCGATCAACACGAAAAGTGGATCAGATGACAGAACCCCTTGCGGGGAACCTCCGACGCTGGGGCCAGCGCATGGGCGGCTTCCCAAGTGATATGGAGTGGAGTGAAGTGGCATGACCCCCACCGGGATGTGGCGGCCCGGGTAAGGATCAGGATGGATGATGGAGTGAAGAGCTTGGACCCCGTAGGGGCTTCCTACGTACCGCGCGTTAGCACGGATCAAAGTCAACGTAGTTCGGGTATACAGTTTAACGTCATGCTGGACGTCGGCAAGCCGACTCACGAAGAGGTCTAGGCCTCCGGGCGGAGGATTGAACCGAACCACCTCGCACAGAGGGGGATGGAACGGCCGGGTGGATCACAGTTTCACGTCATGCTGGACGATGAAAGGAGAAATGGAAAAAGGGGCTGTGGGGAGGCACAGTGGATATACACACGGGCAGTCTCCCACAGGGGCGGATTCATAGGTGAATCGACGCAAGCGTGAACCCTGGAGGGGTCCACTGATGGACGAACCGACGTAAATACGACCGGGACGACCAGGTGGTGGGCTTGGACCTCAAGAAGGCTTCCTACGTACCCTGTATAGAAGACAGGGATCAAAGTCCACGTAGTTCATTCTGTCAGGACTTACGCACTTGAGGCAGCCCGGATGCGGCGAAACTCAGTTGGAAGGGACTTGGACCGAAAGTAGGAGACACCTCGATCCCAGTCACACCCTCTACTGGCTTCGGCAGTGGGGGAGCGCAATGGAGATACACATGTGCAGCCCCCCCCCCACAAGAAACAAGGGGTTTATAATACCCTGCCCCCGTAGGGAAAAGCCACTCCCATTAAATCGTCCCAAAAGCGGGACAATCCCGACATCCCTGCAAAGACGAGCGGGTGGGGGCCATATCCAAACCGGGGGGGACCCTGCGTGCGAGGCACGGGATCGGGTTGCGGGCGGTTTAACGTCTTGCCGGACGAAGTACAGTTTAACGTCGTGTGTTGAGGACGAAGCGGACGGTTTAACGTCTTGCCGGACGAAGTACAGTTTAACATCGTGTGTTAAGGACGAAACACTTGGCAGTTTAACGTCTTGCAGCGCGGACGAATGTGCAGTTTAACGTCATGCTGGACGTGTGGGCAGTTTAACGTCATGCTGGACATATGTGCAGTTTAACGTCATGCAGGACAAATATGCAGTTTAACGTCATGCTGGACGAATATGCAGTTTAACGTCATGCTGGACGAATATGCAGTTTAACGTCATGCTGGACGAATATGCAGTTTAACGTCATGCTGGATGAATATGCAGTTTAACGTCATGCTGGACGAATGATTGCCGCCGATGGGTCCGTGTCACTTCGCACGAGCCTGGAAGGCTGCACGGGAAGACAACGCACGGTGCGGGCACCCAGGATGAAGATCATCGGGCGCCACGCAGGCGGGTACCCTCAGGGGGTCAAGGGAGGCGACCCTGGCGGATTGCGCGCAAAAGAGGAGCTTTGCGCGCAAAACCGCGAGCCGGCGCGAAAATGGCGGGCTGGCGCGCAATTGGGCCAGCGCTTCTCGCGCGGATGATGGGGATTGCGCGCACCGGGCTTCGGGTAGCGCGCGGGGGCAACGGCTCATTCTCTAACGAATGGCCACTTTGAAAATGGGGGGTGCGCGCAATCGGGTCGGATTGCGCGCACCCGGGGGCAATTGCGCGCAAGAGGCTTATTTTGCGCGCAAAGGCCTTCGGGTTGAAATTTATTCAAAGGAAATGAGCCAAGAGGATTGCGCGCGAAGGCGGACCCCAAGGCTCTGTTGCGCGAAAGAAAGGAGGTTACCTGAAGATCGGCATTGCGCGCGGAAGGGGTTGAATTGCGCGCGCGGGAGACCGTTCGACTTCCAGCAACCTTTGAAACGTTGGGGGTCGCCTAGTATTTATAGGCAACCCCGGGCGCGGAATCCAAGGCGCGAGCGCGGAATTCTCCTCGCGGGCGCGGAATCGGGCACGGTGCGCAAGGGAGTTGCGCGCATCCCGGGGGGTTTTGCGCGCGGATCATCATCTTTGCGCGCAGACCTCTGAAATTCCGCGCAAGGCCTCCGGGCCCTCCGAAACATTCTTCCGACTCCAAATATGACCTCGCTTTCCGCATCCGGAACTTCGTTTGGGAACAACGGACTTTTCCGGCGTCTACAATATGTATATAAGGATCTTTAAAATAGTTGTTTAGTCGTTGATGGATAAGGCAATAAAATCAACTCTTTTTGAATCACTAAATGGAAATGAATAATTTTATCATCTCGACACAATACCAATTCTTTTTTATACACATGTGATTCAATGTTTTACCCACTACATGTTCTTACATGAGTTTGGGTTTTTTTAATTATGTGGATATTGTGAGAGACATGATGTAATGGTCTGAGTCCTACCAGTCTATTACTTTTTCGAATTTTTGTTATTGGAGATGTTTGGTAACTAATGTATGGATAAAGAATTATTACACATCATGTAATGGGATTATAGGATATGAAAATCTATTTTAATTCATATCAGGTGTGGTTCATAGTGTGTAATTATTGGGGGTTAGAAAAATAAAATCGATCCAGATTCAATGAGTTTTTTCCTAGAAACCTATTGTAAGGCATTATATAATGTGAATGGGTATTAGGAGTTGTGTAATACCCCACTGTTGTATGGTTATGGGATCTTTTCTAGATGCTCGGGATATCAAACCCTACAGTTTCAACAATTCTATTTTGACCCCAAGTGAACTAGTAAACCCTCTTCTACATTTTACGAATTCCATTATCAAGGAACGATACTGAGATTCTCTCCTTCAATCAATTGTTATTTGTCTTCAATTTAGGGTGTGTTCTTCCCTCGTTCATTCGGTTTCTTTTTATTTTATATCCATTTCCCTCTTTTTGTTCTACCCATGTCATTGAAGTAGTTCATGAAATGGTCTTAATGGGATTATCTTCAGTTTTTGTTGATGTGGTGTTGTCGTGGCATCCTCAAATGGATTCAGATATTTCATGGGAGGTGATTATTGGTCTGTTTAATTATCAATTATCATTTAAAGAATTTTAAAACCCCTTATTGGTATGATTTCCATCATTTATCAATTTTTTTCATCATGCAGGATGGGTTTTATGTTTTTTACCTATGAATCATGGTTACAAATACTTATCTAATGATAAAAAATTGGATAATTGAAATTGAGTGGAATTTTGGGTTTATCTTCATTTTTTTACATCTTGATTTTGTATGTGATATTGTGATTATATGGGAATAATTCCCACATTAAAAATTGTGGTTCGGGGGGGATTTGTTTGTTCTGGATATAACTATTGTGATTTCTACCTTAGTTGTGATTTTTTTGTATTATCCTGAATAATAATTTTTTAATCACATATATTCATCTAATGAATGGATGCGTCATGATCATATTGTTTCTATGATAAACATTAATTAACAAGTGAAAATAAATATGGTATGCCTTATTAAATATGGATTTTTTGTTTTACATTGGTATATCTGGTGATGTAATGTGAGTGTGGGTTTGTTTTTGTTTTTGTGGTGGTGTAGCTGTGGGCACTATTATGTGCTACATAATGGGTTGGGAGGTGTAATAGATTCTTAAGTTGAGATATTGATTGATTGTGCGATGGATGAGAAGTTTTGTGTAGTTGGGAAGCAAAATTGTTTGTTGGATGATATTTTTCTAGATGTGGTTACACATAGATAGATTTGGAGGTATAACTTTGATGATGGATGGTGAAGGATGGTATGGGTAATTCACAGAGAGTTTCTTCATGAATAGATTTTTCTGTGATGATTTTTGGGTGTTGTTCTTGGTTGTTTCCTAGATAGTGATTAAATAAATAAATTAGTGAATTAAATAATTTATTAATAAATCTTGGAATGGCATGGATTGGATTTAACATGATGTAAATTGTTAATTAAATTGGTTTGGCTTACAAATTGGATTTTTGTCTTATTGTGTGGCATTGTGCATATAGAGGTAGTAGAAAAGGAGGTAGGTTTTTGAGGTGTCTTTTGTTTGAAAACCCAAATGTTGGGATGATTTTTTGGTATAATATATCTATATAAATTTATTTTCCTTATGATTTCTATATGCACCCCACCTAGTCGAACACTATGTGCCGAACACCCCCTTCATCATGGGATATGGTACCTTTCCCAATCATTTTGGTAGGATGATGGTTGGTTGGCCATCGAATCATCCTTGGTCCTTCTTCCAAGTGGTGATAGCCTATGATTATTTGGGAAGGTTTTTGTTTGTGAGGCCCAGGTGTGTGAAAGTGAGTTTTTCTATCCTTGTTGTCTTCAGGATGAGATGTGATATGGTTTTTCCCATGTGTCTATGGGAATGATGTGATGTGGTTTTAGACACAGGTGCCTAAAGGAAGGATGTGATTTAATTTTTTCCCCTGGTTTCCATTAGTTGGATGTGGTTGTGGGACCTATGTGTGTGTGGGTGGGTTAAGATGTGGTATTTTTGAATGAGGTTGGAGCACCAGGACGATTTATGTTAGGGTGTGAGAGAGGCTAATTAGTAGGAAAGTGGTGTGGGGTACCCTATCAATGATGTGATATATATTATAAAACATCACATGACTTATTTGGTGAACATTACATTGTGAGGTTGGGATGGTTATTATTACTACTTATGTATTATTTTTTTATGATGTTTTCTCATAAGTGAATTGTTATGGCTCTTAAACATGTTGTCGAGAGAATTTGGTTTTCCAACAGAGTAAACTTGTAGATCACCCTACATATGTAAATACATTCATGATTCTAAGAGTATTATGTGGACCATGTTGGACACTACTATATCATATCTTGAAAATTTTCATATCACTGCATAGTCTTACTTTTGGTATATTACATTGGAGATTTTATATTGTAACAGCTCTATTATTTTTAAACAGGCATGTGGGATGGTTTTGGTATTCTTTTGTAAAGTACTAGACTTTAAGTGTGTATGATCCATCATATCTCCCATTTTTGTTTTCTTAAAAACTTTAATGCCTCCAATATTGTGATATTTGTACACCCTTGGCGCTATACAAACACCTAAGGCCTTTTAGAGGTGTGACCCAAAGGTCATTATATCCCTTTCATCATTGTCATCCTATGAGGTGTATATTTGGGGAGGGGGGTTATTACAGAGTGGTATCAGATTTTATGGTTGAGAGATATGATAGAGTTTTGTGTTAGGCATAGTGAGGATTTCATAGAATGGTATGGAATCAATTCCAGTTGACTCCGGTGCATGACATAGCATAGGGAGATTGTTTATGACATGGTATTTTGGGTCCCCATGTAATCTAGTGCACAGACATAGAGATTATGGAATGGAAAAGAGATATGGACCTGCTTGCAGGTTAGGGACATAAGATAGGTACAACCATGATAATTACCTTTTTTATTCTTTGAATAGGTTTTATTTCGGAAGGTCAAAATTGATAAAAAATATAAAACGAATAAAAAATATTTTTCGTAAAATTCCATACTACTAGGTCTGCTGAAATATTTGTTTTCCTCTCATCTATGGCACATGCACATCATCTGCAAGTGGATCAAGAATAGGATATTCAGTAGGGTGATATGAATGATCATAATATGGTAAATCCGACTAAAAAGGATGATCATTGGTACATAGTATTTTGTGACATCATGCAGCAAGATTAGGATATTACAAGGGAATTTATTCTAATGTAGTGATAAAGGGTTGTTTAGAGATGCTATATATTGCCTTCGGTCTGATCTAATACTCGATAGAGTACATGGGTCTTTAGTAGTTTGTTTTATGAAGGGTGTTTTGCATCAATGGTGGAAATTGTATCTGGGGGAGATGACGGATATATAAATCTTGTGTGTTGGCTTCCTAGGGAGTTCTATATAGAGTTCCTTTCATCAACTGTGAAGGATGTTAAGAGGTAGGACCTACTCTCCCTTCAGCAAGGGATTATGTCAGTGAGGGAGCATGGGATATATTTCAAAGTTCTTATTCTATTCTCCCATAACCATTTTTGGATGAGTAGCCTCATGCATGATGTATCGAGAAGGCAGTCCACCCTTCTAACTAGAATGTTTTTCCTCCTTTTATTAAGCCGAAATAAATTGAGGATCAGAAGAAGAAAAATGTGATCACGAGGATTCAATTGTGAGGTGGTCTACCGTGATAGGGGATCTAGTTGAGTTCATTGAGAGGCATAGTTGTCAGGGGCAGGTCTCAGGAACTAGGACCGTCGAGGCTTCGATCGGCGGGAAGACAACCTCAATTGTTTCCATACAAGCCTTCTCGTTTCATTGGCCTCCATACCATTCCCATGGTCTTGGGGAAAAGTGTTTATTTTGCGGGTTTATGTACATATTCATAACTAGTTCCCAGTGGCTACAGGATCTCGGTTTGGCTGAGGAGTGCAGGTCCAGTTGTAGCCTCAACAGTAGTCGTTGGTGAGACAACTTTAGCAGCAGGGACAACATGATTTTGCTCCATCAAGAGGAGATGGATCAGCTAAAGGTTGACATGAGTATTCTCCTCGTGTTCAGGTACCATGACCCATGCATGAATTTGGATGTGTTTATTTTCATAGAGTTAGAGTATTTGGGCATGATTAGTAGCACACATCAGAGGAAACAATTCCATTAGGGCTAGACATCGTCAGAGGTATGACTAGCTTCATTAGTAACCATTCTTATTCTTTTTTTTTATTCAAGATATTTTCACTCATTTAATTCACCCACTCTATCCCATACCCTAGGACTAGAGATAGATAGGATTCTCAGGCCCCTGGTGTTGATTACGCCAGTTAGAGGCCATACTAGTTTGTTTGAAGTGTTGTAGGGTGTTGAATGATGATGGGACCACATCAGTCTCATGGGAATCTATTATTGTTATATATTCTTACATTAAATGTAATCCTCATCATCTACTAGTAGTATTATGGTCATTTTATTATATAATTTATCATTATAAGAGTCATGTATTCATATGTGGATGACTGACATGTGGCATTCATTGGGGAGTGTGGTTTTCAGTTGGGTAATCAGCGTTTGGAGCCCCTTCTTTCTTTGTGATCTAAGATGTTAGTTTATTTAGTGAACGTTGAGATGGTGGAGGTTCCCAGGGTCATTGGGAAGTTTCTGGATGTTTACCCTAAGGAGGATGTGACTCTAACCCCTCAATGTGACAATAAGTTTAGGAAATACTTACTTCATGGAGATTCCTTTATTTATGTGTCTCCTTATCGAATTGAACATTATGAGATATAGGAGTTGGGGATTAAAATTTATGAACTAAAGAATAAGGGATCTATTTGGCCTAGAGATTCATCATTTGGTTCTCTATTGTTGTTTGAAAATAATGTGGATGGTTGTTTGAGGTTGCTCATAGATTATTAGAGGTTGAATCACGTGATGGTCAATAACCATTACACTCTCCCAAGAATATATAATCTTTTTTCCCATCTGGGAGGGGTGAGATGGTTTTATAAGATTTATCTAGGGTCTGGATATCACTAGTTTAGGGGAAAGGAAAGCGATATCCAAAATATGGGCTTCAGATGCAGGTATGGGAACATTGAGTTCGTGGTCATGCCATTGGGTGTTACAAATTCACCAAATGAATTAATGGGACTTATGAAATCTATTTTTCATGTGTTCTTGGATCATTTCATTATTTCATTCATCGATGATATCTTAATCTAATACAATTCAAAGTATGAATATGCTGAGTATTTTAAAAATATCTTGCAAGTTACCTGATGCCACTGGCTATATGGAATGTTGTAGGAGTACAAGTTCTATAGATGGAAGATGCATTTACATGGTCATGAAGAATTTTTAATTGTGTGGTGGTAGACCCGTCTATGTTTGATGTAGTTGTTTATTGGGAAGAACCCAAGAATGTGGTCGAAGATCACAGTTTCCCTAGTCTCGCAAGTTATTATTGGAGGCTTCTCCATGATTTCTCTCTTGTTTTGACTCTGTTGATATCTTTGACTATTAAGAAACAAGATTTTATATCGATATAGAAGATCCAAGAAGTACTAGATTTCTTGAAGTGGAATTTAGTTAGTTTTCTAGTGCTCTAGATTCCATAAGAAGGGGTGATGTTCGAGGTGTTTTGTGTTTCTTCCCATCTGGGTTTGGGATTTGTGCTGATGTAGTATAGAAAAGTGGTCTCTTATGGGTATAAGTATTATTATACCCATGAAAATAATTATTCCACCCATGATACATAGTTAGTAGCAGTTTTGTTTGTTCTAATGTTGTGGTTTAATTACCTAATCGGGGAGTGGTTTGTGGTCTCCATAGATTAGCAGATCTTGAGGTATATCTTCTCCTTGCATGGTTTGAATCTACGATAGTGGTGATGGATGACGTTTCATATAAAATATGATTTATTTATCTCCTACAACTCACAAAACAAGATTTTCGTTACAGATTCATTGAGTATGAAGTCATAGAATGAGGTTTTTCAAGAGTCTATGCACGCATGGGGAGTAATAGAGGAGATGATAACATTGCAATTAGATGCAAGGGTGGGTAGAGGTAGAGGTTGTTTATTTCTGGCGATGGTGCGGTCTTATCAAATGTAATAGGTGGATAAGTCTCAATGAGAAGACTTAAAGGTATAGGTGATGTGTGATCAAGTTGGCCATAGTAATGCTCTAGAGGGATTGTCAAAGGATGATCAGAACTAAATGTTGTTTCATGAAAAGTTGTATGTTTCATTACAACTAATCATTAAATATATTTTTTAGATTCATAGGTAACCATTATTATTGAATCTAGGTGTTCCAAATCCTTACTATGTATTAAAGATATTGTTTTTCTTGCCTCCGATGAAATGGGATGTGGAAGGTTTTGTGGAGATGTTCTTGGTTTTTCAATAGTTGAAGTCCGAGAACTGTATTCCTAGGAGTTTGTTTTATCCCATGGATGTTCCTAAGTTGGAATGGGACAAAATCTCAATGGATTTAATCATAAGGATACCCAGATCACTGGGAAATTGGTATGTTACTTGGGTGATAGTGGATTGAGTAATGAAATCCAACCACTTATTAGCAGTATTTGAGTTGGTTGTAGTGGATGATTTGTCAAGGAGGTACATAGATGAAGTACTGCGTTTACACAAATTTATGAAGAAAATTGTATAATATCGGCACATGTAATTTACCTCAAATGTTAGGATGGGATTACAGCATGATTTATGGAGCCAAGTTATGCCTCATCACTTCTTTCCAACCTCAAAAGTATTGGCAGACATAGAACATTATCCAGACATTGGAGGTTATGTTGCGAGCATGTGTCTTGGACAATGGTGGATATTATATATGACACCATCCATTTCTATAGTTTTCATATAATAATATCTATCACTCATCCATTCAGAGAGATCCATTTGAGGGTTTCTATAGAAGTCTGTGTCATTCCCTATTGTGCTGGATGGAGGTCGGGGAGATAGTTGTTCTTGGTCTGGTTGTGGGGAAGAGCTTGACCGAGAAGGTTGATCTTGTTCATGAGAGGATGAAAGCAGCACAAGACAGACAAAAGTCATATGCCAATCTTAGAAGGAGGCCCTTAGTGTTTGAGGTCAGGTCCATGTGTTTTCTAAGGTATTGCCTTAACATGGGTAGTAGAGGTTTGGTAGGGGGAGTAATCATTCTCCCAGGTTCATCGTACCCTTTGAGTTGTCAGGGTGAGTTGGCCAGGTAGAATACCGGTTGGTGTTGTTTCCATGGTTAGAGAGGGTCCATGAAGACATTCAAATCTCTCAACATCATTTATATCTTCAGGATAACTCCTATGTCATTAACTGGGTAGATATTGATATCGAGGATGATGTGAGGTTTTTGGAGTGGCCAATAGAGATCCATGATTTTCAGGAGAAGGAACTTTGAGAATGGACCATTCCTTTTGGTATGTGTGTTGTAGAGGCATGGTGGCCAAAAAGAGAGTACCTGAGAGTGATAAATTCAGATGTTTTTCTAGTACCTGTAGATGTTTGAGGCTTATACTTTTTTTCTTTCCCTGTAATGTGATGTTTGAACTTTTTTTATGAGATGAGTTATTTTATTGCATTATGTGTGTTTGTAGTGTGATGTGTGATAAAGACATGACATATGAAAAGGGGAGGACCTGATTACTAATCTAGATGCATTAAATGTGATATTATTAAACCCGTGTTGGTGATTATATTCCACCCTTAAAAAATAATATATTGACATGGAGGAAGGGATTCCATGATTCATGTGTTTGAGAATGTGTGGGTGTTGTGCTCATGTGGTGCGTTTCATGGTCATTTGGGTTGACATGGTGAGGCATGGTTTATAAATGTTGGATTAGATTTTCTTGGAAGTGGAGGTTCCCACCCTATCTTTTGAGAAACACTAGGTGGTTTATCATTGAACATTTATGTTTTTGGTTGTAAGCGGTGTTTCATGTGTAGCGAGACTCATGAGAGGTATCATGCAAGGTGGTTGTTTGGACCCTTTTTAATTGTGGGCTTGTTTCTGTATTCTCGAGGATGAGAATCATATGAGAGGTATCTGATGTAATTTTTTGTGTCCTCCTAGTTCGTTACAATTATAGATTTTGGTTGTTTGATAGGTTCGGTTTCCAAAGGCTATTAAAACCGGGATTACATGTCGTATAACACGATTACATGACGTGAACATCTATTTCACATCTTTTCATGGGTGTTTCATATCCATAACTTTTTTGGGGTTGGAAAAATAAAATAGATTAAGAGATGATGAGATTATTGGAGGAAATAACCCTTGAGGCATTAAATGACATTAATGGGTTTACATGTTGTGTATTACACCGCTACTATAACAATTTAAGTAAATTTCCAGCTACACGGGTTATCAAACCCAATGGATGGTATATTTCTCTCTCGACCCTAGGTGACCCAATGACCCCTCTTCTTTGTTTTGATGATTCCTTCATCATCAATTGATTCTTATCTTTTCTCTTTCGATCCATAACAATCTGCCTTTGATCTAAGGAGTTTTTTTCCCCTGTTCTTGTGGGTTATTCTAGTTTGATAACCTTTTTCATCACTTTCTTCTTACTATGTCATAGTGGATGTTCTCCCTTGGTCATAAGGGAGTTTTATTTGGTTGTGGTTGATGTGGTGGCGTCGTCGTTTCCTCGGATGGATGGATATCTAGTGGGGAGGTTACTGGAGTTCCATTACACAATCTGATCTCATGAGATGAACATGGACACCCCATCGAGACATGATTTCAATCATTTATACTTGTTTTACATCATATGGGAGGGGATTTACTTTTTTTAACATATGAATAAAGGGTTTTCATGCTTTAATAAAGAACAATAAGTACATAATTGAAATAGAGGGGCACATAGTGTCTATCCTCATGCTTTTATAGTCTAATATTGTTTGTGATCTTGTGATTGTGCGGGTTAAATGAAATGTTGATAATTGTGGTAATTTGGGGATTTTTTTTCGTTGGATATTTATGTTGTGGTTTCTACTTTAATTGTGATTTTTGTGGTATCACCCTAAATGAGAATTGGCTACTATTGTATATTTGAATAATGAATGGATTCCCTAGGATCGTGTGATTCTTTTATAACCTATAAACTAACAAGTGTAACAAAATAAGGGATTCCTTATTTAATCAAGAATTCAGTTTCTTCCTTGGTACATGGGGTGATGTGATATGTGCGTGGGTTTGTTCTGGTTTGTGCGGTGGTGTGTCTGTGGGAATGGTAGTATGTTGTGGAATTTCATGGGTGGTGTAATGTAATATCCGTTTGAGAGATTGATTGATTGTGGGATGGATGATAAGTGTTGTGTAGTAGGGAAAGGTAACTAGGTGTGGGTTGATATGTTTTTAGATATGGTTGTACATGGATGGATTTGAATGGATGACTTTGATGAATTATGGTGGTGGTTGGTATGGGTAATTCTCCCATATTTTCTATATGAATGGGTTTTGATGCGTTTCTTGTTGTGTGTTGTGATTGGTAGATTCCAAGATAGTGATCTAATAAATAAATAAATTAAATTAAATAGATGCATAATAAATCATGTAATGGAATGGATTGGGTTGTTTATCTAGTTGGATATAGTTATGTATCATTTATGGGTATACAAATTGGGTTTGTGGGTTATTTTGTTGTATAATGAATATAGAGGTAACCACAAATGTTTTAGTGTTGTGAGTTCATTATAGTATGAAAACCTATAGGATTGGTTGAGTGTTTGGTATCATATATGAATATACATTTATTTTCCTTTTTTATTTCTATATGCACCCCCACCTTAGTTTAGAATTATTTGTTAAACAACCCCATCATCACGGGGATGTTGACTTTCCAAAACAACCAGGTGGGAGGATGGATGAATAGCCTCCGATCCTTCCCAGTTTCATATTCTATGTCGTGATAGCCTACATTTTGGTAAGGATTTAGTTTTTGAGGCCCAGGTGTGTCTGGTGATTTCTGCAGTGTCAAGGCTAATCAGGATTGGATGTGATGTGATTTATGAGGTTTCTTTTAGATGAGATGAGTTGTGATTATTCAGGTTTCTTTGGGATGAGATGTGATGCGGTTTGTGGACCAGGTGTCTTTAGGTGGTATCTGATGTGTTTTTTGCACCTTTTGTGTATAGGATAGAAGTGATGTGGTTTTTATACTAGGTGTGTGTGCAAAGAATGTGAGGTGGTCTTTGGGCTAGGTTTCTACAAGGGGGTGTATGGTGGTTAGTGTCCTTGGAGTCTACAAGCCCGATCTAGTTTTGATTCCCATGATTGTGCGGGTGGGATATAATTTGGCATGTTCGGAATGGGTGGGAGTGCCATGACATTTTTTCATTAGGGTGTTAGAGTTTCTAATCAGTTGTAACGTGGTGTGGGTGTACCATATCACCTATGTTATTTATTTTATATTACATGACTTGCAATATTTTTTGAGTGTGCCTTAGTGAGGTTGGTGTGGTTAGTATACCAGCTTAGGTGTTGTTGGGTGCTTTTTTACTCTCAAGGGTGCAATAGTATGCCTCTTTAACATGTGAAATGAGAGACATTTTGTAATAAACTGGATTTTAATCATACCCTTCCATATTAAAATATATTGTTAAGGTGTTACATGGGATCTCACAGGCACAATTCAATAGTATTCAAAAATTTCATTTTTTCTATTGGCATGATAGTGTGTCAGCATGTCCGCACATTATCATGTCATTGCACCCTCATGATAATGAATCAGTGAGTTGGGGTCATGGGCATCGAGGATTCAAGGGGTTCCAGCATCGGTGAGTCATGGGTGTCAGCATCGGTGAGTCAAGGGGTGACGACATATGTGATACAAGGGGTGTCGACATCGGTGACTCAAGGGGTGTAGATATCGACTGGTCAAGGGGTTTTCATTGATGATTTGAGGGTGTCAGTTTCAATAAGTCATAATGATGGTAGGTAAGTGCGTCGATAGTTCATGGTGTCAGTAGGTCAAAGCATCTATTGGTCGCATCGGTAGCTCACCCATCTGTGGATCAGCATCAGTGGCTCAACGTCAGTGGATCAGCATTGGCAAACCATTTCTAGTTTCTTCTAGTTTCGCCCCTCTTACACGTTTTTATCTGTTTATAGTTGAACTATCAAATCACATCCATCCACTGGTATATCTCCCCCATTTCTGAGAGGAATGGATAAATCTAAATTAATTTCAACATGTTAATCCAACAAACCGCATGGTGAATCCATGATCAAAATTTTATGTACTTCAAAATGTCATCCCTAATTTTAGGATATAGCCTCTTATTATGATGATATCCTCTCTTCCGTCTTCTATTAAATTTATATTGGGGTGCCTGGAGACTTCCTACCAAGAAGATTCATGCAACCATGTTGGATCCCTTCTAGATCGGCCTTAATGGAGTTATTCTTGCAAGTCACACCATCCCCATTTCTTGGTGTGAGAAGGAACTTCGATCATTAATCATCCAAGTATGGAGTTTATTTTTTTTATTTAATTTTGCATTCTGAGGGGTGAGAATATTAATGGTTCCTTGTAAGGAATGTATGGATTCTATTCTTGTAACAAGATTTAATCAGAATTCAATATGATCAAAAGATAAATCAAGTAAATAAAATAATTGGAAGTGAGGTTTTGATGTTGGTAGCCTATTTTATTTTTTTATCGTTGAATCTTATATAGATGTTCTGACTATATGCCATCTGAAAATAATTGTAGTTGGCGTTCTTTTATTGTGAACTGGTTTTGATCATTATCATTGTGATGTTTTATGTATAGATGATACATGAAATCTGAGTAATCACGTACTCTTGGTTAAATAAAGAGATTTCCTTGGATCAAACCTGTTTTGTGGTCACTATGATTTTATTAAAGTGTAAATTAAAGAACCCTTTTCAGTTAAATTTGAATATTCTTGGTTAGATGGTTGTGGTTATGTGTTCTGTGTGTTGGTCTAGGTTCTGGGGGCTTGGTATGTGGGGTGTTATTGGGGGAAATGTTGGTGTCTTAGCCCAGTATATTGATTGATTGTGGATTGGATGAACTTATCGGTATCTAAACTAATTTTATGTTGTATTGTGGTCATGAAGCATTATAAATCAGTGGGACTGTGGTGTGGTTGTGGACTCGTAATGAAGTGGGACTGCATTAGGGTGGTTTTGGTTAGAGGTTCTATATGTATAGGATTTGAGAGAGGGAATGGGTGGTATCTCTTTGAATAATGATTGTTGAAGGTGTTGAACAGGGATATGAAGTGGGATTACAAGTCCAGTTCTGTGTTGTTGTGTAGTGGGACTATATTTTAGTTTTGATCATTGCTTGGCATGGTTATGGTTGAAAGTTTCCCAGTAGTTAAATAATAATGTAAAGTGAATCCACATAAATAAATTAATATAAATTGAAAAAATGGTTTGGGATTATTCTTGGTAGTTGTTGTTGTATGGTAGTGCATGTAGGAGTAGCAACAAAAGTGGTGCCGATATGGGATTTTTGTCTGTTCATGTGAAACCTTTAGGTTGGAGTAGAGTGTTTTTTACCTATATATATATTGTATTTCCTTGTGTTTTGTATATGTACCCCACCCATATTGGGCACTATGTGACAAACACCTCAATTTCAGGGGGGAGGGTGTCATTCCCAACATCCAAGTGGGAGGATGGATGATTGGTTGCTGATTTTGCGTCCTCACACCCTCTTAAAGATCATGATTCTTGAGCATATCTATGCAGGCTATAATTTATTGATCCCTAATGTAGTCCAAGAATATTTGGTAAATGGATTGTTTTGGATGAGGCTCATAGGTTTATATGACCCAGGTTTGTTTTCACAAGTATCTTTGGGATGAGGCCCATGTGTCTTCGGGCATGGTTGTGGTTATTCTGGTCTAGGTGTCTTCAGGAGAGGTGGTGGTTATTGTGTCTTAAGTTTCTGTGGGAAATTTTGGGTTTGTTTTGAGGCACAGGTGTGTACAATAAGGTTGTTGCAGTGGGACTATGTGTAGGAAGATTGGAAGCATCAAGACGTCATATCATTAGAAATGAGAAGATAAGCAGTGGGAAAATAGTGTTCAGGGTTCCCAAATTTTGATGTGATTATATAATTACATTACATGACGTTTTTTACTTGGTTGGGTGTGCCTTGGAGAGGTTTGGATAGTTAGTATTCCTTATTCAGTGCATGAGGCTCTACTGTTTTCTTATAGGGTAATTATTATGTTCCTTATCTTGTGCACGTTTAGCTTTAGTTTCCCTACTGGGTATACTTGTATTCTCACCCTACGTATGTAAAATTGTTTTTGGGATTCCAGGAGGCCTTAGAGGACCGTGTTTCACATTAAAATTTTGGGAATCAGGATAGTTGCTATTATTGTTTATTTTCTTTTCTTTATTACATTACATGAGAGTTTTTATTACATTGTATTTGTTTTACTTTTGAACATGCATGTGGGAATGGATTTTTAGATGTACATTTACCTTTAGTGATTACTGTTCCTATGAGTTACCACTTATCTACCAATCTTTTTTTATAAATATGTTAATTCATCCAATTTTTACGAGAATAT
The DNA here is from genome assembly GCA_963277665.1 of Viscum album. Lineage (NCBI taxonomy): Eukaryota > Viridiplantae > Streptophyta > Magnoliopsida > Santalales > Viscaceae > Viscum > Viscum album. The sequence continues at coordinate 1,080,006,297 of OY728162.1, read as the reverse complement.
ATACCCTTGGTGCTATTAGAAACTATAGGGCCTGCTGATTGTAGGACTTGGGGGCCATTATCTATCCTTCACCATGAGGAAGGAAGTGAAGGAAACATTGTTGTCGCTTCCCTCAACTTGAAGAAGGTGGGTCATGACACATTGGATATATGAATGAGTATACTTGTATTCTCAATCTACATATGGAAAAAACTTTTAGGATTCCATGAGGATTTCGTAGAAAAGGTTGGACCCTACTAGCTCAGATCTTGACAATTATCGTCTCACTGTCTAGCCTTACTTTTAGTACATTACATTGGAGACTTTTTATTTTAACGGTTCTATTTTTTAAACATCCTTAATATATGTTTTTTGCTTTATTTTATATATGTCATGGAGTTTTTTTTATCGATGATCTATCATATATTCCGATAATGTTTTCATATAAAGGGTAATTCCTCCCATATTATGATATTTGTACACAATTGTTACTAGTTTCCAACCTGAGGCCTACATGTGGTGGGACTGAGGCTTCATTGTCTGCCTTTAATCATTACCTTCCCATGAGGGGGATATTTGGGGAAGGGGTCAGGACAAAAGAGAACACTAAAGAATTATTGTGCAATCGGACAACAATTGGTGATAGCCATTAAATAATTTCATAACCACTATGAAAAGAATATATATTTAATTATATCATTATTAGTATGGATTAATATTTTCGTTCACTTCTATGTAAAATTTAGGCTTTATATTCTTGTTAATTTTGTAGTATTAGAACTGTGAGGAAATATTAATAGTAAAAGGAAATGAATATGATACAAATCCACCATTTAAAAATTGGATCCTGTTAGATTTTGATGTTGTTATAAATAAAATAAAGATTCATCATGTTGCAGCTAGTGAGGTAAGTGTATGAATTACATTATAAATTTAATAGTTTTATAAACCCTCTTGTATTCCAAAAAGAAAAATATAATAGGCACAAAAGGAATAAGAAATTTATGAGTATACAACGATGAGAAATGAAGTAGTTCATGTCCAGCAGGAAAAGGTGGAACTAAAGGATGACAAAATAAGAGTTCTTGAAAAATAAAAATCATCCTTGAAAAGAAAACATCAGAAAATCAAAGCATTAGTTAAGAAATATGATGAAATGTTTAAAAAACTAAAGCTGTTGGTAGGTGACAGTGCCAAAAAAGATGAACTTATAAGAGAAGGTATCAATTCTATGGATGAAATAAACCAATATGTAAAAGAATAACACTGAACATAAGGTACAAAAGAATATATGATGCAAGAGTAACCTACTAAATAAATCACTCATTTCCCTGATAGTACTAAATAAAAGCAACCAAAAATAACAACTTATCTAATATAGGATGATCAGAAACAAGATTCCAAGGAAGCTGTGATTTAAGAGACTGCAGATCAAGTGTAAGAATCTAATGAAAAACAACACCTCTACATCAAATCAGCTAAACAGAACACCTAGAAATAGAAACTCGCTGGACATGATCAATGATTACAAATTTAATGTCAATATCAAGAAAATAGAAGAAAATGAATTCAACATATGTCTATGAAACCTGAAATACTAAATCAAGAAAAATGAAACCTCAAAAAACAGTTGAATTTATAACTTAGTTTGAGAAAAATCATTGAGGTAGGAAAAAATTAAAATAAAAACTTCATGAAAGAGCTACTATTAGGCTGATAGTTATACCTAATTTGTCCAGGTAGAGTAAATGGCTAAAAAAGGCTATATGTAGTGGGAGAATATTTTTTAGATGCATCTTGGATGGTATGTGGTTAGGGCCAAAGGAAATGAGGGCCCTTAATTAAAAAGATTCCAATTAATTTTCCATGAACATGTATATGTCTTATTATAAGTTAGTGTTATTATTATGTGGTGAATATTTTTAGAAATCATAGAATAATTCGTATTCAACTTCAATAAATGATATTTTTAATCCTTTCAATAAAATCATGATATGTAATAGGGTGAGTGTTTATGAAATCAATGTTTACATTATATTAATATTAAATTAGTATGACATCATCCAATCTTTTTAATTGATAGCTTGTTATAGATTCTTATGCTCACATTATAAAAAAAATGTGAAGTAGGGAAAATGGATGGTACTTTTCCATAAAAATCAACTATGATTACAAGTGCTTCCAGGGTGAGTGTAAGATTCTCTATATTCTTGAATTTTTAATTATATTATTTAATAGTTTGTCTAAATTTATTCATTTATTCATGGAATATTATTTGGTAGAAACAAAAAATTGATAGAATTTTTATTAAATAAACTAATAAAGGAAGAAATTAATTTGAATAGAAAATTGTCCATACCCATTAACACATCAAATCTACATTGGACATTGCTCATGGTTGAAATTAAGAAAAAATATTTCAGCCTCTTAACTCTAGGTAGCCTCAAATGGGTGATGCTACATATGATTTTTATCTGAATGATGGTTTACAAGTGGTATATGTTATCCTCTTTGGCATAAAAATCAATTTCATATAAACCAAAAGACTGAATGAAATTTATACTATATAAAAAATTATTTATTGAAGAAATGATAAAAATAGAGCCCCAAATACAAAGAAAATGATAATCCCACACCTCTATTCATAGTTGAAGACACTAATCAAAAGGGTATGCAACATCAATATATGGAATAAATGTTTCCTGTATAATAGAGATGTCGTAAACTAATCAATAATATAATAAGAACCTAGCATAAGAGGAATTTGATAGCCTTCACCTATATATGTGAAATGTTTTCCTTACATGCCTTGTATACAGCTGGACCAAAACATCATAAAGAAGAACGCGTTTCCTTTTGGAAAACAATAATATCAAAAGCAACATAACCAGTTAAATAACCCATTTAAATGTATGTTACATCAAATTGTAATTGAAATGCGTTATAGGTTTTAAATCATTTACATAATCCAGTTTTGTGGTTGTTACTAGAAACTAAATTTGAATGCTTTCATTTTTTAACTAGTCAGATATCCCAGTTTCATGGCTATTTGTTAATTTGGGTATTTATAGAAATGATTTTGGAAATATGTCATGAAATTATTTATGTTTTTATAGAACATTATTCTCAATATGCACTTATCTAATGGTGGATTGTTTTTATTAGTATCAATATTTCATTATTAGATATTGTTTGTGCATAAATTGTTAGGTTATTGGTTGATGCATTTTTTATAACTATAATACTATTAGATACTATTTTTCTGTTTTACTACATCACATTTCTTGTATTGTTGATTTACTAATTGAAATATAGATATTTAAATAGTTATATTGATTTTATATTTGTAATATATATGTATTATATTAATTTTATATAATGTTGAAGGGAATGTTATGTGACATGGTTTAAAAATGAGTTTTTAATTTGGTTTTGTTAATTACATCTAGTTTTATTTGGTTATGGAAATTTTAGTTGGAATATTATGTTCTTTTGATGGAAAATATTTTCTTCTAAGGTGAATTGTTTTGTTTTCGTGTTATATTTGATGTTTATAATTTCAACAGATATTTGGTTTCGGTAATTGCAATGGGTTATATTCGGTTTTGCTAATTGAAAATGGTTATTTCAATCTTTTCTTATTTTTTGTTGGTAATTGGATATGATCTTAATTGGTTTAGGAAATTAAAGTGGGAATATATAGTTCTTATGAGGGAAGTTATTTTATTTTGAGCAGAATTATTTTGGTTTGATGTTATATTTGGTTTTGGTGATTACAATGGATATTTGGTTTTGTTTATTACAATAAGTTATATTTGTTTTAGTTAATTGGAATTGTTTATATTTGGTGTTGGTAATTACAATGGGTTGTATTAGGTTTTGGTAACTATAATATAGTCATATTTTGATTTGGTAATTGCAGCAGGTCTTATTTGATTTTGGAAATTGTAGTGGGAATATTATGTGCTTATGAGGGGAATTATTTTCTTATAAGGGTAATTATTTGGTTTTGATTTTATATTTAGATTTTTAATTGCAATGGTTATTTTTTTATGGTAAATTTAATGGGTTTTATTTGGATTTGGTAATTTTAATGGTTTATATTTTTAGTTGGTAATCGCAATGAGTTATATTTTGTTTTGATAATTTTAATTGGTAATTGTAATATAGTCATGTTTGGTTTTCGTAATTGCATATGGTCATATTTGGTCTTCGAAATTTCAGTGGGAATATTATGTGCTTATTAGGGGAATTATTTTATTCCGATTAGAATTATTTTGTTTTGATGTAACATTTTGTTTTGTTAATTACAATTGGAATGTGGTTGAAATTTTATGTTCACATTTTCAGTAAAACAATTATGATTTGCACTACTGTCACTTTAACAATTACATATAGGACAAATTCATATATAGCATTTACAATTTCATGAAAGGGTATCACAGTACCTTTACATTAAAACCAATAGTGTAATACAAAATATTTCATCACATCAATGCTGCAATTCACTCATTACAATTTAAAAAACAATTTACATCCATTGTTGTATACACAGCTTAGCCTCATCCAATGTTATACCATAAGTCTACCTCCAAATATAATGTCTCCAATTTGTAGAATTGTCTTCATAATATTGGAAAAAAACACAATTACATCAGTTATAGAAAGAATTCTAATAAAAAATTACATTATAAAATTTATAACTAAAAAAACAAATATGATCTTCCTTTCTCAGTAACTCCATGCGTGGAATGAAAAATGATATGAGATACCACATTAACAATAGAAAACTGATCTTATAAATAAAATATATCATAAAATTAAATCATACCATTATCATAGTAGTATACCTTTATTATTCAACTATTTACCCTTTCGATAGCCATTGACTAAAATTAATTTCATTTTATCTCCCCCTTTCCTATTTGGTTTCATTTTAAAAGAACTATTTCATAAATTTGTGTTTAAAATATCACGACTATTAACTCTATACGATTATGTATTTATGATATTCAACACTTTTTGAAAATTACATTAATTAGAGAAGGAAAAAACCCGCATCTTCCTCACAATCTACGATAATTAACATCATTCCCATTTGTGATAAATCACTGTAATGCTTTTCTAAAACATATTTTCTATCATAAATTACATTAATAGAAGATCTTTAGAACATTAAAATATTTCTAGCTAGTCGGTCCATCACCCAAAAAATATATTTCTTAAGTATTTCTCCCACATCAAGATGATGATAAAATTTTAAAATATGTCAACAATGATTGCCAAGAGATGCAAAATTTCAACAAAAACATTCCACAACATCCTTGGAAGCATCATATGTTACACAGATTTGTTATTTTTAGAAGCCCATTCCAATAACATAAATGAATTGAACACCATTTTCATTACATGATATTATACAAAAAGAACCAATGATTTTATATTCATATTTTAACAAATCAAATGAATTTGGTGAACATCTCGTGGAAAACTGACACATCAATTCATGGTAAGGGTAAAGATTACGATACAACTTCTCCCAAATGTCAAATTCTATCATTGACTCGGGATACTGATTTTTCCCCATCAATCACCCATACATCTGAATGAAATCAAGAACACATACCTTGCGATGAAAATAATATTCATTCAATCCATTATAAAATTCATATAATTGAGTGTTTTGAATAACCTATATTAATTCATCTTTGAAAAATAAGTCCACCCACTTTTCTTACAATACAAATACATCATCAAACCACTATGATTTCCCATCCCCATATTCTGCTCCTAGGGAAGACACTCATAATCAATCTGATTTTCATAATGGTATTGGAACATAAACTACGTAATTTATGTTATAAAACTAGACCCATCTTTCAACCAATTACCTAAATACTGAATTCAATTTTTCATCAAATGTATTGAATAATGGAAATCTAGATTTCCCAATAATAAATAAGAAATGAATTTTCCAATTGTCATATTCATATTGGTAAAAATAGTTCGAGGTATCTTCATGTCATGAACCTATAAAATCTTTTAAAACAACCATGAAAATTATGTTCCACCTTCATCATATAACTACGTTCCCCCAGAAACGACAATCTCACAATGAATATGGACCCCCACAAACACACCTTACAGTATATAATCTTTATTAGTGTTGAACGTGGCATAAAAAACAACAAAATCTCCAAAAAAACTCATAATATATTTTCATTTTTGGATAAGTCCAGAAAATATTATTAATTTTACCTTTCATGTCAAACTACCTACTATATAAAAATGATGTATTGTCCTAAATATTTCTTCCTAGGTACTCTAAAATGCAACATGCATCATCATGATGCAATTTTCATTCCAGAATAGACCACAAAAAATTAAACTGGTAAACACACGTGTACCCAATAACATATCGACCCCCTATAATAGTTGTTTTCAAGGATAAAGAATCATATGGTATAATACTTGCTGAATCATTCACTTCTAACATAGCTGATTGATCTTTTATTAGGTTTCATTGGGACCTCATCATATGAATTGATCCAGGTCTATGCTAGGGATGATTATGTTCATCAATAAATAAAGTAAATGAATATTTCCCTTAAAAAAATAATCATACCCTTATTCTAGTAAGTAAATATATACATGTCTTTGCCAGAGGAAATTTAAAATGTCATCACATGTATCAGCCTTCCTAGGACACTCTTTACTATATGCAAAATAGCTTGATTGGCCAACTGATTTACCCTTACTCCTTTTATTATTGTATTGTCGGCATACAATGAACCAATTTAGTCCCCCATATGTGACATAAAAACATTATGTATTATTAAGTGACTTGAACAACATTCTTACAACTAGATTAATAGAGGATACGACAACATCAACATTAACATCAACAACGTTACAAAAACCTGCAACAAAAAAATATAAGTTAAAGAAAAGTACAATAATATTATAATAGTATTCAATCCATTTGAAAATGTATAAACTATATGTATTGAAATGTAACTAAATTATATATAACTAAAAACAGTTATATATATATAACAAAAGTATATTTTTTAAATTATATATAAAACAATTTTTATGATATATTCAATATATTTTCCACAAGATGTTCCAGTGGAAATTTTACACTTCCAAAAAAAATCAATATTTCTAAAACTAAGTAATATATTATTGTTAAGTATATTTAAAATAAATATCAATTGAAATTGTAACATTTATTTTCTATAAAAATAATTTAATTTAGCATTTGAAATAGTATAAACAATTTTAAATTGAATTCATTTCCCAGTACACAATGGATGTTTCAATGAGAGTTGTATATTTTAAAAATAAAAGTAATATAGTATTGTTAAATATAATTAAAATATATAATAATTAGATTTAGTACATAATTATTATGTAATTTTTTTAATTTAGCATTTTAAATAGAATAAAAAATTTAAATTGAATTTATTTTACACTTCAGGGTGGATGCTCCGACAATGGAATCTCCACTGGAACTTCTAGTCGATCATCCAAGGTCAAAAATACCACTGAAGAAAATTGTGGAACTTATACAATTAAAACAACTATAAATTAATTTGAATAAAATAACCACTGTAAACATCAGTAAATGATCATGGATAGATTTACCACCAAAAAAATAGATTACAAACATCAAATATTATCCCGAATGAATTTACATGATTCAGTATACAGTCATGGATAATAAAATATTACATATTTACCAAAAAACTATAAAAAACATCAAATATAATCATTAATTCCTTCATCACTATCCATTACAAGGAGAACCAAAATATAATCTACAAACAGTGTCATAACTCTGATGGTCACACGGCTCCAAACCCCACTAATAATGTCTTACAGTCCCGCAATCACAAACCCACTAAAACATCCGCAATCATCACTCAATCCCAGTGAAACCCAATGAAAACATGGAAATTCAGAGCACCTTGACCACAATCCTTCAGAGGATGCCCCCTCACCCCAAACAAAATTGTGAAATCAAATTATCACGGTCGTGTGATGCGTCATTTCGCACGCGCCTCATTTTTGACGATATGAAAATGGACCATGATCACGCCACATGTAAAATGAACATGTATTGAGATACCTGCACAAGACCGGTGCATCTAATAAAAAAGGGGAACCGGAGATGATAAATCTCCCATGCTTGCTACCACACCATACATCTGGTACCATGATTATGCGACCACCCATTTGTTCTCGTACCATCCCAAAATATTGCTAACAGTGGTCAACCTTATACTGTGTCCTTTTCCACAGCTCTTGTTTCTGGTGTGACACAATTCTACTATCATCCAAATCTCTTCCAACCACCACTCCCTCATGTGCTATTGTTTCTTCACCAACATCATCCACCTCCCATGATATCTTCCATCGATCTGTGTGAAGCCGCTATCCCCATTGGTGAAATAACCCAAGCTCCACCGCTGCGCCATGTTGATGATCTGCCAACCCGAAGCCCTCCAGTGTAGCTATGTTAAAATCAAACTCGATCCTGAACTGATTAAAGCTAAAATGCCGAGGAAGTCGAATCCCACGCAGTTTCGTACAACCAGAGCTCGAGTATTTACGATGGGTGGTGACACCCATTGAAAATAGTATCTTAGGTTTTTATAATTTACAATGGGATGTTTCTCACATCATAGATACTATACTGTGGTTTTTAGTACTTACAATGGGATTTTACTCCCATCACAAATAGTATGTCGAATGGATGGTATTTATGACAGGACACGTCACAAATAGTTTTTCAACTACGTCACTTATTTAATAAGGGGGTTAGCATCCGTGATGGCACTCTCATCGCTAATGATATAACCTATATAGACCCATATCTGATATATCCCATTTCATTATTCTCTCAACTCTTCTCTACTTCTCAAAATTCATATTTTTCTCCTCAGTTTTTACAATGTTTTAAATTTTACACTTGAGTAATTTTCATGGCTTGAAGCAATCAAAATATTAATTTTAAGGTTTTTATTTTGTTTCTTTTATTTTTAGTTAATTCCTTTTATTTTATAATAGTAAAAAATATTACTTATCTGTGGAAAATAATTTAAATGATAATTTGGATTGTTTTATTTTGCATTATTTAGTTTCTAAAATATGTTGTTTCATTAAGATTTAATGTTTTTATTTAAAGGTAAATAGTATTAATTTTTAATAATTTGTTAATTAGTATAAATTTTAAGTAATTAGTAGTAATTAATATTAATTGGTATTAATTCGTAGTAATTAGTATTTATTAGTAATAATTAGTGGTAATTATTATTAACATGTATTATTTATTATTGCTTAGTATTAGTTAGTAATAATTTGTAATAATTAGTAATAAATTGCAATATATTACAATAAATTATCATAAATATTCATTACTTGTAATAAATTATAATAATTAGCAGTAATTAGCAGAAATTAGTGTTAATTAAGGGTAATTGGTAATAATTAGAAATAATTAGTAATAATTAGTAATAATTAGTAATAATTAGTTATAACTAGTACTAATTAGTAATAATTAGTAGTAATTAGTATTAATTGGTATTCGTTAGTATTAATTAGTTTTATTTAGTATAAATTCATAGTATCTAGTATTAATTATTATTTGTTAGTATTAATTAGTAATAATTAGTAACAAATTGTAATAAATTGTAATTAATTGTAATAAAGTATTATAATTAGCAGTAATTAGTAGTAATTCATTGTAATTAGAAGTAATTAGTAGTAATTAGTAATAATTAAAAATAATTGGTAATTATGTGAAAAAAATAGAAATAAAAAGTAACCACTAGAAGTAATTATTAATTAGTTGTAATTATCAGTTATCATTTGTAATAATTAATAATAATTTGGAATAATTTGGAATATTTTCAATAAATATGAATCAATAGTGTGTATTAGTGATTATTAGCAATAACAGGCGTGAATTAGAGGTAATTAAATATAATTAAGAATAATTCTCGGTAATTAGCGGCAATTAGTAAAAATTAGTGGTAATTAGCAGTAATTAGAAGTAATTAGTAAACAGTGGCGGTAATTAGTGGTAATTAGTAATAAATAGAAATTAATAGAAATAAATAGTAACAAATAGAAATAATTGATAATTAATAATTATTAGTAATAATTACTAATAATATGTATTAATTAGTAATAATTAGTAATAATTATAGATAAATACCAGTAAGTGGTGGCAATTAGGAATAATTAGCGGTAATTAGCGGTAATTTAGAGTAATTAGTAAAAATTAGCTGTAATTTTTGGTAATTAGAGTTAATTAAATAAAAATGAATTAATTAATTATAATTAGTAAAAATTATTAATAAATAATAATAATTAACAATAATTAAGAATAAATAGTAATAATTAGAAATAAATAGTAATAATTTGTAATAATTATTAATAATTATTAATAATTAGTAATAATTAGTAATAATTAGTAATAATTAGTAAAGATTAGATGTAATTAATATGAATTAGAAATAAATAGTAATAATTATTAATAACTAGTACTAATTAGTAATAATCAGTATCCAATAGTAATAAATACTAATAAATAGTAATAAATATTAATAAATATTGACAATTAGTAAAAAAATAGTAACAATTAGTAATAAATAGTAATAATTAGAAATGATTAGTAAAATTTATTAAAAAAAGTACTAATTAGTAATAAATAGTAATAAATCATAATAAATAGTAACAATTAGCAATAAATCGTAACAATTTGTAGTAATTTGTAACAATTTGCAGTAATTAGAAATAATTAGTGGTAATTAGTAATAATTATCAATAATAAGAAATAATTAGGGGTAATTAGTAATAATTTGTAAAATTATCAATAATTATTTATAAATTTTAATAAATTGAAATAAATAGTAATAAATAGTAAAACATTAATAATAATTATTAATTAACAGTAATAATTTGCAGAAAATAGTAATAATTAATGGTAATTACTAATAATTAGCTATAATTAGTAAAAAATAATTGTTACTAAAAAAATAGTTTATAATAAGTAGTAACTAGCACTAACTAGTAAAAATGAACTGTAATTATAAGAAGTGTAAATTATTAAAAAATAGTAGCAACTAGTAAAAAATATGTAGTAATTAGCAGTAATTAGTAAATAAAACTTATAATATAATAAAAAATATTAATAGTAAGTGGTAATTAGAAGTAAATATTGGTAATTAGTAAAAAAAATAGCATTAAATAGTAATAGTTAGTATTAATATGTATAAAACATTTGTAACTACTAATAATTACATGTACTTAGTGGTAATTAAAGGATATTAGTAAAAAATAATGGTAACTAGTAAAACTCTGTGTCAAATAGATTAAATTGACAATATGTAGAAGTATTTAATGATTGTTTAATAATTAGTAATTTTTGGTTTATCCTTTTCTTGCGTCAAATTAATCAGAAATAATTTATTTATTTTATATTTTTTAGAGTAATATGTAGCATGGAATTCAACATTAATCATTATTACATGATCATGGTTGGATAAATCATCAAAATAATTCAAACAGTTTTGGTATAATTCATGTATATATTGAGGGTATTCAAGGTTTTTTCATTAGAATCATCAATCTATAAGTTGTTTTAGAATAGATAATTTAATTTTCATACAAGAAATGTGATATGAGGATGTTTGAATAATTTTACAATGTTGGGATTCATCTACTGTCATTTAATTTTTGATATAATTATTCTTTTTTGAATCAACATGTTGAACACATTTCTGGAGATGATACTAATAATTTGGTTCCATAACCATCATAGTTTTAAAATAAAACATATATTATGTGGTTGGTCTATCTTTTCAACAAACTAAAACTCAGGATGATATTGATTCAACTCCAGAGTTGGAACCATTCCAATTTTGAAAGTTGTTAGTGTCTGATGAGGAAGCCTTATATCATGTTTTGAAGATAAGAAAATTCGAAGTGATTGTGAAATTTATGGCTTTTAAATCAGGTAAAGGAATGTAAATTTTTTTTTGATATGATATTACATTTGGTTAAAGACTAATTACATAACGAAAATGTGTTGCCTACAAATATCGATGTGAGAAAAAGGCTTGTCCATAATTTGGGTCATGGTTATCAGAAGATTAATGTCATGTACAAATGATTGCATCTTATATTATTGTGAAAATGAGTTGATTTTTAGTTGTCCTACATGTAGAAAATTGACATACCAAGAGGCTCAACTAGGGACGTCTATATTGATTCTTGTAAAACAATTGACGTTTCTCTCTATTACACCGAAATTGCAACGATTATTTATGTCTCAGAACGTAAGATCATTTATATCATGAATGAAAACCAATATTTCAACTAGTAAAAGACCAAACCATCTTATTGATGGTGATTAATTGACACAATTAGACCAATTGCATCTGTCTTTTTCATCAAAAGAATTAAATATGTGATTGGGTCTTCCTACTAACAATTTTTGTCCATTTGGTTCATAAGGTATTCAATATTCTTCTTGATCCATCTTTAAAAATCCATAAAATTTACCTCCTGTGATGTTGATGAATGATCCGTATATCATTTTGAACTTTTTAATTCTAGGAAAACCAAAAAATAATCAGGATGTTTTTTAGAAATCATGATTGATGAGTAAAAATTATTGTGGCGTAATTATGTTAGTAAGTATGATGTTGTTATGAAATAGAATTTCCTACTCAAAGCTGAATTAATGGGTTAAATTAATGACTTCCCTACAAATCACATGTTATCTGGTTGGAGTACAAAAAGGAAAAATCATCTCCATTCTATATAAGAGACTAAAAATCATTTATGCTTGTTAATGGAGGAAAACATTGTTTCTTTGACTTTCATCAAAAATTTAGTCCTAATGATCATCGTTTTCAAAGGAACGAATATCATTTTAGAATAGCACAATTGATAGAGATGAACCACCAAAAATGATCTTAGGAATTTAGTTAAAATACATTGTCTCTTTATTACATCCCATTACATTTGGACTGACTATAAACCAACAGAAAATTGATTCCATTGGGGAACAAAATAATTGGATAAAACATATCATTTTTTCTTGGGTTCTGTCATATTGGTCTGATTCATTGGTACGTCACATGTTGGATTTCATGAATTTTGAGAGGATCTATTTGGAGAATATATTTCATTCACTTTTAGACATACTAGATTAGAAAAAATATAAAGTAAAGGCACAATTAGTTCTTTACCAAAATTACAGGAAACCCGAACATAAACAATGTGAAAATGATAGATATAAGATTAGGCGATGTTTAAATATCTTAAAATTCATGAAAAGAGGATAGGAAATCTGCATAAGGAACCTGAAAATTTACTCACATGGACAAGTATCGGGGTATATATAATAATATTTCACTATCCAAACACAAGTCCAAATAAATTACTTATTTTTCATAATGTTTCTGTAGTGTCCTGAAATAAATGGAAAAGATTCATGTAATTATTTTAGTACATGTATGAAAGAGATCATATTTCATCAAAAAACTATCATTGTTGAAGGTGAATTTTCCAAGATAATTACTTTTTAATTTAAAATATTTTTTTATCATTTCTGTATTTATATTTTTCCATTATTAAGAAGTCTATCAAAAAAACGTATTCACAAGACGATATAAATTTTCTTATAAATGAATGGGTAGCATACCTAATTGTAGAATGTACAGAAATAATTATTGTTAATTAGTTCTAGTTAAATTAAATTAGAATAATATAGTTTTAATCCTTTATCTATTTATTTTATTTTTTGTTTAATTCGTTTTATTTTGTATTAGTTATAATTCATGTTAATTAGCTATAGTAAAAATAAATTAGAATTATATATCTTTATTTATCATTATTAATTTTTAAAAACTATAACTTGTGATTAGTATTAATTAATAGTTATTTAATTAATTAATATTAATTAGTAACAAATAGTATTAATTAGAAAAATTATTAATAAGTATTTATAATTAGTGATAATTAGAATTATATTGTAATAAACTATAATAATTAATAATGAATAGTAGTAATTAATAATAAATTGTAATAATTAGTAATAAATTGTAATAATTAAAAAAAATTTAAATATTGGTAATAATTTGTAATAAATAGTAATAATTACTAATAAATATTAATGAATTGTAATACTTAGTAAGAAATAATAATGAATAGTAATAATTAGACATAAATAGTAATAATTTGCAATAATTAGCAACAAATATCAATAAATAGAAATAAATTGCAACAAATTGAAATAAATATTAATTATTAGTAATAAATTTTCAAAATAAGTAATAATTAGATATAAATGAAAATAAATAGTAATAATTGGAAATAAATTTTAAAAATTAGTAGTAATCTGTAATAAATTTGAATAATTAGTAATAATTAGTAATATATTATAATAATTAGTAATAAATTGTAGTAATTAGTAATAAATTGTAATAAATAATAATTAAGTGTAATAAATTGTAATAATTAGTAATAAGTTTTAATAACTAGTAATAAATGAGTAATAAATTTTTAACAAATAGTAATAAATTTTAATAAAATGTAATAAATGGTAATAATTACTAATAAATATTAATAATTAGAAATTAATTGTAATTTTTTTAATAAATTGGAATAATTAGTAATAACTAGAAATAATTTGTAAAAAATTGTAATAATTAGTAATAAATTGTAATAATCAGTAATAAATTGTGATAAATAGTTATAAAGGAATAAATTGTAATAAATTGTAATTGTAAGTAATAAATTATAGTATTTATTAATAAATTATATTAATTATTAATTAATTGTAATAATTATTAATAATTAATAATAATCAGTAATAATTAGAAATAAATAGTATTAATTTGAAATAATTATCAATAATTAAATATAAATATAAATAATTATAAAAAATTAGAAGTAATTTTCAATAATTAGCAATAAATTTCAAACAAAATTATTAAATTTTAGAAATTAGTAAAAATTTGTTAAAATTTGTAATAAATTATAATAATTTGCAATAAATTGTAATAAATACAAATAATTAGTAATAATTAGTCAAATTTTGTAATAATTAGTAATAAATTGTAATAAATATTTATAAATAGTTATAATTAGTAATATTTAGTAATAAATATGATTAATATTAATAATTAATAATAATTATTTATAATTATTATTAATTAGAAATAAATACAATTAAATAATAATAATTATTAACAATTGGTAATAATTAGTACTAAATAGTAATATTTAGTAATAAATTGTAATAAATTTTTATAAACTGTAATAAATTACTAATAATTTGAAATAATTTGTATTAACTAATAGAATTTATAAAACACTATAATAATAGTAATAAATTATAATAATTAGCTACAATTAGTAATAAATTTTAATAATAAGTAATTTTTAGCAATAATTAGTAAGAATTAGTAACAACTAGTAATAAATGTTATTATTGTATTATTTTATATTTATGTTTAATTTAATTATTTATATTATTACTAACATTAAATTTTATTTCATATATATGTGTATTCTTTTGTTCATGATGACATGATTCGTTCGGAAAATGATACCATGGGTGGACATTTTTTACAGGGTATTATAAGAGCCAAAATATGAAAAATTATTGTATTGAAATTTTTGTGGACAACATTAAATGTTATTATATAAAAATTTATTTTTAATGTTTATAATAGAATTTTTTTCTATTCATGATTTCAACTTTATTTTAATTACAATTTATATTGTGCAAACAGAAGTTACTGGTTTTCTCTGCTGTGTTGTTATACAAAAAACACACTACAGTGGGCTAAGCCTTTATCATCAGTTTTAAAAGAACTTTTAAAATGGGGTCTATATATGTGCTAAAAATATTTATGATAATGGGGGACCTTTATTACTTCTAAAATAGTGCAGATAAAGGTCAACCTTTATCGATGATGAGGATAAAAACATTTTTTAGTAGTGTTAAAATATTTATCGTGCGCTATTAAAGGGTATATTTGTAATAGTGTAAATTAATTTTCCATCATGAAATAAAGAAATACTGACATCACCATCACTATTTGTGCAATTTCCAGTCTATTACAATTGACCCATGATATTGGTCCTCTGTTTTTCTAGCCCCATTCATTTTACTGGACGATGCATCTAGTACCATGCATTTTCTACCACTCCACTATTCTTATACTATCCAAAAATAATGCTACCACTGCTAAAACTTATACGATGTCCTCTACCAAATTTATTGCTACTCATGTGACACAATTTCACTTTCATCCAAAAATCATGTTAGCACCACTCCATCCTGCAACTACCATTTCTTCGTCAACATCTACCAACTCTTATGTTATCATCAATAGATATGTGTGAATACCTTACCAATATAGTTGAATAAACCCATGATCCACTGCTGAGATGAGTTAATGATCCACCAACAAGATGATCTCCAGTGCTACTGTGTTAACATCTAACTTGAGCCAGCACCGATTGAAGTTGTGCCACAGAGGAACTCAAATACCACATTGATTGTCGTAACCAGAGATTGAGCATAACTGTATGAGGATTAATGTACCACATCTAAAACTTCCTTGCGATGCTCAATGTAGATATCACAGGTTGATAGAGATTGATCCTCCACTATAGCTGATTGTGACTGCCTGTGATGAAAAAAACTAAAGATGGTCTAACAATGAAAAGTCGTGCAACAACAATAGATTGAAGATAGCTGATATCCATGGCCTCAATACCATATTGAAATTGATCTCCACTGAGGGAGATGAACTAAACTGTTATAGTGGAAGATGAGTACCTATAGTGATGTCGCACTAGTTTATGATGAATCTCAGTCTGACGATGTCTCCTTTGTCGGTCGTTTGATGAACTAAGAAGTTATTCATGTTTAATATTGAACCAAACTCATCAACGGTAAACAAAATAAAACATACTAAATCATGAATACGGTTTATAGATCCAAATTAATGTATCCATTTATGATAGGATCATTACACCAATGCCAAGTTATTTTCACTACCTGTATATCGTGTCCCCTGTGTAGGTCCAAAATCAGAGGAGGCCTTAGCCCATTCCAATAACACAGATTATAGGCCAAAAAGAGAGTTTTTGCCACATGCTTGTAGAAATTCATCTCTAAAATTAATGTATACCTATAAACCTAATATGTGAGTCTTTGAGAACTTCTCTAAGTTATTGGTTGTTGGTTGTTCCCTTAGGATGACTCCATATGGACTCTAATCAGAAGTTTCCCAAATCAGTCTATATTGACATTAATTATTTGATTATGAATAATGATGGTCAATTAAAGTCGATCCTTTCAGAGATGAAGATTTTTTCTTCTCTTGAATTTTTATGTTCTCATATACAGTGGTTGTGAAATTAATGTAGTGGGTTGAGATGCACTACACAATACCTATCCACATTCCTGGTACTAATTTTAATACCCAACTACTATGTCACATGAAACCCGTCGTACATGTATTCTATTTATTCATAATATAGTGGTGAGCCAGGAAGATTTCAGTCCCCAAGTTGGCACAAAACTATTTAGCAGGATATCACCTCAGATACACAGTTTCAAACAAATTAAAGCCTCAAGATCACCGTAGTAGACTATATAATTCCTTGAAATGAAATTATTTAGAAGTGGACCATCTCTAACCAATCATCTTAAGACATTCAAGATTTAGACATGCTATAAGCACAATGAAATGGAAGAAAAAATATGACATTGTATCCAAATCAATTAGGCCCCAATTCCAAGGACCAAAATATAAATCCAAGTCAAACAAAAATATTATATTCCTCCTACAAATAGAATTTGACATTCAAAGTTGATGTGAAAAACTGAAGCAATGCTACTCCATTTCTCCTGGAGAAAGAACATTTCTGTCGGATCCAATGATAAATTTTATTATATCCGACAATAAAATTATAGATTACTCTAGAAGCTCTAAAATTGTAATAGTGTAAAAGAAGGTTGTTCTTATCATGTGGATAGAAAAGAGGATTGAGCATTGCTATTAATATGTAGTTATTCACCAGAGTAGGAGGAATTTTCAGAATCACCATATTATGGTGTTGAGTTGCTTATTTTGTAACATGATTATTTCTTTCTTAGTTTCTTATAATTTGGTTTTAATGCTTTGATGATAATACACTAGTCCATTTATGGTCGAGTCAATGAGATTCCCGATATCCCATTACCAATGAATTCAAAACTTTATTTATCTAATGTCTTATGATTTTATCTCTATAGATTCATTCGAATTGTATTTACATAAGGATATTTCATATTTTTCGAATTTTGAATTCATTTTACCCTATTCACTTGATCACAAGAAATGTACCACTTAGGCCCTCTATATTTCATCAAATAATGGGTAGTGGGTTGACTTTAGGGTATTTAGACATCTCTCATGACTTGTACATGAGATATTGGAGGCTAAAGTGGTTATTTCATCCCTCAAGTTAATTTTTTTTCCATGTGATCATAATAGATTAAAAAGAAAACAAATGATTCGAAATTGGAATAAATATTTAATAGGATAGATAAGGGGATTATATAAGGATAGAACAATACTTTTAAAATTTAATTTTAAACCAATATTTTTTTAATTTCATTACTGTTTTCACCAATTGAACCCATAAATTAAAAGAAAAATAAACCCATAGTGTTTTCCTCTCCAGAGATAAAACTGAGTCCCACTACTTATTTATTTCACATGGGTTCAAAAATTGTTTTAATTACCACCCATTTATGAGTGATAATTAATTAATTGAGATAAAATTCACATACAGTGTGGATATGTGAGGTGGTGACAGACTCATTTTAAAAGTGATATGAATGACACTCTTTAAAATACATATTTTCTTTATATATAATAACTATCATACTCATTTCGAGTGGAACTGAACTAACACATTTTCAAAGAATAGATAAGGAGAGATGAGAATAAACACAAAAAATCACATTTATACATGATTTTATATTATTTTTGACCTTATCCTTTAGTCTACCCCAACCCTTTCATCCATTATCAGGGTGACTAACATTTTATCTTGGTAATGTTTTCATAGATAAAAATGAAATGGACCTTATTAACATATTTAAACATAAAAATTTCAAATTTGAAATCTATTTTACAAGATATAATTTATAAAGGTGGTAAAAATTAATATTTATACAATTACACATAACATAATGAAAAATATCATAACAATTCATTTTAAGCGTAAAATGAAAGTTCTTCACAAAAAGAATAATATTTATTCTCATGAAATTAATTTTTTATGAATATAAAATAATGTGATGTGACATTAATCCACTATAAAACATAAATGTTCCTTATTAATACATAATAAAAGGAATATTTATAATCCTTGAGAAAACGACATTTTCCATTATTCGCATACAAATAAAGGCATTTAGAAAAATCTATAAAACTAACCCGAATCGAATTTTGATATTTTGAATCAAAAAATTAAGTACAATTTATTTAATTAAAGTTATATAATTTCAAAAGATAGTTTTTAAACAAAACCATATAACCACATGGAAAAAAATTTAGTTAAAATAAATTATACTTCATTTTCTAAATTAATAATTATATTCTTATACAATAACCTAATAAAATTATTTCTAGGGTTATAATAATAATTATTAATATAAGTAAAATATAAAATTTATTCATTAGAAAAAAATTAATGGGTTCTCACATACACATCACTTATCGAAATAATACCATCACAATTTTATTCATTGATAAACAAGTGAATATATTTTTCTATCATTTCTGTTTCCTATTCCCATTATACTTCTTAAATAAAATGATTTTATCGTAAAACATTAGTAAAGTGTGTTACTTTATTTTGTGACACCTACTCTGTATAATCATGAATAAAAATTATCTTCTCCTTATAATAATTATATTCCATTAACTGTATTACTTCGGTTCTTAATACATGAGATGCATCCAATAAATACATCATTAATAATGAAACATAAAACTCATTATGTACCGAAGATAAAATCATATGAAATGCAAATCAATATGTAGTTAATCACACATTCTCATGAATTTCATATGGACCAATAAATTGTGAGATTAATTTACCCATCATCCCAAAACACATCACACATTTCAATGTATATATTTAAAAAAACACCACACATTGCCTCAAATAGTACTAGATCTTATTTACCTTTTCAACCATCTCTATCTCTATATATTTTCTGTATCCTTTGAGCTTCACTCAAATGGTTTTGGATCACATTTTATTTTTCAACCGTCTCTTATACCTATTTAGTTCCTTAAAATTTTCTCTCACTGACTTCATCCTGACATACTGGAGTCCGACATCGCTTTCCATATAATGCCTCAAATAGTTTTGTAGCGACCTAGACCTTGATTGCCTAGATCCAGTGTATACATTCATTTATATTGGCATGATTACAAGGAATAAAACCTTGAAGGCTGACATGTTTAGTAGACATGGTAAACCAGATTCATAAATGTTAAGTTTATTATAAATGGACATAGTAATTACAACAGATATTTTTCTTCGAAATAAATAATCATTGAGGATGATCTCTTATCCATCTTGTGTATTCCCGCTTATCATTCATAGTATTATTCCTTGATTAATGGGGAATGAAAAATAATAATGATGAGATGAAATTCTCAATAAGGGAATAATATAGTGGAAGTAATAATGAATCAATGTGAATAGTCAATATAGAATGGTAAATAATTAAACAGACATGACATGTAATCAATAAATTGAATAATGGTACATAATAAATACAGAAAGGTAATAATTGGAACCAAATTCCATTAAAATAACTAGATAAGGAAAAAATAAATATGGAAATGTATTAAAATAAAACACATGCCATTATCAATGAACTGAAAGGAATTGTATCGATAGATATATCGATGAAAAATATCTTCTGTGAATAATATCTGAAACTACTATGAGGGAAATTTATTTCCTTATTTATTTCATGTATTAAGCACATGAAAAACCTTTTACCATTAATATATTCCACAATATGGTTTAAAACTATGGTTAGAAACCCATTTGTAAAATTATTTGTCTCTTGAGAACATGTCGATGCATTGAAGAGCTATATAATTTCTGGTATCCACCCGTCATTTCCATTCCAAATCATTCCTCATATTGAATAATGGAAATAACTAATATGACTTATCAAATAACTGTATTGGAGGATATATATTTATCTATTAATAATTCCCCAATTAATAAAATAACTATCGATGTAGGCACCCTATGTAAAATGGTAAACGGTTTAGGAAATAGTAATATACCTGGAAAAATAAAATGGATAATATAGAAAAATTAAAAGCTCAACGATAAAATGAAATTTAATAAATCGAGGTGACTAAAAAAATCAAGTAATGTAATGTGATCATTATCCATATCGATGTCAATAGTAAACCGGCCATAGGTTGAATAAGGATGGTATCAATGCAACAGACCCAAGTAGAGTAAAATAGAGGGTTGTTGTAATTGATGAAATAGAAAATTAATTATTAAAAATATTCTTTAGAAAAAAATCATTTCCCATTGAAAAACCATTTTAAATTGATATGTAGGCTTAAAATAAAAGACTTTGGAAAATCTATATTTGTTATATGAGGTGAATAAAATATTCCTTCTTTAGATAAAATATTTATAAAATACCTCATTTGGAATGTGACAAGAATAATTACTTGAATAGATTGTTAATATAAAAAAGGGTAAAATTATCATTCCTGCATCATAATAAAATCATTTTTGAAAACATTTTAATAAAATATGGTTTTAGTGGAAAATATTTTCTATAACTAAAGGGAAAATTAATGTTGGGTTTTCTTTAAAAAAGATTTAAAACAATTTTAGTAACAAAGAGTAGAAAAATAGTACTAATACATGAAAAATGTCATGAATAACTATATAATAATTAAATGGATTATATAAAAGTGGTTATAAAATTTCCATGAATGTAAATTTCATTGAATGATTATTAGTATTACTCTTGTGGTGAATAATCGTTAAACAATCCAAAGTGTCTCATACCACATTGAAAAATATTAAATTATTATCCCAAGAATGAGTAAAATAGAATGAAAGTAATAATATCATGATATTACAAGGATTCATGATATATAATTTCAATGGAATTATCTACACCATATAAAAAAACTATATGTATAAAAATTCAATGTCCCTTAATGAAAAAAAATTGAGAAAAAATCCATTACATATCAATCAAAAGACCCAAAATTCATAATCACCAAATTTAACATCTAAATACCATGAATATAATAGGTTTCAAGATAATATATGTCAATGTGTAATTATGTACACCATATATAAGAAATTAGGATCACAATAATTAACAATGCCTTGTGAAATGAAAATGAGACAAAAATCCATTGCCTTGTGTTTCCTTTTGGGTGAACGTGCTTTATATTTCTGTATAATAAGCTTATAATAATTCTATTAAAACTTTGTAAACATTTTTGGTTTATAATTACTTTTATTTCACATATTACAATGGTTTTTACAACTACTTAGAAAATTATATTTATGTCGGGTGTTTTCTACCAAATTCAGTTTATGTGTGAAAACATATATTGTTGGTCAACTATGTTCAAAAGGATCATTATATAACATCTAAAACATGATAACCATGAAATAAAAATCATATATATTTAGTACATATGTATATATAATTGTATTTAAAATTCGGAGATTAGAAATGAAGTACACCATTCATGGTGACAGTAGGTTGTATGTATGCATGAACGCTACTTCCATTTCTTTATTGAATTAGAATAACTAAAAATAAATTAAAATTTTTTATTTGATAATTTATTTGATAATTCATTTTTTATATGTTTCGTAGGTTTATTATAAAAAACCTTTATGTGTTCTGTGTATGGAATGAATGAGTCATTTCTCTTTGAGGTGGTGGTAGTCCACACTTACTCAAACACAATTGTTATATTTACACATGATGGAAGAATAAAGGAATGTTATAAATAAAAATCATATAACCATAAATTTATTTTAAATTAAATATATATATATATATTAGTATAATTTCCATCATAATTTCCACCATATAGGTGGTAAGAAAAGTTGAACAATAATCATTTCATGAGGTAGTAGTTCTCCGTACACAGAAACATTCTGTTCATTTCCCACTTGTTGGAGGTGTGTTTAAGTGTAGGTTCAAATAATAACAAAAAAATACCATTAAATTAATTATATTATATTTTCAATTAGTTAATAGAATAATACTAGTATAGGGAGTGTATAAATGAAATGAAACTAGAGAGCCTGAGAGAAGGTGTTACCTCTTAATTTTGTAAATTCTTTTTGTGTGTGTAAAAAGCTTCCTTGGATTAATTTCTAAACAAAGGGAGGATTATAGGTCTTTTATAGGAATTATGATATTCTATTTTTGTGGGTCTTAGAGGATCATAAGAGGTTAGATTTTTGTGAGTATTGGGTAGAGTTGGTGGGTATTTATATGGAAGAAAAATGACTCACTTTGTATTCTTGAAAAAAAGTTTGGTGTTAAAATGTTCTTACCTAAAAAAGTCATAAAAACCCACCAAAACATATTAATGGAAGGTTCATGGAGTGAATATTTCAATCATATGAGTATTTAAAATGTAGATAGGTCATTTGGGTCCTTAAACGAAGGGTTTTAGTACATTTTTAAGTCTAATTACACCTTAATCATTGTAATTAATTTTAATTACATTCACTAATATTTTTTTTACAAAAAATTAGTTTTTATAATTAAAAATTTATTATCTTGATTAAAAATTTTTATTTTAGATTTTAAAAATCAAAATCACAGAAGCTGAAAAGATAATATTAATGATAATCTCACCAACAGATAGATTAACTATTTTATTATAAAAATGTTCCGAAAAATGTTATGTTTTTCTTTTAAATATAAAAGTTATATTGATTATAATGAAATAAATTATATAAATATATTTATAGTTGATCCTATTTTACTTTAAAAAAATGTATAATATATTTTAACTTTAATAATTATTTAAACAAAAAGGCAGTTTTTAACTAAAGCATAGTATTCTTCACTATTCACTAATAAATGATGTTTCCCAGGGAAAGCCCAAAAAATAATCATAAAATAATTTTGAAATTATGATTTTAAAAATGATTTTTATTTTATCTAATTATATTCATAAATGTGTCAAAAATAAGATTTATAATCGGTTCTCAATTACAAGGTGGTACAAGCTCTTGAATAAAATATAGGTGTTTATGTGACAAATTGGGTTTGATCCTATCATATGATTACAAAATATATTGGATGAATATAAAAAATAATTTATTGAATATGTAACATATTTATTAAAGTAATATAACTCACTAATTTTAATTAATTTAATCTAATAGGGAGAAATTTTTTTTGAGAAAAAATAGTTTTCTATAAAAAAATGATTTTAATATTCAATTGGTTCTTATATTCATTTCTAATATACATTTAACCAATTATTTTGTTTTATAAACCATATATTTTCATAATATATTTAATTATATTCATAAATTATAGTTTTTATATTATTATATAAAATAAAATTTTTTATTTATTGATTGTTTCTCGGTAAGAATCGATATTTTGTATAGCGCTATCCATCAAAGAATGATTCTTTTGTATGTAACACAAAATATAGAGGTAGGTAGTTGTTGTGTATGATGTGAATTAAACCAATGTCACGTGCATTTCAATCTTACTCTATGTTTCATGCATTTTAATAATTATATATTATATTTTAAATAGTAAATATATTATAAAATGTATAAATACTATATTACATTATGCACTTATTGTCGTGTGCCATACACGCTATCAAATACATAGTTCTTTAGTTTTTTAAGGAATCAAATTCTCCCAACATTATTTACATGGTTTCCATGAAATTTAGAATCAATAAAGGTGATAGATTCTTTGATACTTATGATTTTTCTAATCCCACATCGTGAGAATGGTTCATAAGTAATATCCTTTAAAAAAGATAATTGAATTTACAAAGGTCGCATGGAATACTATGTAACAAGGAATCTATGTAGGAGAACAGTAGTGGAATGTAGATATATATATACTTTGGGTAAAATCATTAATATTTATAAAGAGTGAATGAGGTCATCAATCACAATGAAGTGAATTATCTATTGATTGTTGAGGACCTTGAAGCTATAATTCTATGATGATCTAGAAGTCCATATGTTAAAAAAATTGGTATTAGGAAAAAATATTTACAAGTCATTTTACTAGTTTTGTGTAATTATTTTAATGATAAATAATATAACAGAATATTCTTACATGATAGGTTTCAATATCGTATGAAAATCATATATTTTGGTTGGGCTCTGATCATATTCCAATTCATCCCTTTATTCCAAAACATTAATTACCAAGAATGATTATTTTACTAAACCACTAAAAACATTTCAAGGATCATAAGTACTATAAATGAGTGAAATGTATAAAAATAATACTTAAATATCTTCCAATCAAATTTAAATATTAGATTAATCTCTAAACCATAAAAGTGATACAACTGGTTCATCATTAACATTTATTAATTAGATTTAATAACTGAATACAATGAAAATTAACAAGGGAATTACATAGTTCATTGATTTTCATGAAACCCTTATCATCCTTCAATCATGTGTTCAAGAGTCGCGACCTTTCCATATTTAATTGGTTGTCACCCATCTTATGGGTTTTACTTTTCTAAATACATATTAATATAACATCCAAAATTATATATGATCGACATCCTTTGAATTAGGTTAATCTGTAAATATCATTTTAACAATGGTTTTAAATATTACCTCAATAAATAAATACCTCATCCATTATATTTTGACATAGTTCCTTCCTAGATTTTGAGATTATCTATAAAATCATTATTTGGATTTCTAAATCATGACCCCTTATCTTCAATCTAATACTCATTAGATTTAACCAAGGATACTGATTATGTATCATAATTCTTAATAATGGATTGTAATGAAAAATCAGATTATCCTATTAATATCCCCCAGGAGTGTCCATCTAGGTGCACAATAAGGCTCGTTATTGTGTACCAGGTTACCTTGAGTCAAGCCCGGAACACATTGTTAGAGTTATTACACCTAGGTACAATTGTGCCAGAACCACATCCCCTTGTAGTATTTAGAAATGGATATATTTTTAGAAAGAACTTCTTAATTTATAAATAAAAAAAAATTCTATATTTTTAACCTGTACTTCTAAAAATTATACCTTTGGGTTATGTTCTTTAATCTAGGTTTTTTATGTTTATTTTTATAGGTTGCTACTAAACATACCCTAATACCAACTGTAGAGACCCATCCATAGATATCACGCAGCTCATGTATTCTATCTATTACATTGGAATTATTATAAGGAATAAATCTCTGATGTACCGATCATTTTAGTAGTCTCGGTAAACAAGATACATAAATGAGTATTGTATTACAAATAGATACACAAATTTCGACGAATTTTTTTTCTTATGAACAAATATAATTTGAGGATGATCTCAAATCCATCTAGTATATTCATGTATATCTTTCATATTATTATTCAGGTAATCTTGATAAATAAAACATAATATTGGTGAGCTCAAATACTTGGTAATGGTAAAATATACAGGATGAAATAATGAATCAATGTTAATAGTCAATATGGAATGGTAAATAACAAAAAACACATGCCATGTAAATAATAAACAAAAAAAAGTCAAAAAAAGAAATATGGAATGGTAATAACAAGAATAAATTCCAATCAAATATACAGGTATTGAATAAATAAATATGGAAATGTATGAAACTAAAACACATTTGATTAATCGATGAACAAAAATAAAATGTATCCACTGATATATCAACACAATATTTCATAGATGAATAATAATAGAAACTAATATGATGTAAATTTAATTTTTTATAGATACCATGTCTCAGTAATATGAAAACATATTACCATAAAGACCTTTCACAAGATGGTTTAAAACAAAGGGGAAAAACTCATTTGTACAATTATTGGTCTTGTGAGAACATGTCGATGCATCGAGGAGATATATATTGTTCGTGCTCCACTGATCATTTTTGTTCCAAATTTTCCCCCATATTTAATAATAAAAATAACTAATATGACCTATCAATTATCTTTATTTTATGATTAATACAGATTTATCCAAAATTCTAAAATTAATAAAATAACAATCAATGTAGGAAATATATATAAAATGATATGCGGTTTATGAAATTTTCATCTCTATGGAAAGTGAAATGGAAAATAATAATAAATTCAATGTTCAAGGATAAAATGAAATTTAATACTTCAAGGTGACTAAAAAAGAAATCAATGAATTGATTGTGAGTACTACCCATAGAAAATCAATAGAAAACCAACCAGAAGAAGAATAAGGATGGTATCAATGCAACAATCCCAAATGGAATAAAATAGAGGGTAGTTGTTGTTGATGAAATAAATGATTGAATTTTAAAAAAATCATTAGGATTATATTATTTTATTTTAAAAATACTTTTTAAATTGAGAAGGATGATTTAACAAAATTA
Organism: Viscum album; assembly: GCA_963277665.1. Classification (NCBI taxonomy): domain Eukaryota; kingdom Viridiplantae; phylum Streptophyta; class Magnoliopsida; order Santalales; family Viscaceae; genus Viscum; species Viscum album. The sequence goes on along the minus strand of OY728162.1, from coordinate 1,079,978,589 downwards.
CGGTGGATAAATCTTTAGGTGTCGTACGAGGTAACAAGAATATTTATTTTGTAGGAAATTACATTTGAAAATGGATTGTTTGAAAAGAGAAAATAATATTACTTTGAAGAGATTGGAAAAAGAAAAAATGGTAGATGTATATTTACAAAATCCTTTTAAATTCATTTTTTGAAATCATTTTAATAAAACATGATTTTTAGAAGAAAATACGTTCTCCGACTAAAGTGAGATGTGAAGTCTAGTTTTCTTAAATGCATTTTTAAAACAGTTTCAGTATTAAAGTGTTGAAAAAATGGTACCGATACATGTAAATTGTCATGAATAACCATAGAACAACAGAAGGTATTATTGAAAAAAAAATATATAATATCGTCAAATTGAAATTATATTGAAATATTATTTGGATTAGTCTTGAGGAAAATAAACTCTAAACATTCCAAAGTGTCCAATACCACCGTGAAACAATTTAAATTACGACGTCATGAAGCATTATAATTGAATGAAAGTAATAATATAAGGTTACTATGGATAGTTATGATATATAATTTTAATAACAACATATACACCATATAAAAGAAAATATGTGCATTATTGTACAATGTGCCTCATTGTCATGAAATTCAGACAAAATCCATTACATATCAATAAAAAGATCCAAAAGTGATAATCATAAAAAGAAACATCTAAATACCATGAAGATAATATGGTTATTGATTCTATATGTAAATTTGGACGTATGTACACCATATATAATAAATTAGGTTCCCAATATCTATGTATGCCTCATGAAATGAAAATGAGACCATAATCCATCAGATTGTGTTTCGTTTTTGTTGAACATCTTTTAAATTCCAGAATAATAAAATTATATTAATATTCTACATGATTCCAAATGTTTTTCGGGTTTATAATTATTTTTATATAACTCAATAAAATGTTGTGTAAACTATATAATCAATTAAGTATGCATCATTAATTTTTAACCAAATTCGGTTTATGTGTGAAAACAGCTATTATTGGTCAAATATGGTTAAACATGTCATTATATAACATATGAATAATGATAAACATGATATAATTATCATATAAATTATGTAAATACGTATTTATAATGTTCTATAACATTTTGTGAATATAAATTAAGTGCACTGTTAATTGAGATGGTAGGTCGTACGTATGCTTGAATACTACATCCATTTCATTGTTGAATTAATAGAATTACAACTAAATGGAATATATGTATTTGATAAATTCTAGTATCATTAATATGTTAAATAATTTTCATATGTTTATTATAACCATCCATTATATGATCCATTTATGGCATCAACGAGTCATATCGCCTAAAGGGGTGGTTGTTCAAATGTTCTTGAACGAAATTATTGTATTTATACATGATGGAAGAAAAAAGGTATTACATAAATTAAAATTAAATAATCATAATTAAATTATAAATTAAAAATATATCATATATATATAATGTTTCCATAATAATATCCACCATGAAAGGGGCTAGGGAATGTTGAACAATCATCAATTCATGAGTCAGTAGTTCACTGTACACAGAAACAGTAAGTTTGTTACCCATTAGATAGAGGCGTGTGTAAGTGTAGGTAGATATCATATCATAAAAACATCTTACTAAATTGATGATACACTAGTTTCTATGAAATCATATAATAAAAATATTATATGGATTTGATAAGGAAAATTAAAATAGTGAGTTTGAGAGTAGGCATGCCCACTTAATCGGGTAACTTCTTTTCGTGTATACTAAGAGCTTACTTGGATTGATTTTTGACTAAAGGAAGGATTATAGTTCATGGATAGTAATAACTGGAAAATATTTGAGTAGTTATTGGTCTAACATAATAGGCTTTACATGTTTGTGTAATCGGAAGAGGTGGTAGCCAATTATAGGGAAGGAAATGACTCACTTGGTATTCTTGAAAAGAAGTTAGGTGTACACATTTTCATACATAACAAATTAAAAACAAAGTACCCAAAATAAATAATTTAAGGATTATGGAAGAAATAATTCTATTTAATGAGTGTTTTACATTTGTATTGGTCATTGGGCCCTTAATAAAAGGGTTTTAGTCCATTTAAATCATAATTATGGCTTAACCACCATAATTAATTTTAATCACATTCACCAACTTCCTCTTCCAACCCTTTCGGGATGTTTTTCAGCATGATGCCTATAGGCGTTTCATTCATTTCATTAAAAGTTTTCAATTACTTATCTAAATTATTAGAGGATTTTATTTTCTAATTAAAAATGTGGATAATGAAAATGATATTCTTCTATTTTGGATTGCATCACTTGTAATCCCGATCCCTAAAATTAGTTGAAAATTATTTTAAAATAGAAATGCCACTATTTCTAATAATATTATCTTTTCAAATTATATTGGATTTATTAAATGAATGACCATACAAGACTACCTCATCACTACATCATAATGAGTCAAACATATCAAAAAATCCACTATGGGAGTTAATATTACATTGAATCATGATGTCTAAAAAACCATTTTTATGATGGAATGTGGCTTTATTTGTATGGTCTTATCCATATCTGGTTTTTATTATACATTCATTAAGTGGGTAAAATTATTTTGAAGAAAATTTCATATATCAGTTCTTATAAATTCATCACATTGTGGATACTTATCATGTTCTAGTGGCGTCAGATAATTTTATCCTATTTTATCCATTGTTTTCTCTACTATAGCAGATTACCTATGATGAATTCAACATAACAAGGTGGATAATGACAATTTGAGTCCTTTTATAGTTTCTTGGGGTTTAAATTATCCTTTTCAATTGTTGTATATCAATGATATAATTATCATAACTTAGGGAGATATTAAGGACATAAAAAATATTCCCTTCTTAATTATAAAAGAATTTTAGGTCAAAAGATCAGTTGGAAAAAATAATTTCTATATTTTTTCAAAGATCAATACTCCATATTAAAGGGTTTCTATCATAAAAAATCTTGGAATTTGATAAGTTTTTTTCCCTTTTTCTTATCTTGGATTCACCATGTTTTAGGAAAGACCTCATGTATATATTCTCTCTCACATTTTGTGCCAGATCAAAAAAATAGATTATTGGAAAGGAAAATCATTATCATTGGCTAGTATGATTTTCTTTTGAAATAATTTACTTTTTATAGGTTTTTTTATTCTTTAATGGTTTATAAATATTCATATTCCCTGTTTAAATGAATCAATATTTTCATCAAAAAAATAATCTACAGTGAGGTCATCCCGCAATGAAATTTCATTATAGATCATTGGAAGCAATGTGGTCAACCCTATACTCTTAGAAGACATGAAATTAAAAATAACTATGATTTGAATCAATATCATTAGAAAAATTTTGTTATTTGGGTTATTAATAATAATTCAATGTCATGTGTATTTATAATGTCCATATTTCTAAGAATTCTCAAATATATAAATATGAATTATGCAGAATCATCTATATATTGCCTTCTATTAGGGCCTCCTCTTGTAATTCATAAAATTTGGTATGGATGTAAAATCAAAACTCCAATAAAATTATGGTTTTATAACAGATATGGTATTCCCTCCAAAAATCTATGAAACTCTATTGATCCGTTGATGGATCTTCATGATATGATTGACAAGAAAATATAATTCCCTCTCGATATGCTTCCTGGTTAGATTAGAATTTTGGCCAGAAATTATAATTTTATTTATAGAGATGTTCTAATGATCCGTGAATGATAATTTAAAGGTATGATCAACACCAAATTGTAATAAAAACTTTATTTATATGTGAATGAACATAATTTGACTACATGTCCGAAAAAATCAGGAATTTCACCATCTAGATTTATACTTCTATGGAGGCTGAAAAATTGTAATATTCCTATTGACTAACACCTTAAATAATTAGGCATTGATATTTACTCCAGATGTGTCTTGTTAATCCTTCATAATGAAAAATTGAATCATATTTTCATAATCTATTACAATACCTCAGTTTTATGGAATGTTGTCTTTGATATTTTTAAAATTCAGCCTCATTAGACATCCTCTATCAATGAAAATCTCATATGATTCCATATGATTCCTCTATATCAACAAATAATTGATTTAATGGATGTGGATAGTGTAGAATTTATTCATGTTATATTTAACAAAAAAAATAAGTTGATTCATTTTCATTTTTACTTCAATATTCTATCACACATCATACAGATTACGGTTGCAGTGAAAAATGTGAACTCCCTTCAAGATGACCACTCTAATAACTCTATTGCTACCTATATACTTCATAATAATCTTGGAATTATATGTAATTAATGGCCCAATTCATGAACTTTTTATGTTATATAGATTCCTTCATTTAATAGATTGATCAAATGCAACTTGGATGGGGCATCAAGTGGGAATCTAGGATATTTGGGCTTTGGAGTATTCTTTCGGAATCATAATGGCGATGTCCTAGGATGTGTCTAAAAACCATGTAGAGATGGATCATCTCTTGATACTGAAATTTTGGGCATTATCGATGTATTTAAAATAGAAAGGAAATTAATTTATAACAATATGTGGAAAGAATGCAACTCTACTACCGTCATGTAGGCTATTAGTAATGGTTATATTATTCTTTTATTGAAAATGGTTGCTAGGTTGATTAGATGCTTGAATATTTTTTCATCCCCAAACTATGTCATCACACATTAATTACATGAATTGTAATTATTGGATGAATGAATTTAAAATGAAGGGTTGAATGTTAATGACTTCATTTTTTCTAATGACTTATCATATGATTTTTTCCATTCTTGTAAAAAGATTTTGGTAAAAGGCATATTTCAAACTTTTATAGCCTAGTTTTATGTTTAATAAAATAAACTTTTCCACATGGAAAAGCACTCATTATTCTTTTAATAATTATAAAATAACTATAATATATAAAAATGAAAATTTAAAATCAATGAAAACATAAGGAACCATGTCGTCCAATAATTTATGCCACCTGAATGTCATGATCAAGGTCATACAAGAAAAAAACTAAATTATAGGCTCATGTAAAAGTTCACATAATCATTATGAGCCCCATGCTCAGTACCCTATCTAAACTCCAAACCCAAAAGAAAGTATTCAACAATAATGTCTAAACTGCCATTCCATTGTATAGTCCTATATCCACGAAGGCGGCCTATGTACCATGTAGTGACCCAAATTGTGTGTGAGTAAAACTCATAAGTCTAACACCCATGGTGTCTAAAAAACAATATGAAATAATATTTATTAAAAAATTATGATAATATGTTCAATAATTCATATATTAATACAAAACTCGAAATAAGTCCTACTTAACATTGACCTCTAGGATAACACCCTAGGATAGCCCAAACCTACCTTGACATGATATCATATGTCACTTCCATTTCAAGATAATGAAAAAAATGACTGAATTTTATTTCCTTCCTCCACTCTCACCCTTAGGAAACACATACAATTGGCATTACGTCATGAACTAAAAATCAATCTTATCACCATCAAAAATACAGTAGTCATTCACCTCGCCATAATGTCTCAAGGAACCTATCCATTCATATATTGGCATCATGATACCATACATCTCACCCTTATGAACAATATATCTATGCATCTCAACCTCAAGAAACAATCCAACATGTTTCCTCCAATAAAAACCATGAATAGGAAAATAATATAAAATCAAAATACATTCATAACAATATACCTTATCAATTGAGAATAAAAGTATGAAAATATGGATTCCCATTTAAAATAAACCCATTTACCATTTCACGATTCATTAATTATCATATCATCAAACCATTATTCCCTTAATCAAATTCCATACAAATTATTCATTCACAGAATGTGTGATCCTAGTGAATCGCCAATTTACAAGTTAATCCAAAAAATTATAAATTAATCAATTTTATTTTAAAACTAAAGGGCATAAGTACATGTTTCTAATTGATGGATGAAGTTATGTACACCTCTTGGGTGGCCAGAAGTCATAATTCAAATTTCCATCAAACCAAACTGGGTCTATGGGAGGTCTAAGGATGAGAATTCATTCTAAACCATGGTATTTCAACTAACATTGGTCATGAACATGGATTTATAATTAGATCATATTAGTTTCACTTACTACAGAAACAAATGAGACCTTGGTGAGTAATTTTAAACCACATAGCTCAAGTAATGAGGAAGAAACCACAAGATTAAATGCCCAAATCAACATTAAACACCATGATCCGATATGACAAATGATTGATTCACCATGTAATGTCTTGGATAAGGATATATAAAAGGAATATAATATGAATCCACCAATAATAATCATATCACATTTATTCATGTCATCCAGATTGAAGAACATATTATGGAGGAAAATAATAGAGTTACAGAACTAAAATAAGCCTTGTGAAACCCTTCACAATCATTAATATCAAGTAATTTTTGAAATATGGGATAAATAAGATTAAATTTTTGATTTAGAGGGTATAAATATGAGATTTACCTCTTAATTCCAACCCAGATCAATGCCACTCACTAGCCAATGGTGTCCTCCAGAATTACTACTCGATTAGGAACCCATTTAGTTGGTTGGTGGGTTCCATCAGTTGGCTAGTGGGATACATGTAACTTTTCTATGAAATTGAAATTATAGTAGCTAAATCGTGGATTTTTCTGGATATCCAGTGGAACTACAACATCTCCAATGTTACATACCACAGCTATCCACCACAAACCAACTTCCACCGTGCCATCATGCACCTCTGAACACTATTATCATGAAAATAATGGGCTAGAACATAATTATTTTAATTAGAGAAACAAATTAAAAATAGTGAACATATTTTGGTAAAGATTGGGATATTACAGAGTTATTTTAAAGTCGTATCGCATAGTATTAATCTTGTTTTACCCATTTTACCCTTACAATGGTGACACCATATTTACCCAGATTTTTATTGACAATCACCAAAAGGGACCTATTTAATAAATTTGATCCTCACGATTCATAATATGGAATATATTTTATCAAATTAAAAAAATATAAGTGGTATAAATTACTTTTATGATAAACCAGGGAAATGTGATGAAAAATGGTTTTCCATAAAAATGAATATTTTTTGTATTATAATGATTTTATACAAAAATAAACATTCTCTAGATTCCAATTAAATTAATTGGATAATGTGTATTGAAAAAAAATCATGAAATTTCAAAACAAATTGATAAATTGGGACTTTTTAAATACTTCTAAATATGATATAGATTTAAATAAAATTTTTATTGTTCACTATTTACTGGACAAAAATAGAACTTTTAAAAAAATCGTCAAATTTCACCCTAAGATAATTTTGATATGATGAATAAATAAATTAATACCATTTTATCAAATAATGATTTTAAATGAGTTATTAATTAAATTATAATATCATCATGTAATATTAAATAAAATAAAAATTTGAATGAAATTTATTTTTGAAGCCTAAAATTACTTTACTAAAAATTGAGTGATTATTTTATAATAATTAATCAATATATTATTATTGATTGTGGCCATTATAAATTTTTTTCACAAGGTATTTAATTGAATTAATATATTCCAATTCAACTACTATGTTATAGTGGTCGTATTTCATGGTTCGTTTATGTTCAGTGTTGCATTTACTATATGATATCAGACATGGTCTTCTTTTAAAATATCATGGTATTATAAATACTGACCTTCCTGATAATCAAATGATAAGGCCCGATGAATATACTCTAATGATTGAATATTATGATCCGATTTTCCATCAGATTGATCATGAAAAGTTACACTAAAACATAGTTCATTACCTAATTACTTCTTATGTTCCTTCAAAAAATTAGATGTAAACCTTTGGATCAAGATCAGATACAATAGAGAAGGTAACTCCATGTAACATGGCTATTTTTTAAGATGGATTTGATATAACTAATATAATGTTATATGATCCTGAATAAGAAAAAATTGATAAAATTTACTCAAATGATAAATCATATTTCATTATTACCTCATGAAGTATTTAGTAATCTCAATAAAATATCCAAGGATATATGATCCCATTTTAATTCTGGATTTGGAAATGGATGTCACATCCCCATTAGCTGTTTTAATTCAGCTTTAACATGATAACTAGTCAAACATATCACAGAATAATCTGAAATTTATTACATCATTCCTTCCCACAAATAAAAGTAACAAGTATCTTTGTATATCTTAGTGCTACAATGGCAAATATAATATAAGGGGATATGAACCTCACTCAATAATTAATTTTTTAATTGAGAGACAACCAGTATATATGAACACTTCCGAAATCTAATCAATCGTTATTTGTTAATATTAAACACACTAAACTCTCCTCCCTTAACAAATTCCTTCTTTCATTGTAGACAATGTTCTTTCTTCTGATCAAACTTAATTTTTTATAACAGGGATAATTTTATTGATACTTGTGCCAAAATAAAAGGGGATTTCACTTACGAACTCCTAGATCCAGTTACATTAAATCAATAACTATTGTTTCATGTTCCGAATATACCATGGTTTTTGATGTATTATCCTGTTGACTCAAATAATTATCTGCCTATTTTTCTTTACCTTGATGATAATGGATCATACAATTGTAATAACTTATCAGTTCTAACCACCTTACCTATTTCATGTTAAACTATTTTAGTGTGAATATATAATTTAAACATTTATGAAGGATATATATATCACATTTCTACACATTTAAATGATTCCTATAAATTTTTAATGAAAAAATTACCATTGCAGGTTAAATATCACTAATTGGATAAGTTTTCTTATGGTGTTTCATATTTCATGATGCATGTGTTATTAATTTATCATTTTACATCAAAACACAACCAAGGCCCTTTATAAAAGCATCACTAAAATTAAGAAATTCCATATTTCAGAATGGAATGTCCAAAATTAGAGCATTGCCCAATCTTTTTTTTGATTCCTTAAAACAATCCTTATATTCCATTGTACAAATTAATCTAACTCCATTTCAAGTTAACATTTATAGTGGGTTAGCTAATCGAGAATGGGTTTCAAAAAAAAATGGTAATAACCTTCTAGTCCATAAACATATCAAATCATAAATAATTAATAGTTCTTTTCCATTATTCTTCTAGTTTTACTTTAGCAGGGTAAAATGAAATTCCTTCTTTAGTTACAATATGTCTAATTAATGAAATCTACCACAAATAAAATATATGTTTACTAAATTTTATCATAGGCCTCGTTAATTTTAGAATATTACATTAGTGGGTGCATTAGTTAACCCAATGAGAATAACCAAACACTCATAATAACCATACCTAGTTTAAAATGTTTTCATTGAAATGTATTCTTCATTTACCTTCAAATAATCATATATATAACTGAGGTAAATCTTGAAAAAATATTTATCCCCTAGAGTTAATCAAACAATTAATTGATATGAGGAAATATATACATGTTATCAATATTAATGTGATTTAATGCTCAATAATCAATGAAAACCCTCATAGAACTCTCTTTGTTTTTAACAAACAAAATAAAATCACCCCTAGATGATGTGAAAGGGTGAATGAAACCCTCATTATGTAATTTTTTTTAATTTTTTTCAACTCCAATAGCTTTTGTTGCACCCCAACCTTGTATATTAATTAATATAACTATTTTAATTATTTGTTTTATTTGATTTTTAATTTTTTTAGAAAAATGTTTGGGTTTGGTTTGCTGGAATATGGATTATTATTAGAGCATGGTTTGGAGACTGTGTGGCTACCCCCTACTCACTGTGTGGCTCGCCTGGTGTTGAAATGAAAAAAAATTGAAAAAAATGAAGTTACATGGAATTTAAAATAAAATATAAAAAATAAAATAATATTAAAATTATTATTTTAAACATAATAATAATGATAAATTTATTATTGGGATAATTATTATTATTTTTGTTGTTGTTATTAATTATTATTATTGGGAGTTTTGGTGGGTTTTAGGCCTGTGCGCGGGCACCGCAGGGTTATCAAAATTCATGTGGTCAGTCCAGTTGCTCGTGCAGCTACAGCTCGGTTCGTACATGGTTGTTTGATCCATGTGTGGTCACTGTGTTGTTGCCCACTGTTTATAATAAAATAATAAAAAATGAAAAATAAATTAAGAAAAAAAGGGTTTTATAATAAAAATTATAATCATCATATTATTATTACATTGAGTAATTATTATTATAATTATTATGAATAATATTATAATTATTATTAGTTTTGATTGTTATTTTTAATAGTTTTACTATTATTATTATTATAGATTATTATTATTATTATATTAGGATTACTATTATCATTTTTATGTTAGTTTTATTTTATTGTATTTTATTTTTTAGTGTGTTCTATTCCCTTCCCTTTTCTCTCCCACATAAACCTCATCTTTGTGTGATGCGTTACCCCCCATATCTATAACCCCTCCCCATTGGTGAATCTTTCTAGAGACCCCATGTCGGGTAACCTCCAACTAGCATGCCACCCTTGCCGATGCGAGCTCCAACTAGCACGCCACCCCTACTGGAATAAGCTCCAGCCCACGTGCCTCCCCGGCCATCACGACCTTAATCCAGTGCACTACCCCTACTGGCATGACACCATGCAGGCACGACCCCCCCCCCTTTCCGGTGCAGCTTTCCCCCTTCAGTATCCTCCATCTTCCTCCTTTTTTTCATTTTCTGGGATTCCTCTTAGTCTATGGTCATTCTCGACCAATGTTGCTATTTTCCACAAAACATGATGTATTTTTTGGTTTTTATGGATTATGTTTCATATATCTATGGTTTTGGAACCCTCATCAAGTGATTTCAGGTGTGCATTTCTATTTATTCCTAATATTTGAGGTAGGTTTCCCCTTGCACAATAGTTGTTAATTGAATATTAAATTGTTTCATGTTATTTTCACCCTCATTATATTATTTATATTATTATATGAGCCTTGGATTAATTATTTGTTGTGCAAGTGGGATGTTTATACCTTGTTTTGTAGTAAATGGAGTTGTTTTTTTTAAATGTGGAAACTACAAGTTTGATAAATTGCCCACTAGATTTCTCATGCGGTTTTTGTTATTTAGAACATTGTTTAACATGTTGAATTATCTTACAAAATGAAATTGGTGTTTTATTCCTTTTTGAGAGTTAAATTGAAATTATTTAATTTAATTTTCAACGCCTTTTGTGTGGTTTAATGCCTGGTTGGATTTTTTGGATTAAATGTGATTTAAAATTATTTTTTGGGATTTATAAAAATATTTTCTGAATTAAAAGAAATATATGGGTATCCTTATATAGATTTCCATGTATATTTTTTATAAAGATGTTTATAATAGGATTTATCATGTTTTGGCATTTTTTAAAAAAAATTGTGTTCCTTGAAAATGTAATCTTAGTGTTTCAAGGAGCCTACCTAAATGGGTTGTTGTTGAAAATGGTGTATTTACACCCCTTTATGAAAAGTGGTTTTTCCATATTGATATATGTTGGTGTTTTGGAAATTTTAAAGTCCAAATTGGAAACTTTTTGAATATGGTAAAAATAATTATTCTAAAACCCCCCATTGGATGAATGTCATGCCTTGTTATATTTAAAGGGTGGGATTTTCACATTGTGTAATCATCATGACCCATTATTGGAGGTCAACATTATAGACTCCTTGTGTTCTATTTGTTATATGTCATGTGAATCTGTCCATGGAGTGGCATGGGATGATGCCTATTGTTGATTTATTATTATATATGTATGATTGGATTCATGGTTGGGATCAGTTGTATCACCCCTATTTTTTACATGAGACATGGGTACTTGGTATATTGATAGATTTTTCTATTAATGATTTCAACACTGGTAGTTGATGTACTGACCAATGGCCCATAGTGGATGAATATATTTTGGTATATTGTTATGGTATTTTCCCTCAGTTTATCCTAATATAGGGTGACCGAGTGTATTGATCATTTTTTTATCATCATGTGTGTCATGCTACTAGGGGTGGGGTCTCATGTTTTAGTATCTTCTAGATTATTATTGATCTCCTGGGTTCACCTATATATATTGTATCTCAGTTGCTTGCAGTAATGGATGTGATATCTATATGTTTATTTTTATTTTCTTTATTGTGAAATCATAGTAGCACCTTCTAGTGTAGTACCTTTATTGGAATGTGATGTGTGGGTTTCAAAAGGGATTGTGAAAAATAAAATCAAATAAATGTGTTGTATCAACATTTGTGAAAGTTGAAAATGTATGATTCACTTACCCCTTGAAAAGTTTTTTGTATCACTAATGGAATATGCATTGTTTTGAAATAAATAAAAACAATGGGCCTTAAAATTTTATAAGGAAAATGTGTACAAAATAATTCTTTTATATATTTTAGTTCGAACATGAAATCAATAATTCCTTTATATTAATGGAAGTGCATTGGGGATAGATTATCGGGTCAGCCTACTGAGTTTTAATATTTATAACTATAGTTTTTTGTTTATTTTTTCTATTGCATAGGTTTTATATATAGTTCGGTCACCTTGGATGACATTTGATCTTTTTTAGAGATTGACCTATGTGGTCACATGGAGATAGTGTGGTCATCTGGTTTGGTTGGTTTATTTGTGCACTTAAGTTGTATTATCAAAATCATTAATAAAGGATGTTCAGTTCAGTTTCATTTATATTTTGAATAGGGTGTACAAATTCTACAATTTAGTTTTATTTATTTATTTATTAGGAGAATCGTTCCCTGTATGAACTCTTATGATGCCCTTAGTGATTTCTTTTGGCCTATGTGGATCGGGAATGCCTCTATGCCATATCCATGGATCATGCCATGTGACTGGTTCAGGGATGACTTGGGTAGGTTTATGAGAAAATATTATCAAAGCATGTCATCTTATAAAGGAAAATCCTTTTCAATGAACCCTTTCATAAATAGGTATGTCGATGTAGGTGGAGTATGATTGTTGGGACTCGTGGGGTAGGTGTAAGAAGAGCGTCGTGAACTATTTATCATTCTGATACATGGGTTTCTATGGGGATTCTGGTCTTATAATTTTATTTGGTATTTATGGAATGTTTGGTGATTGGGATATGAAAAGGGTAGTTGGTTCAATGTCTTCTATGAGCTCTTAGGAATGGTAAATCCATTTGGAGTAGGGGGTATTTTCCTAGAGGGCTCTCAGTGATTGTGGAGTGTTTGGAATATAGCATCCAACCATATGGTCAAGTCACCCACCAACACTAGTTCATTTTTTTGGATCTCTTGGGCCTTTATTGAAATATGAAAATTGTTTTAAAAATCTTTTTGTGATAATTGTGGAAATGGTTTTCAATGGGATGGTTTTATTTTGAAAATATGAGAATGAATTTTCTTTATTTACACTATGATGGGTTTTGGAATATTGGGTTTCTATGAAAAAAATATTGGGATAAAGAAGAAATGATTTAATGGGATTTTACTTCCTTAATCTAAACTTATTGTTTGTTGAAATAAAGTGTTTGAAAATAATATGAGATATTTTTAAAAGTGTGTCTTGTTTAAAATTATTTGAATTGGATAAATATGTTTTTGAAATTGGCTCAGAACTGTTGGGGTTTTTCAGAAGGGGTGTTTTGTTAATCAAAATGGGGTTAGATCTTGATATCTAGAGGATTATGAAAAGTCACTTTGGTGAATTATTAAAAATGGAAAATGGTTTTTTGGAATGAAATGTATGATCCTGAATTTTGTTTTTATGTTTACATGAATTAGTTCATTGCATTTCCTTTTCTAGTGGTTGTCCACATAGTGCTTCGATGGGTGATCATGGTGCAGTTGTAGGTGATTACCTATTTTTGGTATTTATTGTTGATCAACCTAAAGATATTATTCTTGAGTTGTGGAATATGGATCCACCTCTCTTTTATGGTCAACAATTCCCTGAAGTAGTAGAGGAGTGGATGTGAACGATCGAAAAGAAATTTATCCTCATTGATTTTCATGATTCATTGAAGATTATGATTTCATCATTCATTATTGAAGGATAATCTTGGTTGTGATGGAAATTAGTGTCTCAGAACAAGCCATGTGAAGATCATACTAGGGAGTTCTTCATGTCTTTCTTTATTAATCAGTATTTATCTGAGAATGAAACAGTGAAAAGGGGGACTGATAATTGATATTTGTAGTATGGTTATGGATCAGTTTTGGAGTATTTCAATCAGTTTGTAGATTTACTCCATTATGATATAGGTTATGATTCAAATGATTCCATTAAGGCTCCATGTTTTGAGGTTGGGATTCATTCTGAACTATAGTCGAAGGTGTCAGAGTTCAATCTATATTTATTTTACAAAGTGGTAAGAAATGAGTTTCATGTTTAATCCGTGATAGTAGGAGTTAACGACGTAGTCCTCCCTCCTTCAATCCATAAGAGTAATGGGGAAGATTCTGGTCAGGAGATGAGGAAGTAGTTTAAATATGATGTAAGATGTAATGGAATCAAATGGCCTATGTATATTTTATCAACATCTGGAGATAAATATATCCTCATATTCTATCATTGTGGATAGTTGAACCATAAAATGATATCATGTTCAAATGCTACGAATCCCTGCTAAGTCTGTCGATTCTTGGGTCACTTGCAGCGATTCTATCTGGGTGTTTCTAAAAGCGTCGCGGATGAAATACTGAAAAGAGACATGCTATTGGAAATTTGTTTGAAGTTTCTTTTTGTGTGATTTATTCTAGTGTAAGGGATCTATTTTCATCGTGTTTTTCATGGTGGAAATGTAATGGACGTTTTCAGTATTTTTATGAATTCTTGTATTCAATAAAAGTGTGGTTTTATTTATAGAATTATAGTCTTACACTTTTTATCTAATCGGGAGAATTATGTACTTGTCAGGGATTAGCAGCTCTTGACTGCAAGGTAGTAGATGCTTCATACATCAGAGCTCCATCCATAGGTCATAGAGTTTAGTTGGTGTGTAGTCAGGTTCCATGGAGGTTTAAAGAGTCGTGTTATGTTTATGGATCCACCATTGTGGTGAGGTAGTTCTAGTGTTTCATTTATGGTCTCTCTATCACTAAGAATTCCATCTAGTTACTAGAGCAGGGTGTAATTATCCCTTAGGATTTGTCCATAATGTGCCTTCTAGTATGTTAGTCCTTGATAAATTTCCTCATGTGGACCACCCATGTGAGCCAGGCATGGTCTTGGGATCTATTTTTTTATGAGCCTCGAGTGTTGGGTAGTTGATCATTGTTGTTTAGTGGTCCATTCATTGGGTCCCTACCCACCAAGACTATGTGGTGGGAATTTTTTCCAGCATTGGAGAGGCCCATTTCTGGTTCATCTTGAATTTCCATTTCATCGTTCTTATTTATCTCTTAATGGTGAGGAAACCCACTACATGTCTCATTGAGTTTTCCTTGAAGATTTTATCGGAATGTAGATTAATTATAATGGTGGTATGTCTGCTCAGACCTACCCTCTATTGGTGATCTATTTTAGGTTTGGGTTCGGTTAACTCGGTTGATGCATCTTCTTTAAAGATCGATTGATTTCATAGTTTCCTTTTTGGTTTTGGTGAGCATGGGGTTTCGTGGGAGAAGTCCCGATGGTTTTGTGTTGTATTGGTTTTGTATGTGGTGGTTTTATGATTATTAATGTTTACGGGAAGTGGTTGTAGGTTTTTATCATTTCGGGCTGTGAGGTTGAGTTTCATTGGTGGTTGGTGAAATGTCCTCTGATTAAGAGGATAGATCATGTTGATGTAGAATCCTTAGTCATTGATCAATAGATTGGATAGTGTCTTGGATTTCTAGTAGTGGAACGCATTAATGGTGGGGAGAATAGTTGCACCCCGACCTTTTATATTAATTTATTCAATTATTTTAATAATTTATAGTCTTTGCTTTTTTATTTTTTATTGAGATATTAATGTTTTGGGTTTGGGGTCATCTAACACATTGTAAGATCATGGTTTGGAGACCGTTTGGCTACCCTGTGGTCAATGTACAGCCCACCCGATGTTAAAAAAAATTAAAACAATTTAAAATATAATAAAATTTAGTTCAATCAAGGTTAAAATATAACATGAAAAAAACTAAATTGAAATTAAATGTACAATTTTAAAAATAATAATAATAATGATGATAATATTATTATTGGGATTATTATTATTATTATTATTATTATTATTATTAATTATTATTTTTATTTTAAGTTTCGGTGCATTATAAACTGGTGCGTAGACAACGCACAGTTAGCGGAAATCATACAGTCTACCCTAGTTCTAGTTTGACAGCTTCTATAATGGGAGGAAGATACACCATGATTCGTTCATGGTTGTTTGATCCATATGGGGTAGCAATGTGGTTTCCTTGTGTTTAATGTAAAAAAATAATGATAAATAAAATAATTCAATAATATTAATAGTAATAAAAATATTCTTACTATTATTATGATAGCTTATTATAATAATTAATATGAATAATATAGTAATTATTATTAGTGTTGATTATTATTATTAACAGTTTTAAAATTATTATTATTGTAGTTTATTGTTATTAAATTATTAGGATTACTACTATCATTTTTATGTTTATTTTTTTATTTATTTTTTAGGGTTTTTATATCCCTTTCCCCTTTCTCTCCCACATAACCCTCTCCTTTCCCCCTCCTGGGGTGGTGTGGGACCCCTCCTTGCTATAACCCCTCTCCTCTCGCTCCTATTTCTGGTGACCACCTGTCTCATTACATCTAGCTAGTGTGACGCCCTACCTGCTGTGACCTCTAGCCAACACGTCACCCCTACCAGCGTGACCTCCTGCTGATGCACTGATTTAACCTCCAGTCAGTGTTCCACCACTACCAGCATGACCCCCCTTTCCAGTGCGGATTTCCCCCACCAGTGTACCCCTTCTTCATTCTTCATAATTTTTTCTTTTTCACTGTTTCATATTCTTCCTTGATCATGATCGATATAATGGGTTGTTTTCCAATGATTTTTCTAGAGGTTTTGGGTTTTTAGGATTTATCTTCATAGATCTAGGGTTTTGAAACCATTGTTGACTGATTTCAGGTGTGCATTTGGATTCCACCATGGATTTGAGGAAGGTTTCCACTTGAACTTGCCTTTGTAATTTAAGATTCATCTATATCATGCTATTTTTTCACTCTCTATATTCTCTATATTATTAAACGATCCGTGAATGAATAATTTAGAGTGTTAGAGGATAGTTAATGCCTTGTTTTATCATAAATAGCCTTATTTTGATAAAAATGTGTAAACTGCATGTTTGATAAAATTCCATTCAATATTTCACAAGTGGTTTCTGTTAGTTAGAACATGGTATTCCATCTTGAATGAATTTAGGGCCTGATAATTTGTGTTTTATGCCTTTTTGAGTGTTAAATTGAAATTGTTTTATTAAATATTGCATTCCTTGTGTGCGGTTTAATGTCTACACAGATTTTAAGGGTTTAATGAGATATAAAATTATTTTTTGTATTTGATAGATATATTTTATGTGTATGAAAAATTATTTTGGGTTCATTATATGGTATCTCAAGTGTATTTGTTTTTATAAGGAAACATGTGTTGGGTTTTACCCTGTTTTGGCATTTTTTTTAAAATTGATGGTACCTTACATGTGTAAATTTAGTGCATTAAAGAGTTTATATAAATTTATAGAATTTGTAAATTGTGTGTTTACACCCCTTTATAAAAAGTGGAATTTTTATATTGATTAATTTTGGTTTTCTGAAAAACATAATGTCTGGTTTCCAACTTTGTGAAAATGGTGAAAAACGTTATTTTAAAAATACTCATTGGATGACTCTCATATCTTGATATATTTAATGCGTGGGATGTCCTAACTATGGAATATTCATGACCCATTATTAGAGTTCTTTGGTATGGACTCCATGATTTCTATTTTTTAAATGGAATATGATTCGGTCCTTTGAGTGGTATGGGGTGATGCATGTTTTTTATTCATTTTTATATATACACATGATTGGATTCATGGATAGAATCAGTCTATGCACACCTATTATTTACATTATACATGGTAAATTAGTATATTGATTGAATTTTCTAAGAATAATTCTTGGACTGGTACTTGACGTACCGACCAGTGGCCCATAATAGGTGGGTATATTTGGGTTTAATGTTATGATATTTTCCCTCAGTCTACCATGAGATAGATTTGTTGAGCGTATTGAGTGTTTTTGATTTATTAATGTTTGTAATATTGTGGGGTATGGGGTCTCATTTATTAGTATCTTCTATATTATTATTGATCTACTCGTTTTACTTATATCTATTGGCTCTTAGTTGCCTATAGTAATGAATGTGATATTTGTATTCTTCTCTCCACTATCCATGTTGTGTATTGATTGTAGTGGTTTCTTTTGTAGTTTTATTCAAGGAATGTGAGTTGTGTTTGTCAAAAAAAATTTGGAAAATTTACTTTATAGAAAAAACATTTATCCACTTTTGTGCCACTTGAAAATGGAAGCTTCACTTTCCCATTAAATATGTTTTGGAATCACTAATGGAACATACATAAATTTTAAATGATGAAGGGTAATGAGCCTTACTTTTTTTATGTATTATATGTATAAAATCATACATTTTATATATTGTAGTTAAAACATGAGATCTATGTTTCTTTTATTTTAGAGTAATTGCATTGGTAATATATTTCTAGGCTAGAATACTCAGTTTTAAAAATCACACCCATAGTTCTTTTCTACTATTATACCTTGTGTAGCATTCATATTGTGTTCAGTCACCTCGGGAAATGATTGATCTTGTGTTGGAGATTGACCCATGGGATCACATATAGATAGTTTGATCATCAGGTTCGGCTGGTTTATTTGTGTAGGTCAAATGTATTTTCAGATTCTTTTATAAATAATGAATTTTTCAGTTTCATTTATATATTGATCTGCATGTACACCTTTTGCTGTTTATTTTTCATTATTTTTTATTTGGATAAATCATTCCATACTTATTTTTTTGTTGATGCCATTGGTTCTTGTCTCCAGCTGGGGAAGAAGTGGAATGCCTCTCGGGCCTTTCCATGGATCATCTTGGGTGACCAGTTTAGGGTCAACCGAATTTGGTTCATGACACCATCAAAAAATACATTCAATATGGAGGGTTTGAAGTTGTCCAAACATCATGAACTGATTAAAGGGGGAATTCAACATCTTATTCAAAAATATAACCAGTCATATCATCGAGAATTATATCCAAAAACAATTTACCATAGGCACAACATTAATCCAAATAATTACCTTTTTCGGTGATATATAAAAGATAACTTTCACCCTT
Organism: Viscum album; assembly: GCA_963277665.1. NCBI lineage: Eukaryota > Viridiplantae > Streptophyta > Magnoliopsida > Santalales > Viscaceae > Viscum > Viscum album. The sequence continues at coordinate 1,079,959,165 of OY728162.1, read as the reverse complement.
ATATTCAATCAATTTCATAGCTTCTTGATATGTTACCATAGGTATAGTCTCATTTGAATATAAAAATTGAAATTTATTTTTGGAAATATTAATATAAATTCTTTTTCTTTTCAATATATCTTAGCATGATACGTCACGACCCATCCCCCGGGGCTTGTGCCGTGACTACCCCAAGCCTGCCTTCCATAGGCCAGGGGCTGGCGACCAGCCCCAAAGGTGAAATTACCTAATATTGGGAAGGATTTTCCATTATAACATTAAAACACACACAACAGAGTACGAGATGGAAGCAAGAAACTAAGTAAAATTGTATACAAAAGAGTGATGAAAAGTAAAAGGTGGGTGGAAATACAAGCCCAATTGTAATGTACAAGGAAACATAAAGTACAATAACTGGAAAAAGTGAAAATAGATCATTGATCATCCACCATGATATCCTACCTGAGTGGTAGGTACAGATAGCGTCCACATCACTCCACATCGATCAGTCTCCACCGTGTACCATCACACTGTGTGATCCACCTCCAGGTACCATCTAGTCCTAGTACACTCAGCCTCGGTCATCGTTGTCCGTCGTCTGCATCCACCACAACGTGGTGGGGGAATAGCCCATGTAGTTGTGAGTATAACGATACTCAGTAGGGACCCCGAGACCCCCAAGGTCACACAAAATCCAACAAGGATAAACCACAATGTATTAAATCAATAGATAAATGCACTTAGGTATATGACCATACATATACCTATGTTATCATGTAATCCATCTCAATCATGAGGTAATCAAAAAAGTTACAGACTCAGATCAACCATGATTTTTATTATCGAAACCTCGGCTGCTGGAGAACTCCTCCTCTATCAAGTAATGTGGGATTGCCGCGACACCAAGGATTATCCCACTAACCTTGAACTATTGAGGTACTACTCCTGATGAGTATTGTGGGTCTGTTGTGTTTCCAATGCGCTCCCCACCGTGGGTTTTCCGTGTCACCAAGGCGCTCCACCTCATAGCCTATTGCGGTACCTCTCCTTTCAAGTACCGTGGATCTGCCATGACACCAAGACACTCCAAACTATTGGTCTTCCATGACACCATGGTGCTCCTCGCTGGGCTAGTAGAGTCACTACGAGCCAAAATGGTCAGCAGTCCTCAAGTCTCAGCCATCTACATGGTCTCTACACTACACTTGATCGTCTCCTGTAGGATCTGCTCCATGAGCTACTGGTCGATACCCCAACTATCAAGAAGTACCATGAAGAACTATCTCAATGGTCGGCCACGTCATAGAGGTCTCAACGCAATAGACGACGCATTAATTGGGCGCATGTTCTGTGTGTTATTAGACATTTGGTCCCAGTGGCCTGGTTGGATTCTTGCTCGATCCAACCTGAAGGTATCTCAACTATACCCAAAACTCCAGTGGGTTATACACAAAGGGACCTTCGTGCTCCAAGAATACCGGTGCCACTAACGGTCTGTCAAATGGTCGTCTGGTGCCAATAATATGGCCAATGAATGTAAAGGGTCGTAGTGGGACTGTGTCCGATCCGACTCGGTCGGACAGACCTGGTCTGGGTTGACCCGGTTAGACCTATTGGGTTTGGCTTGTCCCATTGGGTGGGCTAGCTTGTAAGGTTCGGCATGGCCTACTGGGCCCAGCCCAGTAGGCCTCTTGGGCGGTTCGCCCTGACGTCGGGGATGGTTCGGCATGGAGCACCGTGAGGGTGCATCTCGGGAGGTTGGGCTACCTAGAGGCCTACAAGCAGGCCAGGTGGGAGCCGTGTAGGCCGGGTGGCAGCCCGGTAGGCCGAGGGGTGGCCGGTTGGGTGAGCGGAAGGCCGACAGGAGGTCGTGGGGAAGTTGGGTGGCGGTCTGGCGGCCGGGCATGCCGACGGGTAGCCGGTCATGCCAGCGGGCGGCCGTGTGGCGGTCGGGCAGGCACGTTGTCACGTCTTGGCGGCGTCCATGCAGGCCGGCTAGGCACGGTTCGAGCCTGCACGGGCCAGTGGGGTTTTGGCCAGGGCGCATGAGAGGTCGACAGTGGCCGAGAGCTGGGAGTCGTGGCAGGCCTGCGGGTGGCTTGGAGGCCGGCGCGGCTCAGTCGGGTGGGTAGTGCAGTTTGGATCGAGGGGATGGAGACGATTCAGTCAGAGCGCCACGTGGGCAGCGCGGTTCGTGAAGACCGTGGGTAACGCAGTCGTTGCCTTCGTCATTCTATCGCCTCATCACCATGATGATGATCATCACAAACAAGAATGTCGGAGGGGTCAGTCCATGTTCGCTTGGCCCCCACCGTCCGTTTTTAGGGTAGTAACATTTGTCTCTTCAAGAAGTAAGAAAGATGAATTTCAATTGTTTTACAAAAACCGCTACGATTCCTTTCAAACTGAGGAAGTGAAATGGAATGTAGTAGTACTCAATGTAACCCATACCATGATCATTGGTCGTCGACGGAGTTGCGGGGAAGAAGATGGTGTTGTCGCCATTCATCCCATCCACTGCACACTTCTAATCCCGAGCTCACACATCAGTTGTGAAAGAAGCTCCACATTGGTAGGGGTCCGAGGAATAAGTTTGAAGAAGATCATTGTTGGCGTTCTTCATTAGAAGAACACGTTCTTCGTTGTTTGTTGGAAGGTGAGGTTCTTCGTTGGAGAACTCCTTTTCTCCCCAGCTCTCCTCTCCCAAAAAATGAAACGATGTGCCAAATAATAGATTATAAAACATATTATATTTTTGGTAATATTTCAAAATGAAAAACTAAACATATTTTGGGACATTAAAATCAATGGGAGGATTTGGCCCCATTAAATGGGTTTGTTGGAAACTATAATGTGGAGGAATCTCAAAAGGCTCCTCCACATTAAAGACAAGGGTTTCATTAATTTTCCACTCCTCTCATTTAATAGGGGTCAGGTGGTCCCCACCCATATTATTCAAATTTGGAGGTTATGTGGTCTTGGGTGGTCCCCACCACATTAATCCTCACATGGGAGGAGGAGGAATGGTGGTCCCCACCACCATAACCACTCATGGGTGGTTCTATCTTGGTGGTCCCCACATCCAACCTCCAAAAAGAGGTTAGAGATCATGTCGGACCCACCTCCAAACACCCACATGGCGGCTCCAATAAACATAAAGTGAAGCTCACTATATTTTGTTATTTTCCATGAACACCCAAAAACTAACGTTTATTCTCAACCCAGTGACGTCGATGTGAAAGTCTCCTTTAGAGAAGATGGGCGTTGCGAGTTCAACAGTGCCCTTAGATTTCAATTCCGAGCACCGGTTAAAAACTTATAAAAACCCATTCATACGTTTACTGAACGTACCTGAACAAAACATCATAAATTTATTTCGGGAACACCGGGCCTCAGAACCATGCGCCGTCAATATTTGCGGACTCGTAAAATTCAATGTATTTAATGAAAAACAATTCCATGGAATTTTTGGGTCTTTAAATTCTCCCCAAAACATGTCTTTACATCCCCAAAGCTATAACTTGAACTATGGGAACATGTGGGGGTACTTAGCATGCATCTGAGACTCCTGCTCCTATGTTCTCTCAAGGAGGATCTCTTGCTACCAGCAGACGCACCCCAGAGGTATCGACCTACCACATAGAAACCACTCCTGTTGATCCTATATATCCACTGGAAACTCTGTAAAAGTCTCCCCGTCGTCGAAGTCCATATCTCCATGGTCGATGATGTGACATGGGTCGTTCACATATCTACTTAGCTGGGAAACGTGGAAGACATTGTGCACCAGGTGAAGCTGAGGTGGAAGAGCTATTCGGTATGCCAACTCGCCAACCCGGTTGAGGACATGATATGGTCTGATGAATCTCGGAGATAACTTGCTGCCACGACCAAATCTCTATAAACTTCGTCGAGGTGAGATCCATAGAAATACATGGTCACCATCCTCGAACTCCAGAGGTCTCTGTGTACTGTCATCATATGACTTCTTCCTGCTTTGTGCTGTCTTTATCCGATCCTGGATGATGTGCACATTCTTTGTGGTAGACCGTACCATCTATGGTCCCACCAGTGCTGACACCATTGGGTCTGTCCAGCATAAGGTCGATCTACAAGTTTGACCGTATAACACCTCAAAATGTTCCATCCCTATGGTGGCGTGATCGTTGTTATTGTATACAAACTCCACCAAAGGTATGTGATTCTCCGAGCTACGACTGAAGTAGAGGACACAAGCACGCATCATGTCCTCTAGGGTCTGAATTATCCGCTCAGTCTGGCAATCCATTTGTGGATAGAATCGGTGCTCAAATGAAGTTGCATCCCAAAAGCCTCCTACAACCCCTTCCAAAGCCGGGAAGTAAACCGTGCATCACGATCAGAGAAAATAGATTAAGCTACTCCATGTAGCCGCACAATCTCCTACACATAGAGGCTTCCCAATATATTTAATAAACACTGCTCTCTGATCTTTGGGAAGTGGGACGATTTGGTGAATCATCCGACGATCACCCAAATAGAGTCTTGACCCCTGGATGTACGTAGAAGTCCTTTCACAAAGTCCCTTGATATCCCATCCCACTTCAACTGTGGGACCTCTATCGTTTGTACCAAGCCTTCTGTTACATGGGGTTCTTCCTTCACTTGCTGACAGGTGAGGAATCTAGAGACAAGATCCGCTACTGCATTTTTCATGCATGGCCACAAGTGCTGTCGTAGAAGGTCATGGAACATCTTCACTACTCCTAGATGTACCGCTAGAGGGAATGTGTGGAACTCTATCAACACTTCCTCCTAAAGTGACACTGGTACCATGGTACGTCCTCTGAAAAGGATGAATTGATCCCCACCTTCATAAAATCAATCATGTACCTATCCTATGGGTATCTGAGCATGTCATGTCTCCCAGTTAGTGTCCCATGTTATGCCTCCCTAACTCGATGAAGAAGTGGGGGAGTGACTGTAAGAGACTAAAGGAAGACTTATCTATCTCTATCCATAACGAATATCAGTAAAGTAGTGACCAACTCTGTCACCTCTCCTAGTAGCTTTATACCAGACCTCCTACTTAGCGCATCTACAACAATGTTCCCCTTCCTAAGAGTATACACAATATCGATGTCATAGTTCTCGAATAACTCAATACAACGTCATTGTTTTAGGATCAATTCCTTGTGAGATAAGATAGACCTGAGACTCTTGTGATCAGAGTACACAGTAAAACTATCCCCCATCAGATATTATCACCACATATTCAAGGTGAATACCACTACTGCAAACTCCAGTTCATGGGTAGAATTGATCGGCTCATGTTGTCTCATCTGTTGAGAACCATATGTGATCACTACTCACTCCTGCATCAGGACACATCCATGTCTGGTACCTGATGTGTCGTAGTAGACTATGTACCCAAATCCTTCCTATGGATGCCTCAAGATGGGGGTCCAAGTCGGCCTCTACCTCAGATCCATAATTCTTTACTGTAATCTCTCTGACCACATGATGGGTTACCCAATCTTCATCAAGGATGATAGTAGTGTTGAAACTCTAGAAAATTCTGGAATGAATCGCCGGTAGTAACCAGCCAAAAATAGGAAACTTCGTACCTCCATCACACTCTAGGGTGGCTCCCAAAAAGTACAACATCAATCTTCGCTAGATCCACTGCAACTCCAGCCTCCGAGATGACATTTCCCAAAACATGAACCTATTGGATCCGTAATGGCACTTCCGGAGCTACCATAAAGCTAGTTCTCTCAGAGTGTGTCCATTACTACCAGCAAATGGTAGGAATTCTACTCCTCATTATTCAAGTAGATTAGTATGTCATCGATGAAGAATACGACAATGCGACTATGGTATGGCTGAAAAATCCTATTCATGAGTCCAACGAACACGTTTGGAGCATTGTATACACCGAAAGGCATAACCAATAACTCGTAGTGGCAGTACCGACATCAATTCAATATGAATGTTTTGTATCAAAAAAATCAACATCAAATAACCATAAAATCCATCAAAGGATGTTGAAATAGAAGAAATTAAAACTATTTGAGAGAAATATCCTTTTTTGAAATCATTTGAATGTCAATTAATTATAAAATAAAATATTTACATTGAAAATATTCTTATTATCCTATAAGATAAGCTTCGACGATTTTATAATGGTATTAAATAGCTGCACCTACCTTATAAGTTAAAAAAGAAATTCTTACCTTAATTCTTTCGAAATTTTTTAAAAGGACCTTGTTTGGAAAACGACGGAAGGATTCCATTAAAAAAACATATAAAAAGTAAAACAAGTGTATAAATGACATTAACCCATAGTCTATAAAATAGGTAGAATTTTTTGAAATAAATTTTTATGAAACATGGATGTGGATGATAAAGAGATCCTAGTAGATAATTACGTATAAACAACCTCAGATAAGTAAGAGATTGTGAAATAAACACTTACCGTTTACTTTTATTTGGTAGAGGGTAGGTTAACCTATTTTATAATGGTGGAATAATTTTTATTAAATTATAAAAGAATAATATACATTAATATGATATCATATATGATCTTTTTACATTGTTTTGTTAATATTATCTTAGTATTATTGTCGTTTCGGGTGTTAACAGATTTATTTTCCTTTATATTATTTTTTATTTGTGTCATATTTGTTATGGATGGGAAGTATCATATTAATATCCAAAATTATATCAATTCATAAAACATTATTTTTAATCATCATATAGAAATTGTTCTTGAATGGATACGATGGGGGAATGAATCTCATAGCTACGTGGAGACGGTAAACCGTACGTACGCACGAGCGACAACATCATTCTATTGATTTTAAAATAATACATAATTGGATGGAATATCATATATAAAGAATCATTATCATGTTATATTTATTATTTAAATGAATTAAACATCATTATTATACCCATCCAAATAATAATGTATTGAATAACAATTACACCATGACGTGGATATGGTAATCCATACGTATGCACATATGGTGACATGTCATTAAAAGGATGGATAGAATAATGAATATGGATACAACATATTAATAATAACATAATAATATATAGATGAATCTGGATTTATTAATTTAGAATTTAAATAACAATGAAAGAAGATGTGGATGAAGAAAAGAACTTGAAAGAGGGTGGTGAAATTATTACCTCTTCTTTGGGATTTTCATTTTGATATGATCTAAAGGGCTCCATAAGTTGGATTTCTGTATAATGTATGTCTTTTATGACTCATTGAGGGATGTTTAGAGGTTATTTGGTCAGGAGTTGGATGACCCAAAAGGCTTCGAATGTGTGAATTAGATAGAAGGGGGAGTTCCCTTTTATAAGAGAGGTGAGGGGCACCTTAGGAAAAGCTTGAAATATTATTTTATAATAAAATACTTTTAGGATTAAAATGGATGTAAGAGGGTTAAATTAAATTATAAGTTGGGTATGGGTCTCAAATCACTCAACCAACAGGTTATAGATAGGATTGTGTCAATATATGAACTTTATCATTTAGATTTAACTAATAGTTAAGTTGTTTGACATTTACCATGTGTCTTTGTATTTCTATATAATATTGTTTATAAACATACAAAATAATTCCAAGAGAACCCAAATTGGATAATTATTGATAAACCTATCATTATATAAGTCCTTTGGCCAATCCTTAGATTTTTAGGAATAGAATATCAATTAATAATATAATATATTTTAAAAAACTCTTTTATGTAATTTTTGACACTATTTGGTATTTTGTTTTTTCTAAATTCATAACAACATTATTACAAAGAAAAAAACTCTTATAACCAACACTAATATGTCATATTAACCTAGAAATTTTTTTAATTCATAAAATTTCCTAAATTACATTTATTTGGATATTTATAATATTAATTATTTTTATATTTCATTAATTAGGTAATTACTACATCACCATTGTGTCATAAATAAATTACATTATTTAATGTCTAAAAATTATAAATAAAAAACCATTATGTAGGAAGTAGTTTTATATTTCTAATGAATATTTATAAAGTAATTTATCTTATGAATAAAACTACATTAAAAATATTTTAGTTATTAAACATTGATTTTAACTCTTCTAACTCTTATTTGAATTAAATAACAATAAATGTCATAATAATATACAAGTGAACCATATAGGTTCATATTTTATTCCTAAAGTTGTTCTTGGTTGACTTATACTTAGACAATTGAATTAAGACATGTTTTAGGGTAATAATAATATCATTTTTACCCCTAATTACCCTGTTTACTTTTAACTGTGGTAATAAAAGTAAAAAGTTATTAATCACCAAAAATTATTTTTATCATATTAAACCACATTTTAATACATTATATTAATTGTGTCTCTAGCTGTTTCAATATTCCACACACAGTAGTGGTAAAATAATGTTTTATGTGAATTTGAAAATTTTTCAAGGAGGTGGGTAAAAGACTATGAAAAGTTCGAATAACAAATTATAAATAAAAAATTATTATAAACTGAAACCAATTAATTATATTGAACATATATAAGAATTATGTGTGTATTTTGACCTAAAATAAATTTAAATATTAAATTATTTAAATAAAAATTCTGTTTTAAACTATAACTCAGGGTTTTTTCACTATTCATCAAAAATTTAATGTTTTCAGAAAATTATAAAAAATTCACCCTAGGATAATTTTGATATTCTGAATCCAAAAATGAAGTCCATTTTGAACGAAAAAAATTATAAAATTTGAATAAGTGGGTATTAGTATTCATAACAGCTAGTTTGATTGTTTGTGGTGTGTTAGAACTCAAAGTTGTGTACAACACACACTACTATATTATTCAAAGAGAAGCATACCGTGGAAGCTTAGGGTATTACAGTTAGACAATTATTGTTTCCGGAAAAAAATTTACAATTATAACTATATAATGATTCATATTCAACCTTGTTACATTAATAACTCTACTGAGAGTTTGTATACAAGTTTTATTTATATTTCATGCGGTGGTATTTTTATTTTACATTTGAATTTACTAAAAATAAAATAATGTGCAGATACCAAATAAAAAAAATACATTTCATAATTTGAATAAAATAATATAAATGTCTCCACCCCATTTGATGGTCCAAAATCTTGATTAGAAGTAGAAAATGACTTCTCCGCGCCTTTCTACATTATATTCTCATGATTCCCATAATGTGTATCTAACTCAAGATAAATATTTTTATAGTGGCCTAATTCATTAAAATTAAAACATTTTAACACAATTTGACCCCATAATTTGTCATTACTGGTCAGATAAGTACTCTTTTTTTTCCAGTTCCTCACCAAAATCACTAAACATACCACACTAGAAACAATTTAATGATAATGTTAGATATTCCTTAAAATAATTCTTACCATATTTGGCATATGTTAGGGTCCTACCTCCAAATTTCCTTGTAGGATGTTCTCCAATTTTTTCTGACATTGAACATTTATTATTGTTGAAGTCATGGGATTCATAAGCAATAATAAATTCCATCTAAATATTCTATACACACCAGAAAATTTACTCATATCTTTTAAATTCATAGGAGCCCAATTATTATTTTTTAGTTTGGTTTCAGACCTTTGTAAAACTTATGAATTTTTCTCTCATAGTACCAATTTAAAATTAGGTTACAGCATTGAAATCTGGTAAAATTTTGAATATATGTTGCAAATGAGTCCACTTCCCATTGCTTCAAATCTAAAAATTTCCATTCCATTCCAAATAAAAGAATAGTAGGAAAATATTTTTTATAACAGAATCCTTAAACACTGTTCATTACATGGAATCGATTTCATTTTTATCATATGTATTTTTTATTAATGGACACCAATGATATGTTTCAGCTTCAAAATTGTAAACTGAAAGAGTTACGTTTTGAAGCTCTGAAAAACCAAAACATCAAATAGATTCTCCAAATCATTTATCATTCCTTATTATACCACGTGTTATATGGTTTTTCAAAATGCATAATGGTGTAGTTTCAGGAAATGTTCTACTATTGGCGAGTTATTTTGCAGAAAATTTTGTTTCCCTATTGTATTGGTTCAAAAATTTACATCCTGCATTAATTTAGTTTACATATCCACAAACTACAATAATCAAACTCCAACCATTTCAGGTTACTGATTCTGAATGATTTTTTCCAATTATTTAATTAATACTTAATTATCTATATTACCTCTATGAAAAAATGATATAAAATAGAAAAAATTTGATGAAGTAACATGGAATCCCTTATATTAATAAAAAACATTATCATGATAATATGACCATAAAATATCATCCCCGTGTTGTATTTCCTTATTAACATCTTATCTTATAATGTTATCTGAAACCTACTTTGATACCCACTATAACACCGAAAACAAATAAAACCCTTAATTTCAAGATATATAGTAAGGGTTTCATTTCCCACCATTACCATGACCTTTTATGTTTAGTGTTTTTGAAAATTGGGAATTTAATTACATTACAAATTTGAAACTTCCACATAGTGTAAAGTGTTTCCACAAAATATATTCTTATGTTCACACTCTTGTTTCATTTGTGACAAACTTTATTTGGTATATAAGATTCACCATAATGAGAATAATTAAATTTTTATCGTTCATAAACATCTTTAAATACTGTAAAATCATTTGAAAATGTGGGATGAGCACATAAATATCTGTATGGTATAGAAAAATAAAGGAAACCCATTTTTTTGTTAAAAAACATGAAAACTGAAGAAAGATTTTTTATTTTCACATAATAATATTTAAGATCTTAACCACACATGAAATAAATATTTGATCTAGAAAATCATTAAAACTAATAAAAATAAAAAAACCATGAAGGTATCTTATGTAATCATATTCATCACCCTTTTGAAATCACCCATTCAATACGAATAACCTATTCAGATATATTTAATATGTTATCTCCAAAGACTAAATCATTACCCAATGAATTGGAGAGATATATCTCATGCCCATATGTTATCATATATAATTCAAAATTTATGTAAAATGAAAAAATCATAAGGAATCATTCATTTTAATTAAAAACTAAAATAAATTAATAATTTATCTAATAAGAAAAATCACTTACAGTTGGCTCATTAAAAAAAGTGAATATAATTTTCTTTTTAAAACTCTTTAAAAAAAGAAAATTTATAGTATAATAGGATTAATATATTCATTGAAAATCCATGGGGACTTGAAATTTAAGATTAATGCTAGTGTAAAAACATATTTTTTGGGAAAATACAATCATTTAGTATATCTGAAATACCAATGTTTTGAAACTTTTTAAAGATCATCAAAAGTATCCCATATAGAAAATGTTATATGATTTATTTCTAAACCATTGTAATGAAAGTCAAAGATATACTGAATTGAACTTAATAAATCATTAAATTATAGTTAAGAAAATTCCTGAAAAGACATAAATAATATTAATATGGAAGAGAAATACATGAATATAAATCGGTAAAACTGTTATAATATAGCTTTAATGAAAAATTCTGTATCTTAAGTCTCAACTAACTTCATATGACTTTTACCATACAAAATAATAAAATTATAATAATTATTTAATTTCATTAGAGATCATTACATTTTTTCCCTTTATGATTATTCATTTTATGTAATTTATTATAATTCATTATTTATTTACTAAATCCATAAAGTTAACAGTGGTCATTTTGGGGTTGTTCAGTTCATAATCATAAAAAACAACATCAATACTCATGTAATTTTTAAAATTACATGTCTAATGGTTACATAAGTTATATATGAATCAAGGTATATTGTCAATCCCAATCTAAAAACAAAATTAGTTCGATATGTTATTATATAGTTAGTTTTAATTGAATATTCCCAGATGATCTTTCTTTTTATAGTTTAAAGTACAAATGATTGTTCTCTTTTAATTCCATTATTATGATAGTGGTTTCATCATTATATAATGCTAAAAATATCTTAAAATTATAATTATTTTATAATATTACTACGATTTTCGTTTTCTTAATTATGCATCACATAAACATTATAACATAATTCATGTAGGTGGAAAAACCGGCCCAAACAGGAACATGTTATAATGAAAAAATGAATTACTATTTCGTATTGTATTGTAATAATATCAATTTTTTTGAATAATAATGTTTAAAAAAATTTAAAGTGATATATGAGATTCAGAAATAGATAAATAGAGCATATAAATGAAATTTAATGGTAATATGTTTTTACTTTTATAGTATCACAATATACCAGTTGTAAGAGGTTAAATGTTATGATAATCATTTATTATTAATATTTTTTATATAATGAACAAGTTATCATTTCATAACCTCATTCATTTTATAAATATCATATTAATTCATTAAATTCTTGTTTATATTTATTCATGTTGGGTGTTGATGAAAAATGAAATACAATGTTTATGGAGGTACTATCTAGCACATAACACAAGCGACATTTTAATTTTCCAATGGATGGGAGGAAGGTAAATAATGTATTTTCAATCAATATTATAACATTTTAGTATAATAATGGTACTTTTTTTATTATATTACTATGGAAATAATAGCTTTGGAGGAGGTGGAAGAAGAAATAAACATGAAATAATTATGCTAAGACTATTATTTCCTCCATGGATATCCTCCTTTACACCTTCATTAATAATTCCTAGATTTTTTGTTTTATGAAGAAAATAACGTCTCTAATGTGGGAAATATAATTGGGGATGGAATTTTTAGGACTTTGTTTATCTAATTTTCTCAAAGTGTGTGGTGAAGTGTTGTGATCAGGGGATCCTTATATAAATGAGAAGAGTGACCCTCTTGAAGATAATTGTTTTCATAAAATATAATAAATAAAATACTCTAGTAATGTGGCACCTAAATATCTGATTTGGATGTCATTATAATAAGATATTGTAATACACTCAAATAATCACATTTAGAAACGTTTTTGTGTAATTGTTTCCTTATTATTTAATTTAACACCCCATGAAAACTTTTATCCATTATAATGGTGACTAAATATTCACCTGGGTAACTTGTTTTGATGAATAAAAATGAAATGGAACATATTTCCTAATTTTAAAATGCTAATTCAAAATTGTAAACCCATTTTAAAATATTCAAATTCAATAGGTGGTAAAAAAATAATTATAATATAATGGTGCATAATGCAATTATATTTTTTTTTTAGAAAAATGAATATTTTCCTAAACCATGTATAGCATTAAATCGATGGAATGTTATTAGTTTATTAAGAAAAATATATTTTTGTGACTTAAAAACTAATCAAAAACCAAATTTTTTTATTTTTATAATAAATCAAATGAATATTTGTTGTATTTGACAGTGTAATAATTTCCATTATTAACCTAAACATCAACCCTTTCAGAAAAATAAAAAAAATACTCCCTGAGCTAATTTTTTATGTCGAGTCCAAAAATTAAGTTTATTTTATCAAATTAAAATTCTAAAATTAGTATTTTTAGTTTTTAATAAAATCTATATAATACATGGAAAAAAATTAATTAGAATAAAAATTACTTCATTTTCAAAATGAAAAACAATATTCCTATTTCATAACCTAATAAAATTATTTTTAAGTCTACAATATTATTTATTAATTAGAATCAATAGAAATAATGACAATAAATTATAAAATTGACTCCTTATAAAATATACATGGGTCATTAGAAGAGAATCGTTGGCATATAATTCTTATACATATCACAGTGTTAGTTAACCAAGTAAAATCATTATGTCTTGTAATCATACTATAATTATCATCAATAAGGAATATAAATGTTTATGGTTCAATTAATAAAATTTTAAATATGATAAATATAATAATAAAGTAAAATTTTGATTATATAATCATCATAAGAAGATATGAGAGTAGATCATAGTAATCATGAGATCATGATCTATTGCGGTATCTATAGTTTAATGGAGAATGAAAATTACATTGGACTATGTTGGTTTACCCTAATTGACCACCCATTTCACATGTTATCAACCACTATATCATTGTAATTATTCTATATGGATTAAAACTAAAAATCATGAAGTATGTTCATGGTATCTCTCTAACTATTAAAAATCATCATGGTATTTCATAGTTTAGTGGATCATGTTGAGAATGAATGATAAGGTCAATTTATATATTTTCCTTTGAAAGGATACATCTAAATCTATCACATATTGTTTTTTATCCTACTTAAATAAACATTATAATAACATTTCATTCATACTAATTTTTTAGTATGATATTAGATCTTTAAAAATATTTTTTAAATAGACCATTTTACTATCCTTCATTCAAATGATACATTATTTTTCAATGAATATTTAAATGGAACTACATTAAAATATATTTCACTCATTCACTAAATTTAATTGAAAATTTTTATACAATATAGAGTGATCATCATTAAAAGTCACATAATAAATGAAACCTCCCACTAACATAGTACTCATCATATAGACATCTCCATGTATCAAATATAAAATATTTGATTTTTGGGATGGAAAATAACCCCGAAAATAAACTATATTTTCTTCATTATAATATAAATTAAAATATAAATATTCAAACCATTATTTCATGTAAATAGTTAATTATTATAAAGAATTTTGATCCCATTCACATTAATGTGACCTAGACATTTTTTCCATATTTTTATGTGAATTGTTTTTAACTACACAGATTCCAATATCACATGGTTTTTTATTTTATAATTTATATAGATGAATATAATTGTATACATTGGTTATTATAATGTTTCCACTTGTAAACTTCCCTTTTCCATTACCAAAGTAATTATCATAACCATCATTATCAAACATTTCAGTGAATTTCAGAGTGTGGTGGATATTAGGAATATGCCTTGTATCTTTCAAAAATAATGTACATATAATATCATTCTAAAAACATATTACCACTACGGATAACATTATATTCCCTATTATTTTCCATTTTAACATGTCTGAAACATAATAGAGTGTAATATGTAAATAAATAATATTGGACAGTGATATAGTATAAGGTGCTAGAATTTTTCACTCATGATTAATCAAAATTTATATGATGAAAATGATTATCTTCATAAAAATAATAATATATTAACTAATAAATAAAATTTCATTTGTTTTATGTTTATACTTCTAGTAACTAAGATCTGTTCTATGAATTTCACAATTTGAAATGAATTGATTAGACTTCCTCAGTGATGATTTTGGATGTCATATTTTTTATATTATTTTTATTACATCCTTATTTTTTTCTTTTCCATGAGGTTATTTTCAATTTATTCTTCCTTGTGATTTTTTATATCTTATATTCCTATTAAAATTGATTCTATGACATAATTAGTTCCCTAATCTTTTCTATTGGATTCTAAATTTGGCATTCCATCTTTAATATTTGAAATGACTGATTACCAAGTAAAGTAAAATTTTTAATAGATATGATTATTTATTTTAAGATATTTTTTAAATACCTAAATATCAATAAGGATTGTAACCCATCATCAATCATCATTTTCAAAGAATTAAATTGATGAAAAATACCATGGAACTTGGTCATTTGTTATGACACATTGTCATCATCATAATACATCAAATTGACAAGTCATTTCCTTAGATTGGATTTATTCTGTGTGGTATTCCTTCTATAAATATTTAAAAACTCCTACCATGTAACATATGATTCTAGTTCATTGAAAAAATTCATAAGATGATTTTATCAATTCATTTACTATCTAGAGAAACACACTTTTTTAGCATTATCCACCCAATATCAATTATCGAGCAACTAATATATAATAACATCTCAATGGGTTAATTATAGATTATTATTTCCCCTGATGTGTTTGTAGTGAGATTTGAAGAACCCGATTATTTAAATAAAAGACATTTTAATTTTCATGATATTATTCCAGAGAAGCACCTTCAAACGGTGTGTGATTCCGAGCCTCAGTGTGGCGGGAATTAAATTTTTAGTGCGTTCACACTCGGAAAGCCAAATAAATAGAATAACTCTTAAACGGTAGCTCTTATTCAAAAACAGAGGGCACCATTTAATCAAAAGCGTGCCATTTACCGTAGGAGGCGTGTATCCATCGCGGACGCGGGCCTCTTGTGAAAAATGTCACCAGGGGCATTTTCATAATTTTGCAGCCTCGATCATTAAATTTTATCACATTTGAATGGAGCCTCAGATTAAAATTTTGAGGCCACTTTTGTGCTCAGGAGGTGGTGTTTACCCTAATCTCGACTTAACATTCATTGTGTTCGGGGTTTCAGACGCGGATTTAAATTGGGTTGAGTTTTTAATTAATTAAGGGTTTTATTAATTTTTCTTTATTAAATCTCCTTTTCTTCCCCCACCATCTTCCATGCGAGGCCCATCACATTCCTCTCCCAAGAAACTCCCCTCCTCCCATGCTTTCTTCCTCCTTCACATCCTCCTCCTCCCTTTGGTGGATGACAACGAAATTACGACCATCGATCGATCCCTATTGTTATTTTGTTCTTCCGCATTCTTCACCGCAAAATAATTAAGCGCATCAAAAACTCAATGGTCAGTTGGACGCATCATATAGACTCCAACATCATAACCTGTGGATCGTGGATCCACATTTTTCAATTATTTTAGAGTTAGATAGAACCCATAATAGCACACTGAAGGATTCCAGGGCGCCAGTCCGGTGAGGGTTCCGGTGAGGGTTCTTGTCAAGGTAGCAACGGGTAGCTCGAGATGATGCGGCAAGTGACCGGGCTGGACGACGGTACGGCTGCTGCCGGTGGGGCTGGCGTTCAAGGCGTCCGGTGCAGGGGACCTGCGGGGCGGTGTGGCTAGCTACCGGTGCAGGGGAGGTCGTTGGTGCGCGGGATGTGGGTGGTCTGGATAGCCTGGCTGCGAGGCTGGAGCTTGATGGGAGCGAGGCAACAAGAGGGGCGGTCTAGAAGAGGGCTGCATCAGATCATTTTACATCCCATGTAAATAAATAATTAGATATATTTCATATTTATTAAAATTTTTGAATGAAATATTATTTTTACTTTAAAGGGTTATTATGTTTGATAGCGTACCTGATACGCAACAACGGGTTTCTTTGAAATCTTACGTTGCACAGTAATAATATAATATTTTTTATTTTAAACGGTAGTCAACTATTATCCATTGTATTGGCAGGAACAAACAAATCTAAATACAATTGATTATACATATTTGTTAAATGTATTTACTTTTATCAGATAAAAGTTAGAGGCTTAAAATGTGAATGAATCTAATTTTAAGCATAATTTACATTAAAAGGATGATTTACAACCTTTTGATGGAGAACCCTTGGTAAATATAGTTTTTGTCACTTTTATATGTTATATTTGAAAAAATTATATTATTCTTTAGAATGGTGACATCAAATTTTTCTTTGGGTAATTTTTTGGTATTTTTATGATAAAGTTCATTTTTAATCTAATTTATTTGTATGGTTAGATTATCATTTTAATTGGTTTTAATGTAAAATTAAAATATATTTTTACCATTTAATCCAATGTTGGTCATTGTAATTAATTCCACTTTTAAATTGAACATAAACAAGTATCAATCTTTTGATAGTTATTGTTTCTTAAAAACACGCTATTTGTTTTAACAGCGGGAATTAATTTTTAAATTAATTAATGCCACTTCTATGTTTTGAATTTTTAAAAATAGACATCATTTTTGATTTAGGAATATCAAATAATTCTTAGGCTGAATTTTTTGTATTTTTCTGAAAAACTTCAATTTTTGATGAATAGTGAAACCATTTATTTGTAGTTAAAAAACTGACTATTTCATTTAAATGGAATTTTACCACTTCAGTGAATTGAATTTCAAAAAATCTGACATACTTGGTTGTTATCAAGGAGTAAAATGTGGCTCAATAACATGAAAATAATTTTTGGTGAATAGTAACTTTTGACTTTATTTTACCACGGTTAAAGGTAAATAGGGTAATTCAAGGTTAAAATAATATAATAATAATTCAAATTATCTTAAAACATGACCAAAACTTATTGGATTAGTCATTAACTACCATGGGAATCTGTGGGTCGATTTTGGGACCCCATTTATCCACTTCGGAGTGATAATGACAATTTACACTAATTAATTTAATGTAAAGGGAAAATAGACATAAACAAAAATCTTTCAGTAATTAATTTTTATATGGGGTTATATAAGGATATTTTCTGACTAAAAATATTCATTGGTAATATAAAAATATTTCCTACATGATAGGAATTTTTTTATAATTTTTAGACATCGAATAAGTTAAATTATTTATGACACAATAATGATGATGTTTTTACCTCATTGATAAATGATTAAAATAAATATGATTATAATGATTAAAATATTATCCAAAACATTTTTAATTCTGATTGGATTATTTTATTTAGACCATTACTCATCTTATATTCTAATATAATGATTTTCGGACCATTAGTAATCGAATATCATAATATAATCAAATAATAGTGTAACACTTTCATAAAGAACCCCTCCTCTTCCTTATAAAAGGAGACCACTTCTATGAAATTCCTCACACATATAAAGCAATTTTCCTCGTCCAAAGTCTGACCAATTAGGCTCCCTACATCCCTCTACTCCTCCTTAATGACTTACTTTAAGAAGAATTTACTTCAAGGAGTCCTTCTGGTTCAAACCAAAGGAAGTTACCAAATTAAAGGTAATAGTTTCTGTTAAATTGTTTTCTTTTATTTTACTTCTCCAACCCATAAAATATTTTTATTTCATTTATTTTGTAACAACACCAGTATCCTCTATATACTAGGATATGTTTATTGGAATTATTTCATATACACTTACACACACCTCCATCTAATGGATGAAGAACATAATGTTTCTGTGGGTGACAAACTAAGGCCTCACGAAATAATGATTATTCAATTACATCTTACCGCCTCCCATGGTGGACATTATGATGGAACTATATTTATATATGATATATATTCGGTTTATTATTTTCTTATGCTTTGGTACATCCCTTTTTATATCATGCATTTATGGTTTCCATTGTGGGTAAATACGATAATCTGTTTTGAGGAAGTGCGGACTACGACCCCTCAAAGTGATGTGATTTGTTAATGACTTATGTGGGATGCATAAAGGATGGAGTTAATGATATTATATATGATATTTAATTTAATTTTAATTAACCAATGTATCATTATGTTTTATTTCAATTAAAATATGAAATAGAAATGAAAGTAGTGTTCATGCGTATGTACGACTTACCGTCTCCATGAACGGTGCATTTAATTTCTTACCTCCGAATGATATGTACTATTATATATACATGTATATACTGGATATATATGATATATATGATATCTAAATGATTCATTTATTCTGGATATAAATAACTATTTACCACATGGACTACTTTTAAATATAAGGTGTTCATTTTTGACTCAAGTACCAAATATCGACAAAATGAATGTTATTATCTGAAATGATTACATGATATATATAAACTGGTAATAAGTGATATAAATGAAAAAATAAACTTGAAAAAGGTTCTTAAGAAAGTAGAAATTATCTTTAGTTTATTATTATGGATATTAAGGAACGAACGGGTCAAGTCGGACACGTGGTAAGGGATTTTCTTATCTAACTTTTAATTCCATGAGATTTCCATTGTTCGCCACTTATTTATTGCATGTGGTGTATTGTGTACTGCCTTATGATATATATTATCATTATAATTATTATATTAATGGTATTATTTGATTCATTTGGTGGTTCTTAACTTTGGGTCTTACGACTCAATTGATTACAATGTGGTAAGGGGTTTTCATCTCACTTTTTATCCCTATGAGATTCATGCTATATTTTCCACTACTTCCTTTAGTGTGTTTTATGTACTTCCCATGATTGTATTATTTGTGTAAGATACTTTTATTTATGGGTATTTACATATTTATTATATGATTCTTCTTTCTTGTGGCATTTGACTTGTATGTTACCAAATCGGTAAGGGAACTATTCACCCTCCTCCTTATAAAAGACTTCTCTTTGTTAGGTCTTTAAATTTACATCTTATTATGTTGGGATATATTATTATATATCCTTATTTATGTCAACTCTATTTCCAAGTGTTGAGATACCCTTTTTATCTCATCAATTCATTTTATGAATTTTAATGTGACGCCGTTAGACTATCGAATTTTTACAAGGGAACTTCTTAACCCAATTTTGATTTCATTGGGTTCAACTTGTTGTTATTGAATATGTCATCCTATGAATATGTGTGAATGAACTCTGATTGTTTTACACTTAATATCAACTTATATTGGCTGTATTAATATTTTTAAATTATTAGATTGATTTATCCTTAATTTAAGGATACCATCTTTATTATGGATTTTATCACAATTTCCATTTCCATTGAGACTTCATTGTTGTTATGCACCAATTCTATCTTATATGGTGTATATACTATCCTTTGACCTATTATATCATGAATACCTTTAATCTCATGATATTATAATGTTTTGATTAAATGATATCCCACAATTATTTGTATTCATGAGTCTTTTATTTTGTTAAAAACTCTTTAACTAAAATATCGTTTTAAAAGTTTTAAAAATTTATTCTTCTAAATATTTCTCATTAATTTACATGTTTCCAAAATGGGTTTTATGATTTATTTATATGAACATTAATTTTTTCAATTGATAATTAATTTAAAAGCTTCAATGTGGTATGGGACACTTTGATTCAAAATTCAGTTTTTAAGTTGTTTTTGAAAATGGATTGATTAATTCAATATCTTGAAATTACTTCTTGAGATTGAAAATTAAAATTTATTAGTGAAATGTTTATATTTGAAATATTGTATGTGTTATGATGGTACTTGGACATTTTACGGGTGGTTACTTGATAAACCATATGATGGGTGGTGTTGTGAATACCAGGATGGGTAGTTACATTATAACCTCCAATACCTTGGGTATGGAAGTCGACCGTATGGCTATTCCATTTAGTGATATAGTGGAAGTTGACCGTATGGTTATTCCATTAAAATATGTTTATTTCCCATGTTACCTTTATATTTTATGAGTTCTTTATATGGGATTTATTGTAATATTTTAATTAAAAAACTGTATGTAATGATATTTTATATAGTAAAGAGTATTTAATTCTTCAAAAAAGGTGAAATGTATTACTTATGATAAAGTATTAATGGTTTATTTGTTGTTTGGAAAAGCTAACATTATTCGTTCTTTGTGTATCCCTTTCTGAACTTTTTAAGCACATCCCATGTTTTTGAAATGTATTTCACATGAAATAATGTGGAATAGGGTCAAGGATGGGATCAAGGAAAAGTCATGTCGTCTAAAACATGGAACTAGAGATGACACTTTTTTTAAGAGTTCATGTTTAGTAAATAAAATGGAAGCATAGTTGATGTTTCTACTTTGTATATTTTGAAATGTAATAGTTATGGACTAACTCTCAAAAACTCTAAAACTAAAAAGATCATCAACGTGAATTATTCAATTAATTCAATATTATGTAAGTTTTAAGGTTGTGTCCTTATAGTTGGTATTAGAGGTCAGTTTAGACAACATTAGGGATTATGAATTTTCGTTAGACATATAGTTAGTACCTATCTATTATTTCAGTTAAATACTTGTTTTATAAATTTTTCATATCAAGGAATGCCAGTTACAAATGGAAGGAGGAGGATCTCAAACGACATTCTTATCTTTTCTTGATGACATGCATGAAATAATTATTTCAAAGTCATGTTTGGATGATTGTGAAACTTTTTCTAGAATACAACTCACTTGCAAGCAGTTGTTTGAGATATTAAACACCT
Source organism: Viscum album (assembly GCA_963277665.1). Lineage (NCBI taxonomy): Eukaryota > Viridiplantae > Streptophyta > Magnoliopsida > Santalales > Viscaceae > Viscum > Viscum album. The sequence continues at coordinate 1,079,937,237 of OY728162.1, read as the reverse complement.
CCACTATACCTCGTTATCGTCGTGGGTCATGGGTTGTATTTAGAAAAATCCTATTTTCACAATATTCTAATATTTTTAAGAATGGTATATATTATCAACGAATTTTCAAATATTTTACCTTATCACAAGATTTTGAAGCATATTATGATTTTAAAAAAGGTGCTGAAGAAGATGACCCTTGCGCAACCTATTTATATTTGATTTTAAAATATATTCTCTCAGCACATACTTATGGTTTTTTAAGAGGACCGTTAATTGAATGTTTCAACTAAATTTCGGTTCAATTGTTTTATAGAAATCATGTTTTATCAGTTGTTTTGAAATTATATGTCATACATGATTATTTTCTAAAGCTGTTTTTTCTGCGAACACCCATATGACCCATATTGTACAAGGTGTATTTTGATAGAGGAAGAAAATGATTTTGAAGGATCTCTAAATAATTGTTGGAATGCATGGACCTTCTACCTATGTGAACAAGATGACGATGGAACCAAAGGGACACTGTGATCAAGGTATGATGTTATTCATTTTGGGGATTGTTTTATTTTATCATTTGGTGGTGAATTGGGCCTCAAGAATTATGATTTTGAGATCACAATGAATTTGGATGAAAATGAGAGGTATAAGGATACCATTTAGGTTAAAACATGTTAGGGTTATTTTTGAGTTTTATAAAATGGAAAACCCGTAGGATGGGTGACAACCTGTCACATCTGGCAAGGCTGCAGGAATCAAACCCACAACCAAAGGGTGACACGGGCGCATCGCCTACCACTAGCCTACTTGAAGTCCCTGGTTACTATGACTTATTATTTTTAGTAAAATGTTTTTATGGAACAAGAATAAGTTGATTTTTGGAACCTATGTTTTATCAAATGGATATACTTAGTATTGAAAAATCATTTAGTGATTAAGTGATAAAAGGTTGTTGTGGAAGACGTTCTCTCTTTCGAGGAAAAACTATATGCCTAAGGAAGATAGAATACTGTGGGATTTCAATTGTGGAATAATGGTTACAATTATAGTTTGAAATAATCTATGTTTTTATTATGGGCACATGATCATTTTCTGATTAACCTATCACAAAGAATATGTGATTAGGTTAATTACTTTTCAATATGAGACTTTATGAGAAACTATTGTTACTTGGAGACAAATGTTAAGATGTATCTTGGAAGTCTATGTAATTAAATCCTTTTGAGATTTGGGTTATAATAAAATAATGGAATAATTTTGAATAATTTTAGTGACAAATTTTTTCTGAATGGTCTTTTTTGAACTTTTTGGTTTTGGTTAGACAAAATTTGGAGATTAAGAGTTGTTTTTCATTATGTAAAAGTTTATCTTTTTTGGGGATTATATGATCTTATAGTATAAGTTTTTGTTTTAGTTAATATCTAAAGACATGGGAAATATGTAGTTCATCTTTTTTGGATTATGTGATTCTCTCGAAGTTGATTATAGTTCTCTTAATTTGAAAAAAAATTCATCTCGAATATTCATCGTTTGGAGAAAATATGAGTTTGTGTTAGAAATCTAGTAAAATATGAATGTCTACATGAAAAGTAAGTATATTTTCTTATGTTTTTGGTTAGGCTCATTAATAAAATCCTCAATGAAAACTAACTTTAAACAAAAACCATGTCCGTTTAATTGTCCTACTCGGGAATCAAAGACTGTTTCACCCATCACATGTTTGTGATTTTCTCGTGGTTAACTTTCTCCTAAACATGTTTCCTAACACTCTCTATCAGAACATGACCCTTTTATTCTCCTCCATATCCATGTTTTCATGAAATATTAGTATGGGTTAACTCAGGTGACCATTGTGATTCTCTCTCTTTATTTTAATGTGATTTTTTTACTGACTCTTTTTCCGATGTGGGAATTTCAATGATGTTTCCGAGCCCTTTTTTTTAAATTGTGACGACGTAATTCCCAAAAGGGGTAAGGATGTAACATCCCATGAAAATAAATAATAATACATATTTCATATTTATTAATATTATTGAATTAAATAATAATTTTTCTTTAAAATGGTTTCTATGCTGGATAGCATACCTAATACGCAGCAACGGGTTTCTTTGAAATCTTACATTGCACACTAATAATATTTTTTTATTATTTTAAATGGTAGTCAACTCCTACCCATTGTATTGGAATGAATGAAAAAAAATAAATACAATATGATTAACAGGTTTGATAAATGTATTTACTTTTATCTGATAAACGTTAGAGGCTTAAAATGTGAATGAATCTAATTTTAAGCATAATTTACATTAAAAGGCAGATTTACCACCTTTTGATGGAGAACCCTCTTTAAATCTAGTTTTTGTCACTTTTATATGTTATATTTGACAAAATAATATAATTATTTAGAATGGGGACATATAATTTTAATTTGGGTATTTTTTGGTATTTTTCTGAAAAAGTTCATTTTTAATGAATAGTGAAAAATATTGTATTTTAATTCAAAAGTGCCTTTTAATCTAATTTATTTATATGGTGAGATTATCTTTTTAATTGGTTTTAAATTGAAATTAATATATATTTTTACCATTTAATTCAATGTTGGTCATTATAATTAATTCCACTATGAAATTGAACATAAACAAGTATCAATCTTTTGATAGTTATTATTTCTAAAAAACACGCTATTTCTTTAATAGCGGAAATTAATTTTTAAATTAGATAATGCCACATCAATGTTTTGAATTTTGAAAAATAGACATCAATTTTGAATTCAAAAAATCAAAAAATTCTGAGATTGAATTTTTGGTATTTTTCTGAAAACATCAATTTTTGATGAATAGTGAAACCACTTAGTGGTATTTAAAAAAATGACTTTTTCATTTAAATGGAATTTTACCACATCCGAGAATTGAATTTCGAAAAATCCGACATACATGGTTGTTATCAAGGAGTAAAATGTGGTTCAATAAGATAAAAATAATTTTTGGTGAATATTAACTTTTGACTTTATTTTACCGTGGTTAAAGGTAAATAGGGTAATTATAGGTAAAAATAATATTATAATAATTAAAATTATCTTAATACTTGTCCAAACCTTATTGGTTGAGTTATTAACGACCATTGGCATCTGTGGGTCGATTTTGGGACCCCATTGACCCACTTGGGAGTGATAATGACAATTTAGACTAATTAATTTAATGTTAAAGAAAAATAGACATAAACAAAAATATTTTAGTAATTAATTCATATATGGTGTTATATAAAGAATATTTTTTACTATAAACATTAATTTTAAATCTAAAAATATTTCCTATATGATATTATTTTTTTTATTTTTATACATCGAATACATTAAATTATTTATGACACAATAATGATACAGTTTTTACCTCATTGATAAATGATTAAAATAAATAAGATTATAATGATTAAAGTATTATCATAAACATGTCCAATTCTGATTGGATGATTTTATTTCGACCATGACTAATCTTATATTCGACTATAATGATTTTGGGAACATTAGAAACTGAATATCATTATATAATAAAATAATAGTTTCACACTTTCCTAAAGAGCCCCTCCTCCCCATTATAAAAGGAGAAGACTTCTATGAAATTCCTCACACCTATCAAGCCATTTTTCTAGTTGAAACTATGCCCAATTATGCTCCCTACATCCCTCTCCTCCTCCTAAAATAATTACTTTAGGTATAAGGGACTTCAAAGAGTCCTTTTGGTTCAAATCAAAGGAGGTTACCAAATTAAAGGTAACGATTTCTCTTAAATTGTTTTATTTTATTTTACTTCTATAACCCCTAAAATATTTTTATTTCCCTTCTTTTGTAACTACACTAGTATCCTCAATATTCTAGGATGTTTTATGAGAATTATTAGAACTACCCATACACACGCCTCCATCCAATGGATGAAAAACATAATGTTTCTGTGGATGGAAAACTAAGGCCTCACGAAACGATGATTGTTCAATTACATCTTACCACCTCTCATGGTGGCCATTATGAGGGAACTGTATTTATATATGATATATATTATGTTTATTACTTCCTTATTCTTCTGTACTTCAATTTTTATATCATTTCTTTATGGTTTTCATAGTGGCTAAATACAATAATCTCATTTGAGGATGTGCGGACTACAACCCTCTCAAAGTGATGTGATTCATTAATGACATATGTGGGATGTATAAAGGATGGAGTTAATGATATTATATATTATATTATACTTGAATTATAATAAACCTATGTATAATTATGTTTTATTTCAATTAAAATACGAAATAGAAATGAAAGTAGCGTTCATGCGTACGTACGGCTTACCGTCTCCATGAACGGTGCATTTCATTTCTTACCTCTGAATGTTATATACTATTATATATACATGTATATAATGGATATATATGATATATATGATATATAAATAATGAATATATTCTGGATATAAAGAACTATTGACCACATGGACAACTTGTAAATATAATGTGTTCGTTTTTGACTCAAGTACCAAATATCGACAAAATGAACGTTATTAACTTAACTGATTAAATAATATATATAACATGGTAATAAGTGATATAAATGAAATATTAAACATGAAAAAGGTTCTTAATCAAGTAGTAATTAACGTTAGTTTATTATTCAGGATATTAATGAATGAACGGGTCATGTGGGACACGAGGTAAGGGATTATATTATCTCAATTTTAATTCCGCGAGATTTCCATTGTTTGCCACTTATTTATTGCATGTGGTGTATTGTGTACTGCCTTATGATATATATTATCATTATTATCATTATATTCATGGTATTTTGTGATTAATTTGGTGGTTATTAACTTTGGGTCATACGACTCAATTGATTACAACGTGGTAAGGTGTTTTCATCTCACTTTTTATCACCATAAGATTCATGCTATATTTTCCACTACTTCCTTTTGTGTTGTGTAAGTACTTCACATGATTGTATTATTTGTGTAAGATACTTTAGTTTTTTGGTATTTACATCTTCATTGTATGATTATTCTTTCATGTGGCATATGACTTGTAAGTTTCCAAATCGGTAAGGGAATTATTCACCCTCCTCTTTATGAAAGACTTATTTTTGTTGGTATTTTAATTTACATCTTATTATGTTGGGATATATTCTTATATATACTGATTGATTTCAACATTATTTCCATGTGATGAGATACCCTTTTTATCTAATCAACTCATTTTCTGAATTTTAAAGTGACGCTGTTAGGCTATCAAATTTTTACAAGGGATCTTCTTAACCCAATTTCGATTTCATTGGGTTCAACATGTAGTTAATGAATATGTCATACTATAAATATGTGTGAATGACATATGATTGTTTTACACTTAATATCCACTTATATTGGGTGTATTTATATTTTTCAATTATTAGATTTATTTGTCCTTAATTTAAGGATACCATCATTATAATGGATTTTATCTCAATTTCCATTTCCATTGAGACTTCATTGTTGTTATGCACCAATTCCCTCTTATATGGTGTATATCCTGTCATTTGACTTATTATATCATGAATCCCTTTACTATCATGATATTATAGTGTTTTGATTAAATTATATCCCACAATTATTTGTATTCAAGAGTATTTTATTTTGTTAAAAACACTTTAACTAAAATATTTTTTTAAATGTTTTAAAAATTTATTCATCTAAATATTTCTCATTAATTTCCATGTTTCCAAAATTCGTTTTTTGATTTGTTTATATGGAAATTAATGTTTTCAAATGATAATTCATTTAAAATCATCAAAGTGGTATGGGACACTTTGATTCGAAAATCTCTTTTTAAATGGTTTTTGAAAAGGGATTGATTATTTCAATATCTTGAAATTAATTATTGTGATTGAAAATGAAATGTTATTAGTGAAATGTTTATATTTGAACTATTTTATGTGTTATGATAGTACTTGGACATTTGACGGGTGGTTACATGATAATCCATATGACGGGTGGTGCCGTCAATACTAGGACGGGTAGTAACGTTATAACCACCAATGCATTGGGTATGGAAGTCAGCTGTATGGCTATTCCATTTAGTGATATGTGTGGAAGTCGAATGTATGGTTATTCCATTTAAGTATATTTATGTCCCAAGTAACCTTTATATGTTATGTGTTATTTATATGGGTTTTATGGTAATATTTTTGTTACAAAAGTGTATGTAATGACCTTTTATATAGTAAAGAGTATTTACTTCTTCAAAAAAGGTGAAAAGTATTACTTATGATAATGTAATAATGGTTTATTTGTTGTTTTGAATATCTTATAGTATTCCTTCTTTGTGTATCCATTACTGAGATTTTTACGCTCATCCCATGTTTTTGAAATGATTTTCATAGGACATAATGTGGAATAGGGTCAAGGATGGGATCAAGGAAAAGTCATGTCGTCTAAAACATGGAACTAGACATGTCTCTTTTTTAAGAGTTCATGTATTGTAAAAAAAATTGAAACTGAGTAGAAGTGTCTACTTTGTAATATTTTGAAATGTAATAGTTATGGCCTAACATTCTAAAAATCTAAACCTGAAAAGATCCTCAACGGAAATTATTCAATTAATTCAATATTATGTAAGGTTTAAGGCCTTGTCCTTATAGATCTAGAGTCCAGTTAGGGCGTCTATGGGTAGGCGGTGGTGTGGTGATCAGAGCAGGCTGGGACGTGATCGTGCGCATGATGCAGGCACAGCTGAACGGTGTTGGTGTAGGTCGCTGGGGGTGAGGAGACCTGAAGTTGTCGTTTGGAGGAGAGGACCCGCTGTACGTGTGTCCTGGTGGAAAAATCTATCTAGAGAGGAAGACCATGTAACCAAAAGAAAAGAAGGAAAAGTTAATTGAGAAAATAATAATGAATGGCGCACATGACTCTCTCCTTGATTGGAGAGTGGGGGAAAATGGGACTTTTATCAATCCCGCGTGCTAGAATAGTTTGGAAAAAAATGTTAAAAATTGAATTAATAAACAAAAGTAAAATAATAAAAATAAAATTATTGTTTTTTTCAAATGAATTATTAACAATAAATCATTCGTAGGGTGTCTGATTTGGATATTGTCTGCGGTTTCATGGTCCCGACAATGAGACGGTCTTTTTGAGTCCAATATTGGATACTTGATTCAGGGCTGAGGCGTGGGCCCCATGGGTCGTCGTTCGAGCAGGTTGCGACTTTTTACAACTTTTTCATCGGACGTCCGTTCAGGGCATGCAAGCAGTCGAATATGAGTGTTTTTATGAGGGAATTGCAATGGCACAATCCACCCTCTTTAGTTCAGCATGATGGTGCGGGCCCTATGATGGTTCGTTTGGGCAATGACAGTGAATTTCTATCTCTTTCATCTGGTGTCTGTTTTGGACAACTAATTAGACAATCTTGTGTCCTTTTTCGAGAGGATCACAATGGTGTAATCCGTTGGAAGTGCTTATTAATTGGGTTTCTGGTCCCACATAGCACCGCTCGTGTGCGGTATGAAGAAATGCATCTATTTCTCCGGATATCCTTTCCACGCAAGTAGGTAGTCAATTTCATGTGCTTTTCTGTGGTGATTGAAATGGTGTGATATTCCCGACTATTTTCAGGGTCACGACTCGACACCACAAGACGTAGTTTGGGCGTAAAATGGTGTTGGATGACTTTTTTGTTGGATATCATTTGGAGGTGAGTAAATAGTCAATCTCGCATGTTTTTTCTACGACGATTAAAATGGTGTGATATATTTGGATGTGCGGAGTCACATACGATATCTTATTAAATGTGGATGCATGAAATGTGCTCTAGTGGCGGTTCTTCTTACTATGTTTGGATGTGAACCATTGGCGTGTGATCAGGTTCAATACCGTGTGAGGGAATTTGATTATTTAATAGATATGGTTGGTCGTGCTAGGGCTGTGGAGGGAGATGGTTGGAAATATTACATTGTCACCCTTCGCGCTGACGTTGGGTGTCGTGTGCATGATAGACTTTGGGATTGAGATGTGGTATACCCTGGGAGTATACTGGCATTCTATAAGGCACATGTTTTAGTTTTTACCTGATAACATTTGTGATCGTGGTTTGGAGATGAGATAGGGCCGCATATCGTGTGGGCCCCTTGTGTTTGTCATGTTCTTCTTTACATACCTTTGATCTCTCTCGACATAGAGGGTCCCTCTGTTCACAGTGGTTTAGACCAGCAGGGTTGAGTGGTTTCCCCTAGTTTTGTTCTCATCTTCTTTAGGTTAACCCACCACCAAAGATTGGGATGTGGGTCACTCATCAAATTCTCCGGGTTTACCCTCCAGCAGAGATTGGGCAGTGGGTCACTCATCGACTTTTTCAGGTCTACCCTCCAGTAGGGACTGGGCAGTGGGTTTCTCATCGACTTCTTCGAGTCTACCCTCCAGCAGCAACTGGGTAGTGAGTTGCTCATCGACTTCTTCGGGTCTACCCTCAAGTAGAGACTGGGTAGTGGGTCACTCATCGACTTCTTCGGGTCTACCCTCCAGTAGAGACTGAGTAGTGGGTCGCTCATCAACTTCTTCAGGTCTACCCTCCAGCAGATACTGGGCAGTGGGTCGCTCATTGACATCTTCAGGTCTACCCTCTAGCTTAGACTGGGTAGTGGGTCACTCATTGACTTCTTCGGGTCTACCCTCCAGTAGAGATTGGGCAGTGGGTCACCCAATGACCTCCTATGGTTTACCCTCCACCAGAGACTGGGCAGCGGGTCACCCAAAGACCTCTTAGGGTTTACCCTTCTACGGGGCTGGGCAGTGGGTTACCTGACGACTTCTTTCAGACTCAGCCATTTCTACTAGGCTAGCCTATGTTTTTTCTCTGTGACTACCATACTGGGACAATTTGATGTACGGGTCAGTGATGTGACAAATATGACTTTGATCAGACCTCGCAACTGTGTGACAGTGACGAGGTGTTTTTTGACTTTCCCCATAACTCCTAGGTATGAGGGGCACTTCCCCCTCCAAGAAACATCCTTGAGACATGATCTAAAACATTGTGTGTGTGTCAGTGCCTCCCAAACCAGATAGTGTCATGGTGCGGTGATATGATCCCCTTGACTTGCAGTGCGGGGAAGATGGTTTGGATGATGGGAGTCGATAGTGTTTACTTTTGGGACGGTTGTCTAATCAGATTCTTGGGATGAACTTCGGGAAGTATATCCCCTTACGATCTTGTTCGAGTTTCTTGAAAGAGCATATATATATATATATATATGTATATACCTTGGTACAGTAGCCATTTCTTGGGTTTTGTTTACTCTCCTTCCAGGAGAGTCGAAGACACACGGGGTATTCCACGTGCTTCTGTGTCTAGCTTCACGTGGTTGGACGAGTGTACTCTCCTGCTATAGGTAGAAATGACTCAATGAGAAGATGATATTCTCACCGTTTCTATCTCCTTCTGTTTTGACAAGTATACTTCATTCCTCTTGGTGGGTTGAGATGTACCTTTTACTTCACTCTCTATTATACTCCTCTACTTCTCCCTATTCGATATAATGCTCACCTATTCAGTACCTCCTTTGTTTCTCCCTTGAGCCATCAGAGAATCCTACTGAGTATTTTTATACTCACCTCTGCTTGGGCTTTTCCCGCACTTGGTGTTACCTTGCAGACGATGGACATGTTGGTCGTGACATCAGCGGAGATTAGGAGTTCAGGAGCTTGGACCGCATACGGTGGTATTAGTCGGTTTCCAGGTGTTGGAATCTCCCTGCTATTTACTTTTGTTTACATGTTGCTGGGTTGTGGAAAATTTCTGTTTGGGCGCATGTATTGCTCATTTTCTTATCATTTTACCTTTAGAACTTACTTTGTACTAATTAGAGGATGATTCACCTTTTTTGGTTTGTTTAGAGAAGTTGGTAATTTACATTCCCTTGTAATATGCACTATTGCATTGAGTTTGATGCGTGTGTGTGTACATGTACTTAGTAAAAGGCCTCCTCGATTTTTGTAGCCTTCAGCGTTTGTCTCCAGCACCTGGCCTATAGAGCCAGGCTTGGGGTAGTTGCAGCTCGAGCCTGGGTAGGGTTGGGCCATGAAAAAGTGGTATCTGAGGTGGTTCGTTCCTTTTGAAGTTGTTCGGGCGTCCCTAAAAAGAATTGGTTGGGAATTATGGAAACAATGAAAACGTGTCTCGAGAGCGGCTCTCAGGACAAGGAGTCCAATGATGGTTCAGTGGCCGACGTATCCATTCACCAGGACCATGATAACCCTCTTTTTGACTCGGCATGCTTAGACACTCGTTGTAGGGAAATTGGTTTGTGCTTCACATAAGATTGAGTCTTTAATTGTCCTTTTTGAGTCATCTCCCCATTATTGTGACTGTTATATACATATATGCTTATCTGACCGTGACACACCTTGATAACATTCAGGATGCCTCCACAATGACAACCAGACATGATACCAACTTTGTTTCATGAAGACATTCCAATGAGCTATGAGGCCTCAGTCCAAGACCCATCATGTGAGTCCCTTTCTCTGGGTGGGCCTGTAGCAACAACCCCACCGGGTGAGCAGCAAACATCTTCTACAGAGAAGACTGAGCATGAGCGTAGGTTGAGCGTGCTCCATGACTTCCAATAGTAGAGACCACTGTGGTTATGTGGTGAGCCAGAACCTCAGGCAGCATAGGTTTGGCTAGAGACAGTGGTTCACCTCTTCAGGCTTGTGCAGAAACCGGTAGATCAGATGGTGGCTTTGGATTCCAACCATTTCCTCGGAGCAGCTGGGTGTTTGTGTAGTCGGGTGACTCAGTTTTTTGATGAGTATTCACCTTCATGGGATGACCTTCAGTTTTTTTTCATGATGAGTTTTACCCCTCGTTCTTTCGCTCCATTTCGAACCAGGAGCTCCTATAGTTTCAGTAGGGAGGTATGACGGTGACTATGTATGGGACTAGGTTCGCGGACAGTGCACGTTTTTACCCAGACATGGTCCATGAAGGAAACTTCCTAGCACAAAAGATTCAGCATGGACTTTGCAGAGAGATTTGTGCTATCATAGTACCCCTGGGCATTCCCACTTATGCCGAGGTGATATAGCAGGCACTGGTGACAGAGAGCTTCCTGACACTCTCTATATTTGATGGTGGTAGTAGGCACAATGGAGTCGAGTCATCCGTCGTAGCTAGCAGGAGTCACCAGACAGAACCTCAATGCAGGCGTCCTTCCACACCCCGATTTCGGAGACATGGTCGTGAACCACTATGGAAACAAAGTGCAAGACCTCAGCCGAGGAGACCCTTTTGTGAGTTGACTCTGGGCCGTGGTCGTACACCATAGTTGCACCGAAGGGCACCCTGGCAGCCTAGAGAGCTGAAGTGCTATGCTTGCAATGGCCAAGGTCACTTGGCATGGGACTGCCTGACCAGGCACGCTGAAAATATCTGGCAGGCTGTGGGTGCACCTCCATGATAGAGGAAGCATCGTGATCGGAGTACCTCCAAAAGAGGTGGTGCTATCTGAGGGGAGGTGGAAACTGGTAGTGGGGGATGACATTATGGGGTCTTCCCATCACCACCCGGCAGTCCACGATAGGCTCTGGGATATGACAGTTGGGACAATGGACAACCGTGATCAATGGAAGTTTATGATCCTGCAGAGCATGAGGTGATAAGAGGAATGCTTTACGGCTCTTCTACTCTTTGCAGTAGACTTGATAAACTATGTGTGTGAAATGATTTTCTCCCTACTCCTTGCTTGAGTTGTAACCAGGGTTACACGAGGCATCAATGTAACCCTGTAATAGTAGAATAGAAGGTAGGGAACCTTTCTCTTTAGTCGATGGTGATGACTATGTCTTCTTTTGGGCATGTGAGAGAGTCTTGGTTGTGGGACATCAAGTATGAAATCTTGTGTAACCAGATATCCATGGGTATTTAACCATATAGATATTCTGAAAGAGGGAATCACCATGCCGTGTTCCAGGTACGGGCGGTGAATCCAGTAGCGGCGTGCGACGTAGAGGTTCGCTCAGGAAAGTGAGATACCCTCGAGGGCCTTCATTCCATTTGAGACTGTTCCAAGGGATGGAAAGGTTTTCTACCATCTGGGCCAAACCCCCCAATGTCTGGAGTGGGTGCATGATGCCTCCCTCATGACATGCCTGAGGAGATGTCTTCATGCTACATGCACGTCATAGGCAAGGGAAAACCTCGCGTGAACCGATCAGATCATTTGGTATGTGCATGGTGATGCATAATCGTGCAAGAGTTCTATTGGGTTTGGGAGATCCAGGTGTGGGCTTAGTACCCAGAGTTGTTCCATGGTTTTTATTTTCAGGGATGAAAATCATGAAGGAGGTAATGATGTAAGAACCCTATTTTTTCTATAAATACTTTGTAATTTTCTTTATATTATTCTAGAGACGCGCCTTCACACGTTGTGTGATTTCGTGCCCCGGTGTGGTGGTAATGAAATTTTCAGTTCGTTCACACTAGGAACACGAAATAATTATAATAACTCCTAAACGTTAGCACAGAGCGGAAAACCGACAGAACTTTTGAGTTTGAAGAGTTCCATTTACCCTAGGAGGGGTGTAACCTTCGGGGGGCGCATGCATCCTGTTAATAACGTCACCATGAGTGTTTTTGTAATTTAGTAGCATCGGTCGTTAAATTTTATAACTTTCAAATCGAGTCTCAGATTAAATTTATGAGACCACTGTTGTGCTAGGGAGGTGGTTTCTACCCTAAGCGCAACCTAACATTAATTTTTTTTTGGGGTTTCAGATGCAGATATAAATTAATTTGAGTATTTAATTAATTAAAGTTTTAATTAATTTTTCTTTATTTATTATCTTCTTATTCCGCCACCCTCTTCTTGGTGAAACCCTTCATATTCAACTCCAAAGAAAATACTCTCCTCTGATTCTCTCTTCCTCTTTCACCTCCTCCTCATCCCTCTGGTGAATGATGATGGAACTTCGAATCTTTGCGAGCACATTCTTCATCCATGGTGATCGATCCAAATCTATGTAGGATAGTTTGTTTTGAATTTTGCATCCCGGATTAACGAATTTGATTCATAAAATTGTTCATTGTCAATTCGACTACTTTGAATGTCAATAACGATGACCAAAGAATTACGACCATTGATTGATCCTTATTTTTCTTTTGTTCTTCCACGTTCTTCACCGACAAATAATTAAGTGCATCAAAAACTCAATGTTCCGTTGGGCATGGCATACGAACAACAACATCTCAACCTGAGGATCGTGGATCCACATTTTTCACTTATTTTCAAGTTAGATCGAACACAGCATAGCGCATAAAAGATTCCGGGGTGCGGGTCTGGTGAGAGTTCTGGTGAGGGTTCAAGTCAAAGAAGCGGAGGGCGGCCAGAGATGGTGCGGTGAGAGATCGAGATAGATGGAGGTAGGGCGTCCAGCCGTCGGGGCGTGCATCCAAGCAGAACAGTGCAGGGGACCTGTGGCATTGCTAACTACCAGTGAGGGGGAGGTCATTGATGCGTGGGATTTGGGTGGTCTAGATAGCCTGGCTGCAAGGCTGGAGCTTACTGGGAGCGAGGAAACAAGAGGGGCGGTGTGGCGTAGGGCTGCGGCAGATCTGGGGTCCAGCTATGGAAGATGATGGCAGGCGGTGGTGCGGTGATCAGAGAAGGCTGGGACATCGTCGTGCGCAAGCTGTAAGGGCGGCTGAATGGTGTTTTTGGAGGTCGTCGGGGGTGAGGTGACCTGAAGTCGTCGTTTGGAGGAGAGGACCCACTGTACCCGGGTCCTGCTGGAGAAATCTGTCTGGAGTGGAAGACCACATAACAAAAAAAGGAGGAAAATTTAATAGTTAAAATATTTATGAATAGTGTGCATGCCTCTATCCTTGATTGGAGAGAGGGAAAAAAGGGGATATTTAACAATTCTGCATGGGGGAATAGTTTGGAAAAAAAGGTTAAAAAATAATTAATAAACAAAAGCAAAATAATAAAAATAATATTATTGTTTTTCTATCAAATGATTTATTAAAAATAAATCATTCATAGGTAGTCTGATTTGGATACCGTTTAGGGCTTTGTGGTCCCAACAATGAGATGGTCTTTTTGAGTCCAATATTATATACTTGATTTGGGTCCGAGGTGTGGGTCCCATGGGCCGTCATTTGAGCAGGTTTCAACTTTTTAGAACTTTTTCATCGGTTGTCAGTTCGGGGCGTGCGAGCAGTCAAATCACAGTGTTTTTCCGAGGGCATTGCAATGGAAAAATCTACCCACTTTAATTCAGCACGGTGGTATAGGCCCTTTGAGGATCAATTTGGGCATTCACGGTGAATTTCTATCTCCTTTATTGGGTGTCTATTTAGAAAAAGTTATTAGTCAATCTTGTGTACATTTTTGGGAGGATCACAACAATGCGATACATTGGTAGTGCTTCGGGGTCGTGTTTTGGGTCCCACGTATCACCGCTCATGTGCGGTATGAAGCAATGCATCCTTTTCTCCCGATATCTGTTCCACGCAAGTAGGTAGTCAATTTGACATTCTTTTCCGAGGGGATCGCAATGGTGTGATGTGCCTGACTGTTTTCAGGACCGAGGCTCGGCACCACGGGACGTCGTTCGGGCGTAAAACGTCGTTGGACTACTTTCTCATGGAATATCCGTTGGAGGCGAGTAAATAGTCTATCTCACATGATTTTCCGCAAGGATTACAACGGTGCGATCTGTTTGGATGTGCAGAGTCTCGTCCGAGATCTTATTAAATGTAGAAGCATGAAAGGTGCTCCGGTGGTGGTTCTTCTTGCTGTGTCTAGAAGCGATCCCTTGTTGTTTCATCGCATTCACTCCCGTTTGAGGGATGTAGATTTTTGAAGAGATATGGATGGTCGTGCTAGGGCCATGGAGGGAACAAGTTGGAAAAATTACATTGTCTCCCTTCGTGCTAACATTGGGTGTCGTTTGCACAATAGCCTTTGGGAAAGAGATCTTGTATACCCTGGGAGTATATGGGGATTCATGGAGGTTCTTGCTGTAGTTTGTACCTGATAACGTTTTTGATCGTGGTTTGGAGATGAGATAGGCCCACACGTTGTGTGATCCCCTTGTTCATGTCGTTTTCTACTTCACATACCTTTTACCTTTCACGACGTAGAGTGTCCCTCTGCTCAAGATGGTTTAGACCAGCAGGGTTGAGTGGTTTCCCCTGGTTTTTTTCCAAACTTCTTTGGGTTTACCCTCAAGAAGAGACTATGCAGTGGGTCGCTCATCGACTTATTCGGGTGTACCCTCCAACAGAGACTGGGAAGTGGGTCGCTAATTGAATTCTTTGGGTCTACCCTCCAGAAGAGACTGGGCAGTGGGTCGCTCATCGAATTCATCGGGTCTACCCTCCAGTAGAGATAGGATAGTGGGCCGATCATTGACTTCTTCGGTCTACCCTCCAGCAGAGACTGGGAAGTGGGTCGCTCATCAACTTCTTCAGGTCTACCCTCCAGCAGAGACTGGGCAGTGGGTCGCTCATCTACTTTTTCGAGTCTACCCTCTAGCAGAGACTAGGCAGTGGGTCACTCATAAACATCTTTGGGTCTACCCTCCAGCAGAGACTGTGTAGTGGGTCACTCATCAACTTCTTCTAGTCTACCAAATAGCAGAGAGTGGGCAGTGGGTCACCTGACGACCTCCTATGGTTCACACTCTAGCAGAGACTGGACATTAGGTCACCTGATGAACTCTTAGGGTTTACCCTCTAGTGGGGCTAGGCAGTGGGTTACCTGAGGACTTATTTCTGACTCAGTCAATTCTACTAGAATAGCCTATGGCTTTTCTCCATGACTACCAGAGCGGGACCCTTGGTTTTACGGGACAGTGATGTGACATAGTTGACATTTAGCTGACCTATCGACTGTGTGACAGTGAGGAGGTGTGGTTTGACTTTCCCTAGAACTCTTAGGTACGAGGGTTGCTTTCTCCACCAAGAAGCATCCTTGAGACGCGATAAAAAACCGTGTCGCCGATTCAGTTTCATCCAAAGCGGATAGTGCCAAGGTGCGATGATTTGATCCCCTTAACACACAGTTCAGGGAATAAGGGTAAGATGTTGGGAATTGATGGTGTTTACATCTGTGCCAGTTGGCTACTAACTTTTTTGGGCTGAGCTACGGGTCAGAGATCCCCTTCTGATCTTTTACGAGTTTCCGGATAGAGAATATATATATATATATATATATATATTGTTCCAGTACCAACTTCTTGGGGTTTGTTTACTCTCCTTCCAGGAGAGGTGAAGACGCACGGGGTATTCCACGTGCTTTCCCTGTCTAGCTTCTCATGATTAGACGAGTCTACTCTCTTGTTATAGGTAGCAAAGGCTCGATGAGAATTTCATGTTCTCACCATTTCTATCTCCTTATTTTTGGATGAGTCTACATCCTTCCTATTTGTGGGTTGAGTTGTACTCTTTACTACACTCTATGTTGTACTCCTATACTTCTCCCAATTCGATCTACTACTTAGCTATTTAATACATCTTTTGTTTCTCCCTTGATCTTTCAGGGAATCCTATTGAGTATTATTATAATCACCCCTACTGGGGCATTGCCCGCACTTGGTGTGACCTTGCAGATGATAGAAATTTTGTTCGTGAATTCAATGGAGCATAGGAGTTCAGGAGCTTGGACCATGTATTGTGGTCGTAGTCGGGTCCCAGGTGTGGGACTCTTCCAGCTGTTTACTTTTTTTACCAGTCATCGGGTTGTGGAAGTTTTCTCTTTGGGCGTGTGTTTTTATCCTTTTCTTATCAGTTTACCTTCAGCACTTACTTTGTACAAATTAGAGGTCGATGAACCTTTTGTTGTTTTTTTATAGCAGTTGGTAATTTACATTCTCATTTAATCTACACTATTTCAGGGAGTCAACTACGTGTGTGTGTATAGGTACTTAGGAAAAGGCATCCCCGAGTTTTTTAGCCTTTGGCACATGTCGCCAGCCCCTGGCCTATGGAGGCGGGCTTGGGGTAGTTGCGGCCCGAGCCTAGGTAGGGTCGGGGCATGACAGAGATATGTTTTCATCAATGGAAAACAATGGGCTTCCACAAATTAGTTTTCTACAATAGGTTTCCCATTATTGGATTCTAGATTTCATAACTAAATGCAATGAACTTAATCTTTTTACGTAAGTTTTCATCCATTTATGCATTGTGAACACTTCAAAATCTAACTATAAATTTTTGTTGACATAATCAACTGAGTGGAAATAAATGTCTGGATCTCAAAAATCAAACTCTGAATAAGTAATTTATCATTTAAATTTTTTTGATTGTGGAGATGGATCAATAAAAAAATGTTGATGTAGGGATGACCTGAAATACTTAAGTAGTTGTATAACTCACCAAAAATCATTGTGAAGTGTAATTTAGTGTCATCTCTGGTAAAATGAACTACCACTCCGTCGTTCATCATTAAATTGTACTCTAATATAACTTTATAATGAACAAAAACAGACATGAATAATAAAAAAAGTAAAACAAACAAAATATTTTACATGGTTCCTATATCTAATGGAAAGGAGAACAATTTTTTTTTTCATTTCTAGATGGTCGACAGAGGTTACACTAGTCAATGTGATAAAATAAACATAGTCAAAGATGATATAATTGAAATATTTAATATAGTAAAATAATATTTAATTCTCCTAATTAACATAATCATAAAATATTTATTTTTTATAATCAAATAATTCTAATAAAATTGGAATGGATCCCAAATTATTATATTTTATAAATTTTCAAGGAAAACTAAAAGAGGACATATAAAAGGTTAACCAAATATTTAACAAGAAAAGGAATAAAAGATTATTCAATAGTAATCCTAAAGTGTGTATTGGTTAATAAACAAATTTGATTAATAAAAATAAGATTTTTAATAAGAATTTTTTATAAATTTTAATAACTAATAACTTTATAAATAACAACATTAACAATTTTTAAATTTTTAATAATTTAATATTGTGAATTAATTATAAAATTGATTATTGTTTTCCAAAAAAAATATTTTAATTTACAAATTTAGGATTGTGTTGAAAAAATTATTAATAAAATTTAATGATTCATTTAGGATCATAACTTTTTGTTCACCATAGATAGGGGGATAATTTTTTTAATTAATTGATAATGTAAAACCAAAAAAAATTAATTCAAGGTTAGGGAAAATTGATAACTAAAATAACAAATAAATAACTACATGTAATTGAATTAACTATATAAATGATAACCGGGAAATTATAATGTTATCGAATATTGGTTTTTTCTATAACCGAAAACAATATTCATCCACCTCTAGAAATAACTAATAGAACAAATTCTATCATTCATATTTGGAACTTCACCAGTTTATATGGATGGGAAAATATATGATTAATTGAATTATTCATTGAAAACTGAATAAAAAACAATCAAATAACTATATAGAAATAAGTATTGGTTAGTTAATATTCTATTTAGTTAATATCGGAAAAACATTGGTTTGTTTTGGTTATTAATTTTAATAATTTTAAACTCAAAAATATCATTGAAATTTCAATTAATTATTTTATAAATAATTTAACATTCATAATGACTTATTATATTTACTATATTCATCCAGAAATATATTTTTGTTTATAAATTTATGTTTGTGTTAAAATAATGTGGATTTTTAATTTATAGTTTCATTTACAATCTCATCTTTCTATCAAAAATATCAAGGTTTGAAATTCTTTATATTATATCTAATTGAATGGTTAACCACAAACTAAAAAAATAAATCATATGGTTAATAAAAATATATAATGAAGTAAAACGGTTATCTGATTTGGTTAACAATATGATATCCAAAGAATCATTCAGTTATCAAATATCGATTTAGATTATAATCAATATCTATATTCCACACCCCTTCTCATAGAAGTGTGTAGATATAACTAAACGTGCCAAAATTGACATAATTAAACCCACTTAAAATGATAAAATTTGTTTTCAATAGGCTAATCAATTCATATTGACTGATGGATATAGTATAATTCGGCTTGTTGGCTTAGTTCAGTTTTAATAATTATTAACATTTTTATCCAAAAAATTAAATGAAATATAAAAAACATGTGTTGAATGTGGATGTAATTTTTACTTTTTATTATCAATGTTTAATAAAACATATATCATTATTGAGTTATTTTGTTATAATGAATCATTATGTTCTTATGCAATGGTTAAGTGAATATATGTCATGATACCACATTGAATGATTCCCCAACATTATTAAATACTTTAAATACTTTTTATTTTATTGGTTGTTTTTAAATCAAAATATTTTCTTCATTTTAATATTTATCTGATCATTTTTCAGAGATCTCTCACTTTTGATTATTTTATCATAATCATCACATTATCATATTTTCTTTTTCCATGAAATATTATGATATTATCATTTTATTTTATTAATCACACTCTCATCATGTAATTTTCTCCCATATTTTCTTAATCGACTTATACAAGTTTTTTCCAACTTAAACCGACCTATTTAGTTTTTGATGGTTTTGGACTAATCATCAATTGTTGTGGTTGGTTAAAATTGGTGTCAATAACCAATTTTAATCTACCATGCACACCCCCACCTACACACTTTTCTTAGAGATGATAATATATATATATATAGGTTAATGTGAAATTAATAGATTAATATGTATTAGGATATTTGGTAAACTGGTAAAATTTAACTCACCTAACTTAGTCGAAGTGCATATTTGTAAAATTTGAACACTAAAAAATATTTCATTTCATGTACCTAACTGAATTGGACTACACCATAATTACCCGTTCCAATGCGTCCCTCATTCCACCACCCCATAAAAAGTTTCAAGGTCATGTGGGGGCCACTCCGAATATAGGGAGTAATCCATGGGAGGATTTTGTCAGCATGATGTAATTTCTTCTATGATAGCTCCACCTTTGGAAGTCATATGGCTCTATAAACTATATTGGGAGGAAACAAACAAAGAGGAATGTTAGATAATTGATGCATTCATCAATGATGAAGTCTTCAAGTAACTAAGAAACTGAAGGGAAAAAAATTCCCCTCATTTAAATGGGTTTAAAATACCATATATTTGTAACACAAAAATAAGCTATATTGTGTGTGTTGTGATTCACTGATGAAATTATCTAGAGAGAATAATATAGAATTTCCCCCTTCTCCTGTGGATGTAGGAAATATTTCTAAACCTTGATAAATATGTGTGTTATCTATTTTTCATTCTTGTTTTTGTATGATTTTGCTTCCACAAACCACTACTGCCCCAACAAATCGATCCAACAGCTCAGAATATTCCATAAAATAGATCACATATTTTCGGAGATCATAGCTCGAGTTACTTCCCATTTAGAATTGAATTTCAGGTGAACATGGGATCAGGTGGGGGATTAAATTGAAGACGACATGACTATATGGAGAAGATGACATTGCATGCCTGATCGGATGACTCAAAATTTTTATCAAATCAAATACAGTGGACATGTTTATCTCCTGGGTTTTTAAATAGATTAACATATAAATGATCTACATATAAAAAATAATTGATAAAATGGATCCAGTTAATCTAGTGAAATCCCACATCAAAATGAATTACACTTAGACCTTTCATTATATTAAACTCATGTCTCACTCAACAAGAAATGTCATATCCATCCCTGGTACCTCCCTTTACTGTTTCTTGCGTGTGTGATATTGCACCCACCTTCATACAGGCTACTCTTCCATGCTATGAACATTCTCATCCATGCATCTCGGGCTTACATGGGGCCCCTTCATGCTGTCTCATGATGGCTCCCATTAGGTCGAGCTGGTTTGGGACGGATCAATTGCAGGATATTTTTTTAAGTAACAATTTGTGTACTCTGAAAAATATAATAATTCCCAACCAAGTTGTGTAATTTGTAAAATATTAATAATTCGCTTCAAATTTCCCAAAACCGGTGTTCAAATTTATTTCATATTCAACATGAAAATATTATTTATGCAAAATGAATAATTTTTTTGGTACCTTTTTCTTACTCTTCATATCAATGAAGTAAACAATTTTTTTTCTAATTTATTACTTACCAATTTTTGTACTTTGAAAAATATAATTTTCCCACACAACTCGTGTGCGTTAAAAAATTTAATAATTACAAACCAATTAGACAAAGCCCATTCTAAAATTAATATCATAAACAACATAAAAATCATCCTTATAGAAAATAAATATTTTTTTCATGGGAATCATCTTCTTCATCTTAAAATCAATGTAGTAAAAAATGTGCATTCTTATTTACACAATTCATTGGAACTAAAGAACACCTCTTCAGTTGTCACATTTAATATGTTGATTTATTAAACCAACCTCTTCAAATCAAAACAACCTTGCCCAAACATGAATAATTATCAACAATAATTCTAAGGCATAACACCCGCCTTCAATTAACATCATGATGAATTGTTAATACAAAACTATATTGAAAACAATTACAACTTCATTAAACCACATGGATTATTCATCACACCGCTCCTCTCAGGGAATTTATCCTTGTTAGGGAAACACAATTTTTTTATTTTTTGAATGATTTGTTTTATTAAATTTTATAATAATATATGTGTGTATATGGTTTTATGTTTGTATATATTGACTAATGTATGTTGAAAACTTAGAGTCATTGATAAAAAAAATCATAAATTTGTTATAATTCCATTCCTTTTCTCAAATTTCAATTTTTAAAATCTCAATACATAAAAAATTTGAGAAATGATATGATTATCATGGACATGATTTTTAATATATTTCATATTCCAGATATTTCCAAAATGTTTTTTTATTTATAGTATTTTTTACCAGAGTTTCATTGTCATACAATGTACTCTTCCCTGGATTTATTTTTCAATTATAGAAAAAATTCGGCATGCCAAATTAGATTTTATTTTCCAAAACATATATGTTTTTTACCACCAACATTTCTTGGACCCTATAAAATATGGTACATCAACATGATTTAAAAAATCATAATGTTTTTTTCATCATTATTTTGGTTTCATGTATTCACCCTAATGGAAACAGATGACTACTAACATTTATTATCATGTTTCATAAATGGTGTTATTGTTCAACTAAGGTTGTTTGTCTAGTATTTCATTAGTGTATCTGCATCTCCATATCCTAAATTTCAATGTATATCATAATCCAATGATTCCATAACTGACATACAATCATCACATCACTATCATTTTATAATAAGTTATATTATTTCATTCGCACTATATATTTTTATATAAAAATCACATTTGAATGTACAAATTATAAAAAATATAGACAATAACATAGGGTGACATCATTTCCACATAAATTATTTCATTGTTGGACCCAAATATGAACAAAAAAAAAACGAATATCATTAATTCATGTCAATAATATGCATTATGTTAAAAATATCATAATTTGATAGTATTATTTAATGATACATAATTATATTATTACTTCAATGAATCAAATTGTTATATTGTTTTCAATATGACTTTAATTAAATTAATATATAATTTATATAATTATATGCAACGGGACTCATTAAATGGTAGAATAAAAAAAAGATACATAGGTTTTAAAAAATAAAGTTCATTCCACAATAACAAAATTTACTTATAATTAGTAAACAATGATATAACAATAAAATCAAGTTGAACAACACGAATAATGTTTTCAATGATCAAACATGGATCCAAAATTTATTAGATTAATAATAACATTTTCTTCTCATTAAGAGAAATATATGATGTGTTAATATGTATTACTAAATGATTTTATTTTATACAATGATTATTTTCCATGGTTAAATTTTATTTAATTTTTAATTCGATTATTTTGAACTAGAGGATTATTTATATATATACATTTATCATTAGTGTGATCACCCATGGAAATATATTTTAGGTCAACTTGTTAAAATATATCAATTATATGATGATTCACATTTAATTATTTCTGAGGAAAATTTCTGGTTTTATTCTTCACAAAATAATTGTTTCTTGATAATAATCTAAGGCATATTGCAAAATAATTTATAAATTCCCAATTATGGAATCAATTTTTTTATTTTTTTATGGGGATGAACCAATTTATAATGTTTTTCTCTTAATCTATAAAAATTTTATTTGTTTGAAAAATCTATTAATGTGATGTCAAATTTGAAATAACAATGAATATTTTCATTATTATCCTCGACCCGTACTAATAGAAATTATTTTCATCTATACATATTCTGAAAACTGTCTAACATAATATATTCATGATGTAAGAAAAACCAGCAACATGATGTTTTTCAATGTGGTTTATCCATTGATGAGCTCTAACCAGTAACATATATCATAAATTAAATCTAGCCTCATGTGCTGTCTTCTGGTGGGAAATTAGTTCTCTAAGTTATATGATACAATCCATATTCTTTTCCAATAGGCCTCCAAGGATTTCACTTATTTCCAATTTCTTGTGATTAATATCTACCCATGCCCTATAATAAACTCACAATGAATAAACACATTGTGTGAACACTGATAATTTATAAGAGAATAATTCAGTTAGTTTTTGAAATTTAGAAACAACTCATGGGTGACCATCATCATTATTTAGTTTGTGGGTGTATTTGGTTTTCATGATCTAATATCCAATAATAAATTCCTATTCCAATTAAACATACATTACACATGTTGTGAATCTAATTAATATAGATTCCATGGTGAAATGTTAAATGCATGTTTGTTTCATTCTTATCTATGAAAAACACAACCTCCTAGAGTAAACAACCATCCAGATATGGATTGGTTATCACCAATACTGGTAATCCAATTTAGATAGGTGTATCATTCTAATAAAACATTAAAATCATTATAGAAAAAATATAAATCTTGGGCCTTTCTAAAGTATCCATAGACTCTATTTATGCATCTCCACTGATCCACACTCTGATTACGAGAATTATGAGGTATATTTCAATTTATTATGAGGTATATTTCAATTTATTACATACATTAAAGAAGAAATTTTAGTAACATACTCAATTTTTTCTATAACTTGAACCATATTTATTAACAGTTTATCACTTTAATCAAATGTATTATTTGAATTCATGAATCCAAGATGAGAAAATTTATTGAACATTTTTTCTATGTAATGAGGCTATCATAGAGAATAACCTATACTATATTTTATAACAATATTAATTAAAATAGTACCATATATTCCAAGATACTTTTTTTAAACGTAGAAGATAAGTAATTAATTATCACAATTAAAGCAATCATATTTCTATCGATGATTAACATATCAACATCATATTGACACAATATAACTCCATATTATTTTGTAAATTTTGTATATAAGAATTTATCTCTATTTTTATTAGTATAGACATTACATTAAATAATAGAATAAGATATAACATTTTATTACTTTAGATGTTGTTTATTCTAATAAAGATATTGAACTAGTTTACACAATTTCTCTTCATTACCTTCTAAAAAACCCTTGTTTTTGTTTTGTGTTACTATCATCATTTGAGTGTCTATTTAAAAACTATGTTTTGGCATTCATTTATTGGAATTAAAAATGATTAATTGAATTGAAATAAAATAAAATCCTTATTGAAGTATTCCTTGCTACATGAGTAACAGTATCAAAATAATCAATCTCTTATTTTTCAATGAAACCATTAGCAACCAATATATCTTTAAAATCATTAATGTCACCATTTGAATCATATTATTTGATGAAAACCAATTTATAACCAATAGGCTCTAAACTATTGGTAAATCCATAATGACCCATGTATTATTCCCCATAATGGAATCTATTTCATCATTAATTGATTTTTCCAGAAAGAAAAATATCTTAATGTCATAACTTCTGTATGTGTATTTGGGCTATCAAATATATTCAACACTACAATATAATTTTTAAAATGATTATTATTTTGTTCTCCTATAATATGATAAACTATGGAATCATGATAAATAGAATCTGTATATAGATTTTTCTCCTTCCTAATTCTTATACATTGTCTAGGGTCGACTCGAGAACCATCATTATTCTCTACTATTGTATTTGAACTATATGATGTACATGAGATAGGGATATAAGTAATAACTTCCTCTACATCATCATCAAAAAAAATCAAAAATATCTTCATTCCTTGATTCAGTAATGATATTATATTCCAAATACATATTTCTATTTTCTTTTCTAGTTTCTTCATATACAACAAATACACCATTAATTTATCTACGTCCAATTTTAGTTATTTTACGATCAGAGACTTTATAGAAAGATAATCACCCCCATACTTTAATATAAGAAATAATATGTCATCTACCTATCTAAATTTCAATGTGGATAAATTACTTTCCATAGGGGAAATCCTATTATGTATTTGAAATACAACCAATTAATCTTTTCCCCATACATTTAATGGTAAATTATATATATTTATACTAAAATTTAACATTTCTACTAATGTATGATTTTTAATTTCAGCTAATCCATTTTTCTACGGTGCAGTAATACCTTGATTAATTATACCATTATCTTCAGAAAACTAATAAAACATGTTCATGAAGTATTCACCACCCCAATATATGAATAATATTTGTATAGTTTTGTTTAATTAGTTTTCACATTCTGATTTATACTTCTTAATCATATTATAGGCCTCATCCTTTTTTATTATAATACATATATTTAAATATCTACTGCATTCATCAAAAAAGTAATATAATATCTTTTTCATCCGTGAGTTAGTAATCCATTTAATTTAGAAATATCAGAATGTAATAATTCTTATATATCATAATTTCTTTCAACACTATGAAAAGGATTCATACATATTATATATTCTCAAATGTTTTAATTTTATTCAATTTATTTCAAATGTTAATTAATTTTAACTTCTTAGGAAATTTAAATGAAATGTAATTAACATGTGCTAAATAATCATTCCATA
Organism: Viscum album; assembly: GCA_963277665.1. Taxonomy (NCBI): domain Eukaryota; kingdom Viridiplantae; phylum Streptophyta; class Magnoliopsida; order Santalales; family Viscaceae; genus Viscum; species Viscum album. The sequence goes on along the minus strand of OY728162.1, from coordinate 1,079,911,215 downwards.
ATTTAAAGGAGACAATAAAGTAGGATGAAGTTTTAATCATATTGGTATTTTATATTAGATACATTCCATCATTTGAGTACCATTTCCCAAAAGAATATCTCACTTTGAAAAGATAACCACGTTAGATTCGAATTGAACCCAAAAACCCACTATACACAGAATGTCAACATAGACCAATTTCATCTCAATTTTAGGTACGTAAAACACAATAATGAATCAAATTATTCCCAGAAATAAAATCTATCTCCACACATCCCTTTCTGCTGATATTGATGCAAGCATTATTTCCAGGTGTACTTAATTCCTGATAGTACAATCGTTAAATGTTTTGAACATTGAACGATCATTGCACACATGAACTGTTGAAGCACAGTCAAGCCACAATCTCTTATTCATTGAATTCATATTGACATTAGATATCCTTGCATCCATGGTCCCTAAGTGATTATATTTGCATCATCTTTATCACATTTCATTCCATAGTGACATTACAAGAAAAAATTCCCATAATTTCTATTATCAAATGATCTTCCATTCTCCTTAGAAGGATTTCCATTCTTATTGAATTGTAAACTTTTGAATTTTAAATGTAATGATGATTTTGGTCGTTTCATTCCCTCGATGATATAAGTCTTAGTATAAAACTATGAAGCCTTACCCACGTCTCTCAATATGGATTCTTCTTCAATGTGAATAAGCTTATGAAATTGACCCAAGGAAATATCATCACACTTTTTAAAGAGTGATTTTCCAGAATATTTCCACATAGGTGTATTTTTATCAACTACTGAACCATCTTGGAATTATTCTAGTATATTAATCTTAAGGGAATGTATTTTATTCTCTATAACATGAATCTCATCAACATGATCTAACATCAGCTTGTTTTCAAACATCTTGAAGTTTAAATACTTCTAAATAATAAATTTATAGGAATATTTTCCTTGACTTTTTATGTGATCTTGAATTCATCAATAATCTCCCGTGTTGCTCCAAAGTGGAGAAGGAATCACATAAGGTTTTAGAAGGAATCATGTAATTATGGAGAAGATGTATCCTAATGTTTTGGTTAACTGAACATGAAGAAAGATACATGGAATAGAATCCTAACTTTTATTACACCAAAATGAAAGGTTACAATGTTTCCCTCCCACACCTCGATTTCTTTATCGCATGGAGATCACAAGGAAAAAGAGAAACGGTGAAGCTTTCTTGGCTCAAATTGATGAATTATTTAATCTCCCTTGGCCTTCCTTAAATAAGAATGGTGGGAGGTTTCATTTTTGAAACAACTACCACGAATCCCACCTACACCCACCACAATATTAGAATTAGACCATTATAATACAAATACCATTGAAAACACTCATGAATAGACAAATAAAAGTTTGTTCATATACAGAATGTGTATAAACAAGGTTTAAAGTTGAGGTTGGTGGGATTGGGACACCACGTTTGAGATGGTGGTGTGTAGGTGGAAAAATATCTCCATCAATTCTCCCCCACCAGCTACAATCCATTGGATCATCAGCAAACATCCCACTTCTCTCCAGCAACTACATTTCTCAACATATTTGTTGGGTTCTCATTCATATGGATCTTCAGAAGTCGCAACAGTTGTTGATCCATCATTTCATGTATCTAATGATAGTGAATCTCGACATGCTTCATCTGAGAATGGTACACGGGGATCATTCTCAATTCCATATTACGTTGAATATCGAAATGAAACTTATACTCCTTCTAGATAAATCCCTAATACTAGAGAAATTTATTTACCCACAACATCTCCTTTCTAGCTTATGAAGTGGAAATGTACTCTATTTCCATCATGGATAAAGCAGTTCACTTCTGAATCATTGATTATGATGATATAGCTCCTCATGTAAAAGTATATATGTATCCTTATGTAGACTTCCTAAAATATGGATCTTTAGTAATATATAAATTTTAATAGAACTCAATGTTATGTTCATCGCCCCCATATCCTAGAAAGATCATTGAGGTACCTTTATGATACCTCAAAATCCACTTGACTACATCCCAGTGCTTCTTCCCGAGATTGGAGTGAAATCGACTCATGATTACCACTGAATGGGAAATGTCAGGTCTCATACTCACCATATCATGCAACATGCATCAAACTGATGAATGAATATGGTATCATCTTCATTGCCTCAATTTATTCCTTGAATGATGGGAGTGAACTCTTTCTCAATATCAAATGGCCTGGAAGATGAATTCTCACTGTTTGGGCTTTGTCCATGTTTTAATGATTCAAAACACGTTCAATATACTTCTCCTGAGATATCCATAACAACATCCTCTTTCTGTACATGGATTATTTTCATCCCTAAAATATATTGACTTGCTCCAAAGTCCTTCATATCTAAATACATGGATTAATCCTTCTCCACTGGCTAATATTCACTTCATCCTTCCCAATTATCAACATGACATCAACATAATGTAGAAGAGAAACAATGTTACCATCCTGAAATCTCTAGAAATAAACACATTGTTCTACCTATGTCTACTTGTAGCCATGAATCACCATGAATGATTCAGTCATCTTGTATACTTTACAGGATCCTGTATCAGTCCGTACAAATTCTTCATCAATTTGGAAATGCGATATTCTTGTCCAAAAACATCAAAACCCTCAAGCTACATCATATAGTTCCTCTCAAAGAGGTCACCATGAAGAATATTTCTCTTCATGTAAATCTGTTCACAATCCAATTCTAATATAGAACCCAATCTAAAAATGACATAGATTTAATCCATCTTCATAATGAGTAAAATATTATCATCAAATTAAAAATCTTTATTCTGATGGAATCCTTGACAACTAACCATGCTTTTCACTTGAAGTCATTTTTGATGACATCCTTCTTATGCATGATCAACCATTTGTTCGTTAGTTCCTTATTACCATTGGGTAGTTACACTAAATAGTATATTTTTCACTTCATCAAAGAATCTATATCATCCTCTAATACATGTATCCACTTGAGTTTATTGGGATGACACACTGCTTCCTTTAATCCTTGTGGATCCCCTCAGTATTCAGTAGCAGGTAATCCAACACTTAATATTTTATTGATGGAATCCTTCATCGAAATGATCTACTAACCTATGTAATGATAGTTTTAGGAGGCACAACATCACCTAGATACATTGATGGTTCTAAAACATCATATAGAGATGATTGAGTCTCCCATGCTAAATATCATCCTCCACAACCTCTTAGTTTGCTACAAACGAGTCTTCTAGAACATACTCTTCTTCATTAAAAGCTGGTGATGGTACATGTGTTAAATGATGAATTTATTCCAAGGAAATTTCCTTTCGAGACATTACCGGAATTTTTATGTCATAGATCATGTGGTTCTCTTGGAATAAATCATATCTACTTCTGATCACCATCTTATCCTTTTAGTCACAAAGCTTTTATCCAGACTCCTCATCTCCATAGTAGATGAATATGCATGGAGTAGATCCCCCATTTATATTCTACCTAATCACTTTGGATACATTTACAAATTACAAACATCCAAATACTCATAAAAGTGATTAATACGTATGTTTAACAGACCCTTGCTTTTGTGGAATCACAATATTTAGCGTGACTGATGGTGATTTTTTGATGATGAAGCATGAAACCTAAATAAGTTCTCTCCAGAATGGCTTTGGGATCGTTTCAAAAAACATCAAGCTTCTAATATTCTCCATAATCGATCTGTTCATCCATTATGTAACATTGTACTGTTGTGGAGTGTGTGGGAATATCCCCTCATGCTAGATGCCATGACTCCTATAATAGCCATCAAATTCATTGGATGTGTACTCTCCTCCATTATCAGAATGACAAAAATTAAGCTTACATACAGTTTCACGCTCCACCATGGTGTGGAACATCTTGATGTAGTCCACTAATTGTTCCTTCATCTGCAAGAAGAACACCCACAACCTTTGATATGCACTATTGATAAAGGATATGATATATTTGTTACCTAATAGTGAATTCACCTCCATGGGTCCACATACATCAGAGTGCACCAGATCTAGAAACTCTAATCTCCATGACAAAGTAGTATTGAATGAGACTCTATGCTACTAAATATACAAGTCATATATATAATAATCAAGTGATTAATCCATGTTAATACTGAGGTACTTCTTCTTTATAATGGTATATAACCCTCTTTAACTCATTTGGTTGCATCTCTTATGCCACATATTAGTTGGTATATCTCATTCAACCATGTTGAGGTTGTCTTCAAATATATTCACATGAATTTTGTACAATGTACCACATATAGGTCCTCGAGTGATAATGATGTCCCCTTTTGTAATCTTCGAAGATCAATTACTGATGATGTTTTCATATCCTTTTCAATAAAATGCTATACCTAATAATAGGTCGAGTCGAAGGCTTGGAACATGTCGACCATCCTTCAGGCTGACTATGTATCCAACATTGTTCTTAACGTGGATATCACCCATGACAAAATTCTCCTCTAAACTGTTTTTCCCAACATGGCTACACCAAACTCACTATATTGATATGTCATAAAATACGTACAATGTGGATTGATGTGTTACGATTCTACAGTATCAACCACCAATTCCATTTCTTGTCATAATGTATGAAGGAATGTGTCTTCTATATCATTGGAGAAAATAAAAACTCTCCAGTGATTCTAACATGTGAAAATCCATTTCTTCTTTGTTTGTTGCTACTTTTTTCCCTTTTATCTTTTAAACTTTTGGAAGTTCTTTTTCATGTGTCCCTCCATGCCACAATGGTAGAAAATTGTATTATGTCCTCCATCCATCTTTGGACCTTCATCATCTTTTTATTTTTCCACTGTTTCCTTCACTCTAACCTCATCCTTGTTGTCACCATCATTTCTCTAGGATGATAGCTTGTGTCTTGTTGTAAATTTCATCCTTCCTTTGGGCCTTATCATTGAACAATACATCATTTTCCATTGAAATGATATGTTTTACATTGGTCACCATGTTATTGATTGATACAAAAATTGTATCCAATCTATTAGTAATTGTTTATAGAAGGAATTACACATGATCTTCATCAATCAAAGTTTTACATATAGCCACTAATTGGTTCACTGGTCTTTGATACTCGATGGTGTGCTCGACTATAGAGCTTCCACATTGTAGTAAATGATTAATCAACCATTTCAAAAAGAGTATATTATTATGAGTGTTATATGAATGGTATGTATTTTCCAATTTCATCCAAATTTCATTCCTTCCAGTATTTTGTGCAATATGGTGGAAGACACTCTAATTGATCCATTGGCAGATTTGACCGAACAACTTCGTGTTCACCTTCTTCCACTCTTCATTATTAGTGGAATTTGGGGTGACTCCCTTGTTCTCATTGGTTTCAAATAGATCATTAAAACTATATATATATTCCATAAATGACATCCATATGGATTAGTTCAATGAATTCAACAAGATAATCCCTCTCATGAATGTTCTCTCAATTGAATTTCAATTTTGTAAAACATGGCGAAGAATCCAGAAAAATAGAGCTTACAATTGTGTCTGGAACGCTCAAAAATGGTGGAATTGTCAACAAGAAGGATTAAATTAGAAAAAAATTGATCAATATATTACCAAATAATTGTTAACAGCTGAGATCATCTAATGATGTGGAAATGATGTAGTGCTGATGTGGAACACTAGAGCAGCTTCCAGAAACTTGTCAAAAAAGATGACAGTGTCATAATAGTACCTTCTTCATCGTCATGATGGCTCTGTAGAACCACATGTTTGACGTAAATTATATCGAGACTAGGAAGATAGTTCAAGATATATTTATAATTCAATTTGTGTAGATGGAATAGGCTAACAATGAAAATTAGAATATACCTTCAAAATAGGATTCAAAGAAACATGAATTGTTTTATCACTGGAAAATTTCCATTGCTCACCATCATTTCATTAGAAATGACTCTAATACCAATTCATATGGTTATCTAACCATGAAGAGAGATAAATGGAAGATGAAAGTGAAATTTTATTACACAAAAAAATGGTTACAATGTACCCCTCCCAAACCACCCTTTCATTCTCACCTAGTGCTCTCAAGGCTCTCATGAAACAATGAATCTCTCTTTTCTCAAACTGCGGAATTGATGAATCTATCTTATACCTCCATAAATTTTCATGGTGGGAGGTGTCAAGTTTTAGAACACTCCCACTAATCCCACCTATAACCACCAAAAAATTAGACTTCACCCATAGGCATCCACGAACCATTAATAACTCTCACGACTGTCTAAAGAATAGTTACTAAACATGAATAATGTATAGAAACAAGGTTGGAAGTCGATGTAGTGGAGGATTTAGAACTACCTTTTAAATGGTGGTGTGTAGCTAGAGAAAATATCTCCATCACATAAGGTTGGGGATGAGGAAGTTGTGTTAGGATCATTGCATGTGTATAAGGGTTTTGGAAATCACATAGAGCGAATTTAAAAGCTTATTTTTATAAGTATAACATTTCATAGGCTGAAGGAATTGTATAAATGTTATGTATAGTTACATAAGGGTATGGTCACCGAAGTTCAAGGGCTTGTCTAAGGGTGATTTCAGGATATTCAAGGGTCATGCATTTTTGTATAATTGTAAAAATTCATGCCAATGAGGGTTGACAAGCATCTTTCATGTGATCCTGATATAGTTTAAATCCCAGTATTAAATGTAAGTTTATAGGTGACATAAAATGTGGAAAAGTGAAAATATGAAATAGGAGAAGCTCATAATTTCTCAAAGAAATACCCACGATTATTAAATCTTATTGGATTTGGTATAGAGATAAGTAATCATTCGTACTAACCAAATAAATTTTTAATAGCCCCATGATTAGGAGAGCAAATGTATTTAGGAGCCTCAATTGGGTCTCTAGATGAAAAAAATTTATAGGTACAAACTCACCTTATGGAGACTATTGAGGTAATTCCCAACTATTTCTAATATCCTGGATGTGATGAATGGAGATTAGTATGATACAAAACAGAGAATATTCTAATGAAAAATAGGACATTCCACAGGGAGGAAGAAGAGTGTATTATTCACTATCTTCCCCGATTCACATGATGGATCTCCATTCAAAATTTGATCACTATTCCATTCAAGGGATCATTGATCATATATCAAGAACATAAAGGAGCTAGGACATAAACCAGAGGCTAGAGCACACTCGAAGTAAGAGGGGAATGTATTTTGAGTTAGAACATGAGGATGATCACACCAAATGAGATTATTTTTCTATTATAGTTTATTGTTCCACTATACTGAGTTTTTTTTAATGAATTACACTACGAAAAAACATGCCTTTAATAGAGATAAAAATTAAATTTATTAGTGATAGAGAATCACTATCTACTAGAGCATGATTAAAATCCATATCCCTTTATCAGTGATAGAAATGAATTTTTTAAGGACCAAATTTATAAATATTATATTTTGTATTGATAAAGACCCCTTTATCTATGAATTTAATTAAACTAATAAAATATCCATTTATTATCAAATTTAAAAGCACTGATAAAGGGGTTCACTGCAGCACTAGAAATTGGTAAGATTAAATACAAATACTTAATTTATATGATATAAAATAGACAACACAAATTAAAGAAAAAAAGAGTATATTATTGACATTTAAAACATTGTATTATATAATTAAAAGAGTATGTACAAATTAGTATGTACATTGAAAAAAATAAATATACCTTCATCTTTTTCCCCTAACCATGAATCATGCTATTACCAAACAAACCACCCCCGATCGATCAAATGAATTAACCAATATATGAAAACAATTACTATGTTAATAAAAATATAAATAATTAAATTAAATAAAAAATGTTATTTTTAAATTAAACTTTGAGTCATACCAGAAACATTTTGTATCAGATTGAGTTGTAGTTGATTCATGCACACCACACCATTTCTCGTTCATATTCAACGATTACCTATTTGAAAATAAACTACATATGTATAATATAAAAATGACTACTAAATTAATTAATTAATATTTTATAGAATCATGAGAAAACAATCTAGGCTCATTTTTATGATTTTGGTGATGTGGTGTGCATTTTAAACTAAAATGACACTTATATATTGAAAAGATGCACTTGGAGACATACCAGTTACACCATACAACATATTTATGCATAGTTGATTCATAAAAATTCCAAATGACATATTTATATTTTTCCTAAATTATTCAAACAATCTTAATGCATTTTCTCATTTTGGAGTTTATTAGTTGTCATTTTTACTAAAATGTCATTTTTATAATGAACCATACTGTACATTCATTGTTAATACTTCATATTTATAGTATATTTATTACAAAATATAACAAACCATGAAAGGACTCTATTGGTATTGTGTCATCAGAAACTGTGAAACATAAACAACTAGTTCATAAATCATCTACATTGTCTCTCATTTATTTCACCATATCTATAATCCCTTTTTGAATATGCAAATTCATACACATATTCCTAAACTAGGTTAAAGAAAACATACAAAAGGGTGAGATCAATAGCCCAATATGGGTATTCAATGGAAATATCAATCATATCATATTCTTCAGAACATAACATTTTGAAAATCATAACCTCCAAAAGAGATCATAATATCATGACATGGGATAAATCATATTAGTGAAATGTAATCCCAATAATCATATCATAAAACATGAAAATTTATTTAATACACACATTATCATATAAAATCATATCATATTAGTCAACACTAATTTCCAAGACCATCATAGTAGACAATGTCCACTATTGAACTGAGTTCACTCATACTTCTAGTCCAGTATCACTGAACCAAATTAACATGCTGTTCCAACCATGTCTATCTCATGAGATATAAATCTTTATCCAATGCATTGGAGGGAGATATAGGTCCAAACCATCTCATAATGAAACCATTATTATTTGAGCCACAAAAGCATAAATCATACATCAAAGCATAACCCATGTAATAGAATGGGATTCTTAAGCATGATTCCATTATATCATAATAGATATAATAAAAAGGAATTCATAAAAATAATTCCATCATAACATAATCAAATCAATGTAATAATATGTATTGAAACAGAACCCTATATTATTTTATATGGAAAATAATATTTATAAAACACTTGAACATAGTTCTTGGGGAAATTATCCTTTCTTCAAAAACATTTTTCCTTTCACAACATGTCATTACATTTTAAACTATAAGAAGTTAATTGGAAATAAACATGAAACAATGTAAAGGAATATTAATGGAAATAATCTTCTATGAATGAAAAAAAATCCATTCATGACGTATAAGTTAAAAAAACATCCTTCTCGTACTTTTGCTGGAAAAGTCAAAAATGTATTTGGTATTAAAAACAACAAAATATTCATTTCATATATTTTACTAAACATTTATCAATTTTAAAATTTTTATTTATAAAATTTTAGGACGATATAAATCATATTACATATTTAGGAAACATGAATTTGGATGATAAATATTCCCCGGTAAATACTGAAGTATAACAATCTCGAATAAAAATGAGATTGCAAGATTTTCCCTCACATTTGGTCTAATATGCTTTGTATGTATCCAAACCTCCTATATAATAATTTAAATAATGTCATTTAATTATTCTAGAATCATATTCATTTTTATGATATCATATATGGTCATATTCCTACTTTTTTATCAGTAATATTTCATTGCTACTTGTTATTCAGGTGTTCATTGCTTTTTGTTCTTATGCGTATTTTGTATAATAAACTCTTATTACTATTTTTAGGTTATATAAATATTATTTAAAAAATGGTTTTAGTATAATATATGTCATATTTATTGATTAAAATCATTTATATAATCATTGTTTTATGAAGATCATGTAGAATGAATCACATCGCACTGTGGAGACGGTAAGTCATAACTACACACAAGAAACGATATCATTCACATATTTATTGAATGGTATTGGAGTGGATGATAGAATATCTCATAAATATTATAATTTTATGATAATCATATATATTTATTCTTTACACCATTATATCCATATATGTAAGGTGGTGGCGGAAAACAGACTACACAACGACGTGGAGAAGGTATTCCGTATGTACGCACGTGCGGTGATTACATTTTCTGTAGGATGGATAGAAGAGGAAATAGGGTGGTTTCATATTTATAATAACATAACAGTATATTATTTATATTTGTGTTATTAATTTATAATTAAACAAATTAATAAGAGGGAGTATAAGAAGAAATAAATTTGAAAGAATCGGTAAAGGATATTACCTATTCTTCGACACGCCTCTTCTAAACATCCTCTTAGGGAATTGATGTTTGTCCTTGAAGAAGCCCAAGACCTCTAGTATGTTTCTAGGGAAGTTTATAAGAGATATGGACATGGTGTTTCCGAGCATGAAGCCTTAAAATGTTGTGAAGAGGAGAGGGAGGATAGGCCCTTTTATAAGGGAGGATAAGGGCACCTTTGGAAACCTCAAACATATTAATTAATAAAAAAATTCACACCCCACATAAAAACATACAAAAATGACTCATATTAAAATATTATATGAGATAGTGTTGTTATATCATCATCCAATAAAATTTTTACATTTTGGGAATTTATTTTAAACCATATCAACTTGATTTATCCTTATTTAATCTATTTAATTTTATTTGTGGTAATATTATTCTAACTTTAAAAATTATTATAAATAATGACTTTTGTGTTGTGAATTGTCCATAATTGGATAATTTATGAAATTTTAGACCATATACATATCAATTTATAATTATAAAACATTTTTGATAATTTTTATCAATTTTAAAATATGTTATTTTTGTAAAATAACAATATTGTCAATTTTGACACTATTCATATATTTGCATTAAAATAAAATCTTCACAGAGGATATATTAAAAAAAAAATATTTAATAGATTTTTAACATGTTTTATTCATATATAAATTTTTTAATAACATTAATTAGTTAATTTAGTTTTTATTTTAGTATTTTAAAAACCATTTATTTGAATTTTCAATCAATAAAATAGTTTATACATCGCTATTGTGTCATCATTAATGATACTTATTTAATCCTTAAAAATTATAAATAAATTCTAAAGATGTATATAATTTTATTATCGTTCTAGATAAAATTTATATTCGAATTTTTATGATGTTTATCACTTATGTAAAATTATTTCACATATAAGATATAAGAGAGTTAAATGTTGTGACTTTCTTTGGTTTTAATAATAATTATATCATTTTCATGTTCAAATTTAAATGAAATGAATATATTCTGACCCTTAAGGGATATAGGTAGACTTTTATTCATCCAATATAATTTGGGAAAGTGTTAGGGTAATTTTATAATATTATTTTTACCCTTAATTACCTGATTCACCTTTAACTGTAGTAAAAAAATTACCGTAGTTAAAATTCATAATATATATAAAAAGTAACCTATTAATATAATTTGGACCCAATTAATCAATATATGGAATCTATTTTTTAAAAATAAAAATATAAAACTTTCATTCATTAATTTAAAATTTAACCCGTTAAGAAAATATGTTTTAAAAGTTAAAACATTGTCAAATATTGAAATGTTTTAACCTATGCATTCAATGTAAAATTAATGGTAATGACATACATTATATTAAATGGTAAAAATTTATTCTATTTATTTTTTAAACCCATTAAGTTTTATCATTTAATCATATAAATAATTTGTATGAAAAAAGTTGTTCTGATGAAAAATTTGGCGAATTTTTACTATTCATCAAAATATGAAAGTTATCAGAAAAGTATCAAAAACATATCCAATGTAAATTTTTATATCATAATTCAGAAGGAGGATCATATTTTGTAAAATTAAACTTATCAAATTGGTAAAAATTATATTTAAATTGGGTGCTCCATCAAAAGATGGTAAAACTACATTTTTTGAAAAATACTTATTTTATCCGAAAAATTCATTTTTTCCCTACCTCACTCTAGAAAATGTGTAAGATGAATTATAAAGTTATAAAATAAAAAATTTGGTTAATACTATTCATAATGTCTAGTTCATAATACTATAATAATATATCACTGTTTAGTGAAACTCGGTATTGCGTACAATGCACGCAATCGAGGAAGGTTGTTCTTGCATGTAACGCAAGCCATGCCAGTGTTGTGTGTAGTAAACGATTCTATTGATGTAGCGTGTAATATAAGACATAAAAAATATTTCTCATAATATCTCAGGGTATTAAATTCTAACCCCCATAAAATGAATTTCACTCTAGAAATTCTTCACTTCATAACAAACTGATGAGGATACATCTCACTCATTATATCCTCTAGTTCCCATGTAGTTTCATCTAATTAGTGGTTCCGCCATAAATATTTAACCAAGTGAGTGTCTTGTATTGTAGAAATTTTTCGTTACGATCTATAATCTCTATCATCTTTTCTTCATATGAATGATCATGCCCCATCGATAATACTTCTGAGCTTAGTATATGAAAATGATCGGGTTTGTACTTTCTCAGTAGAGATACATATAACACATCAGGATCATGAGAGAGATTTGATGGAAGTTCCAATCAGAAAGCTACCTTCCCAACATGATCCAGTATTTCGAATGGATAGATACAACTTGGGATCAGCATGCCCTTCTTTCCAAATCTCATTACTCTCTTCCATGTAGATATTCGTAAGAACCCTTTATCGCCCACCTCAAACTCTAGGTCTTTCATTCAGTTGTTGGAATTACTTTTTTGTCGACTCTAAGCTTCTATTATATGTTTTTGAATAGAACTGACATTTTCTACCATCTCATCAACAAGATCAGGTCCTAATAGGTTTCTTTCCGTAACTTCATCCCAGCAAGTGGGTGTTCTCTATTTCATTCCATAGAGATCCTCATAATGATACATCTGAATACCAGGTGAAAGATATTATTATACAAAAATTCCATCAAAGGTGGGTGTTGATCTTGGCCACCTTATAAATTAATAGATCAAGCTCTCAACATGTCTTCACGAGTTTTAATTACCCTCTCAGACTGACCGTCTATTTGAGGATGATAAGTAGTACTGAAACAAAACCCTGTATCTAGAGCATGATGAATACTTTGCCAAAATTTCAAGGTAAACCTAATATCCAAAACACATATAATGAAAAGTGGTACTCCATGAAATGATACCACCCCTTTTACATATATCCTGTAAAGCTAATCATGATAGAAATTCTCTCTAATAGTAATTAAGTGTGCCGACATCATAAGACGATCAACTATAACCTAGATAGAATTATTTCCATTGGATGTTTTGTGAAGTAAAGTGACAAAGTCCATAGTGACGCTTTCCCGTTTCCATTCTATTTGGGTAGTGGTTGCAGAATTCCCTTAGACTTTTGTCTTTTAGCCATAACTTGTGGACAAACCATGCATCGAGATACATATTTAGCAACATATCATTTCATGACATCCCACCAGAAGTATTATTTCAGGTGCCTATACATCATTGTGCTTCCAGGGTGAAATGAGAATGAAGACCTATGAGCCTCATCCAATATTCCATTCTTTAATTCTGGTATAGGAGGGACACAGAACAGATTACAAAACCTTATTATCTCATCAGAATCAATGTGGAATTTGAGAAACATTTCTCACCTTCTTTTGTAGCCCAACATCCTCCTTCTGATCCTCTTTAATCTTCACATGTATAGACGGTTGAACATTCATTTGAGAATGATAAGATTTTTCCCCTGAAATTATAATTTCACATCCATCCATTGTAAATCCATAAATATTGGATCTTTCGTGATCCTCATCATGGATAAGATGACATGGTCTTCTAGGCCTAATACATCTTCCACATTGTTTGCTTTCCCATGGTGGTAATGAATTGAGCAGTCATAAGCCTTAATCAGCTCCAACAATCTTATTTGGCGCATATTCAACTCCTTTTGTGTGAAAATATACTTTATAATTTTATGATCAGTATAAATATCACACCTTTCACCATGAAGATAATTCCTCCAAATCATTATTGCAAAGACTACCTCTTCTAACTCTAAATCATGAGAAGGGAAATTTTGCTCATGGATTTTTAACTATTGTGAGGCATAAACTATCACCATATCATTTTCCATGAGAACACACCCCAACCCTTTATTGGATTCATAACTATAGATCACAAACATTTATCGACTACCTGGTAGTGTGAGCAAAGGTGCAATGGTTAACCTTCTTTTTAGCTCTTTGAAATTCTCTTCACATTCCTTCGTCGAGACAAACTTGACTCCTTTCCGAGTCAATCTGCTAAGTGGGTTATATAGTCTTGAAAAATCTTTCACAAAACTTCGATAATACCCAGCTAAAACATGATGACATCAGATCACAGTTACTTTTGTTGGTCTCGACCATTTGTCAAAATCCTCTATTTTTTATGGATACACAAAATATCATCCCTTTTGATATTATGTTCCCAAAAAATAAATATTTTTGAAGCCAAAATTCACACTCAGTAAATTAGGCATAATGATTATCCTTTCTCAGGGTCTTCAATACAATTCTTAAGTGATCTTCATGTTCATACATTCACTTTGAATAGACAATAATATCATCTATAATGACTACCAAAAACTGATCATGATAGTATATAAATAATCTATTCATTAGATCAATGAATATAGAAGGGGAATTAGTAAGACCAAATGGAATCACTATAAATTCATAGTGTCCATACCTTTTATGGAAAGTCATCTTTGGTATATCCTCCTTTTTGACCCTTAGATGATGATACCTTGAACGGAGATCAATCTTGGAAAATTATTGAGATCTATGTAGTTGGTCAAATAAGTCATCAATACATGGGAGATGATATTTTTTTTTGATAATGATCTTGTTATGCTATTTATAATCAATGTAGAGTCTCATTGATCCATCTCTCTTCTTAACAAACAGAACAGGTGCTCCCCAAGGTGATGCACTAGGTCGTATGAATCGCTTATTATGACTCTCATGGTGTTTATTCTTCAATTCCTGGAACTCAATGGGGTCCATTCTATATGGTGTCTTTGAAATGGGAATAGCACCCAGTATGAGTTCAATTGAAAACTCAAATTCACGTTTTGGTCGAAGACCTGGGAATTCCTCTAGAAATTCATCATCAAACTCTCATAAAATGGGTATATTCTTAATCATGAGTTTCTCTCAAACCATTTGAGATAAATAAGATTCATTTATTGGTATCAAGACCCATAATATGGATTAAATATCCACTGCAGGTTATATTCATCCTTGCATCGATAGATGATCATATATTGATGAGGAATATGAAATTTGACTTCACTTATTTGGAAATTGATATGAGTTCCATATAAGGAAAGCCTATCCCGGCCAAGAATCACATCAAATTACACTATAAGAAGGATCAGAATATTTTTTGGAAGCAATTTCCCACAAACGTGAATTGGAGAATAATTATAAACTTTTGAAGCAACTATTTTTCCATTAGTAGTTGGCATCGCTAACACAACATCTAATTGTTGAGTTAGTATGTTGATATCCTTAGAAAATGATTTAAAAATAAAAGAGTGGGTGGATCCAGAATAAAATAAACTTTTTCTAGTTTATAGTGGATGGTAAGTGTACTTTTCACCACATCGTTATCGTAATCCACATCACCGATATGAATTTCAAGCGACTTTACATTTTCATTGGCCTTAAGAATTTTTTTATGTAGATCCTCATCAACAACCCTTGGATTAGGGAATTTATTAGAATAATGCCCCATTTCCTTACACTATAAACATTGAAGTGTATGAGGTGCATTCTGTGTAGAATTTTCTTTGTTCATATCACTAGACATATTTTTCCAAACACTATGGCATTAAATTGCCATATGACCTTATTTCCCACATTTAAAACATTTACTAGTCCCTTTAAGACAATTCCCTTAACGTTTCATTCTACAATTTGAGCGTAAGGGAAAACAAATCTTATTTTCAGTGTGGTCTTTAGATTTTCCAATGAATTCCATTTTCCACTTCTTATCAAACCCATATGACTGATGGTTTACTCCAATCTCCATCTCAACCATGAGATCTCATCGAACAATTTCCTCATATCTATTGAAGTCCCTTATGGATAAAGCTCGTCGATGACTTGGAATTAAGCCACTAAAGAATCGATCGATCTTACTCTCAGGTAGGATAATAATTCTGTTAGCGTTCCTCACATGTCTTGTAAAGTTTTCTTCGTAGGTACCAACCGATTCATCATCCATTTGATTTAGTTCAAAAAACTCCTTCTCCTGATTTCTTAAAAGAATATGAGGGAAGTAATTATTGAAAAATAAGTTCTCAAACTAGTCCCATTCCATGGACTCAACTTAATATCATTGAATCGTATTCTTGATTATATTCAACCATTGATCAGAATCTCATTCCAAACGATGTACTATTAAGATGAATTTATAATGTTCAGAACATTGTAGAATTGAAAATGTATTTTCAGTGGTACTTGTCACGACCCGTCCTCGTGGCCCGTGCCGTGACTACCCCATACCCGCCTTCCATATGCATGGGGCTGGCGACTAGCACCAAGGCATAAATCCCGGTAAAAAGGGAAGGCATTGCCTATTTAAAGTAAACAAACACCACAGAGAAAGAAAGCAGTAGAAGTAAACACTATGTAAAAACTGGGTACAACAGTAAGTGTGGAAAAGTAAGTGGGCCAAAATACAAACCCGTACTGAGAGTAAAGTACAACTGGAAAGGGAAAACACAAATGAATTTTAAGACGCAACGTCGAGCCGTCCACTGGATGTCCCACATGAAGGGTGAGTACAGATAGCCTCCACAGCTCCTTGGGTCCAGCCGTCCGCTCCGAGTATGTCCCACCCAGTGGTCCACCTCCAAGTATCGTCCTGCTCCTCAAGCCTCAACCACGATCAGCGTTGTTCGTCGTCTGCAACCAACACAACGTAGTGCGGGCATAGCCCATGAAGGGGTTAGTATATGCTACTCAGTAGGGACCCCGAGACCCCATATGGTCTCCCATAATCCACAATGGATAATACACAATGGAAAGATAAAATCATGAAGTAACATCTGACACTACTTAGGTATAAGCCCATACATATACCTAAGTCATCAATTCATGTTAGGCTCCAACATCCGAGCTCAAGTACAACCCAGTCCACACAGGAAACCACAATCTAAGCCACACAGGAAAGCATAACATAATCCACATAGGAAAGAAAGTCAATATTCAGCTCACACAGGTATACTTATTCGTATGACAATAGAGATGATCAGATATAGCCACTGATTCATCTAAGTCGTCAGACCCACAAAGGATCGATAGGTAATAACCCCTGAAATGACCCATAATGGATCTGACCCACACAGGATCGAGAGATAAATAACCCCCACAATGACCCACAAAGGATCTGACCCACACAGGATCGATAGGTAACTAACCCCCGCAATGACCCACAAAGTATCTGACCCACACAGGATCAATATGTAACTAATTGACGCAATGACCCACACAGGATAGGACCCACACATGATCTGTAGGCGCTGGCCCACACATGACCACTGAGCGCAGACCCACATAGGATCTGTCTCACACAGGATCGGTAGCACGGATCCACATAGGATCGCTGAGTACTGTAGTTGTTGCCGTCGAATCCACTGTGGATTTCTTCACAGTCATCATCGTCGTCACAGTCGCAACCAGCTCTAGGGTTCCCGGACACAGCAATCACTTTTCGGAGGGTCCGCTCCACTAGCCGAAGGGATGATACATAAACTGACACGTAGTTTGGAGTTGATGTTTCCAAAATTTTTGTATCATCAACAAGAACTCAACGCGACAGACGACGCATCGATCGGATGCCCAGTCTGAATGTTATTGGCTTTTTTGTCCTAGGGGCCCGGTTGGTTATTAAGTCAAAACCGACCCGTCCATACTCGAACTGCGTCCAAACCTCGAGAGAAGTAATCCAAAAGGTCTGTATCACTTAGACGAATCCAACAAGGTCGACGAAACGTCAATCGGACGTCCGGAAGTCATGTTATAAGTGTTTCTGCTTCGAGTGACCGATTGGTTTTGTGTACGAACCAACCCGGCCGAACCCAAAGTTCTCTGAAAACTTGAGTGTGATATACCAAAACGACCTTCTCGATACAAGGATCGCATCTCAATAGATGGTGTTTCTATCAGAGTCTTGTAGCTCATTTTATGGGCAATAGACCGAAAGAGGTTCGGTATTAGGGGGTTCGGGTCCGGTCCGACCCTGCCCGATACCCCCAGGGTCGGCCCGAACCGTGTCCAGCTCGTTTGGGCGCTGCCCGGCCCGGCCTAGGTGCAGTCCAGCCCGGCCAGGGCGCGTCTCGGCTCAGGGGCCCGGCGCGCTGGCCAGGCAGCTCGGCCAAACGACCGAGCCGTTCAGAGGCAGGGGTGCTGCCCCTGCGTGTAGACACAGCGGCCCCTTATTGGGACCGCTCATGTCCGGCCAGCCGGGGGTTTTGAACCCCCGGTTCTTCGATGGTCCGACCGGCCCACTCCGGCCGGCCAGCTTCTACCGCCATGGGACCGGTGAAGCCGGTACCCCTGCTCCGATGTCGGCGGCCCAGACCCGGCAGCCGGTACCCCTGCTCTACTGTAGCCCTGATCTGGCCACGGCCTTCATCCGTCCGGTGCGGCGGGACGACGTCGTGCCCCTACGCCATGGCCCCGCTCCGACCGCGGTGCTTTTGTGGTTCATCGGCGCGGCGCGATGAAGCCGCGTCTCTGGATCATCTTCAACGACGCGGCGTGACGGCGCTGCGTCTTTGGTTCGTCTTCAACAGTGCGGCTGGACATCGCTGCATCTTTGGTTCGTCTTCAACGGTGCAGCGTGACGGCGCCGCGTCTTTGGTTCATATTCAACGGTGCGGCTTGACGGAGCCGCGTCTTTGGTATGTCTTCAACGGCACAGCATGACGGCACCGCGTCTTTGGTTTGTCTTCAATGGCTCGGTGCGATGACGCCACACTTCACCCCCTTTCCATAACAATTCTTGCATGGTGCATTGGAACCGCGTTGCATTGCTCGTGCCGTAACAAACAAACCAATAAGGGGGAGGATGGTCGGCCATGTTCGTGTGGTCCGACCTCCTACCATTATTGCGATAGTAGGTGGCTCAAAAGAATAGTAGAAAAGGATGGAAGTATTTATGAACTAACAAATAAAATAAATCCATACCTCAACGTTGTCGTTGAACGAGAGTTCGTCGCGGAATTTACCGTCGCGGAAGAAGAGGATTGTCGCGGTAGAAAGCGTCACAGAAGGAACGTCGTTGGCATTAGGTGATCTCCGAGGGAGGAGTCTCTCCCCATCGTTTTCCTTTGGAGTTTGGCGTTCTTCGTTAGCGGCGGTGTGTTCTTCGCGTTCTTCGTCGATGAATGATGAATCCTCAAGTCTTCTCTTTTTTTCTCCCAAAGGCTGGCACAACCAGGATTATAACAAAAATAAAATAAGTTCAACACTTATTTTATTAACATATCCTAAAAATTTGAAAATCACATGAAACGAATCGAATAATTAATTCAATGAATTAATTGTTATGATTTAACCGCCCAAATAAATTAGGCATTTCTTAACAAAAAAAAACGCACGATTTGACTTCATTAAAAGGGGGGTTCGGGTGCGTTACTTAGAAGGAAAGAAAAAGTGGGGCTCGTGGGCCCCCACCTCACAAATATCCTACCAAGAGGGTGGGATAATGTGGGTACCACCTTATCCGCTTAACTTAGGTTAAGCCGCTTTATGTTAAAAAAATAAAATAAATTGTCGCACCAATTTTCTTTTATTTCTTTACATAACCTCAAAATTTAATAACCACACCCAAGCAAACGCAACTCCAAAAAAAGTGTTTCTAAGCAATTACCAGCACTGAGATTCCATTGGTGCCCTTGGAATTCGATTCAAAGCAACGGTTCAAAAGTTAGAAAAACCCGCACGTTCGTTCACTGAACGTACATGAGCTAAACTTCAGAAAATGTTTCTGGGCACACCGGGCCTCAGAATCAGGTGCCTTCCGAAACTGTGTTCTTATAAAATCCCAAAGAAAATTAATGAAACATTTCTTTGAATTTTTTGGGTCTTTACATCAATGAATCATTTTTTTCCACTAATGGATCAGAAGTCCCGCTGAATGAATGTGGATGCTTCCTCACCAAGGATGCAACAGAATGTTGCTTCTTCCTTTGCTCGTTTGGAATTCATGCATGATTCATAGCATCAGAAAGTTATGCGAGCATATATACAAGATTTTCCACTCTTGCTCCCATAATATTTGGTTTCTCAGAGGGACAATCATTTCATTGCCTATCACATTCATCATTAACATGGTTCCTTCAGGGTCCATCCATTGTCTATAACCAAGAAGCATAGTGTGAGAAATACTAATTACAATAGGAAAACCAAATAATTAAGAATAAAATTTCACACTTTAGGTCTTATAATAGGTTATTAACGGCCATTTATAAACACTAGGATTGTTTCCTATTATTAGACATATCTATAGGGTTCTTACTAAGGCGTTCACATCCTAGTTTCCAAAGGATATCTATATATTTCCTCTGATACCAATTATAACGACCCATATAGTACATAAATTGTTAATACATCAGAATTCATGTATATTTATTACAACATAAATGTATATTGTGACAGGACCGTATATGTATATTGTATTTAGAAACTGGGAAACATAAACAACTGGTTCATAAATCATCTACATTTTCTCTTGTTTATTTCATCATATCTAGAGTCCCTTTTGGATATCCTACTTAATACCCTTATTCATGACCTAGGGAAATGAAAACATACCGAAGGGTGAGCTCAATTGCTCCGTAAGGGTAAAAAAAGGAACTATCAATCATATCATATTCATAAGAACATATCATTTTGGGAATCTTAACCTGCATAAAAATCATAATATCATAACATGGGATAAATCGTAGTAGCGAAATGTAATTCCAATAATCATAACATAAAACATTAAAATTTGATGCATAAAAAAATAATCATATAAAATCATTTCATATTAGTCAAGACTAATTTCCATGACCATCATAGAAGACAAAGTCCATTACTGAACCGAGTTCACTCCTTGTTCTAGTCATGTATCACTGAAACCGATTAACTTTCTGTTCCAGCCATGTCTATCTCATGAGATATAAATAATAACCCAATGCATTGGAGGTACTTATAGGTCCCTCCCATCACATAATGAAACCATTTTTATGTGTACCTGAAAATCACAAATCATACATCATATCATAACACATGTAATAGAAAGTGATTCTTAAAAATCCTGACATCATTACATACTCCATATAAGATAAAATGACTTCATAACAATAATTCCATCATAAATTAACAAAAATAAATGAAATAATAGGGTTATAAATAGAACCCTATCTTATCCTAGATGGAATATAATCTTGATAAAACACGTGAACTTATTTCTTGAGGAAAATATACTTTCTTCAAAAACATTTTTCCTTGATCAACATGTCATAAAATTTTAAAATAAATGAATTTAATTTAAAATAAACATGAAAACTTTTAAAGTATGATTCATGAAATTAATGTTCTATGAAATCATAAAAATCCATTCATTCTGTATATGTTAAAAAACATTCTTCTCATACTCTTGCCGGAAAAGTCAAAAAAGTATCTCGTACTAAAAACGACAACATATTCCGTTCATATATTTTACTAAATGTTCAACAATAGGTAAAATTTTGTTTAGACAATTGTATTAGGATAGAAATAATATTACATATTGGGGAATCATTTATGTAGTTGATAAATATTCCCCGGTAAATACTGAAGTATAACAATCTCAGATAAAAATGAGATTGCAAGATTTTCCCTTACCTTAGGTCTGATATCCTTTGTATTTATCTGAACCTCCTATATAATGATTTAAATAATGTCATTGAATTATTATAGAATCATATTCATTGTTATGATATCATATATAATCATATTCATATCTTCTTATAAGAAATATTTCATTGTTACTTATTATCCGGTTCTTCATTACTTTATCCTCTTATGCGTGTTTTGTCAAATAAATTCATATTCTAATTTTTAGGTTATAGCTACATAATTTATAGAACATTATTAGTATAATATATTTCATATTTATTCCTTAATTCTATTTATATAATCATTGTTTAATGAAGATCAGGTAGAAGGAATCACATCGCACTGGGGAGACGGTAAGCCATACGTATGCACGAGCGACGATATCATTCCCATAATTATTGAATGGTATTTGAGTGGATGATAGGATATCTCATAATTAGTATAATATTATAATAATCATATATAGTTATTCTTTACATCATTATAACCATCCGTGTATGGTGGTGGTGGAAAATAGACTACACCACAGCGTGGAGACGGTATTCTGTACGTACTCATGCGCAATGATTTCATTTTCTGTAGGATGGATAGAAGGTGAAATAGTGTTGTTTCATATTTCTAATAACATATAAATATAAGAGTGATATTTATGTTATTACTTTATGATGAAATAGATAAATAATATAATGTATAAGAAGAAATAAATTTGAAATAATTTGTAAAGGATATTACATCTTCTTCGATGCGCCTCTTCTAAACCTTCTCTTAAGGCTCTAATGTTGGTCTTCGAAGAAGACCAGGACCTATAGTATGCTGCTAGGAAAGTGGAGAAGATAAATGGGAAGGTTTAGGCCGAGATTTCTGACTCAAAATGTTGTGAATGGGAGATGGAGGAGGTACCCTTTTATATGGGATGAGAGGGGCACCTTTGGAAAAATTAAAAATATTAATTTATAAAAAACTGAAACCCCACTTAAAAACCTAATAAAATCAATCAACATTGAAGATGAGATATGATAGGGTTCTAATGTCATCAAACAAAAATATTTAGACATGTTGGGAATTTATTTTAAACATTATCAAATATATTTATCATTATTTAATCTATTTAATTTCATTTGTGATAATAATATATTAAATTTTAAATTGATATAAATAATTACTTATGTGTTGTGAATTGTCCAAAAATGGATACATTATGATATTTTAGAATATATAAATTCCAATTTATAATTTTTAATATTTTTTATGATTTTTAAACAATTTTATAATATTCTACTTATATAATAGAAAAATAGTGTCAATTTTGACAATATTCATTTAGTTGTATTTAAATAAAATTCTCATAGAAGATATATTCGAACCAAAATTCCTAATAGAATACTAAAATGTAATATTCTTGTATAGAATTTGTATAGAACATTATATAGTTCATATAATATGTATTTTATTTTTTTTTCAAAACCATTTATTTGATATTTCAATCTATAAAATAGTTTTTTCATCACTATTGTTTCATCATTAATGATAATTATTTAATCCAAAAATTTCTAAATAAATTTGCATGATGTTGATAATTTTATTGTATTTCTGGATACTATTTATATTTTATGTTTTATTAAGTTTATCACTAAATGAAAATTATTAAACTTATAAGATATAAGAGAGTGACATTTTGTCACTTTCTTTTTTTTAATAATAATTATATTATTTTTATGGTCAAAAGTCAATGAAATGAATCTATTCAGTGACTTATGTGACATGGGTTGACTTTTATTCATCCAATATAATTTTGGAAGGTGTTAGGGAAATTTTATAATCCTAATTGTACCCATAATTACCTGATTTACCTTTAACTATAGTAACATAAATTACCGAAGTTACTATTCATAATATATAAGAAAAAAGTAAACTAATAAAATAATTTGGACCCACTGAATCCAAATATGGAATCCATATTTCTAAATTAAAATCACATAAGTTTTAGTAATTAATTTAAAATTAATCCATTTGTTAAGAAAACGAGTTTTAAAAGATAAAACACTGTCAAAGATTGAAATTTATTTACCTATGATTTCAATATAAAATTAATGGTAATGGAATATATTATTTTAAATGGTAAAAATATATTCTATTTATATATTAAAACCATTAAATTTTATCATTTACCCATATAAATCATCTTGATGAAAAAAGTTGTTTTTATGAAAATTTTAACATATTTTTAATATTCATTAAAATATGAAAGTTATGAGAAAATATCAAACATTTAGCCAATGTAAATTTTCATATACTGATTCTAATGAAAATGTATGTTTTGTTAAATTGAACTTATAAACTTTTCAATATTATATTTAAAATGGGTCTGCCATCAAATATTGTTAAAACAACAATTTTTTAAAAATACTTCATTTATCCGAAAACTTGATTTTGTTTTCATACCTCATTATATAAAATGTGTAAGATGAATTATAATGTTATAAACTTCAAAATTTTGTTAATACTATTCATAACGGATAGTTCATAATATTATAATAATATTTCATTTTTTAGTGAAACTCTGTATTGCTTATAACTCAAGCAATCGAGGAAGGCTTCTCTTCCGTGTAATTCAAGATAGTCCAGTGTTGTGTGTAGTGAAAGATTCCATTGATGTTTAGAATAACATAATACATAAAAACAATTTATCATAAAATGTCAGGGTGTTATAGTTTTAAACTAGAAACACATACTTTGAGTAATATTGGTCAAATAGTATATTTGTTCGATGTGAGACTAATTCCTACACATTATAAATGAATTATGATTCAATTTCATAAATTATAATTACAATCTGATAGCATTTGACCATCTTTCAATTAGTGACAATTTTTAAACTAAAATTTCAATTTTAAACTGATAACGAACACTAGGATTAATACCGAGAACATCATGTTTCTGATTGAGATGATATTGATTCCTAAAAATAAAAAATTACTTATGTATATTTTCTCTATTGTATAAAAACATTCCAAATTTGATCCCTTTGTTTTGAGAATATCAATTTTCATTTTTATGAAAATGAATGTCAATTTTATATAAAAAGATGCACATGGATTCAAACTAGTAACAATGTGCATCAGATTAAAGAGTGGATGATTCCCACAATTTCCAAATGACTTCATAATAGTTTTCATAAAGTATTAAAACATTCTGAATTTGTTTTCTTATTTCATAGTCCATCACATGTCTTTTTTACTAAAATTTCATTTTAAATTGGAAATATGAACATTGAGTCCCACTAGACACATAGTGTATCAGTATGACTTGAGAATAAGTCATGATTTTCATAAACTAATTATGAATCATCTTATTAAATTATCATGAAAATCGATTCATGTTTTCTCTATTTGTAGTGACAGACACTTATTAAACTAAAATGTAAAATTTTAATTGATAGTGTATACTTTTGGTCATACCTGGTACATTGTTTATGTGATAAAGGTAAATAAAATTCTTACATGTCTAAAATTAATTATAGATTATTTTAATAATTTATAAAAACAAAAAAACGATTCTACTTGGTATTTGAATACCATTTTTCTGTTTTACTAAAATAAATTTCAATTTAAAATAAAAAGACTCAATTGGAGTCATATTAGTCAAACTGTGCATCATATTGAAGTTAGTTTGATTCCTACAAATCCCAAATGACATGTGGATCATATTACTAAAGTATCTAAAAGATAATTGTGAACATTATCTGTTTTAGTGTGTCACAATTATTTTTTACTAAAATGCCATTTTAACCCAGAAACACACACTTTGAGTAATTCTAGTCACATTATGTGCCAGATTAATGGGAGAATGATTCCTACATGTCAAGCATAACTTAAGAAAAAATTTAAAAAATTAATAAGTAACTCCAAGTGTGTTTTCATAGTTTTCAATGAGTGCAATATTTGATCTAAAATCTCAATTTTAAACTAATAATAGACACATTGACACATATCAGCCACATAATATACCAGATTGAGGTGAGACTGATTCACACACATGAAAAATAAAATATGTACCATTTTTATAAAGTATAAAAAAATATGAATGTATTTACTATGTTTTCATTATGTAAATTCTCATTTCATACTACAATTAATTTAAATTTTATATAAAAAGATGCACTTCAATTCATATTGGTCACACCATGC
Source organism: Viscum album (assembly GCA_963277665.1). Lineage (NCBI taxonomy): Eukaryota > Viridiplantae > Streptophyta > Magnoliopsida > Santalales > Viscaceae > Viscum > Viscum album. The sequence continues at coordinate 1,079,885,020 of OY728162.1, read as the reverse complement.
ATCATATTTAGATGTTCTTGATTCCTAAACGTCCTAAATGACTTATGGATAGTTTTGTTAAAGAAAAAAACCTAATGTGTTCTCTTGGTTTTGAGTGAATCACTTGTATTTTAACTATAATTTAATTTTAATCTGGAAACACACAGTTTGATTTATACTGGTCACATCGTGTGTCAGTTTGATGTGAGACTTATTACTACACGTCAAAAAGGACTTATGAATCGTTTTAATAAATTATAAAGAATATATATCCGCCTTTTATTATTTTTCATATAGTGATTCTTTCTGAACTAAAAAGTCAAATTTAAATTGAAAATATATTGTTGAAGTCATACCAAGCACATAGTGTTTTTGATTGAGGTGTGGCTAATTCTTACACATCAAAAATGAATTATTGATGATATTCATAAAGTATCAAAACAGTCTAAATCCCTTTTATTAGTTTTGATTATGTCAATTGTGTTCTTTACTAAAATTAATATCAACATAAAAAAAATTATGTACTTGGAGTCATACCAGTCACACCATTTATATTATTTAGGTGCATCAGATTCCTATACATCCCAAATGAGTTATGGATTTTTACCATGATTTTTATTGAATTTATTTGTTGAACTACCAACAATTTATATTGAGTCAATATTCTTAGATAAAAAGCTTTTCTCATTGTGCTGAAATTTTATGGTATTACAGGCATAAAATTATCATCCACTCTTATACTTTTCAATAAGGAGAAAGGTAATTTGGCTAAGAACATCAACTCAATATTAAATGATTATAATTTAATAAATAAAGATAATGGAAATCATGGAATCATTGGGATAATGGAACACGTTATATCTTTTGTTTCTAGTTTCATATCATTGAAAACAAAATATAGAGTCCCAATGATATAAAAAAACTGAATAAGTATTTGATAAGAATGGTAATTAAATTAAATTAAAAATAGTAAATAAAATGATGAAAAAATTAATTAAATTAGTAGTAATAATACAAAATTTTATAATGGTTATAAACATTCTTAACCCATTTCCTTATTGTCATAAATATAGTTGTATTATAGATGTCTAATTACTCATGAGCATGAGATTCTTCAACAAAAACACACCAACCGGAACAAAATAATCCACCTATATAAAAAAAATTATTATTTTAGTAATTCTAAAAAAAAATAAATTAAACATAAATATAAAATAATACATATATTCTATTATAACAACCATTCTCTTTATTTAATATTTAATTCTAATTTATTATATAAATGTGCACTTAATTCAACACATAATATTAATAGGTATAGTATCTTTGGGTCCTAAAAACATTACATAACAACATAAAAAAAGAAATAAACATCTTTATTTGAACCATATTTTACACAACGACACAATTCTGTTGGACTTAGCATTTCATGGATAACCTAAGGATATAAATTAGAAAAGTGTGATATTTAAGGCCCAGTAACGGAATAAACAAGGAATAACCTAAATAATATAATAAATTTTAGGAAATATGGATTTAAATGGGGAATATATGAAACATGAACATAAAGGAATGATATAGTATTATTATCATAATATGGGAATGTGGAAACAACATAATATCATGCATCATTGACATAAAAGAATCATGTAAACACCTCTCCCAACAAGGTAAAAAAATTACTATAAATGAATCAGGTGAAGCCCAATCCTAACATGACGTATCATGATACAAATAATTACCCAATTCATTTCATCTCTATGAGGGTTCACCCTTAATAATCATTTTAATATCATGCTTAAGTGTGCCACGTAGTTCATAAAACATGGATTCATTCAACATCATCCTTTTATCCAAGATCACAGAACATGGAATTGATACATGTATGTAACCATTCAATAATTATTTTTTCATAATGGTGAGTACCCTTGATACAAGAATGGGTATTACATTCATTACTTGATGATTTTGGAAGGGAAAATCGAGGTGTAATTTTGGAAGCACAACGTCTTCATATGGATATTCATAAACTGGGTAAATGAGAGTAAAAGAGAACTATCATCGTTTATACATTATATGGAAAGTAAGTGGATCATGGAACATAATATCCCAACATGTGAAATGGAATTTAGATGCATAATATTAAATAAATTCTTGAATTCAAATGAAAAGAGAAGAATCCCTTACGGAATTTCGGCATAGTAATGGGTGGGTTTAATGAATAAAATGGGGGTTAATGGGAGTGAATGGAAGATCCCATCATGTAGATATCAAATTTATAATAAGGAGGTATGCAATAACATAATATAAATCAATGAAATTGAAATTAAATGTTATTACATAAAACATGTTCTTGAAGAAAAAAGAGAAAGGGAGATCCAGAACATTGATGTGTGATCTCAAAGGATTGGGGGATGCTTATTAAGAGACTGGGGGAGCCTTGGAAGGACTATAGAGACTATGAAGAAAGGGTAGTTTGAGATTCAAAGAGCTTTAGTGACTATAAATGGGTTCATGGGTGGGTTTATATTGGAAAGGTGGGGGGATTCTTTATTATTTTGGTTTTGGAAACTAAACACTAAAATACTCACAACCAAAAACCATCCCATGGTTTTTTCCAATGGATTCATGAAAAGGAGGTGTTAAAAATTTTAGTATTATTCTAAAGGACGAATATATTAAAATAATTCACTTTCTTATGTGGAGGTGAGTCATACATTCAAGGATATGTTTTTAAAAACATTAAAATATATTATAGGTCATGGAGGATTCACTATGCCTTTGTAAAATAAAACAAATAAACAAAGAATTTCATTATATTAAAGGAATAACATATATTTATCATAATATAACTTTAATAATATTTTATTCCATCACTATTGGGTCATTATAATGTCATAAATCACATTATATATTTATATAGTATTTAACGTTTACCAAAAAAATCGACTATCTCTGAAAATTTTGAAAAATTCACCGTTAGGTAATTTCAACATCCTAATTCAAAAAAATAATATTCATTTTATCTCAATATTATTCTATGAATTTGAATTTTCACTTATAAAATAAATAACTGTTATTTATTGAAAATTCACATGTTTTGACAGAAATATTTTTCAACCCTTAATAAAAATTAAATTTGAAAAGATAAAAATAATACAATAATTTATATTTAAAAAAATTAATTTAATAATAATATTTTAATAAAATATAATTAATTCAAAATTCCATTAATTAATCAATATATATTTTTTAAATGAATTTTAATATTCACCAAAAATAGTATTTGTTCTTTACAAATCATTTACAAAGTAATAATAATAGAATGAATGTATATTAATTATTTTATAAAAAACTAATGCAGAAAATCAAATTTCTAGGGTCTTGTTACATATCCCTTTATTGCACCATCATATTCCATAAGAGTAAGGAATTCAATGGTGGGACACTCATGGGGTCGTTCAGTGAACTTGGTTTGGGTCGTGATCCTGATGAGCTTCGAATTATATCATAAACGATTTATCTCCCACTTATGTTGTTGGGTATCAGCATGAGAATGGTATAAGGAAAAGACCCAAATGTTATCTTCCTCGTTTTCACTGATAAATGAGCTTTATATTGTATGATCCTATTGGTTGAGTCCATCACTTCCTCTATTTTGGCGAAAAGGATTTGTTCAGAACCTATATTTATACCAGTCAAGTGATCACTATTCAAAGGATATAATATCAATGGTAAGGATACATAATGATTATTTAAATACAATTATATGTAATAAAACAAAAGGAGTTCATGTGTTTTCAATATTCATAAGACATTTTATTATAAGAAAGGGAATTTTATTCATAAATTTTTGAGTAGTCACAACTATCCCCCATAATGAAATTTCGCCATTAAAATTTCCTTTTCCCACACTCAAAAAGATGTGGGAAACTCTTTTTCATCACTTCCTCTACTTCCCACATTCCTTCTTCAAACTTGTGGTTTCTCCACAACACTTTTATGAGGGGTATTATCTAATATCATAGGTCATTTTCTCTATGAATGAATATATTCAATTGATTATCATTATAAAATAGGTCATTCTCTAATTATACCACCTATGGATTGAGTACATGTTATGGGTATATTATTAACGTCCTTAAGAGTGATACATAGAATATGTCATATATATTAGGCATGTTCAGTGGGAGTTCTAGTCTAAATTCCACTATTTTGATATGATCAGGTATCTCAAAAAGGAAGGGTGTACCTTGGACTAAGATTTACCTTTATCCAAAATATCATAACTCCTTTCCATGAAGATTTGTGGAGGAATACCATGTCTCCAACATCAAACTATTGGTCTCGTCGACGATTGTCAGCATATCTCTTTTTTCAAGTCTAGGCAGATTTGATGTACTACATGATGGTCTTAACCATTACCTAGATTTCATTGAATATTTCTAGACCTAATGGTCTGCGTTCCCCCGCATCATAACAACATACTGTGGTTCTAAACCTCTTCCTATAAAGGGCATCATAAGGATCTATTTGAATGGTTGAGTGGAAACTATTATTACAAGAGAACTCCATCAAAGGAAAAAGTTGGTCCCATCCTCCTTTGAAGTAAATTGATAAATCTCTCAACATGTCTTCAAGTGTCTGGATAGTCTGCTCAGATTTACCATCAGTTTGAGGATGATATGACAAGTTGATGTTCAATACAGTTTTTTCAAGAAAAATAGAGAATGTTCCAGAACTTATATGTGAATCTTAGATCTGGATCTTACACAATCGATAATGGTACTCCATGTAGCCTTACCACTTCTATTATTTCTATATGTACCAGTTTATCCAGTGGGAAGTCCTCTCTAATTAAAATGAAGTGTGTATTCTTTTTAAGATGATCCACAAAAACCTAATTACCATTGTTTCCTTTAGATGTATTCAGATATTTGGTGAAAAATTCCTTGGTGATGTTTTCCAATTTCCATGTTGGTATGAGTAATGGTTTCATCATCTCCTAATACTTATACCTCATATCCTTCACTTTATGACATACCAGGAACTTTGATGTCTATTTATAGACTCCTTCATTTTATCCCTCAAATAGTGCTCCTGAATATCTCGATACATATTCATGTTTCTAGGGTGAATGGGGAAAATTTATCTATTGCATCATCCAAAAATTCCTTCTTTGACTCTTAATTTTATGGAATACATTTTCTAGATCCAAATCTCACAATTCCTTCTTCATAAATGTTAAACTCTTAAGATTTCTCAATTATGAAAGTTTCCAATTACTTTTGAATTAAAAAATAATATTTTTTATCATCCATTAACCTTTTAAAAATAGACGGTTGAGAAATAATTTTTGAAATGATTGATGATTTTCCCTTATAATTTATTTCCATGTCCATCTTCATCAAATATTATAATATTGGATCCTTATCAATTCTCATCAATGTTAGAATGGCTGGGTCCTTTCTACATAGAGCATCAACAAAAATTTTCACTTTCAAATTGTGGTAATGTATTGTGTAATAATAATCCTTGATGAGATAAAACCATCTCTCTTGGAACATATTAAACTCTTTCTCTATGAATATATATTTGCGAGTTTTTTATCCATATATATTTCACCCCAAAGATTTAATACCACAAATTTTAAATGAAAAGTCCACAACTGCCAACTCGAGATCATGCATGGGTTAGTTTTTCTCATGAATTTTCAACAGCCTTGAGGTATAGGCAATGAATTTGTCATTCTGAATCTACACAAATCCAATTTCCTTCTTCGAATCATCTTTGAATAATATGAAATGCTCCCCAATTTTTTATTGTGTTAGCATAGGGTAAGTGATAAGCATATTATACATATCCATGAAGATTTCTTCACACTCATTGTTACAAAAAAACATGACTCTCTAATGGTTTATCTTCATAAGAGGGTTTGAAAATGATTCAATATTTCTCCCAAATCCACGATTTTATCCAGCTTACCCCATGATTCAATAGATATCTGTCATAGATGTCGGCCTAGACCATCCCTCAATTTCATTTGTTTGCATGGATGAAAATATATCCCATTACTTATGACGATATTACCCAAGAATAAGACTTCCATCAACCAGAAGTCACACTTGATATACATTACATAGAGATTCTCCTTTTTCAAGGTCTCCAGCATAGTTCTCAAATTCTCCTCATGCTCCTCTTTGGTTTTTTATTATATTAGATATAGTCTATAAATACTACCACAAATTTTTCATGCTAATCACTAAAGACACTATTTATTATGTTCGTGAATATTTATAGAGAATTAGTGAGTCTGAAAGGAATTACTATTAATTCATAGTTCCCATACATTGTAAAAAAAGTAGTCTTGGGGATATCCTCCTTCTCCACCATTACTTGGTAATATCCAGACCACAGATCCACCATGGATAAGTATTGTGCTCCACATTTTTGATCGAACTAGTCATAAATTAGTGGAAAAGGATACATGTTCTTTATTGTGGTTTTGTTGATATCATGATAATCAATACCAAGGCTTATTGAAATATTGTTATTCTAGATGAAGAAGATAGGTGCACCCCATATTGAATCACATGGGCATATAAAACCTTTATAAAAATTCTCCACTAGTTATTTTCTTTATCTCCCCAAGCTCTAGAAAAACCATTCTATATGGATTCTTGGATATTGGAAATTCCCTAGGTATAATATCAATCAATTTTTCAACATCTCTTATATGTGGAAGACTATGAAATTCCTCAGGAATCAGAACAATGAATTCCCTCATAATTTTCCTTTCCTTAAGGATGATTCATTCCTTAGACTCAATCATCTGAGAACAATATTCATGCCCTTACGGAAATAATATCCATGCATGAGATTATGGTTCTAAAGAATATTCATACCCCCCTTGCACTTTTATTGAATTAGTGGTTGATTCCCCATATGGGGATTAATTTCTCTCTCACATAAATTAATGTTTGTTCTATATAGGTAATTCCAATCCATGTAATAAATTACATCAAATTACACCATGGGATGTTTGATGAGTTTCTTCGGGATGTACAATACACAAAATTGAGATAGTGGAAGAGTCATATGAATGGGATACTATAATTGAGTTATTTTTTATTTTCACCAACATCTCTACATTATTGATTTTTGGAGTTATTTTGATTTTTCTACTAAACTTTTGGGATATAGAAGAATTTTTAGAACTATAATCAAAAGTATATGCACTATTATTAAATAAATAACTAGCGTACATGTCACCACTTCATTTTTGGGATTCACTACGGAGGTAGTGATGGAAGATGATCGCCCTTGCAACCTTCAAGGTTGCTGGTTGCCCCCTAAAACCATGGGCATAGGTCACTAGTTCACAATGTTCCCTGGTTCGTTGCAGTTGTAGAAATGAACAATGTATTGATAATCAAACATAGTGTTCCTTTCCTTATTCTTAGTACTGTATTCATCATGTCGGCAATCACGGGATATGTGCCATTCCTTCCTACACCAAATGTATTTACTCATCCCCTTCAACAAATGTCAATGTTGCTTATTTCTACACTTTTTAAAATGGGGGTGCTAAAACTTTTTATCAAAATTGGATTTATCCATCGGACCTCAATAATTAAAGTCCACTTTCTTCTACTAGTCCCCATGATAACGCTATGATTCTCCAATATCTATATTGCATTTGAGGGAACATCATACAGTATTCTCATAGCTTTAAAATTTTAGAATCACTAGGGATTTCCATATTCTTGGTTTTAGCCCACAAAATTAGAGGTCAACATTGAATTTAGGGGTAACAAATAAACTAGATTCATATTATGCTGCTCTGGTAAAGTATTCCTCTACTCCACAAAATGTTTTTATCCATTTTCACGAGTGGAAGGAAATCTCTTTTCATCTTAATATAAAGGTTGTGGAAAAAATATTTATCAATTTTGTTTTGAAATATTTCCACCGCATCCCGTTGATCTCTTCCTCTAGATTCGTATTTTTGATCAATGTCCATAATTGATTATCTTCGCCGAAAATACGGTATGAAGATAGAAGAAATTTAACTATTTTAGAACATTGAAGGATATAGAAGATCTTCTCAATGGTGTTTATATATTGTTCTTTGATTGAGGGATCATATTATCCATTGAAAGTTGGAGGTCTATCTCTCAAGGAGCACTCGATTTTATGTTGTTCTTTATCAAGGGGAGTTGGATGCTCATATTGATCAAGGGTTTTAGTCAAAACATGAGCTAACTAACAGTGTATCATGAAAATGGTTTTGAGTCCCGCTCCCATCGGATTGGGAACCTCTATAGACTAGTCATCACAATAATCATCGCTTCAGTTATTATTCTAATATATTCTATTTTCATCCATTGGATAGAATAAATGGAAAATTTGAGGTAATATTTTAAAATATTAAACAAATAATGGGGAACTCAATGAATAAAGGGATAGAATATAAATTTCATTTATCTCCTTAACTTATGAATTTATAAGATTCGATCAAATTTATTCATGATCTACTTCCTCACATATATTATTAGTGGAATTTTTTTGTTCCCATAATAATGGTTCATTCTAAAATTATGAATTTACCAAAGAATATCCCTCCGGACTATTGAAAAAATAGTTTAGTAAGGCCTATTTTGGTGCTCTAATTTCTATTTGAGTCTAGATCAAAGTGGTGCTTCCAGGTTTTACCCCTAGATACATCTGTTCCAGAGACATCTCTACATGTTTGTATCCAAACAATGACATATTTTATTGATAAACCACATACTCTATACTCACCAAAATTTAGGAATTACATTATTATACATAGTCTTATCCCCAAGGCTTTCACTATAGATTTCTAATCCTGATCCCAAAAATAACTATTTAAATCCATTGATACGAACTATAAAAACCCTAATCATTATTTCATATTTAACTATGATTTATTACATAAAATTGAACTTAATACACCATAGAAGATCAAGAGGTCTAGTTTATTTAGGTCTTAGAAACATTTCACTATAACATAAGACATAAAATACACATCATTATTGAAAATTTCATTTACAATACCACAACATTCCTTTATACTTAATATTGCATGGGATAACTTTAGGATATAAATAATAAAGGGTGAGATATAATGAATAGTAAGGTAATAAAAAATAATATAAAATGAATATTACAATACATGTTATGAAATAGTAATATCAATAGATCATAATAGAACAATGAACATAAATTCATTTTATAGCATGATTATCATAACATGGAAATGTGGAAACAACATAAAACACTACATAATTAACATAAATGAATCAAGACAACTCTTATCCCAACATGGGGGAAAATTCCTATAAAGGAATCAGGTAAACCACAATACCATCATGATGTATCATTATACTAAAAATTACCCAATTAGTTGGAGTGATATCAAGGATGGCCTTTCATATTCATTTCAATATGATTTTTAAGTGTACCATATAGATCATATAACATTGATTCATTAAAAATAATAAATAACTCCATGATAAAGGAATATATAATTCATACATGTGTGTCAAAATTAAATAATTATGTGATGTAAAGGTGAATACACTTGATAGTGGAATGGGTATGGTATTCACTATATGAGGATTTTTTCATGGAAAATCACTGTGTAATTTTTTCAGCAAAACAACATCATATAAAAATTAATAAAATGGGTTGATGAGAGAGAATATAGAATCTCATAATTTTTACATGGTATGGATATTAATGGGATAATCCAAAATAATATCCTATCATGTGAAATTGAATTTAGATGAATAATATAAAAGAAATGCTTGAATGGAAACGAGAAGACAGAAATCCATTACATAATTCTGGAATAGTAACAGGTAGGTTTAAAGGATCATAAAGGTGATTCATGGGTGTGAAAGGAAGATCACATCATTTATACATCAAATTTGGTGTAAGGAAATACAGAATAACATATCCCAAATCAGGAAAATGGAATGAAAAAGACATGACTTAAAAGAGCTGCTTGAAGAAAAACGAGTAAGGGAAATCCCTAACATGGATGTGTGATCCAAAAATACTGGGTAAGGGTTATTAGGAGATTGGGGGATCCTTGGAAGGACTATAGTGAGTAGGGGGAAGAGGTGGGTCGTGCTTCAAAGAGCTTTAATGATGATAAATGGGTTCTTTAGTGTGGATTTTTAGGAAAGGTGTGGGAACACTCTGTTATTTTTGTTTTAGACACTACAAAATAAAATATTTAAAACCACAAATCATCCCAAGGTTTTTCCAATTGTTTCTAGAAAAGGGGACTGGTATAAATTATTTTATATTTATAAGTGATGAAGATATTAAAATAATGTGTTTTCTTATGTGGCGGTGGGTCATATTTTCAAGGAAATGATTTTAAAAATCATGAAATATATTATTTGTCTTTGAGGATTCACATTAGCTTTCTAATTTAAATAAAATAAACATAAAATTACATTATTTTAAAAGAAATATTATATTTTTTTACGAATATACCATTTATAGTAATTTTTCAATCACTATTTGGTCATTTTGGTGTCATAAAACACATTATATATTTATACAATATTTAACTTCTGCCCAAAAATTCGATTGTCTCAGAAAATTATGAAATATTATCTGTTGGATAATTTTGAAATCATGATTCCAAAAATAATATTCATTTTATATAAATATTTTTATAAATATTTGAATTTTTACTTTTAATATAAAAACCAAAATTTATTGAAAATATAAGGGGTTTTAAAATAAACGGTTTTCAATCCATAATAAAAATTACATTTCACTTCATAAAAAGTATAGTAACATTTATATTTAATAAAAGTAATTTAGTTATAATATTTTATTAAAATAATATTTAATTAAATGATCCATTAATAAATCAAAATAAATTTCTTAATTGAATTTGAATATTAACCAAAATCATTATTTGTGATATAAAAATAATTTAAAATGTAACAATAATAGGATGAAAGTATATTCATTATTAAATATATAAAAATGCACATAATCATAAGTCTTGGGTATTGTTACATATCCCATTATTACAGCATCATTCTCCCTAAGAGTATGGTGTACAATGGTGGGGCCTTCATGGGGCTGTTCGGTGAACATGGTTTGGGTAGTGATCTCGAAGAGTATTATCTTCTCCCATAAATAGGTTCTCTCAGGATTTAGCTGTTGGATCTTGTTTTGTGATTTGTATTGTGAAAAGAAAAAAATTGATATCTCCTTCAGAAAATATAATCAATGGGCTTCACATGGTACGCTCCTACTGGTTGATTCCATCAGTTCCATTGTTTATGCCAAAATGAATTTTTAAAACCCTATATTTTTAATATTCCTTTGATAAATGTTCAAAGGCTATATTATAAATTGTAAGGATACTTCGCACTCATTTAAATCCAAAAGGATATAATAAAACAAATTGAGTCCATGTTTTTTCTATATCTATAAGACATTTAATTAAATAATTTTGGATTTTATTCATACATTTTTTGGACGTTTCATCTATGGAAAATGATTTTACTATGAAAACATCAAGATTTCCATTGTGATTGAGGAGAGGAAGCATTGTTTCTATTCCTAAAAAGGAAGTGGAGGGAACATTAAGGATTTGATAAATTCCAACACTATGGGGGTGAAAATATTTTGATGGAGAAGATGTTTGTGGGATTTGTTGGGAATAAAGGAATGAAATTTGGGCATAGTTATTCTAAAACAAACAAACTAAATGTGGAATAATGAGCATTAAATCAATATTTTATTATATAATTTTTCGGTGATGTATAGAAAGTATATCATAACATTACCTTTATATATTCCCAAAGGTTTTTTTTCATTGTAGTTTGTTCTTCTGTGGGATTGGTAATATCATCATGTGTAGAATACATTGTATTCATGTCCAGTCAAACATTTAATTGATATTATGTTAATGTAGTAGAGACCATGTAATATTATGTGGAAAAACATAGTATATTAAAAAAATATTTTATCAATTAATTAAAATCAATTTATTTTTTTAATGGTTTAAGGGATTTGAATCCTCTCTCTAGAATCCATATCCCAGCTTTGTGGTCCCCTATAACATACAAGACATTTTCAACATTAGTACCAAGATGAGGTTATTGTGATCTCTAGTTAATGTGTATCCCTCGATTTAAATTTCATATCAACCGACTTTTGTTTTAGTTTCCAGTGTTATAATCGTAAAATTCTTATTTATTGGATCTAAGACATAAAAAAATGCCTTGATTGTGATTCCATTATGGATGAATCGTCATTTTACCCTTCTACACTGAAATTCACATTCATATAGACCATTTCATCAACTTTCACTACACTCCTGTTATCGACCCACTTAAAATAGAAAATCATCACAAGAAATGTATTATAATCCAACAATTATATATTTTTGATAATTACCAAAGATGAAATATTTTTATAAATTGGATTTCTATCCTTGGAACCAAATATACGCATCATAGCCTCAAAAAGTGTAACTCAACTATTTTTCATCATACTGCAAACATAATTTTAATTTATATATAACATATAACCATTTATTAAAAAACAATTTTAGGATATAACATTTTCATTTGAACCTTATCTATCCATCGAAGTCATTTGGCAAATAAATTTTTATTTTCAGATAAGCCTTTATAATTTTGATCTTGAAACAATCCTATAAACTATTGAATATATTAATTTGATATCTATACTTAATCCCTTAATGGACTAAAATATCTAAGAATTGTTTGGTTTGATTCATCATATGGATCAACATCTTCATTATTATGTAAAATGTAAAGGTTCATTATCTCTTTCTCTGTGTATGTATTTGATATAACATCTTCTTTGGGAATCCCTTCACCCATAAGGCATCTATTTTTATAAGACATTTTGATACCAATGCTATCAGAATCTGAAAGGTAATCAGTAATTATTTTAAAAAGAACATCAATAATATATCGTTATGAAATAAAAAAAATATCTATCTTCAATTCTTGATATAACCTTTCAAAATATTCATATATCGTTTAATGGGGTACATCCATTTGAAATGTTTAAGACCAAATATTTGATCCTATCTAACCAATTAAACCATCAGTTATACCATTATATCAATAATGATTGTGGTCAGGACTTATCTAATTAACATTATATAACTTCAACCACGTTATTCATGATTGAAATATTTATTAGGTCAATAAAATTATAGGATATTTCTCTAAAAAAGAAGTTGAGTCTGATTAATGTATGATGTACATTTTAGGCAGAAAGAAATGGAAATCAACATCCATCAAATATTTCCTCAAAACATGAAATTAATGTGATTTTAATATATATAACTTCAAATTAGTCATTGACACAACATTCTTGATATTTTATGAATAGCCCGTAAAATTGTTTACACAATTAAGGAAAAGAAATAATTTCAATTTTTCCTATCTTGATACAGTGTACGCTAGTGGAGGAAGAAAAATCACCCCTTTACCCATGATTGATAGCAACTATTATCTTATCCCCATTTCAATCATATTTAACATAGCCTTGATTCAATATTTTATATTTTTAGGTTCATTTTTTAACATTCCAATAACAATATGAAATATTTTTTTTCTATATTAATGAAATTAATAAAATGTATGGCATACAATCAATTCTAAAATGACAGATCAAAGAAAATTTATCACTTCTTTCAACATGACATCATAATTGTTTTTGAAAATGGTTTACCAAAAATAGTGTCAACATCATTAAATTTATCAAATAGTTGATCCCCCTTTAATAGAGATGGCATTTTACCTTGTTCAACACTCCCATTTAATGTTGTCATCCAACAACGTTATTTATGTCATTGAGGAAAAAATTTAAATGTATTTAAAATAAAATCTTCTAGGAATGGTTCATTCAAAATTATTGTGTGTATTTTTTACAAATGGGATACCCCAATATGTCATTAATACTATAGCATAATAGATTTCCATAAGTAGAAAATTCATTTATAATCCCACACAACATAGACCTCAATGTAAGTTCTTCACTTCTCTGAGGATGATACGTTGTAACACTTGTACCCACATGATGTTTAGATCTTAGATAAATGAATCCAAATATGCATTAATATAATTATTGGGGTTCTTTGGTCCACATATATGCAGAGACAACATAATGTATTTACTCATCATGCATAACAATGGAGGCAAGTTATAATTTATAGAAATAATGGTTCATGTACTAGGAGTACTGCTCTATACACCAAAAGGATTTTCAGCTATAGATAATGCAAAATAAAACATTCTCATGTCATTTTCAAATTCAGGATGCCCATAATCAATTTTCTTCAAATTAAGAGAATATACTAGATGATATAGGTTCTAATATTTCATTATTGTATCTGCATTCCATGTCAACTATCATATTGTTTTCTAGCATCAATATAGTCTTCTAAACCATGTAATTATAGGAAATTACCATATAAACTTCATTAGACTTGATTATTTTTTCTTGTATTGAGATGTTCCACAGTTAGGGAATTTTATGAGTGAATCATGGTCCTTGTGAAACAATATTCAATCATTTGGACAAGAATTTATTTTTTTAGAGATTGTTTCCATTGAATGTAGCATTCTTTTTGTGTCATATGATTGACATGGTAGTTCATTTTCTTTTGGAAGAATAGAATTCAAGAGACAAAGTAGTTCTGTAATTATGTGTCACTACATCCACTTCCAACATTAAAATTTTACAACTTCAATAAGGCTGAAAATGTTGTGTATTTAGTAAAAATTGTATATAATTGTCTCTTATCACATATACTAAACTTCTCAAACAAATTTGGAAAATCATGACGATCATATTTAATTTCAATTTTCATTTCTTCTATGTAATATCTATCATCATTTACAATAGTATTCATATCAAATGTTCCATAAGAAGTGGTATAAACCTAATTGGTTTCAATGTTAATTTTCCTTCCATGTTTAATCCAACATTTATAGCTCTGTTCTATTGTGTGAAAAATAAAATGTTCTTAAAAAACATGCAGACTAGTTTTTCTTGGATAACAACAACATAATGATATAAAATCGAGTTGATAAGGGGTTATGCATGCTTTATTGAAATATTTATGAACTCTCTAACTCTATATTCAGACTAGTTTTTCATCAAATTATCATTCATCAATTATCGATTATTATCCATCCTATGAGGTTTATAAAATATTCATTTTTACATAATAAATAAATAAAAATAATATATTAATTTCGAAAGGTGAAATATATTCGATAATTTTAATAATGGGATCCCAACATATGATTTTTTCAAATAATTTCAATATGATTTTAAGGATAAGGGAAATTGAATTCAATAAAATAATTACTCTACTATGGTTGGTGTTATAATCTAAATTCATCCATAGGTTAATGTGATTGACAACTACCATCCTCATCAAATTCATCTCCTAAATAGTTACTATTGACTTTTTTTTTTGAAACTCACCCCCATCACTTTTTTAAATCCACATGTGTTTCTTGAACAACAATAAGAAGTATCCATCCCATACATGATACTAGTGATTGTTTTGGAAGACTATTGTTCAAAGTAGTTCAACCAAAATAGAAGATGTGGGGGGTGACCCTCAAGTAACAAAATGAAATAATAATTGTTCAGTAAATGAAGTTGATGTGGTAGAACCCAAAATGTTATTACCATAAATAATGTTTGCGCTTAGCATTTTTTATAGCTTATATTCATAAAAGATATAAAACAAAATTGTTCCTGTGTTTAACCTAAATGGAGTACCAGGACATTAAGGAAGAAACATCCATATAATTAATTGATATATTTAAAATCCTTCATTTTTCATATTGTTAGAGATCAACATAATAATATTCAGTAAAAATATCATATGGTTCTAACCATAGATGATGTTCTCAATTTATATAAAGAATCATTTCCATCAAAATATTTTTCTTTCAATAAATAATCATTTAATTAAGAAATAAATTCTATTATAAAAACTAATACATGAATATTTACAAATTTTCTAAAATAATTATATTATATTGGATGTAAATGTGCATTTAGAATCATGTATCAATCCAATGATAACATTAATGTTTTTAAAACAATATTAGTAATCATATGTTTTAATAAAATGTAAGGGATTGGTTATTTTGATATATATACTCATTTATTTAAAATTATGACAATAAGGGTAATATGTATCCTAAAGCAATAAAAATGATAATTTCAAGTCAGAATATTAGTTTTTATTAAATTAAATAAATAATTTGTGTTTTTTTAAATGGATTTCAAAACATTTTTTTATTTGTAATCATAAACAAAGAAATTTACATGGAAAAATATGATGGTTTTCTATATATTATATTTGAAATAAATTATATAAATTATATTAATATACTTATTATCTTAAATAAATACCTAAACAACCTGAGAAGTACGATTCTATTTTTTTAGAAAATGGATTTTTACATAATAATGTTGATAAGTGTCCTTTTTTTATGTTCATAAAATAATATTAAGTTATTTTGAGTATCTATATTGATGAAATATTAATTTTAAAAAAATATCATGACCAATGATGATGAGAAAAATAAATATTTCTCCACCATGATTAAAATAAATTAATTTAGAATAATAGATATTATACTAATTATTAATGTAAGAATACATAGTGGGTGTTATTTTTTATTTCAGTCTCATTATATTCTATGTATTATTAATTCATTTTATATTATTTATTTCATAGATGAAAATAATACATTTTACACTAATATTTACTTTTTTATTAATATAGACATCAAGTATCACAACATGAACATTCTAGTGCAATTTGTTCTTTTGTATATCTGATATAATATAATAAACTAAATATCACATTTTTTGTTTTTAAAATGAATGATATTCTTTTAATACTTGTGTGGATAATTGGAAATGTGTAATTAGAATATTTTTATTCTTAAATAATGACAAAAAATTTGAGTATAATTTATAATGATTACCTGACAATTTATTGAAAATGGTGATCATACGCTAGTGCAATACTCATGCCTAGATATTTTACCTAGCTGCCCAAGGTTTCCAATGACATGTATATAGAGGAAAACAATATAATATAAAACATCTCAATAAAATAAAAATAAATATTAAAATAGTTCAACAAATGAAAAATCACTCTCGCCTTTGAACACATGTTAATGAACAACCCCCATCATAATATCATAAACAATATAATGATATCAACACACCATGATCAATCCATACTATAACAAACTAAATTTGACTTATGAATCAGCATGGGTATTAACATAAAAGGTGTATATAACAAAACATATTAATATAATGTTAGAAAACTTATCAATGATAGATTACTATTTTGAAAATATTTTAAAATACATTAATCATTCCATTTGAAACTCATCCAAAACATTTAAAAAATTGAAAGGAAAAAATACATCCATGTTCATTGATAATATAAAAAGCATCATGAAAAATAACAAAACTTGGTATAATTCATTGAAATCATTGATGAAAACATAATTATAATTCATTATATATCATAAGAAATTATTACAAGAAATTCATTTTTATTTATTCAAACAAAACCATTGCTGGAATTTTAACAAGCACTTTGTGTGTGTAATTTCCATGGATGGAAGTTCAAAACATTTTAACATAAGAAAACTCCTTTCATTTTAATGAAAACATAATAAGAACATTTATAAATCAAAAACCCCATCATGGATAATTATAATTGAATTTACATCAGATAGAAACATGTAGTTAAATGATGAATGCATTCATTGTTCCATGTTTAATGGAATGTGAATAAATCCACCTATCCGAATAGATGTCATCGGTGTGTGGACATATGAATAAACTACAAGGAAGAAAGAAAATCAATTAATGGGTATATATAAACCCAAAATCCAAGAAACTTTTGATTATAAATTCATTCAAGAAGGGAAATGAGTGATGAATGATGAATATCCAGAGATAATGGACAAAAAATGAAAAAAGATATCATCAAACAAGAAAAATGACTGAGGAGGTGGATAAAAATTCACATATCTTTGACTGAAGCATTGAATCATCTGAGAGAAATAAAGATATCATGTGTGAATGCCTAGATTTTTTTGAGCCTTGGATTCATTGAGCCTTGATTCGTTTAAACCATGGATTCAAGCCTTGGGTTCATTTGAGACTTATTTCGAGCTAGGATTCATAGAGGAGGGCACTGGCGGTATGTGGCTTCCACGAACTGCTTAAGAAATCAAGACTATTTATGTTGTGGTAAGGGTTAATAAATCGACCAGAAACACTTTTATCAGTTCTTTTAAAGAAGAAATAATAATGCTCCCTTTTATCAATGCTAAATTAATAAGTACTGATAAATGAAATCTCTATCATCAATAAAACATTAGCACTTGTAAAGGATTTTTAATTATAATTATAAAAAAAGGAATATATATATATATATATATTTAAATTTTATAAATATATAAATATATAATTATTTATTTATAACAATATATTTACTTTTTAAAATATATATATATATATATATTTACAAATATATAATTTTATAAATATAGTAAATATATATTAAAAAATATATTTATAAGTATATTTATAATCATTTATTCTAAATATAAATAAATATATATATATATATATATATATATATATATCATTATATATTTTTATACAATTACAGAAATATTTAATATATATATATATATATATAAATATAAATATAGTTAATATATTCACTATTTAAAGATATTTATTTTAATTCCCTAATTAAAAATATATATATATCATTATAAAAATTTATAAAATTATAAATATATATATATATATATATTTAATATATATATATATAAATATAAATATTGTAAATCAAATTATTAATTAGATATATTTATTATAATTTATTCATTATTTATTTATATTTATTATAATTTTATATTTATTTAATTATATAATTATATAAATATTTTTAAAATTAATAATATTTATTAATTTATTTATATATATTGAAATATTTATATAATTGTATATATTTATATAATTATATATATATATTAAATATATTCATTATTTAAATAAAGTTATTAAAATTTAATAATTATTTATGTATATATAATTATTAATTTATAATTGTATATATACTTTTTTGAAAAATAATATTTATTTATTTGTTATTAAAAATTTATAAGTTTATTAATAAAGTAAATATACATTTATAAATATATTTATATATAGATATTTGCAAATATACTTTTAACATTATTAATTAATATATAATCTTAAATGAATTCTTGTTAAATATGAGTGAAAATGATTAATTAAAAATAACCACACATTAAAAATATTTAAAAAATGGATAGGTTTTATTAATTAAATATAATTTATTAAAAATATGGATATATATGGAAATAAATGTGAATACATATTGAAAATATTAAATCATAATAAATATATATGTATCTAAATAATAGAAATTTATTAAATACCAAAAAAATTTAAAATTATTTTTCAAAATAAATAAATACCTAAATGTAATAAAATTTCAAATAAATAAATAAAAATTACAGATTAAAGACATAATATATTAAATTTATTATGTTATAATTAAATTCTAAAATAAATAATAAAATATGAATAAATTTCAAAAATATTTGCTTTATGTGTTTCAATAAAGATTTCATTAATTACGTAAATATTTATGTATGTCTATTGTACATAAAAATGAATTAATTACATATTTGTATTTTACAGAAATACAACACATGTTTGATATGTGTTAAATTGGAAAATAAAACGACATTAAATTATTTTTATTACTTAATGCAATTAGTCGGTATTTTTAATTCATATTAATTTTTAATTATAAAACATCCTTCACTAAATCTATGACTTATTTGATGTAAAACATAAATAGTTTGTATTATACAAAACGTATTTTACGAAATATTATGTACATTCATATTTATCAATATTTAATATATACTATTTATTAATATTTATCATATATATATATATAAGTAATTCATTTTTGTCAATAATTATGTAATTAATACAATGTTTAACATTTTTCTTAACTTCCACATTTTTATTTTTTATTTTTTATTTTTTTAATTTAGTTCATTTTACATATCTATATATTTAGTATATACTATTTATTAGTATTTATAAATTATACATTGAATATTAAATTTATTCATTTTTATCAATAATCATTTAATTCATAAAATTTTAATATTTTTTAATATAAAAATTTATTATTTATATTTGTTTAATTGTATCATTTTATTTGCGACCATTGTCAGTGCTAAAAATAAAACCCTGATAAAGGGTACTTTTTACAATGCTAATGAAAAGCATGGATAAAGGATTCCATTTATCAGTGCTAGAAAATCACTGATAAATGGTACCTTTTATCAACAAAAATTTTTAGAATTCATAAAAGTTATCCTTTATGATAACTCATTTCTAAAACTAATAAAGGAGAATATTGTTAAACTTCAGTTTTTAGTAGTGTTATATTTATTTTGCTGCTTCTAAAATGTGTGACTATTTTTTTAGGGGGATTGTTGTGATATATCGAACTATATTTCATTTTTTTTGTTCTTGTACTCAGATTAATCGTTGAGGGGTGATTTGTTCCATCTAGGGATCTCATTTTCTCTTCCTTATGAACATATTTTTACTCTAATTCATGTACAGATAAGAGAAGGGTACAATATCTTTTTCCTTGGTGACCACAACCCTAATACTAATTGGAAAATTTTGAGGTAATAACTTTTCCATGATGATATATAATCAGACTTGGATCTATTAGAGATAATATATCTGATGAGAGATCTCAGAAGAGGGTTATTTGTCTAACAACAGTGAGACATTTTATTCCTCTCTGCAGTTACCGAGTCAGAATCCAAGTATCACTGACAGGGAGAGGGGGTGATATAGTGATATCGTTTTATTTTATATTTCATTCATTTTGAAACAACCTTCTCCTCGTGGTAATGTGTTATTTACCTACTGAACACAATCAAAACACACAACCAAAGGAATATATGATTTACAAATCTCACTACACAACAAGGGTAGTTACATTCTTGGTATAGGTCGAAAGAAATCCAATACAGCAAAATCCTAAAAAACAATCCTTTTATGTTGAATAGAATGAGTAGGATATTCCCTTACACTCATATAGCACTTGGAAAATAATCAGCAAGGGCATGAGCCCTCTCTTAGAAAAAATAAGGTAATTCAATATTTCTGCAATTCTTGACAATATTTAACAAATCTGGCCGCTTAAAAATATTCATTTATTTCCTACCAAGAAGCTGATAGGAACATCGCGAACATTGTAATGATACTTAGTCAGCTACCCTAGTCTAATCATTATGCACACAGAAAGCACTCCCTAGTTAAATTGGGTACTCAAATCTTCATCTCACAGAGCTCCTTCACCGAGATCCTTCACGAAGCTCCCAACATCGTAGAGCACTCTAGGATGCAGACATTTCTAGTTCTAAGAGATAACTAGTTTATAAATCTCACTATTTCATTGAGCTAATGTTGTCATTTGTGAAGTTCACTTCATTCCCATAGACAAATGACCTGTTCCAAAGCTCCTTCCATTCGTATATCCTATTACAATCGCATAACTCAATGCCTTTGTGAACCTTCTTCGCAATTCGAGAGTTCTAAAATTCTCATTGATCCTCTCTCAACTTCACAAGGGGTTCAAGGCCTATTTATAGGTGTTTCCCACTAACTCTATAAATTTCTATCCACTTCAGCACCATGACGCCACCAAATCACAAAGCACTGAAATTTCCATAGAAAAACACTCTATTTCGAAAAACACCATGGCATTTGTATGGATTCACAAAACTCTGTATAATTACAATGTGTTCTATGAAATCCTATGTGCTACCAAAAATCTCTTATCAAAATTCCCTATGTCACCACAATTATTTCTCGTAAATCTATTCATATCTACCATTGATGAAGCTCATCATAGACTTAAAGAACATCATCAACATTCTTCATGTCATTGGAAAATATACTTCAGGAATTCCATCATCACAAAAAAAATTCCTTTCATAAATTTTGATGAGATATTCAATGAAATACAATTTTCATAATGCGATCCCAAAACCATATTTTGGACCCCAATGTTTTGGAAAACTTTACAAAATTACACCACATTAGAAACCTGCTTCTGAAAAACCAACCACGCAGATTGACATCATGTTTTCTCCCCCTTTTCATATTAATTATTTCATAAAAAGTTCTCAAAAAAACTTATGATCACTATGAAATAATTATTAGAAAAGAATCATCATATTTACCATTTAATTTATAGTGTCTTCCCTATCTACCCATGTCATCTTATACTAAGTAATGTGATTTCCATTCTTCTCAATCATCCTTGAATGAAAAATACAATACCTGAAAACATAACTGTTCTTACATTCTTTTCCAGCCAAAATGGTCCCAACACTTCGAATACATATTCAATTCCTTATTGGTTAATTCCATGCATGGGATGTGACATTATATCAACTTAATCCCATTCAGTTACCAATAATATTTAAATTGTCTATTGTATATCAATATTTGTGCTTCTTTAGCTCTGTCTCCAAAAATTCCTCAATAACTCCACATTCATGTCACAACATAGAATCCCATTATGGTTTTTTATATTTTCTTGTCTATTTTATGTGTTTTTATTTTTTGGTTTTTGAAACTAGTCTTTTTCATTTTTTGACCCTTCTTTCAACAATACAAGTCTATGTATGTTTATATATTATCTATTTGATCTGATCTCATTTAATGGCCTGGGAATTTGGTCATTTTAATTATTTTTAAACCTAAATACAATTATAATATGGTAATATGTTCCAAAAAATAACAAAGGAAATGTTTTATATACAAAAAAAATAAAGGCAAAAAAAAAGGAAAACAAGAAAAAACAGAGTTGGGGATAGATTTTTGAAATGAATGTAGACTGATAGAATATTGTGTGTTGATATAGTAGAAATAATAAAAATGGGGAGGCAAACTATATAATTGATTTACCTAGGTGTACTGGACCATAAAATATTGAAATGAATGCCATTAACCTTACATGGAATAAATCATAGAGGTTCTGAAGTTGTGTAAAAAGAAATTAATTGTCTAATTATCATTAGAAAATCCATCCAATCTATATATCTCTCAAGAAATATATTATCTTAAACATATCCCAATATAATAAATCTACCTCATGTAGAAGATATTACATCATCCTTTTTTGGTTAGTACTTCAGTTGTGGTCACAATGGAAAAACATACTCAACCCTTCTCATGTTGCTACTTGAGGTGGAATGAAAATATGGTCATGATGAATAAAAAATGAGATCACTAGATGTAACACATTAGCCCAATATGATTAATTTTATTGTAAGAATATATAAAAACGAGATGTAGTTCAATATATCTATGTCAAGCACTTAAACTATTTATGTACACATGGTATAAGTAGAAAAATCAGTATAAATCATTGAAAGAATCTGAACAAAGTGAAACAAGAAATAAGAAAGAAGAAGCTCCTCTAGTGTGATCATCCTCTTTCTCCTACTCAAACTCCAAACCCTCCTAGTTCGAGTTTTCTGCAGCCTACAGTTCATCTCCAAATACCTTTGCATGATATATGTATGATCGATGATTTTCGGAATGGAATTGTGATCAGATGTTGAATGGAGATGGATCATGTGAATCGGGGAATATGGTGAGTGGTAATCTCTTATACCTCCCTCGAGAATGATATCTTTATATTTATAATATTATCATATATATTTAATGCTAATATTCTTTCATCATATCCATCTCACAGAAATCATATTTTTAATTGCCTAAATAGATTCAATATGGTGAGATTGTCACCTTACATTTTCTTCATCAAGTGACTCAAGTGAAGCATCAATCATTATGCTCACCCCAAATCGTGTGACTTATTACACTTAATGTAATCAATATGGATGATTAATTAGCTATGTACAAATACCAATGAAGACTATAATAATCTCAATTCATTATTTGATGACGGTTTTTCCACTCCTCATTCAAATTTCCTCATTTCCATATTTTTCAGAACCTGTTAACTTAAATTATATATTGCCCTTTGACATATCTCATGATTGTAAGTTAATTTAATTTAATTTAGGCTCTATAAAATATATATTTATCACTTATCTAGATAAATAAAATTCAAAATAAAATACATAGATTGATCCATTTAACTTCATGATTTTATTTTCCGTGATTTTCTCACACTTAAAAGGATTTCAATCCTTTTCCTATTCTATCATTCGTTGCAATTTTGATGGAACATAATAGAATTATCAGGAGACATAATTGTCCAGGACATGTCCCTTTAAATTGGGATAATTTTTTTCATCGGTGGGTTTTTAATTAACTATAAAATTCCATAAACATGAGAAGATAATTCAAAATGATCCCATTATAATAATATTAGATTTACAATTACATGATTTAGTCCAAAAAAATCCCACATAACTCATGTGATATTAATTTATAATGTTTAATATATTCAATCAGTAATTATGCTTCTTTATATATATATTATATCATGTAATAAAAATTCATTATAATTAACGATAATGTCTACATGAGTCATCAAAGTCATATATTCACATATAATATAAACTATTCCACGTAATACAATAGTGACATTTTCCCTATCATAATTAAAATTAGATATATATAGTTGGACAAATGATAATTTCTTTATTAAATAATATGACTTATATCATTGTTTAATTAAATCATGTATACTTATTTTAAAAATGGACAACATGATAAAGAAATTATAGGTCTAGGCGTCAACTATAATATTCATAATTTTCAACACAAACAATGAAACCTACACTGTGAAAATGAACATACTTTCAAAATGTCCAATAAACGTGTTAGGTTAAAACCCTTTCATCAAACATTATTTAATCATAACAGATATGCTAATATGTTTACTTCATACCTTACGTTTTTTTACATCCTCTTTAACTAAAATTTACTTTAATTTCGTGTGATTGGGACCTTTGGAATAGTGGTAATTATTTGAAATCAATACTACAATGGTATTGTCATTAAAAAATTTCATGCACTTGGTGATTCTACAAAAAAATTCCAATTCCAAAAATATGATTTCACAACCACATTTCATGAATTGTATTTTCAAAGTATGCTACAAATACATATTCCATTATCAAAACACCTATAACCAATTGCTTTTAACATTTCAATTATATTACTCTTCTGGATATAATATAAACATAACCAAAAGTGGAATTTCTTGTATGCACACAACCAACAAAGTCAGAATCAAATTATCCAATCATCTAAGGATCAATTGATCTTTTATAAGTAAGCATGTTATCCTTCATTCCTTGCAAATATCGAACATAAATATAATTGATTCTATCTAATGATCATGTACATGTTTTATCATATATAAATCATACAACAAAAGATGCATAATGAACTTTTTCCGTCTGTTTTTTGCCCCAAATCATTTTTGGGACACTTATTGAGATTGAAATTTTCTTCATCCAGAATTGGAACAGGTGATGTTAAACATTTCTCAATTTAAAATATCTATAAAATTTTATTAAATTTTATATTTTGAGATAATCAAAATTAATCATGGCTTCATTTCAGGAATATTTCTATTCCAATCACATACTTGGATTCTCACATGTTTTTCACTTCAAAATTATCAGATTTGATTTTCTTGGACTCATATAACATTCCACGATCATTTAATGAACGAAATATGTCATAAAAATATATAATAAATAATATATATTTAGTCACACTCAATTTTTGTATATACACTGATCAATTGTGTTTTTATTAAATACAAAAGATAAAATTTTATCATTAAAACTAATTTACCATTGTCAAGAATCTTGATTAAGTTAGTATATTGACATCATTAATTTAAATTCCATGTGTTCCTTTAATTCAAGGGTAAATATCATTAGTTGTTCCATTTATACATCTTCCTCTGTGTTTCCATTTAGAAAGTATTTTTTAAAATCCATTTGATGAAACTCTAAATCATACATAGCTACAAATTCAATAATATTTCTAAAATAATACTCCTTAAAAACTAGTGATGAGGTTTCTTTATTGTTCATACTGTCCTTTTTAGTGAATCCTATTTCAAATATTCATTCCCAGTAATGTTCGAGTTTTCCATGAGAGTCACTTTTGTTTTTGATGACCCATTTACATCCTACTCTCTTGCATCCTTTAGTAAATTCCATAACGACCGATAATTTATTTTTATATGGAATTAAAGTCACATTTCATAGAATACATCAATTTATAAGAATTATAACACCTGATGTCTTGATAATATGTAATCAGATCATTATTGGTGATAACATCAAATTATATTTCATGATGTTATACCATGTAGTAATCAGAAATATTTACCTTCTTTCCCTTTGGGATATTCTTAAAACTATTTATCATGGTTCTTCAACCATTTCTTCCTTTATAATTAATTTTACAGACTATTTTTGTTCTACCTTACTATTGTGTGACGCAAAAAGTTGAGGAATGATAACATTTGATGTTACAATACAAAGAAAATGGAATTTTTATTCTAAATTATTTAATTTCTATATTTTTTGGATATTTACACCAACTGGATTCACCAGTCTGAATAAATATAGAATTTATATTTTTAACTATTCTCATAATATGGTTAGGATAATAAAATATATAACCCTATGAATTTTCATGATATCCAATGAAACATCCAATTCATGTTATTTCATCTAGTTTTTTTATTGGGGACTATATTCTCTTTTTTCATCCCAAAAACCTCAGATATGAATGTGTATCAAACTATGTTTCCTATAAGTCAAAAACTCAAAAGGATTCTTTGAATCTGCTTTACATGGAACGATATTCAATAAATATATTGCAGTTTTTAAATCATCCATCCTTAATTATAATGGTAAATAAGAAAACCATAACATACTGACAACCATATCCATTGAGGTGTTATTACACCTTTCTAATATACCAATTTGTTGTGGTGTTCCTGACAAAGTTTATTATGAACATATGCCATGACATTAAAAAATGTTTCAAAATGGACTAGGATATTTTCAACTTTTGTCAAATATTCTATAATATTCACCACCCCTATCAGACCATACAACCATCACCTCTCTATATAATTACATCTCAACTTCTTTTACATAAATTTCCTAGGAATCTATTTCGTGATAATTCTCACAAAATAAATAAACATATACATAATGTGAAAAATCATCAATACTGGTGGTAAATAATTTTTCATTACAGAAAGAATTAACATCAAAAAGGACACAAATATCAGTATGTATGATCTCATGAAGTTGAGTACTTTATACGGAACCTTTCTTTCCATTTTTTTGTTTTCCTATAATAAAATCCAGAAAAATGTTTAGGTCGGTAAAATCAAAATTTGGATTGATTTCAATCATAATCATTGTCTCTAATCATTATATAGAAATATAACCTAAACCCTTATGCCATAAATGACTATAAATTTTATTTACTAAACCAATTTTAGTACTATAATTATGATTTATGGTTAAAAGTGTTTCAGCATACATATTATCAAGATTTAGTTCATATAAACCATCGTATAATAAACTATATCCAATCATGGGTGAATACGTATGAAAATTAAAATATCAATTCCCAAAATTAAAAGATTATACAATAGATTAATGCTTTGATAACGAAACCAAATTCCTAGATATAATGGGCACCAAAAATATTTCACAAAAATCGAAAAAATAACCACTATCTAGGATTAAACATTATGTATTCAACAGGAACCATCACTCTATTCCACATGAAGATAGCAGTTTTAGTTGGGTTTGTGATTTGGAATGAATCGAATCCATGCATCATATTAGAATCATAGTCATACAGATATAATAAATCAACCATTTTTTATGTGGAACTTCAATTAAGTTTGATTCATAACATGTAGAAGCATTTTCCTTACCTTTCTTTTCAAACCAAGGCTTTTATTTTAGACCGTACTTTTTAAAATGTACTACTTTCGCACAGTAATAGAATTTATCTTTATTTTCATTTCTTTGGTTCTTTCTAAAGTGATCACTAAACTTCAATGGTACATTCACTTTCTATTCTTCATTATACCATTCACCTTTCCTCCGTGAGGATGCACATAATGGATGGAGTGGATTCCTTGAATCTAATAAATGGGTTTACGCTTGAACAAGCACACTGTTCAATTCATTCTCATTTCATTTCTCTTTCACGGTGTTGTATTTCATTTGGAATGGTACATACTCATATGGTAATGAGTTTAGGACAATCTTTACAAGGAAATATTCATCCACATATATTCCTAATGATATGAGTCATAATAAAATATTTTTCATTTAAATGACTTACTCATGTATACTATAAGAACAATCAATCATTATTGTGGTAAATATACTCATTAATTTCATAGATCGTTAATTTTTTTAATTTTGAGATTGGTCTCCCATAGATTTCATAAATTCTTTTGAATTTTTAGTTTTAGGGAGATCAGACCTGTTGTTACATTCTATGCTCATTCACATGACCATCAAACTAACCCGTTTGATCAATCCCAGTTGAATAATATACTCTATGATCATTGTTCCTATCTTCCATTGTAGTATCAGTTTTCTCTACTCCGAGTTCTCAATCAACACCCAATACACCATGGTGAAATTGGATATTTTTACTCCAATTAGTGAAATTTATTCCATTAATTATCGGAACTGTCAATGTCTAGGAGAGTAATGTTGATGAAAATATAAGTGTAATCAATACATGCTTAAAATAAATGGTTTTAAATAATAATAATACATTTATTTAGTCAAATTAAATAACATAAATGTGTATTATTTTTCTCCATTGGGTTATATAATAATATACAAACATAATTCATACTAATCAAATTGTCATTATTTGGCAATAATATAAACATCAATTACATTTATTTATTATCATTGGATATATAAATAAATCTAATTTTTCATTTATATATTTCCAAAATATATATTCATAAATAACACAAATATGAAAATAGACTTTTTGAAATTAAAAAATTTATCATAATAATGAATTTTATTTACACATATGATATCATAACATTATCAACTTTTTTAGAAATCAATAAATATTATTTGAATATAATTTTGAAACAATTTAAACATTATTATTTGGAATCTTTAGTTATTACAAAATTTCATGATGTAATGATCTATATATAAAACATCATAATAATAACGTAGTTATAAAGACAAATAAAATTTAACAAACATAAATCCCAATTTTTACACATTTTCTTCAATTTTTCTGGCATAAAACTTAAAACTATAATACTTATTTCAAAATTTATATATCAATATTATAACTTTATTAATTACAACATTTAACACCATAAAACATCATATAATAAAACAAAAAAATATATATCAATAGTCATTATTTTCTCATTCAAATAATTACAATCAATTTTTTAAACTATAACATAATCCCATTTAATATCCAATAATAAAAAATAAATAAATAATGAAAAATTTTAAAATCATGAAGATGATTTCAAAATTATGAAAAAAATATTATTATTTCAAAAAATTTACATCATTAAATTTAATATTATTTTTTACCAATTAAACTGTATAACCATAATAACATCATAAAAATAATTATTATAATTTTTCTAAAAAATTTCCCAAAAAACAAATTTGCACAATGATTTCAAAAAATTTACAAAACCTTGATCTCAAAATTTCATATAAAATATTAGATACCCATGTATTTTGAAACAATTTCAAAATTATAATAAATAATAAATTATAAATTATAAATTCTTAAGCATGAGAAGAGGAAGTGGATTGGGATTCCCAAAAAACATTTCACACAAACTATCAAATTCTAAAACACATTAGGTGAGAGGTAGTGTTTTGAGATTCCCATAAAAATTGAAAACAAATTTATTATTTAAAAAAAAATTCACAGGTGATTATAAAAAATAGAAAAAATTATAATTATAATAATGAAAATGTAAAATGGATTCATATTTCAAGAAATTCTATTTCGTGAAAAATGCAATCCAGATTTTCGATTCCTAATTTAACACCACACAAAATAAATATAAATATGAAAAAATAAAAATTTAATAACCATTCTATGATAGAACATGTTTTTTAATTTAATTTAATTTAGGAAATATAAAAATATTTAGTTATCTCATATGTAGATAAATTAAATTAAAAATAAAAGAAATAAGTTGATTCATTTTACTTATTATTTTGATTTCTCTTGATTTTCTCCCACATAAAAGGGTTTTTATCCTTTGTCTTTTATCTCATCCATAGTTTTTTATGGAATTTACCAGAATTATCCTTGAGAAAACATTTACAAGGACATGACCGGTTAAATAGTGATAAAATTATTTTCATGGGTGGTTAATTAATCAAATGTTAAATTCCATCAAGTTGACATGTTTTTTCCCTCATTATTCTAATGTAATAATATACAAAATACTATTGTAGGATTTAATCCAACAAGGTTCACTGATAATAACCTTAAAAAGCATCATTGGTGTGAATTATTACCTTGACACAAATATGAATGACCCTTACATAGCCGGGAAATGTGTCCATCCTTCTGCATCAATGCAGCAGAGCTAATTGTAATATTAGACACCTCCATTATTGAATCCGCAACTTACAAACAAAAAAAAATACTAATGATTGAATCAGTATCATCTTCATCTTATGTGGATCAATATTTGGTTCCTTGACCAAATCCTGGTATCTGCTTCAACAACACCACATCAAAGATTGGATTTGGTTGGTCTTCATTCCAATATATAGGTCATCTGTTTCTCTATCCGTCGTCTCTAATATCTAATTTCAAAAACTCGGTCATGATCATCATTTAACATGTATCAAGATTGGTTTCATGTATCTTATCTCTTAAAATTCTCAAAATATGTCTTCTATAGTTCATGTTTTATTTCAATCAGTCATTTAATTCATCAAATGGTGATTCATACGGCCTCGACATTAGTTTTTTAAATGATTCGTCCTCTTGCATGGTGTGAGGTATGTTCGATTTTTGGGGTTTGGGATATCATGGAGGTGTGTGGTAGCATGATTTATATTTAGCAGAAGCAGTAGCTATATTAAGGTAGTTTTCACCATACATACAAATAATATAAAACCCATATTACCTAATTAATATCAATGGTAACCAATATCCCCATATAAGCATGCATGTGGTTGTAAGAAATCAATGGATGGAACATTCCAAAACAACACCTTTATTGAATTTACTTTTTGAATATAGATTTCCCAATATCATCTTTCCATAATATTCTATTTGAGATGAACATTCAAAAAATGATTCTTCTTAAATATTTGGAAGAAGGCCCTTTCACAAAATGTTCCTTCCTCAAATTTAATGTTCAGAATTCTCTTTTCTAGAAATATTATTTTGATAAAATTCTAAAAAAATGATCAATATTATAATGAACCATCTATTAATACCGAAAATCCCACTCAATCTAGATCTCGGCCATTCCAATGCTCTCCCATCATAGTTCCTATTCTATGACATTGTTCATCAACATCACAAACTACTATCCAAATGTGTTTATCCTCTTATTTTTCCCCGCTAGTGAAATAATCATATTCTCTCTCACCATGAATCCAATGATCTAGCTTGGTATAACCAAGATCCAACATCCCAGAAAAGTGTAGATCTGTTTTTTTTTGAAACTATTTTATAGAAATGATGAATGTGTATGTTTTTTGTTCTGATTTGGTATACTCGAATCAAGATCCCACTTCCCTGTGAAGTGTAGGTCTGGTTTTTCAAAATCATTTTATGAAACCCAAGAAATCAGGTACACCCCATTCTACTAATTCTACTTGTGTGAAAATCATCATCTAGTACCACAACTCATTGAATAAAGGTCACCCCAATGTGAATCCCTCCAGAAGTCCATTCACAAAACCCAATCTATTGAATCCCTATTCACAAGAACTTGTTCTCTGATATCCTTTCGTGAAGAATGATGATTCACAAGAGGTATATTTTAAATTTAATTTAATTTTATAATTATTTTTTTGATGTGATTTTTGTTTTATGTTCTATTATTTTTTTTATAATTGTATAAGGTTTCTGTTAAATGTGATTTTTTATTATATTTATGAATGTAGGATTATTCAATTATTATGGTTCAATGATTCTATTGTTTTATGGTTTAATTAGTAATTTTAATTTAGTGTTTTTATTACATAATAATTATTTCATTTAATTAGATATAAATCTATTATTTAATTGTATAAAATGCAATACTAAATTAATTATGGAACATGTAATTAATATATTTATTTCATTGTATACTACATATATATTAATTTACTTTTATTATTAATATATATGATATTGAATATTATAAAATAAATTATGTTTTATTGTATTAATAATTTTAGAATTAATATATTATTTCATTTTAAAAAATATATTAATTTGTATGTCAGTATATATTTTATATTTTAAGTTAGAAAAATATACTATTTTGTAAATATTTTCAATTGATAAAATGATTAAATCAAATAATTAAATTTAATAATAGATGATAAATAAAATATTTTCAAAAAGAAAAAATAAAATGTTATTTAATTCTAATATTAATTGGTAAATTTTCAATTTTCAATTTTCATTTGTTCATTATTGTGTTGTATAGTTGGTAGTAGTATTTATTGCATATATTTTTTGGTGTTTCAAAGAAATTATTTCTATATTTAAATGGTTATTTTTTCTAAATGATGTACTATTTAACTTGTTTTTTGTTTTATATAAGGATTCAAAAATAACAGAAATATGAGCAAAAGAACACTTCACACCACGAGCGAAGACAAGCAGCGCAACACCAGATTTTTGAGGATGATCATAGATCACATTTGGGGCATAAAACCGAAGAACAAAGGAAAAATGAGTCTTTCATTGCCAAAAAATGACATTACACATTGTGTAATGATTACAAGTCGTGTATCTGTGCATGTTGTGAATATAAGGACACAACGTGAAGCAATTAAAAACATCATTCAAATTTAAATTTTGTGTTATAAACTTACACAAGGTGTAAATTTTATGCATGAGATTTTAAATCTCAAATTTACCAAATCTTTATTTTTTTGACCAAAATCTCCAAAATGGGACCCACACTAGAACACCATTAGACCATTACATTATGGAATTCTTTAATTCTAGGGTCCGTTGAACCCTATAAAAAGAGATATAGCATGATTCCTTTGGAGATTGAGATATGCCATTGATGAAAACTTGGAGTGAGAAAATGAATTGTGTAGGATCATCCTAGAGTTCATCTCCCTTTTCATTATGCATTCCTTTTTCATTGCCGATACCATATTTTCCTCTCATCAATAGGATTAGTGGGTAAACCCACTTTGTGCTACAATAATGTTTTCGAAAGGAGTGAGGTGAGTTAGATTAATTTAATTTTATTTATTCATATATTTGGTTTTCTGTAATATTTTCTTAAATATATAATACAATTATTTTTCTTATTTAATGTCCAATGATAATTGAATAAAAAATGGAATTATAAAATTGGGCAACTGATAACCCTAAATGAGTCATTACCACTGTCACCATTAGGGGAAATCATGTTAAAAATAATCTATCTAGATAAGCTTGATTTGACGAAACCCTGAAATACTGGACCATGGGAAATATCATATCACCGTGTTAAGGTGGAGATAACTTGACCATTGGATATTCCTCATCCTGACTATATCACCAATACTAAATTAATCAACATATTTTCTTAAATCCAATGGAACCCAAACATATAAATTACAAAACCCTGGCATGATTTCTAATTATATTTTCAATCAAACCAACCAATCTTCTTCATATTCATTCTATATTCATCAAACCAACCAAAACACTTATTTTATCACCTCTTTCTACAGATTAATAAAATTGAATCTTTTTATAAAATAATAAAACTAATTTCAACACCACTATAAATTGATATCAACATGTTTCTATACTCATTTTAATTAATAGGGTAGCATAGTTTGAGTTTTTTTTATAAATTTTTATTTTTCCAAGTCCCGTAAGGAATTAACAACGCCATCTAGTCTGGTCAAAATGGCGTTGTTTATTGGGAATGATTCTTTATAGTTTTTAGGATTTAAATTTTATATTTTATTTAGTAGGTTTATTTCATTTTCTCTATTTATATTTGGATTGGTCATGATGTGAGTTTTATATTTTTAATTTTAATTGAAAAAATACAACACTTGGGAAAAGAGGAAAGACATCATTGATTAAACGAACCATTCAAAACCAAGTCCTATGAATAAAAAAACTCATACCATCAACAGAATTGAGAAAAATATACCTTCTAGAGTTCTTCAAAGAGATTAGGGGTTGTGGAAGCTCGCATACTACATGCATCCCTCAAACGTAGGATTTCAATCGAGAATATTAGCACCCTAGTTGAAGAAAATCACTTTTAGATCAATCCTCTAATAATTTTATTTATATATATTTGTGTTCAATTCATTGGAATCCCCCATGAAGATCCGAAAAAATATTTGTGAAGCTTTATTGATCTCTATGATACGTTCCTATTCTAGAATTTCTCAAGAAATGCAGTAAGACTTCATATCTTTTTTATTTTCATTATGTGAGAATGCTTTAGATTGTTATCAAATCTTGCATGAACATTCCATTACTACATGGGATGAGGAAGCCATAAACATACTTACCTACTTCATTAAACCTTCTATATTATTGTACAGATGGGTAAATATTCTAATCTTTTGTTAATATAAAGATGAGTCATTATATTCTTCCTCAGAAAGATACTATGATATGACTAACAAATTCCCTCATCATGGAATAAATATATGGATGTTAATCCATACATTATATAAATAATTTTCATAGGGAAACAGGTAAATTATAAATGTCACATCTATAGTATAATTAATGAAGGAATCACCAGATGTGGGTTACTACTTTCTTGGTGAAATGGCGAGAAATAGTTTCCAGTGGAAAGGAGAAGGGTTGAAATGAAAATGCGTTCATGCAATCGACAACAATGAATGGATGGTAACACAACTAGAATAATTAAAAAATATGATGAAAACCATTATGGACTAGAAACAAAACACCCATATTACATGTATATAAGATAAAAAGTATTCTGATTACAATTTTTGCAATCAATTTCGGGGTTGGAGATCACTACAACAACATGGACAATGAATTCATCAAA
Source organism: Viscum album (assembly GCA_963277665.1). Taxonomy (NCBI): domain Eukaryota; kingdom Viridiplantae; phylum Streptophyta; class Magnoliopsida; order Santalales; family Viscaceae; genus Viscum; species Viscum album. The sequence goes on along the minus strand of OY728162.1, from coordinate 1,079,849,553 downwards.
GACCACAAGGGTACCATCAAAAGGCACCTCAAGGGCCCAAACCGATAAGTGAGGTCCATCTGTTTAGAGAGATATTGGGAACATTCATGACCAAATCCTGGGTTGTACTCAAAGAAACAAAACTAGAATTAACAAACCAAAAGACCTTGTTATGGAATTTGGAGATTCAAGATGGCCAAATTACTGATTAGATTAGAGAGACACATAGAGGAAAACTGCCTGCATACCCTTAGGTATACCCATAAGAATATTTTATTTTATTATAATCCTAATGTGGAATGAAGACAAAATGATGTTGTGAATAAATTTATAGACAAAAACTAATAAATAGTAATAAAAAGGAAGATGATTTTTTTTGATAAATATGAACACCTAAAAGAATATTATTCTCAGAAATGGGTGAAAGTAAAACAAGATACTACTCCAGACATAATAGTTTTAGTCAATATTTATTAAGATATACATTTCAATGAAGAGGAAAAATGAGAATAACCCATTTTCTCATCCCTTAGTGACATGAAATGACATTGTTCCAAATAAGAATGAAGCTGGAGACAATTCAAGAAAGTGAAATTCTGATGTTATCATAACCATGGAAATTTCTAAATACATCCAGAATATGGTCATATTTATATAAAATGGGAGCTATAATAATACTTAGGATCATAGTAATTTAGATATATTTACTCATTCCGATAAGATTGAAATGTCTACCACATCTCTCAAAGAATGAATGAAATATGATGCTTCTATTTTAAAAGATCTTCTGATAATTGAGATTCTAGTGAGAATGTCTCTAATGAGATTATACTGAAAGATACATAGAATATATAAGTATCTATGAAAGATAATCATCCTGTTACTATCCTATATTTTATAACTGTTCAAAAATAAATCGATGCTGATAGTAGTTCAAAGAATAGTTATTTTCCCTATATGAGGAAAAAAACTTGTGTTGATATTACGCCATCATCAATGGAAGATAGGAACCACAATAGTGACCCTATTTAAGATTTTATTTATGAATAAATTTGTTAGATCTTTGTATGTGAGGTGAAATAGGCGAGAGTAATAAAAAATAATATAGCCAGAATAAATCAAGAGGTAATAAATAAAGGGACTCCTTCCCCAAACATAAATCTAAATGAGGATTATTTTCCAGAATTATAAGGGTATGTCCAACCCTAAAATAGTACTCTCTCTTTTGATCTTTATTCAAAAGAAAAATCCGGATCTTTGTGGTTTGTTGAATCATTAAATGACCTTCCCTTCCATGATTTATCCTCATTAACATATTGGTTTCCACTTCCCTGATAAAAATTAGTCTTAAATAGTGATTAAAATGTGCTTGGTGTTTTCTTAATCGAATATGGAAGAGAGTTATACTTTTTGTTCTAGTGACAAAATTCTCAAATTTAGTTTTAAATGATTCAAAACATAGAATTTCTCTCTCCCTCATCTATTCTTACAAAAGAATTCAAGATCAATGGGACTTTTGGCAGGAAATTCAAACCTAGAGTTGTTAAAGCATTAGTCCATAGACAGTACATGGGGATATTAATTTATTTTTCAATCCTTGTGAGAGTGTAGGTATAGTTAATAGTTATTAATTATCCTGGTAATTCAAAACATGTATTGTGTTCCAGATTGATGGTGCTATACATGAACCCATGATAATCTTCTAGTGTAGTTGATCAAACCCACAAGCCTTTTGAGGTTCCACGTACTCAGGGGATGGAAGTAAAGATACCTTCCCAAGGGGATGGTTCATATACTATGAACAAGTTAAGTTCTCTAAATAGTGTTTCCGCAATCGAATTTGGGAACCGGTTCTAAGGACTGTATGATGACTCTGCTTCTTAATTTGTGTTCTCAATGTCCAAGGAGACCGCAATTGTTGAATATTATATTAGGTGCTCTTAAAATAAAGGTAGGAAAAAAATCATGGACGATTATGGGTTTAGTCAGTAGGTTCATAATCCACGAAGATGAATGGATTATACAAATTTAACAAGCCCACCAGTTTCAAGCGCATCTTGCAAAGGTATTCCCCCTCAAAATTGGTTGGTTGATGTTGATGAGGAAAACAAGGCAACCTCACCCCATGAGGAGGCTATTGTAAACAAGGATGGGGTCTGATTGTCTTTGATCAGGTAAATATTGATAATGAGGATGTGGAATCAGAGATCTACCAAGATCTCCTAATGCATACTATGGAATAAATGCATGAAGAGTATTTTGTGATCATCATCTTAGAGGAGGATGGACACAAAATACTTGAATTACCATTACAAGTTGGTATGAATAATGTGAAATGATCCTCAATTGATAAAAAGAATAGGATCCTGATCTGCGGCGTCAATGAGGGGAAAACCAGTTTCGAGGAACATGTGAAAACATGGGAAATAATGGCTTTTTTCATTTAGGATCTCATTAAGCACATCCAAGATATGGAGGTCGCCTCTATTGAATATCTATTATTCATGGTACAAATCTCTAAACACATTATATTATTTTTTCATGGAAATATTATTTCTTTTTTAGGTTTGATCGATATGTATCCTAAATGTTGTTTTCCCAATTTTCTATAAAAAATCATTTTAAATAAAAAATAATGATTTGTTTATAATCACTTTTCATGATATCTAAAACCACCATTCACATTATTATTTAATGATGCATGCATTCTGTAACCTGAATGTATTATGCTGGTTCAATATAATTGGGGTTCTTTTATTACATGGATAATATCTGGGATTGGGTCCTCATGAATAGGATGATTAATAGTAAATTGAATGAATGGAGTAGAGATCAATTTGTAAGTCTTGAAATAGATATTTCTATTCATTAATACAAACATTAACCAATTCAGGATGATATCACTAACAATGAATTTTCATGTGGTATTGAACCTGAAACTCCGGTCTCCCACAAACTCAACAACCTTATAAATCCAAAGGAAAGTATTAAAAGAGAAACCTTCAAATCCTAATTTGTTATGGACAGTAACACCAAATATATGTTTTTTACTCCCTTCAAAGAGCTAGAAAATTCATTAGACCGTTGACCATTCTCAATGAATATGGGATGTTTTTTGAAAATATGAAATCTCTTAGTGATCATTCAGACTCTTTCTACATAAACATATTTAATGTCCCCACTACCAAATCTAATTAATTTGATTGTATCATCCATATATTTTTTATCCAATAAGATAAGACTAATATTATTTCAGTTAATTTTTTATTTTAAGATCAAATAAGAGGTCCATTCACTTAACGATAAATGATTTATTGGACTAGATGGTTTCACCAACTTCTTATTCCAACCCTTTTTGGGAAGTTATTTAGTATGATGTATATAGGTTTTCATAGAATTATTTTAAATTTTTCATTTACTTATGTAACTCAATAGAAAATTTTATTCCCTCATTCAAAAAGTGGATAATTAAAATTATATTCATCTATTTAGGCATGCATCTCTTGTAAACACAATCCCCAAAATGATAAGAAAAATTCATTCTAATATGATTGTCAATATTTATAATAATATTATCACATAAAATTAGTTTGTATTTTTTAATGGAAGGATCATACAAAAATAACTCATCACTATATCATAATGTGTCATGCTTATCAAAAAATAAACTAGGGGAGGTAATATTACATTGAAACATGATGTTTAAAAACCCTTCATTATGATGGAATGTGGCTTTATTTGTATAGTTTTATCCATATCTGGTTTTTATTATTCATTCATTAAGTGGGTTAAAATAATTTAAAGGTAATTTCAAATATCAGTTTTCATCAATTCCTCTCTCAAGGAATACTTATCATGTTCAAGATGCGTTAGAAAATTTTATCATCTTTTATCCATTTTTTTCGACTATAGCGGATTACCTATGATTAATTCAACATAACATGTTGGATAATGACATGATGAGGCCTGTCAAAGTTTATAGGGGTTTAAATTGTCCTTTTCAAATATTTTTTTTTCAATTAAATAATTCAATTCACTTAGGAAAATATTAGATACATTAAATAAAATATTCCCTTCTTAATTATAAAAGGATTTTGTGTCAGAAGATCAGTTAGAAAAAATAATTTCTAAATTTTTGCAAAGATCAGTACTTCAGAATAAAAGGTGTCTATCATAAATAATCTATTAATTTGATACGTTTTATTCCAATTTACTTATCATTGTTCCCCCATGTTTTAGAAAGTACCTCATGCATGTCATCTCTCTCAAATTTTGTTCCATATCAAATAAAATATCTTATTGGGAAGGAAAATCATAGTCATTGGCTACTAGGATATTTATTTTGAAATAATTTACTGTTTATAAGTTTTTATATTCTTTAATGGATTATAAATAGTCATATTCACTATTTAAAATAATAAATATATCCCTAAAAAATCATCTAAAACGATATCATCCTTCAATGAAATTTCATTAATGTTCATTGGAAGCAATGTTGTAAACCCTTTACTCTTAGAGAAATTGAAATAAAAAATATCTATGATATGAATAAATATCAATAGAAACATTTTATATCCGGGATTGTTAATAAGAAATCAAAGTTACATGTATTTATAATATCCAAATTTATAAGAAAGTTAAAATCTATAAATTTTAATTATGTGGAATCATCTATATTGCCTTCTCTTAGGGCCTCTTTCTCTAGTATTTCAACAAAATTAGATTGGATGGCCAATCAAAACTCCCCTAAAATTTTGTTTTTATAACAGGTAAGGTATTACCCTCCAAAAATCTCATAAACTCTCTTAATCCATTGTGGTATCATAATGATACGATCGAGGAGAAAGTAACATTCCCTCTCAATATGTTTCCTGGTGAGATGAGACTTGTGGTCATAAATTAAAAATTTATTAATAGAGATTTTATAATGATCGGGGTATGATAATTTAAAGATATGATCACCACCAATTTTTAATAAAAAAAATAATTTATATGGGAATGAACACAATTGGACTAGAAGTATGAAAAAATCATGAATTTCACCATCTAGATTTATACTTGAATAGAGGCTATAACATTTTAATATTCCTATTGACAAAAACATTCAATATATTGGCCTTGAAATTAAAACCAAATGTGTCTCATGAAACCTTCATAAGGAGGAATTTAATCTTGTTTATTTATTCTATTGCATTACCTTTGTTCTATGGAATGTTATCATTGATATTTTTAAAGTGCATCCTCCTTAGACAACCTCTATAAATGAGAATCTTAAATAATTCCCTAGGATTCCTCTCTCTCAAAAACTAATTGATTTACCTCAAGTGGATAGTGTATAATTGATTTCGTGTTATATGTAATGACCAAAATAATATTATTCAGGTTTATTATTACTTTAATATTCAATCACACCTCATACAAATTATGGATGGAGTAAAAAACGTGAACTCCCTTAAAGATATTCATTGTAAAAGCTCTACTATTACATATTTAGTTCTTAAAAATCATTGAATGATATGTAATTTATGACCTACTTATTGAACTTTTGAAGATATATTGATTCCATCATTTACTAGAATGATCAAATGCCACTTGTATGGGGCATCAAGAGAGAATCTAGGAGATTTGGTCTTTGTAGTAGTATTCGAGAATCACAATGGCAATTCCATTGGATGTGTCCATAGACCATGTGGAGCTGAATCCTCTCTTGATGCCAAAATTATTTGAATTATCAACATAGTTAAAATAGAAAGGAAATGATTTTATTAAAATCTTTGGAAAGAATGTGACCCTACTACCATCACGTAGTCTATCAGAAATGGTTATATTATTCTTTTATAAAAAACAGTTTCTAGGTTGATTGGATTCTTGGAACCCCATTCATCCCCAAACTAAGTCATAACACATTCATTCCATGAAGTATACTTCTTGGATGATAGTCTTTAAAATGAATGGGTGAATGTTAATGACATCATTTTGTCTAATGACTTACCAAAATATTTTTTTCCTTTGTTGTAAATAGCTTTTTGTAAATGGAAATATTTTAAACTTTTGTTACTTACTTTTTGTTCATTACAAAAAAACTATTCCACGTGGAAAAGTACTCATCCTTCTATTAATAATTATAAAATTACTCCAACAGATAAACATGAAAATTCCAAATCAATTAAAACATAACGAACAATGTCCTCCCATAACTTATGCCACATGAATGTCATGATCAACTTTATACAAGAAAACTACTAAATTATTGTCTCATATAAAGGCTCACATCCTCGTTATGAACTCCATGCTCAGTCCCCTATGTAAACTCAAAACCCAAAAGGAATTTATTAAATAATCAATAGTAAATCCCAATTCCCTTGTCCATACATATATCCATGAAGACTGCCTATATACCAGGTAGGTCCCCGAATTGGGTGTGAGTAAAACCCATAATTACAAACCCCATAGTGTCTAAAAACAATAAGAAATAATATTGATTACAACATTATGATAATTAGTTCATTAACTCAAAAATTAATACAAATGTTCAAATAAGACCCACTTACCCTTGACCTCCAGGATAACACCCAAGGTAGCCAAAACCTACATTGACTTGATATCGGATGTCACATTCATTTCCCCATAATAAAAATAGAAATGTTGTAATGTTATTTCTATCCACCACTCTGACCATTAGGTATCACATACATGCTTCAATCCCTCATGCTCTATGAATCAATCTTCCCACCCTCAAACATCCATTAGTCATGTAACTCACCGTCAAGACTCAAGGAACGTATCAATTCATATTTTGGCATCATGATTCCATACATATCACCCTCAAGAACCATATATCTATGCATCTAAACATCATGAATCAATCTAACATGTGTCCTCCCATAAGAACCAAGATTAGGAAAATCATATAAAAAAATATTTATTCAAAGAAAATATGTGTTATCAATTCAAAAAAAAGTATAAAAATCCAAATCCCATTTTATATGAACCCATTTACCATTTCACGATTCATTTTTTCATCATACCGTCAAACCATTATTCCCTTAAACTAATTTCATACCAATTATCCATTCATAAGATGTGTGATCGTAGTGAATTTCCAATTTATAAGTAAATCAAAACCATAATAAATTCCTCATTTTTATTTCAAAATTCTTGCGCATAATTACGCATTTCTAATTCTGGGATGAAGGTAGGTACACCTCCTGGGTGGCCAGATGTCCTGATCTCAATTGTCATCAGACCCAACTCAGTCCATCTGAGGTCTAAGGATTATAATTCATTCTAAACCATAGGATTACATCTAATATAGGTCATGAACATGGAATTAAAATTTTATAATATTAGTTTCAAATACTTGAGAATCATATCAGTCCTTCGAGAGTTATTTTAGACCACATAGCTCAAGCAATGAGGGAGATACCATAAAATTAAATTCCCAAGTCAACATTAAACAACATTATCCCCTATAGAAAATATTTTATTCACCATATAATTTCATGGATATGTATAAATAATAGGAAAATAACATGAATCCACCAAAAATAATCATATAACATTTATTCATATCATCATGATTGAATAACATATTAAGGGGCAAAAGGAAAGAGTTACAGTAGCCAAATAATCCTTGTAAAACCCTTCACAATCACAAATCTCAAGTAGTGTTTCAAATATGTGATTAAGAAAATTAAATTGGGGTTATAGCAGGTATAAATATGATGTTACCCATTATTATTATTAATTTTATTTAATTTGTTATAATTTATAATTTATTTACTAAACCGGTAGAGTTCACATTGGTCATTTCAGGGTTCTTCAGTTCATAATCTTTAAAAAAAACATAAATTCCCTATTAATTGTTTAAACTCCTTGTCCAATGGTCACATAAGTTATATATTTGTCAAGTTATATGGTTCATATCAATCTAAAAACAAAATTAGTTCAATCGGTTACTATATAGTTACTTCTAATTGAATATTCCTTGATGATCATGTTTTCTAAAGTTTAAAGTAACAATGATTATACAATTTTAATTCTATTGTTATGATTTATTTTTCACCATTATATAATTCTAAAAATATCTTAAATATATAATTATTGTATAATATTACTACTATTTAATTTTTCTTAATCATTCTTCACATAAACATTATAACATCATTCATGTTGGTGGTAAAACCGGCCCAACCAAGAACATGTTATAATAAACAAATGAATTTTGATTTCATATTATATAGTAATAATATTATTTTTTCTATAAGTATAATGATTTTAAAAAAATCGTTAGATTGATAAAATAGATTCATAAATAGGTAAATTTAGAATATAAATGAAATGGAATGGTAAGAGGTTATTACTTTTATAGTATCTAAGTATGCCTATTTTAGGAAGTTAAATGATATGATAACAAATTGTTATGAATACTTTTAATAGAATGATAAATTTATCATTTCAAAACCTTATTCAATTTATAAATATCATATTAATTCATTTAATTCGTTTTTAGTCTTGTTAGTTTGTGATGAAAATTGAAATACATTGTTTATGGAGGCGGTAGTTCACACCTAACACAAGCAATTATTTCATATTCTAATGGATGGGAGGATGGTAAATAATGAGTTTTCCATCAATATAATAACATCTTAGTTTAATAAGGTTACTTTTCTCATTATATTAATATGGTCATAATAGATTTGGAGGAGGTGGAAGTAGAATTAAACTTTTAAGAATAATGTTATGTGTAATATTCCCTTCATGGATATCTTTATTTAAACATTCTTTAATAATTCATTTATTTTTCTTTTGGGAAGAATATAACCTCTCAAACATGAGAAATATATTTGGGGATGGATTTTTTAGGTCTTTTTTATCTAATTTTCTCAAAGTGTTTGGCGAAGTGATGTAATGAGGGGATCCTTTTATAAATTAGAAGAGTGTCACTATTGAAAATAAATTTTTTCCTTAATATATTATAAATAAAATACTCAAGTATTGTGGCAACAAAATATCCCATTTTTTAAGTCATTATAATGGTTTTCATTAATACACTAAAATAATCACATTTAGAAAAGTTTTTGTGTAATTTGTTGCGTAATTTTTTATTTTAACACCCATTGAACAATTTTGACCATTATCATGGTGACTAAATCTTCACCTAGGTAACTTGTTTAGATTGATAAAAATGAAATGGAACTCATTGAATAAATTGACCATGCTAATTCAAAATTGGAAAAACATTTTAAAATATATCAATTCTTGAGGTGGTAAAATTATAATTTTAATATAAGTGTGAATAATTCAATGAAAAACCTATTTTAAAAAAATGAATATTTTACAAAATAATGTATAGTATTGAATCCCAAGAAATTTATTTTATTATTAATAAAAATGGATTTATGTGACATTAAAAATAATCAAAACCGAAAATTTAACTTTTTAAAAATTAATCAAAGGAATAGTTGTGGTGTTTGAGAATGTGATATTCTCCTTTTATTAACCTAAACATGAAACCTTTATGAAAAATGAAAAAATTCATCATAAGATAATTTTTTATGTTGAGTCCAAAAATTATGTTCTTTTTACCAAATTCAAATTCTAAAATTTATAAATTTAATTTTTAATTAAAACTATATAACAAATAGAAAACAATTTATTAATAATAAATATTACTTCATTTTCAAAATGAAAAATAATATTCTTATTTGATAACATAATAAAACTATTTTGAAGGATATAATAATACGTATTATTTTCAATTAATAAAAACAATGTTAATAAATTATAAAATTGAATCATTAGAAAATATGCCTTGTTTGTAAGAAGAACATTGTTGTCATATGATTCTTTTACATATCCTACTGTGAGTTAACAAAGTAAAATCATTATATCTTGTATTCATGAATTAATTATCATCAATAAGGAATATACATGTTTATGGTTTAACTAATAAATGTATAAATATGTTAAATATAATAATAAAGGAAAATTTTTATTTTATGATAATTATAATAATATTTGAGGGGAGATCATACAAATCACGAGATCACGATTTATTGGGGTTGTTATAGTTTAATGGATAAAGAAAATTAAATTGGACTATGCTGGTTTACCCAGATTGACCACCCATTTCTCATGATATATACCACTATATCATTGTAATTATAATGTGTCGAGTAAAACTAAAATACCTAAAGTATGTTCTTGGTATTTCTATAACTATCAAAAAACATCATGGTATATCATAGTTTAGAGGAACATGTTGAGAAAGGATGATAATATCAATTTATATCTTTTCATTTGAATGGAATCATCTAAATATCTCACATATGGTTTTTTGTTCTTCTTACATCAAGATTATAATAAATTTACATTCATAATTATTTTTTTACTATTATATTAGATCATTAACAATATTGTTTAAATAGACCATTTAATATCCTTCATTCAAATGATACAATATTTTGTAATCAATATTAAAATGAAACTACTGGAAACTATATTTTATTCATTCATTAATTTTATAAGAATTTTTTTATAAAATATAGATTTATCATCAATAAGAGTCACAAAATAATTATCAACTCCCAGTATCATAGTACTCATCATACATGCATCTCCATGTATCAAATATAAAATATTTTTTTATATATGGAAAATAACCCAGAAAAGATACTCTATTTTCTTCATTATATAATAATTAAATATATAAAAATTCAAAAAACTAATTCATGTAAATAGTTCATTCTTATATAGTATTTTTTTCCCTTTCACATTTATGTGACCTAGACATTTGTACCATATTTTTATGTGAAATCTTTTTTTAACTACACAGATTCTACTACCACAAGTTTTTTATTTTATAATGTAAATAGATGGATATTTCATTATAGTTTGTTTAATATCATGTTACCACTTGTAAAATTTCATTTTCCATTACCAATTGAATTTACATAACCATCATTATCAACCATTCAAGTGAATATCAGATTGAGGTGGATATTAGGAATATTCCTTATATATTTCAAAAATAATATACATAGAATATCATTTTAAACAAAAACATTACCACTACTGATAACATTAAATGAACTATTATATTCTATTTTAACATGTCTGAAACATAATAGAGCGTAATATGTAAATAAATAAAAATGGGTAGTGACATGGTAAAAGGCGCTATAATCATTCACTATTTTTTAATCAAAACATAAATGATTGTCATGATTACCATCATAAAAATAATAATATCTTGACTGATAAATAAATTTTCATTTTTTTATGTTTACATTTCTCCTATCTCAGATATGTGTTTATATTTTGACATCTCAAATTAATTGATTAGTCTTCCTTAGTGATGAGTCTGGATGACATATTTGGATTTTTATTTTTTCTTTAATTTTTAATTTTTCAAAGAGGTTATTTTCACATTCTTCTTGCATACAAATTTTTTATCTTATCTTCCTATTAAAATTTATTATAATTCATAATTATGTACCTAATTTTTTCTCAGGGATTCTTAATTTGGAATTCTATCTTTACTATTTAAAAAGATAGATTTCCATCAAATGTTAAGTTTTTCACTGATATTATTAGTGCTTCTAATATCTTTGTTAAATAACTCAACATAAATAAGGCTTGTAACACATAATCAATCATCATTTTCAAATAATTTAAATTATGAACAATTATATGGAATTTGATCATTTGTTATGAAACATTATCCTCATCCTTATACATCAAATTGACATTTCTTTTCATTAGATTAGATTTATTCTTTGTGGTTGTCCTTCTATAAATATTTCAAAACTCATTCCATGTAACATGTGTTTCTATTTAGTTGGAAAAAATATAATATGATTTTATCAATTCATTTACTAACATGAGAAACCCACTTTTTAGCATTATCCACTCCACATCAATTGTCGAGAAACTCGTATATAATTACTTCTCAATGGGTGGATTATCCCTTATTATTTTTTCTAAAGGGTTTGTAGTGAGATATGTTTCCTTAAATTTCAATATAATGGGAATCCCCAAATAATTGATATAAAATAGGTTTTCCATTTTTGTATTCTATATTTCATAATTAAATGCAATCAACATAATATTTTTACCTATGTTTTCTTCCATTTATGCAGTGCCAACACTCCAAAATCTTATAATAAATATTTGGTTGACTTAATAAACTTAGTGGATATCAATGTTTGGATCTCAAAAATCAATCTCTGAATAAGTATGTTTTCATTGAAGTAGTTTTGATGGTTGAGGTGGATCAATAACACAAAGTTGATGTAGGGATGACCTGAAATATGTAAGTAGTTGTAATACTCACCAAAAACACATTTTGAAGTGTGAAGTAGTGTTTTATCTGGTAAAGAGAACTACCACTCCTTAATTCATAATTAAATTGAACTCTAATATCACTTTATAATAAATAGAAACACATGTGGATAATCAAAAAAGGAAAACAAACAAAATATTTTACATTGTTCTGATATCTATGGGAATGGAGTATAAAATTTTATTTATTTTTATTTGATCGATAGAGGATACAGTAGTTAATGTGATAAAAAAACAACATAGTCAAAGATGATTTAATTCTATTAATTAATATAGTAAAATAATATTTAATTCTCATAATTAGCATAATCATAAAATATTTATTTTTTATAATAAAATATTACATATAAATTTAGAATGGTTCCATAATTAATACATTTTATAAATTTTGAAGACAAAAATAATGTAGGTCAAATAAGAGGTTATCCAAATATTTAACCAATCATATGAATAAAAATATATTAAATAGTAATTATGAAATAGTTTTTGGTTACTAAAAAAATTATTTGGTTAAAAACATAAGAAATATGGAAGGATTTGGTTATAGATATTGATAACTAAAAACTGTCAAAATAACCACATTCCCAATTTTTAAATTTCTATTAATTTAATATTTTTAATGATTATTAAATTGAGTATAATTTTTAAAAAATATATTTATTTACAAATTTTGGATTGTGTTGAAAAAAAATTATTAATAAAATTTAAAGATTCATTTGTGATCTTAACTTTATATTCATCATAGTTAGGGTGATAATTTTGTTAAACTGATGGATAATATAAAACCAAAATAAAAATAAGTTAAGGTTAGGGAAAATTGATTCCAAATATAAAAAATAAATAATTATAGTTTTCTGAATTAGCTATATAAATGAGAACATGAAAATTTTAAGGTTATCAAATATTTCTTTTTTCGAAAATAGAAAACAATATTTATCCACCTCTAGATGTAACTAATAGCACAAATTCTTTCATTATTATATAGAACTGTATAAGTTTATATGGATGAGAAAATGAATGATTAATTAAATTATTAGTTGAAAAATGAATAAAAAAACAATCAAACAACTATATTAAAATGAGTTTTGTTTAGATAAAAATCTATTAAGTTAATATCTGGAAAATGTTGGTTGGTTTTAGATAATAATTTAATAATTATAAACACAAAAAATCATTGAAATTACAATTTTTTTTATTAATTAAATATTTTTAAGGACTTTATATTTACTATAGTCATCCAAAAAAAATATTTTTGTTTATAATTTAAAGTTTGTGTAAAAAAATTTATTTATTTTTTTATAGTTTCATTTACTATCCTAAATTTTTTTCAAACAAGGTTAGGGTGGGAATTTTTATATATGATAGCTAATTGAATGGTTAACCACAAACTAAAATAAAATAAATCAAATGGTTAAGAAAAATATACAATGAAGACAAAGAACGTTTTCTCATTTTGTTAACAAAATTATTACCAAAGAATCATACAGTTATCGAATATCGATTTTGATTGTTATAAAAACTTATATTCCACACCCCTTCTCATAGAATTGTGAAGAAATAACTAAACATACCAAAATATCCATAATTAAACCAAGTTAAATTGATAAAATTTGGATTCAAAAGGTTATTCAATTTATATTGGTTTATGGATATGGTATAATTCAGTTTTTTTATTTGGTTTAGCTTTAAAAATTATAACCATTTTTTAGAAACACTTTATATGAAATTTAAAAATCATTATTGAATGTGGAAGTAATTTTTACTTTTTATAATCGAAGTATAATAAAACATATATCATTATTGTTTTTTTTGTTATAAAGAAACATTATGATCTTGTACAATGTTTAAGTGAATATATGACCAATTACCACATTGAATGTTTCCCCCACATTAAATACGTTAAATAATTTTTATTTTATTGGTTTGTTTTTATGTCAAAATGTTATCATCATTTTAATATTCATATGATAATTTTTCAACATTCGCTCTCGTTTGTTTATTCTATCATAATCTTCACATTATGATAGATTCTATGTCCATGATTGTTTATGATATTATCATTTTATTTTATTAATCACTCATTCATCTTTTAATTGTTCCCATGTTATCTTAATCGATCTAAACCATTTGAAACCAACTAAAACCGATCTATTTAGTTTATGATGGTTTTGTAATAATCATCAATCGGTGTGGTCTGTTGAAATTGGTTACACTAACCAATTTAAATCTACCATGCACACCCCCACCAACACTATTTTCTCATAACTGATAATATATATATATAAATATTGGTAAATATAAAATTATTACATTAATATGTATTATGAAATTCAGAAAACTGGTAGAATGCAAGTCACATAACTTGCATAGTCATCTTCTCTATTATTAAAATGTTTCCACTAGTAATGATTTCTTCTCATGTACCTAACTGAATTGGACTACACCATCATTACCTATTCCCATTCCTCCCTCATTATACCTCCCCAAAAAAGTTTTCATGCTCGTGTGGGGGCCATTCCCATTATAGGGAGGAATATGTTGGAGGATTTGGTCGGCATGTTATATTTTATTCTATTGATAGCTCCGCCTACAGAAGTCATGTGGCTATAGAAACTATTTTGGGAGGCCAAAAAACCAGGCGGAATGTTGGATATTTGACGCATCCTGCAATGAGGTTGTCTTCGAGTAACTGAACAACTAAACGAAAAAAAATTGTCCCCCTCTTTGAAATGGGATTAAAATACCATCTATTTATAACAAGAAAAATCAGATGTATTGTGTGGGTTGTGATCCTATGACTAAATTATCTACATAGAATAATATAGAATTTCACCCCTTTTCGTGTAGATGTAGGAAATCTTTCTGGACCATGTTAAATCTATGTGTTCTCTTTTTTTCATTCTTGTTTTTGATTGATTTTGTTTCCACAAACCTCTCCTATCACAAAATCTCTATTCCAAAGCTCAGAAGAGGCGATCGAGTGGATCACGTATTTTTTGTGATCATAGCTCAAGATACTGCCCATATATCATGTAAATTCTTGTGAACAGGGGATCAGGTGCGGGTTGAAGTTGAAGTTAACATGACTATATGGAGAAGACGACATTGCTTGCCTGATCGAATCACTGAAAATTTTTATCCAAACAAAGTGACTGGAAAAGTTTCTCTCTAGGTTTTTTAAATAGATTAAACTATCAATGGTCTATATAAAACTATTAATCAATGGAATGGATCCAGTTAATCCGGTGAAATCCTACATCGAAACAGACTACGCTCGGTCTTTTCTTTATATCAAACCCATGTCTCACTCAAGAAGAAATAATCTCTCCCACCACGGTACTGACCTGTACCATTTCTAGCGGGATCCCTATTGTGACCAATTTATTATAGTCTAATTATTCGTGCTATGTACATTCTTAGCCACCCATATTGGTCTTACATGCGGCCTTTTCATGCTGGCTCAGGTTGGCTCCCATTAGGTTGAGCTTGTTATGGTCGGATTATTTTCTGACTAATTTTTTAAGTATTATTTTGTGATCTTTGATGAATATAGTAATTCCCAACCAATTTGTGTACATTGAAAAATATTAATAATTCCCAACTAATATTTAAAACCCCATTCTCAAATTTATATCATAATCAACATGAAAATATTCATTATACAAAATAAATATTTTGTTGTTTTGACTCTTCTTCTTACTCTTCAAATCAAAGTAGTAAACTATTTTATGGCTAATTTTTAAGGACCAATTTGTTCTCTTTGAAAAATATAATAATGTATAACCATGTTGTGTACTTTGAAAAATATTACTAATTCCTAACCAACTAGAGAAAGCCCATTCTAAATTTTTTATCATAAACAACAAGAAAATCATCCTTATAAAAAATAAATATTTTTTTCAATGGCATCTTCGTCATAGTCTTAAAATCAATGTAGTGAATAACATGCATTCATATTTACAAATGTCATTGGAACTAAATACCAGATCATCAATTTTCACATTTAAAATGTTGATTTATTTAAACAAACATCTTTAAATCAAAAGAACATTGCCAAAACACAAATAACTATAAACAATAATTCAAAGTCTTGACAACAACCTTCAATTAACATCACATTGACTTTTTTTAGACAATTGTATTGAAATAAATTACATCTTCATCAAACCACATGGATTCTTTATCAGCACCTCCTATCAGAGTATTTATATTAGATGGGGAAACACAATCTATTTATTTTATAAATGATTTTTTTTCATTCTATATTAATATATCTATGTATATGGTTTTATGTCTATATATATGGATTTATGTAGGTTGAATACATAGAGTAATTGTAAATAAAAATCATAATTTTGTTAGAATTCAATTTTTTTTCTCACTATTGATTTTTTAAAATATAAACACTTAAAAAATTGGAAATATGATATGATTATCAGGGACATGATTTTTAATATATTTAATAATCCAGAGTTTTCCACAATTATTTGTCATTATAATATTTTTTACCATAGTTTCATTGTCATAAAATGTTATCTTCCTAGGATGCATTTTTCAATTATTGAAAACACTAGGCATCACATATTAAATTTTATTTTCCAAAACATAGATGTTGTTTATGACCATCATTTATTTTACCCGATAAATAATTGTACTTTAACCTAATTTAACAAGTCATAATCATTTACTGCAACATTATTTGGGCATCGTGTATTCACCATATTTGAAACAGCTGACCACTATCATTTATTATCATGTTTCGCAAATGGTGCTCTTGATCAACCAAGGTTGTTTGTCTAGTATTTCATTGGTGTATCTTCTTATCCATATCTGAAATTTCCTACTTTATCAAAAACAAATGATGTCGTATGTGAAATAGAATCATCACATCATTCTTATTTAATAAAAATTACAATTATTTCATTCCCTCTATATTTTTCAAAATAAGAAACACATTTGAATGTAAAAATTATAAAAAACATGGACAATGACCTTGATTGGAATCATTACAATGTAAATTATTTCATTGTTGTACCCAAATATGAACAAAAAATGGAATATCATTTAAACATATCACTAGTCTACATTAAGTTAAAAATATCATAAATTGATAGTATCATTTAAAGCTACATAATTACATTATTACTTGAATATATAAAATTTCTATATTATTTTCAATCCAACATTAATTAAATTATTAATATAATTTATATAAATATATGACACATGACTCTTGAAATTTTAAAATAAAAATAGGATACATAGGTTTACATAAAATATGTTCATTCCATAATAAAGAAATTTACTTTTATTAGTAAATAATTTAATCATAAATAAATCACGATGAACGGAACCAATAGTATTTTCAATGAACAAACATAGATCAAACATTTATTATATTAATATAAAAATTTTCTTATAATAAAGAGAAATATAGGATTTGTTGATATGTCTTACTGAATTATTTTATTTTATATAAAGATTAATTTCAATGTCTAAATTTTATTTAATTTTAAATAAGATTATTTTGAATTGAAGAATAAATAATATATATACATTTATCAGGAATCTGATCGACTGTGGAAATATATTTTAGGTAATCTGGTTAAAATTTATCTATTATTCCATGTTCCTCAATTAATTGTTTGAGAGGACCTTTTCTTGTTTTATTCTTCACAAAATATTTTGTGCTTGATAATAATATAAGTCATATGCCCAAATAATAGATAAATTCCAAATGCTGGAATCATTTTTCTATATAGATGAACCGATTTGTAATGGGTTTTAAAGAAGCTATAAATATATTATTAGTTTGATCAATCTATGAATGTGACTTAAAATTTTAAATTACGTCGAAAATTATCTTTATTAACATCGACCTGTTCTAAGAGCATGTATTTTCACTTATACAGATGCTCAAAACTGGTCAATGAAATATCTTCATGAAGAAAGGAAAACCAGCCACATGATGTTGTTCCATGTGTTTTATCCATTGATGAGAACCAACCAATATCATATAGCATCAATTAACTCCAGCCTCATGTGCAGTATTTTGGTGGGATATTAGTTCTTCAAGTTAAATGCTATAACCCATCTTCTTTTCTAATATGCCTCCATGGATTTTACTTATTTTTATTTTTTATTCATATTTCGATCTACCCATGTCATGTAAGAAACACACTATGAATAAACACATTGTTCTAATTTTGATAATATATAAGAGAATTAATCAATTAGTTTTTGAAATATAAAAATCGCTCATGGGTGACCATCTTCATTATTTTAGTTTGGGGGTGCCTTTGGTTGTCATGATCATCTACTAGTTACAGTTAGAAGCCCAATTTGTGGGTAATATATTTCAAGACACTATAAAATTTATCCATCATTCCAGAGGTAGGTGGGATATAAAAGATGAAAACATCTCAAAGAAAACATGATAATAAGGTTACAATGAATAAACTTCTGGGTTTAGTGGTAGCTGCTGTTTCTTTTCATCTCATCTAGAATTTTCCCCCAATTTATGAAAGAACATAATTTCAACCAAAAACGGATTTTTGGATATGAAATTGAATAAGGTTTGTATAAAAAAACAAAATAAGGTTCATGTAATTTTTTCTTAAAAATGGAAAAATTATCAAAGAAACCATATGTGGTTATATAAAATAAACCATTGGGTTTCGTTGAGGCTGATGTTTCTATGATACCCTTTCAAACATCAACTCTATCTTCTCAAATAAATGAATTTCCTAAAAATATAATTATTTGAAATCAAAATGAAAAAAATTTTGGTTTGTAAAAATACATAAATGGAGAAGGGAATGTGGTTTTTTCCTCCTCTCTCTTGGATTCCCTCCATTCAGTCCTGGATCTGAAGGGGTTAAATGTGGTGGGGTAGGACAAGACTTCCTCACATGTGGCCCAAAAGCTCCATCATGGATACATCATAGATATTTAACAAAATGTATGAAAATTTATTCAAATCATATGGAAGATAATGATCAATTGATCAATCAGTATAGGAAAGATTAATTACCTCTTTTTTTCAAGTACGATAGTTCTATTTGATAGATTATTCATGGGTACCTATAGTTATCCAGAGTAATTCATATCGTCCATTAATTTAGATACCTGAAGGTCATGCTAATAAGAGTAGCTATAAGTATCTAAATGGAGCACCTAGTACCGGATATAGTTGGGGACGCGGTCACCGAACCTGGGTACACTCCCGAATTCAATGCCTTCTTGAGACTCCTTAAATCTCTAGTCGAACCATTAGACATTGCGAAATTTGGAGTCTTCGGACAAGGTAACTTTGTTTCTATTCTAAAAAGGGTTAAATTAATTATCTACCCTCTTTAATCAGAATCATCATTATTAACGGTCGGTCATCCCCGAACTTCTGTTTTTTGTCCATGCATGGTGTCATGTATGGCCTATCATAGAGGATCCAGAGAGAATTCCTGGACTGTCACGGGGCTCAAGGCCTCCATTTCCTCTAGAGGAGTATTGGCAGTGACATTGGGCACATCCTGAATTTCAATGACAAACCACTTAAATAACATCAAATTGACAAATGAGTGGTTCAAAAAATACATAAATGGAGAAGTAGGAGTCATTTTATCCTCTCTTCTCATGGGTACTAAATATTTATTACTAAATATAATGGTGCTAAATTTGGTAAGGGGAGAACTAGGATTCTGACAACATGGTTTAGAAGACACAGCATGACTCCATCAGAGATAGTAACCAAAAAATATATGAAGAGTTCTACAAATCAAATCGAAGGAACTTATCAATTGATCACAAGATTTGGATGAAAAAACAAAAACTTGTTTTCATGATTGTAATTTATCTTTTATAGGTTATTCCTAGCTTCCAATAGTTGTCCAAAGGGATTCTAGTAATTCAATTCTTTATATGGCTTATGTGCAGGAAAAGAGGGGATCCATAAGTACATGAATTGCACACCCATTACTAGAGATAGTTTCTAACACGGTAATAAAACTTGATTAGCGTCCCAGTATCTATGCCTTCTTCTGACTCAGTGATTCTCTAGAAAACCCATTATAAATTATGGTTTTTGGGGTCTTCGGGCAAGGAACCTCCCTTTATGTGCTGCGACTAGTCTAATCAACTCTCTTTACTCATTGATCGAAATCATCATCTGTGACAGTTTGGCATCCGATAACATCACATTTTTGATCATGTGGGGAGTTGTCTATTCCATGTAATGGTAGTTAAAGGTATAATACATGGACGATCATATGGTTTGAGGAATCCATTTCCTTTGGAGGTGGATCTACAACTTGTAGTGCCACATTGCACCACGAGTTGTTGAAAGAGAGCTTCATATTATGCTTTCTTATGGGAAACTGAAGCAAACATGGACATTCTGGTTGCTTCCTCAATGTAGGGTATTAGGACTCCAACTTCAATATTTTTATAGTTCATAAAATTAAATATTGACAAAAAAATGGATGACTGTTAATTAAATAATAAAACATGGAGAATGAATAAAAATATAATATTCACCAAAAGAGCTTTGCCAAAAGGTTGGTAGAATTATCACAGGAGACTAGGTGAATCACCGATTGGCCTTTTATGACTTATAAACATGTACTTAAAAAAATAAAAGCAAACCCTCCACTGGAGATAAAATTAAACCCTTTTAGAAAGTTGTAAAATAGAGGGAATGTCAATAGTGAATGGTTTGGTACGCCACCCATCCTCTTTTTAATGTCGTGCTGGACCATTTCCCTTAATTAATGTGATCTTTGAATATATTTTAAGATTTTATGTGATCTCGTTCATAGATTATATCCCTTTATTAATGTGATCTTTGAATATAATTTCCCTTAGTTGGGTCATTTATTTGAGATTTTGGATATTTCTCAGTTCAATTTCATCTCTCTCCCACTCTTTCTGATCAGGAATTCTCACACAAATTTTGGATTGCCTACAACCATATAGACATTCATATTCATCTGATTAATTGTATATATAGGGAATATGAAAGAAATTTATTGGGAAGTTATTTCTAATTTCAACACATGAAATCTTAACTATATCATGTTCTTTAAATTTGGGATTTGAAATGTGTGCCTCCAGTGGGTTGGATGTTAACAAATGTAGCTACGATTCATGTGCAGATGGGGGATTCATCAGCAACCTGACTAGAGGTATCTGTGAAATCCTCAACCTCAATGATGCAAAAACATACTATTTCATCTATGTTCGTAGCCATTACTCTCAGGGATTTAATCCCGTTGTCGAAATCATAGACAGTCTAGACCAGACTTCTCTATCTCCATGTTCTCCCACCATGTCCATGGAGAAAAATAATAGTATAAATTCACCGCTATTAATGGCTTCCAACTATATCCCATTTTTCATTATGCTTTTGGCTGATGTTGTGTCACGTGAGCTACACTATTGCATATGATGAGTTATTCCATCACCGATTGAGTCCTCTCTAAGACCACATTTATTTAGATTGAAAAACAATTTCATTGTGGGAATTAATCATTTCAATAAGTTTTCACTTATGAAAAATCTTTTTTTGGATACGAAGTGCAATAAATCATATATTTTCTGCACCTATTTTGGTCATCAAAATAGTAATATTTTAGATATGTTTGAGTTATACTATATTTAGAAAGTGATAATATTAAATCCGTTGAGACCCTAGTTGGTATGCTCGAAATGGTACCACAGAAAAGGAACGTGACAATCCAACCATTATATTATAATATATTACATTAATTCCATGATTAATCAATACATCATAAAAATAAAACACATAATATCATAACCCAAAGGATGAGTAATTTTTAAAATCACCTTCATAAATTTTTTATTAAACATTATTTATTCAACATATTCCATAAATTATCCACATATAAGTTCCCCCTATATATATTCATATATTTAACATTCTGGGTAAATGGAAATAGAAGGAGTGAGCTTATGAACTCATTAAGGGAAATACATATCAATGAGTCATAAATAATTAGATCATAAATATGTTATAAAATATATTCAGGGGAGAAATAGCTGATTAAAAACATCATGTAATTATAAGATCTCATTATATGGAATGATAAAATAACATAGAGTTTGTAATTAGGACATATATCATCAAAATGGTCATCATTATGTCATAACATATATAATAAAAAAATAATATAAAAACATGTGATGATAATTATGAGACATGGAGAATAACATAGGAATTTGACACATTCATAAGAATAGGCATTCACAACACATGTTAATGTTAATAAATAAGACATTCATATCATAATGGACAAAGATAGACACAATTCTAAAACATTGTAGACTTGGCCTAACCACTCATTTCCCATTACATAGTGGACTTAGTCCCACTACTCATGTCTCATATCAATCTCATGAGATATAAAACATTACCCAATGAATCACAGGGATATACCAAACCAACCTATCAAGTAATGTTAAACCATACACATGCATGTCTCATGAATTCTTTAATACATAATATCCTTAAATAACTCATGAAAATAAAATAGGTTATATAAAATATTCATAAGGTATCCTGAAAGTAGAAATCAAGGGTAGGATGAAATGAAACCTAAAATTAAGTCATCCAAAATAATCATTGGAAAAAAATCAAAGAGGGTGATACATGAAACATAATCCCAATTTTTATTGATCTTTTAAATGAAGACAAAAAATTTGATGTAAATTTTCAAAATGGTTTTCTTAATGTTTTGTTTTCATAAAGAAAATGAAATATGTTGAATTTAAAATAAATTTACAAGATTCAAATAACGATTTTATAAAAAATATTTTATAAGTAAACATCCCAACAGTATAAGATTTAAAAAGGATGTAAATTTTGGAGAAAATGTGGAGTGGAACATATAAATATTTATGTATGTAGGAAGAAATATCATTTTATTCATTTTTAACATTTTTAATGAAACAAAAATCTATAATATAGTTATAATAAATTAATTATTAAAGTGGTAAAAATAAATATGAAATGTAAGTACATGAATACACTCAAAAGTCAATTTTTAAATAAGGATATGAAATGTGGAAGCAAGGAAGGTGTCGATGACCATTAATCAGTTATGGGGGTCTAAAATGGTGGATCTTTGGGGCCTATATTATGATTACATCCCAAGAGTCCCTAGGGATGGAATTAGTGTAATGGTGTATGATGAGATCCACTTCCTTCCCAACATTAAATAGGAAGTAATATGCCACCATATTTTCTTCCCTCTAGGTGTTTCATTTCATGACCTTCACATCTATCATATTCCAAAACACTCTAATATCATACATATTGGACCAGGGACTAGGGGCCTAAACATGAATAATGTTAGATAGCATGGATGAATAATTTTCCACTTCTAATAATTTTTTTGTGAGACATACATATAGAGAGTCCATTATGCATTTATTTCACTTCATCATGGAGAGAAAATATTTTTTTATGAAAGAATATGGAAAGTTTGTCTATTACGAATCAAAAGAAAAAATTAAGGGGAACTGTTTCATTGATTTTGTCCCATGATCCTTGGGTTAACAAGTGTGCATAAATAGGAGGTCGGTGCCAGTTTATTTTTCCTCCAGTATCTGTAAGACAACATCACCATAAAATTGTGTGAAAGCCTCTATGAATCCTTCCAGAAAACCATAATACATAGTACTTGTGTGATTATAAAACTATAAATGCACTCAATAATGGATGATGAAGAGTAATTCAATGTTTCATAATTTTGTTTTAGTAAATTAATTAAATGATTTCATAATATTACTATAATATCTCCCCACATCAATGTCTTATTCCTAATGAAAACATGGTTCCACAAATATATATCAATATGCACACGTTGATGAGTGGAGATTCTAATGTAACTAATTAAAATGAACCTTTTGGGGTTAACATGATGTCCCCTCTTATTCCATAAGGCCTTGTATTTTATGCCTTTCACTTTTTCCATTAGTATTTTTTCTAACACCATCAAACTACAATACTCCTGTTTTTTCTGCACCACCAGTTTACATTTCCTACCTTTTCCTTGAATTATACATCATCAATATTTTCCTCTAGAGATCTAGCAATGACATGTTTTGATTGTGGTTGTACCTCTACATTGGGAGAGGTAGTTGCAACAAGTTGTGAAACCAATTGGTCCTCTTCACTGCAGCCAGCAGCATATTGAGAGACTTATTGTTCCTCTACACTGCAAGAAGCTGTAGGATGAGAGTGTTGGAGTTTTTTCCCCAGAAATAATATTATTTGGACGTTATTATATAGTGGTATTCATTAGATTAATATTTATAAACTTCTTATCACAACATTATTATTTATCTATGTGGCATAGTATGTGAAAACTTCCTAAGAATAGTTGTCGTGAAAAAAGGTCATAGTGGATCCCTACCATGATGAGAACTCAGAAGTCCCGTGATACTATTCATAAATATATGTTCTATGGATAGATGATGATATAATTTTAAAGGACATATATGATACATGATATGAGGGTTGGGGATCATGAAACTTTGTGGGTTATTCTCACGGTGTTCGTCCATGGTAATCCCTAGGAGGTTATTATGAAAACAAGACCAGCCAGTAGGAAATCCACATTCATACATGTCTTTTGATGTTCCTATCCATGGATGTGTGTATTGGTCCTTATACATTATGTTTTCTATTAATGAGTGTTATGACTCGCTCACTTATATGTATTAACAAAAACAGTGATGATAGATGTTTTCAGTGAGGTAGGATATATTGGGTGTGTCACGAGTAATACTGCATTAATGAATAATGAGAGAAAAGAATTTGCACTTATACGAAAGTAGATATATCTGACCCTTTGATGGAAATGATATAGCCTAACTAAATCCATGTCCAAGGTTTCTTATTGGCATGTTCAATTCCGTCAAAATAGAGAATGCTAAATCAAGCACATGGGTTGATGGAACCTGTATGCAACTTACATGATTGGAGATATCGTAACAAATGTATTATATTACATGGTTATCATTCGTATAAGGTGACATGTCATTGTGACATCAGCATCTTTCTCTTGGGTTCCTTTACCCGTTATAAAGCCATAATCTTGAACATTATGATAACCCACCTAATTCCAATGTGAAAGAGGCCTAAAGGGTCAGACACTATGTGTAGCCAGTATCTCATTTAAATAATTTATTTATTTAAAATTTTGAATAATTATTAATCCCGACTTTGTTTTAATAATTATTCGAGTATTCCGGATTGCATTTATTTCATTACTAGTAATTTGATAGAATATATTCCAGATGGAATATTTATTTGTTAGTGAATAATGTAGTTATATTTATTTAATAAATAAATATTCATTATCCAAGGGCCGGATAATATTGAGTAGAATTATTGAACAATTTTATGGGTCTGCTGATAAATAATATTACATATTATTTGGTTAAATAATATTTACATATAACATGCATGTTAAGAACATGTCATAGAAATAATAGAATTTCTATTATTATTTGACATGTGGTTTTCACAAACAATGTAAAATTAAGTAACAAAACCTGTGCTAATTACTTATTATTACCAGATGAATTACATTCATTATGAAAATGTCGTGGAAATAATAGCATTGCTATTATTATTTTTCAGGGTGTTTTTTCACTGAATAATATTCTAACTAGTGGAACATGTGTTAATTATATATTATTACATAGTGAATTAAATTCCTCAATATGTTATTTTTCTATAAATAATCCAATGGTTTATTCCATCGGCTAACAAATCATTGTGTGCACATCATTTCTGATGAAAAGATCTCTAGCCTAGAGAACTCTTCCCTCTTAAAAATTTCCCTCAAAATGAGAGAGATCCTCCTCCACCAGATCGAGGAGAATGATTTGGATGTGATTCTCGAGGCGATCGAAGGCAGACATTGCTAGATTAATGATCTTGGGTGCTCGAGCATGGATACTTCTTCGGCAATTTGTAGAGCTACATGGAGGATTTGTGGATCACCACTAGAGGATACATATCATTGGATTATAAATCTCAATGAAGCCACACAATAGACACATGTTCAGATGCATCGATTAGTATAGAATCACCATGAATGTAATTTTATAATTTATTTAAATTAATTAAAAAAATTATGTCATTCCTCTATTCTTGTTTTTGGGTTCTCTCTTTGGTCTTTTATCTTTGATTTAATTCTGTGTAAACTAGAAATCATCATCATATTGATCCCAGATTAATCATCTATTATTAATAATTTCCAACGTTGGGTAAATGCCCATCCTGCGCTTCCACTACGCCTAGAACCTAAATGTGAAATCAAAGAGGGTCATATTTTCATTTATAAATATATAAATAATTCATTGATGATTTATGATTTAATAATTTAGTTTTTCAATTCTTGTTTATATGTTCTTATAATATAAATTTTGATATTTGTTCCTCCCTTATCACTTCTCAAATATTTTACCGAAATGAATAATTTTAGGATTAAAATTAAATCGAGGATCTCATTAGAATATGTCGATGGTTCCATCAATATAAGAGAAGAATACATGTTGTGTAGTTGGATCTAAATTCCATGTATTTTTGTTCAATGAATCATGTGTAATTAAACAATTACTCAATTCGTGTGCATTAATGATATGTGGTGTAGTTAATTCTTGCACCATGTATTGACAAGGATAGACTGGTGCATGGTTATCAAGACTACATACTTTGTGTCCCACTAGACATGATGTGTGGTCCCTTCATGTTACGTTCAAGTCATGTATCCAATAAATGGATTTCATGGCTGGTGACCATGTAATGTGGAGTCTACACAGCATGTGTCCCACTGGACACATTGTGTACTCCAATGATTTTTGAAGTACACATCACACGTTGTTTCCCTTGGCATGTACATAGGATGGATGGCGAGGAGGGTACACACGGCGTAGTTGGATCGACACACCATTTACTATTTCTATATTATGTAAACATAAAAAATATTTAATATTATATTATGTAACCCTTGGCACATATACCTTCGTGTGGGTGTAAATATGGGACACAACATGTGATAGGTTTTGGATATATATATATATATATATATATTTATCTATGTGTGTGTGTGTGTGTTTTTAATTAACATATATGTGATGTTAAATGATATGCACATCATGTACGAGTTTTATTACTATTATAAGTCTATGTGCATGCTACATGTCAGAAAGAATAATGTCTATACACGTATAAATACATGCAGGGTAGTTTTGGATGGGTAATCACTGGGTTGCATCCAAGGTAGAAGTTATGTACAAGGTCAGGGATGATTATCTCATGGAAATTAAAAAAATGGGTTACG
The DNA here is from genome assembly GCA_963277665.1 of Viscum album. Lineage (NCBI taxonomy): Eukaryota > Viridiplantae > Streptophyta > Magnoliopsida > Santalales > Viscaceae > Viscum > Viscum album. The sequence continues at coordinate 1,079,821,858 of OY728162.1, read as the reverse complement.
ATAAAAAGGATTGAATAATTAAATATAATGATTAAACTATTTGAGCTTAATTTATCTTACTAATAATGATTAATCTATTGAATGATTTTTTATTAAATGCATAATTCGATGCATGTATTTGGATGATCACGAGCTATATCATACCTTTGTATTTGATTGGTTTACTTTTAATTTATTTATAAAATTAAAATTGATGGCATGTGTGCCTTATACTCATTAATATGTTGGGTATGTGTGCCCATGGTTTCTTTTATGTAAACTCTATTATATCCATAACATACATGTGAGTTAAAATCATATGTAATGGATGGAGCTCCCATTATAGTGGAGGTGGTTCAAGTTAGGAGCTAAGGTGAAACCAATCAAATGAGATACAAATGTGGATAGTTGTAAAGTTGAAAACATGATACTTAAAATCGATCAACGTGTTTTTCCTCTAGCTCATGGTTGGTTTTTCAACTACTAATAAAATAACTAAAAGTAAATCTCATGATCATGCCATTTATTTTATTTCTGTTAGTTGTATGGTTATTCATTTTGGATGTTTGAATCAATCACATAATTAATGAACTAACATGAATACATGATGGAACAAAAAAATATCTTTTTCATAAATACTATATATACATGGTTAATCACTTATGTATTTCCAACATGACATTTAAAATCATGTGAAATGATAATATGTGGAAATTTATTCATAAAGGATAAAATCACTCAAATAATATTATGTTGGTAAATCCTTCCATTATATCTATTAGAATCAAACCAATGTTCAATGTTCCTGACAAACCCTATTTGGGGTGCTTCCAAATATCAGGGAATTCTGAATTGATGTTTTGGTTTGAATTATCTTAGCTTACATTAAGGGTTGACTTCCATATCAGGACATGGTGTAACTAAGAGGCAATGTTTTAAGAAATCCAAAATTAAGGTTTTTAGGATTGGGGAATCCACCCAATAGATCAAGGAGTGATTAGTTAATGGAGTTGGAATTTGGAATTCCTACATAAACCCATTCAAGTTTCATGAGAAACCCTGGTTGGAGTAATCTGAAAGGAAATATCGATCCTTGCTAGTAGAATTTCCAAGAAACGGGATATTCTGAATCCAATGGTGAGGGATATTGGGTTTCGACAAAATATTGGGAGACTGATATATATTAATTTATTTATTTGTCTATATTTATCAGTATAAAGTAATAAAACTATGTTCTTATTAAATTGTATAAAAATTAAAAATTACAACAAACATATCATTATGATCGATACTCGATAAGGAAAACATTTTCACCAGCAATAATATCTAAGATGGAAAAGGCCCCTCTGGGTTATCCTTCATAATGATAGGAAACATTATGTGATGGAAGAGCCGCCACAAGTATCAGCTCGAAATGAGGAGAGTGATGAGTAACTATTTGTGTACGAGAAATATATGAATTATGCTATGGATGTTCAGTTCCTCCCTCTATCATCCATGATATATGAACTAATTAAGAAACATGAAAAAATGGATGTTTTTAGCATGATGTCTCACCTTTAGGATCTCTATTAAGATAAGAGAGGTATGAGTTCTCCAATAATTTGTTCACTACTAATCATGGAGAGTATGTGCTAGCAGGAATTCATGTAGTCATGATTATTTTCTATACTATACATATGGAAATATTAGGGATTAAATTCCCAGATGAGTTGTGTACAGATATCATACTATCATCACTACCTTCGACCATCAAGAGTTTTATGTTGAATTATAATATGAGTAAGAATGAGAAGAATCTATTAGAGCTTCTTACCCTGATTCACCATTTTGATAAGGACATGGTGTGTGAAAAACACGTAGCCCTTATCGGGAATAGGAAGAGGGAGGAAAAGAAAAAGGGTCCTATGATTTATATACAATATAAATCCTCCAAGAACTATCTGACCAACAACAATACGATACATCAGTAGTGTACGGAAATGGAGACATTATGCTTTGCATGTGGAAGGTTTGGCCAATGGAAGATGAAATGCACCGAGAGGAAAAAGGAAGCCAACTGGATATTCATTTTCGAGTTCAATCATTGTAGTTTTATAAATTGGGTATTAGATACAACTTGTGATTATCACATCTATTTTCAAATGTTGGAACCAATTAGATTCTGAAACATTTCTAGAGGATAGGTGGATTTGTGAGCTAATAATTGTACTAGGCTTGCTTCCCTTTCCATTGGTGACTACCACCACACATTGCTGACGACAATGATTTTGGTTTTGCATTCTTGTTATTATGTACCTATTGTTACAGAGAAAATAATTTCAAAATCAAGTGTAGATACATCTGTAATTATATAAAACTTTGGAAATAAATGTTGTTACTTTTATAATGAAAAAATAGGTTATGGTATGGAGGATTAAAATATCAGTCTTTATCTATAAAATTATGAGAACCAAGTGTTGTAAATTGATAATGAACCAAGATCACATGACTCATACAACACCGAGTTGTGGCATCAATGCCTAGGTCATTTAAAGGATTAGCACCTGAAAAAGTTCTATCAACATGCTTATTTAGACTATTACAAGCTAAAATCACATGATATATGTCACACTTGTTTACAAGGTAAAATGACCAAAAATACCATTTGGAGGATAGGGTTAATGGGCCACATGGCTTATAGTATTGTACACCCTGATGTTTTTTCACCATTTCCTGTAGAAGCTAGAGGTTTATATTCTAACTTAATTACATTCAATATTGACATTATTAGATATGCATATGTCTACTTAATGAGGTAAAAGTTTGTGTCCATTGATAAATTAAAGGAGTTCAAGAATTAAATATAGAATTATCTTGGTTGGAAGATAATGAATATTTGATCAGATCGAGGTGGACAATATCTTATCCAAGTGTTCATCAACCTTTTACATGAGTTTGGGATTCTATCTCAACACACACCACCATATACATGATATTGGAATGGTGTTAGTGAAAGGAGTAATCATACCTTGTTGTACATAGTAAGGTCTATGATGAGCCAAGCAGATCATCCACTATTCTATTGGGTAGATAAAGTGAAAACTACAGCATACACGTTACACCAAGTACCAACTATGGTGGAAAATGGGATTCCCTTCAATTTATGAAGTTTAAAAAAACCCACATTATCACATACACGTGTATGGGGATGTGAGGCGGTTGTTATAGCTTTATCATTCATCAAACTAGTACCATAGGAAACAAATTGTATCTTTATAGGGTATCATAAGGAAAAAATGGGATACTTCATATACAACCCCATAGATAAGAAAGTGATAGTTGCTAGATAAGATGTTTTTCTTGAGATGGAGAACAACCTCAAAAATAATAGAGGAAGAAAGATTGACTTCAATAAAGTTGATGATATATATATAAGAGCCAATAAATGAAGAAGATTGATAGATGTGTAAGATCTCAAGAGAGGTCTGGGAACCATAGACATATGGTTTCCTGGTCACTGAGGAGGTGACTCATTATTGTTTTACAATGATAAACCTCTCTCATTAATGAAATTATTATAGAGCATTGAAGGTGAATGATATCTATAATCTTTGAATTATGAGATGGATTGCAAGTATCAAAACCAATTCTAGGTTCTAGTCAACGATCTAGTTGATATAAATACAATTGAGTGTAAATGGGTATTTAAAAAAAATTGGACATGGAAGGCCATGTTAGTAGCTATAAAGAAAGGCTAGTTTCTAAAGGTTTTAAATAGTGTCACGAAATATACTGTGATAAAAAATTTCTTACCAGTTTCTTAGTTTAAATCTATAAGAATCATACATTATATAACAACGTTCACTTATTATGAGATTTCGAAGATATATGTCAAAATTGCATTCCATAATTGGAACCATTAAGAAGGTGTCTACAGAGGAAGCAAGATTGACTTCTTTCTCTTGGGTTCCTTGACCCATTTCTAGAAAGTAATCTTAGACTTTAGAGAAGCCCACCAAATGCCAATTAGAAATAGGCCTAGAGGGCCACACAATATGTGTAGCCAGTATCTCAGTTTAATTATTTATATATTTAACATGCAGAAAAAATATTATTCACCGCAATGATTTATTAATTATTGAAGAATGATTGATCACATTTATTTCTCCAATAGTTATTCGAGAGAATATATTTTGGACGGAATATTTATTTATCATCAAATAATGAATTTATATTTATTTATTAAATAAATAAACATAATTCAAGGCCTAATAAATTTTGTGGAGGATTGGCGAACCCAGTTATGGGTATAATGGGAAATTATATTAAATATTATTTGGTTAAATAATATTTATATGTAATTTGAAAGTGAAGAAAATGTCATGAAAATAATAGAATTTCTATTATTATTTATCATGGGGGTTTCACATTGAATAATAAATTTAGTAACTAATCATGTTCTAATTACGTTTTATTAAAAGGTGAATTAAATTTTTTAATCACATGTCATAGAAATAATTGAATTGCTATTATTATTTTGCATGTTGTATTTCACATGGATGAATAAAATTTTTATTGTCACCTATGCTAATTATTTATTGTTCCCTAGTGAATTTACTTCCCCGTTATGTTATTATTCTCTATATAAGACAAGGGGTCATTCCACCAGCTAACCAATAGTTGTATGCACAACATCCTTGGAGAAATGCTTTTGATGCTAGAGAACTCTTCCCTCTTATAGATTTATCTTAATAACAAGAGAGATCCTCCACCACCAGATCAATGTGATTTTTTTTGGAAAGGATTCTCACGGCGATTGAAGTCAGACATCGCAAACATAAGGTTCATGTACAATAGCACTAGGAGACTCCTTTGGTGACATCCAGAGATACATGGGGAACATGTGGATGGCTACAAGAATATTATTATCCTTTCACTATAAATCACAACAAAGTCACACCTCGGACCCCTGGTTGGGCATGTCAATGATGAAAGAGTCACCTTGGCAGTAATTCTATTATTAAATTAAATTAATTATAAACAAAATATGATGATCATCTCATCGTGGTTCAAGGTTCTCTCATTTTCCTTTTATCATTGAATCAATTCTGTGTATACTATCATTCATCGTAGTTTTGATCCTGGATTAATCATTGATTATGACAATTTGAAATTATGTGTATACGCCCATCCCGCGCTTCTACTGCACCCATATCCAACAAGTTGTATCAAAGGGGGTCATATATTAATTTACAATTATTTGAATAATTCATTGATGATTAAACTTTAATATTTTAGTTTTTCAATTCATGTTTAATAGTTCCTATAATGTAAATTTTGAGATATGTTCCTCCTTTATCATTTCTCGCCGATCTAACTAAAAAAATAATCCTATCATTAAACCTAAAATGAGTATCTCATCAGGAGGCACTGACGGTTCTGTCCAGACAACACAAGAATACACACCATGTTGTTGGATATACATTCCATGTATTTTTGTTTAATGCATTCAGTCTAATTCAATAATTCCTCATTACGTGTGCGTTATTGAAACATGGTGTAGTTAATTCTTACCCCACATGTTGACCAAGACATATTGTCACACCCTCAGTCGGACTGCATGCCGAGTGGCACACTACTCACGGCCTGTAGTCTATTCGGGATAGGGTCAAGACTAGTATCTCATACATGGATTTCCTGACTTGTGACTATGTAATGCGAAGTCTACATGGCATGTGGCCCACTTGACAAGTTTTGTACTCTGAAGAATTCCGAAGTACACCTCACATGACATTTCCTAGTGTGTTTAATTTGGATGCATGGTGAGGAGGTAAAATATCATGTAGTCGGATCTACATGACATGTACTGTTTCTAGATTATGAAAATTTAAAATAATATATTATTATATTATAATACCCTTGAGACATATACCTTCGTGTGGGCATAATGTTGGGACACAACAAGTGATATGGGTTTAATATATATATATATATATATATATATATATTATATGTGTGTTTAATTAGAATATTCATAATGTTCAATGTTAACAACATCATTTATGAGTTGTATTACAATTATAATTCTATGTGAATGATACAAGTCATAATGTGTAAAGTGAATACAGGTATAAATATATGCTTGATAGTCTTGTACGGGTAATCATTAGTTTTCTTCTATGTTACATGTTATGTATAAGGTTATGGATGATAATCTCATAGAAACTCATAAAATGTATTAATATAAAAAGGATGGATTGATTAAATATAATGATTAATCAATTCACACATAATTTCTCATAATAAGAATGATTAAATAAGTGAATTATAGTTTTATTAAATGCCTAATTCGTTATAAGTAAATGGATGATCCTGAGATAGACTATACCATTTTATGTGATTGGTTCCCTTTTAATGTATTTACTAAATTAAAATTATTTGTCTTCATGCCTTGTCCTCATTACTTTTTCAGTCATGTGTTCCCATTGTTTCTTTTATGCAAACACCCATTTATACCTCACCTACATGTTATTTTAGAGAATATTTCTTAGATGCATATACCAAGCTAGTGGAGGTGGTTCGTGTTATGAGTTGAGGAAAAACCAATCTATGGAGATAAAAAGGTCGACATGAGGAAAGCTATAAACACAATCCATAAAATTGTTCAATGTGTTTCTCCCCTATGTTTGGGTTATATTATCAATTTCTAGATAAAATATCCAATATTAATGCTCATGGTCATACCCTTTATTTTATTTCTCTCGGTTGTATGGTTTTTCATTAGGGATATTTGATGTGATCACATAATTAATGAACTAACAACCATACCAGAAGGAACTGTAATAAAAATGACATATGTGTAAATATTATCATTTAATGGATAATCACTTATGAATATCCCACATAACAATAACATGCATGTGAAAATATAATAAGTGTAAATTTACTAATAAAGGATAAAATCCTTCAATTAAATATTAAGTCGATATAGCCTTACATAACATCAGTTAGAATCGAACCGTAGTTCAGAGGGCTTGACCATCCAAAGTTGGGGTGCATTCAATTATTTGGGAATTCTAATTTGATGTTTGTGGTTAACATACCACTTTTTACATGACGAGTTTAGTTCCCTAGCATGACGTGGTGTAACTGAGAGGAAAATGTTGAGGAAATCAAAAATTAAGGATTTTAGGATTGGGGTGTCCACTCAAATGATCAAGGAGCTATGAGTTAATATGATTGTAATTTGGAATACCTCTTTAAAACCATTATTTTTTACTGAACAACCATAGTTTGGGTTTTTTGAAGGGAAATATGTATCCTTTCCACAAGAATGTTGAAGATACAGGATATTCCAAAGGTACTGGTGAGGGATATTTGGTTTCGAAAAAATAGTGGGAGACTAATAGATATTAATTAAATTATTTATATATATTTATCAAGATAATGTATTAAAACACTCTTCATCTTAATTTATATACACAATAATAAAAATGACATCAAACATATTATTGTTCCCCACACTGGAGAATGAAAACCTTCTCAACATCACTAATTTTCAAGTGTGTAAATGGCATATTCGGTTTATCCTTCACTATGTGTGGAAACTTTATGTGTTGGAAGTGCATTTACCAATTATGCCGATCAATGAGGCAGGTTATGAAGATCTCTCTATGTATGGGAAATATCTAAATTATGCTATGGATATTTAGTGTCTCGTATTATAATCCATGATCAATGAATTCGTGAATCAAATAGATGAAATTTATTCTTATAGCATGATGTGTCACCTTCAGTATATCTATCAAGAGATTGTGATAAACGAGAGGTATGAGATCTCCAAATCTTTTTTTACTACATATCTTAGAGATTTTGTGCTAGCTGGACTACATGTAGTCAAGATTATTGGCTACATTAAGCATTTGGACATATTAGAGATTAAATTCCTAGATGAGTTGTGTATAAATTTTATACTATCATCATTTCCTAAGAACTTTTCAATTTTTATTGTCAATAATTAAATGAAAAATAATGAGAAGAGTCTATTAGAGCTTATTACCCTGATTCTCCAAGTTGATAATGACATGGGGCGTGAAAAACCTGCAGTCCTTATGCTGAATAGATAGAGGATGGACAAAAAAGGGTCCTAACTTTTAAAAACAATAAAAATCCTCTAAGAACCATTCAACTAGGAAGAACAATATTCAGATGAAGTGCAATGAAAAGGATACAATATTTTTATCAATATGCTAGTTATGAAATTGGAAATGGAACTACACCATGAGGAAAAATTAAGAAAATGGTACATTATTTATTGAGTTAAATATTTCTATTTCAACACATTTGGTATTAGAAAAATCTTGTGGGGCTCACATATGCATTAAAATGATGGAACTAAGTCGATTGTTGCATGTTTTTAGAGGATAGGTGGATCTACAAGCTGTCAATGGAGTGAGGCTAGTTGCGCTTTCCTTTGGGGACTACCACCTAACCACAGTGAAGGGAATTAATTTGGTTTAAATGGCTTTCCATATATATCTAGTCTTACCAAGAACATAATTTTTGTATCGAGATTAGATACATATGGATTTATTTTCATGTTCAAAAATAAATTTTTCTACTTTAATAAGGAAAACAAATGTTATGGTACGGTGAATTCAAATTACATTCAATTTTTATTAAATTACAATAACCAAGTTATGGAAATTTATAACGATCCATTTTAACCTGACTCATACAAGACCCAGTTGTGGCATCACTTCCATGGTCATGTAAATGATAATCACTTTAAAAAGCACAATCAAGAGATTTATTTGGATTCTTTCGAGCTAAAACCAATTGATCGATGTCAAAGTTGTTAACAAGGGAAACTGATCTAACCACCATTTGGTGGAAAAAGTGAAAGGTCCACAGAGCTTCTAGGATTGGTAAACACTGATGTGTGTGGACCATTTCCAGTAGAAGCTATAGGTGGATATTATAAGTTCATTACATTTAATGATGACTTTAGTAGACATGGATATGTCTACTTAATGAGGTATAAGTTCGAGTTCATTGAGAAATTCTAGTAGTTCAAGAATGAATTATAGAATTATATTGGTGTGAATATAAAGATTCTTCGATCGGATAGAGGTGGAGAATATCTTAAACAAGAGTTCATCGACCTTTTATAGGAATCTATGATTCTATCTCAACACACTCCACCTTATAAACCAAAATGTAATGGTGTTAGTGGAAGGAGGAATCATAACTTGTTGGACATGGTATGGTCGATGATGTGTTATGAAAATATTCCATTATGATTTTGTGGATGGTCATTGCAAACTACAAAATACACATTAAACCAAATACCGACTACAGAGGGAAATGTGATTCCCATTGATCTATGGAGTGGAATGTAACCCACCTAGTTGCATACACATGTATGGAGGTGAAAGGCATTTGTAGAGGATTTCTCAGGAAAAAAATATCACCATGGGGCAAAAAGTGTGTCTTTATAGGGTATTTTAAGGGATAAAGGGATAATATCTATACCACCCATCAGAAAAAGAATGATATTATTTCCGAACATTCTATCTTTACAGGGAGTGAGAACATTCTCATAATGTATAGTGGGAGAAATATTGACTAAGATGATGTTGATGATCCAGATACATTGGATTTTTTACATGATCAAGTTCCATACTTCCTCACATAAGGGGTAGTTCCTGAAACATTAGTACCATCTAGGATCACAAGAGAGGTAGGGGAACCTCGGATATATGGTTTATGTGTCACTGAGGAAGGTGACTCATTATTGTTGGAAAATGATGAAGCTCTCTCCTACAAGGATGTATTAGAGAAATAAGAAGCTGTAAGAAGGCAAAATGCAAGGAATTCTGAGATGGATTGCATATATCAGAACCGAGTACGGGTTATGGTCGTTTTTTCAGTTGAAAAAACACACGTTGGTTGTAAATGGGTATTCAAGAAGAAACTAGATATGAAATGTTAATTTATTAACGATAAATCAAATCTCATGTCTAATGGTTTTAAACAGATTCTCAGAACTGAATATGATGAAACCTATTTACCAGTTTACATTTTTAAATCCATAACAATCATACATTCCATAGAAACATTCTATGACTATGAGATTTGGTAGATGGATGTACAAACTGAATTCCTTAATTGAAACCTCTAGTAAGATGTCTATATGACACAACAATAAGGGTTTGTGACACCATGTGATGCTAAAAGGGTATGTAAGTTGTAGAGATCCATTTATTGATTAAATAAAACATCCAGGTCATAAAACATTCTGCTTTATGAAGAAATAATTTAATGTTGTTTCATTATTAAATAATGTGAGACATGTGTTTACAAGTGGTTTAATGTGAATATGTTTTTATTCGAGTAGTGTATGTTGATGACATATTTTTTGTTGGAAATGACATACCAGTCTTGTAGTCATTCAAGGACTTGTTGAACATGTTATTCTACCAGATGGACATAGGATAAGAATCCTCTATTCAAGGGATCAATAAAATTTCTGATATATCCAATAGCATTCTTGGAGAAATTCAAAGTACATACATTGAACAGATACTAAAGAGATTTAGTATAGTAAAATCTAATAGGGGATTGGTTCCAGAGTCACATGGTATACATCATTCCTAGAATATGAGTCCTCAAACACAACATGAGAAAGATATGGTGAGTAAGATACTGTACACTTCAACAGTAGGATCTATCTTGTTTTCCATGTAATCTAATAGACATGATGTCTCCTATACACTGATCATGATATGAAGATATAATGTAGATCCATATGAACAACATTGGAGTGTTTTCAAGATAATCCTTAAGTATCGGAATATAACTAACGATTTGTTCTTGGTGTATGGAGGAGAGGAGGAGCTTGTCATTATAATGTATGATGATTTTGGAAATCAAATAGATCAGAACGATATAAAGTTGCAATAAGATATGTTTTCAGTCTCACCAGAGAAGCTATGTACTGATAGAGTCCAAAACAAAAGTTGTTTATGATTCTATAACAGAGTCCATTTATATAGCAGCTTATGTTGTGTCCATGGAAGACGTATGGATTTGGAAAATTTTCTAGTATCGTGATGTGGTGTCTTGTAGTAAAGATTCCATTACATTGTATTGGGATAATATTGAAGCAGTTTCACTTGCGAAAGAACTGTGGTCACATCAATGGACAAACCACATACTCTGAAAGTATCACCTCTTGAGGTATTTATATCAAAGGTGAGAAGTTACAGTGAGATGAGTTTTGAAAGAAGAGAATGTGGTAGACCCATTAACTAAAGGTCTCTCTATGTAGAAGCATGAATATCATGTGAGAGCTAGTAGACTGAAGGATGTTAGAAGGTGGCTATTGTGCATGTGGGAGTATGTTGGAGATTGTGTCATAGAAACAATATTATTTGAATATTATGATAAAACTATATTCATTGGGTAAATATATAAAAACTCCTTATCATATCATGTTTGTTCTTCTACGTGACATGTTTTGTGATAATTTCCAATAAATAGTTATCACACTAAAAGGTCTAAGTGGATCCTTACTATAACGAGAACATGGAAGTTCCATGACACTATACTTGAATATATGTTCTATGGATAAATGATATCATTTTAGCAGATACCAATGATATTTTTTATCAATGTTGGGGACTCGTGAAACATTGAGGCACCTCCTCATGATGTGCACCCTTGGTAATATCCAGGTGGATATTTTGAGAACAAGATAGTAAAGTAGGAAATCCACATTCATAAGTGTCATTATATGCTCTTATTTGGGGACGTGTGTATTGATCCTTAGTCATTAGGGATATTATTAATTTTTATTTTGACTCATGAACTTTGATGAATTGATGAAAACTATGATGGAAAAAGATTGTGGTGATGTTGGATATATTAGGTGGGTCACAAGTAATACTGAATTAATGAATAATTTGAGAAACTATTTCTCACTTATATGGAAGTAAAAATGTTAATCCCAATGACGGAAATGATATTGCCTAACTAAATACATGGACATGGTTTTCCCTTGGAGAGTTCAATTTTGAGAATTCAAAGAAGGATAATCAATCACATGGGTTGATGGCACTTGTATGAATCCCTATTTATTGGAGATATTGGGAAAAAGGAATTATATTAAATGGTCAGTGTTTCTATGAGGTTACATGTCATTTCAACATCCACTTATTTCTCTTTGGTGACTTGACCCATTTTTAGATATTAATCTTAGACATTTGTCATGCCCTCCTAATGCCACTGAGAAAGTGTCCATGAGGGTCTCACACTATGTTTAACCAATATCTCAGTAAAATAAAATATTTATTTAACATGGTAAATAAATAGTATTCCCAATTTTGGTTTAATAATTATTGATGTATGCCCGATTTAATCAATTTCATCGCTAATTATTCAAGAGAATATATTTTGGATGAAATATTTATTTATTAATGAATAATGTAGTTGTAATTATTTAATAAATAAATAGTTATTTTTTAAGGCCTGTTAAATATTGAGGAGGATTGGTGAACCATGTTATTGGTTTGATTATAAATAATATTAAATATTATTTTGTTAAATAGTATTTACATATAACCTGAAAGTTAACCACATGTCATGGAAATAATAGAATTTTTATTATTATTTGTCTTGAGGATTTCACATGGAATATTAAATTAAGTAACGACACTTGGTGAAATTACATATTATTACAAGGTGAGATAAATTTTATAAGTAGAAGTCATGGAAATAATTGCATTATTATTATTATTATTATTAAACATGGTCTTTTCACATGGAAGAAAAAATTATGTGACATCACTTGTTCTAATTAATAATTATTACCTAATGAATTAAATTCCTCATTATGTTATTATTTTCTATATAACACAAGGGGTCATTCCACTAGATAACCAATTTTTCTATTCCAAACATCCGTGGAGAAAATCTCTTGTCAAATAACCAGTATTTTTCAATAATAGAGATTTTTATTTAGATGAGTAAATTTTCATATGTAGTGAATTATTTTTATATAATAAATAATATTATTTGAATAATCATGTTGAGATTACACAATGGAAATTTTTTCATAATGTTATGTTTTTATCGATTTTTTGGGTAAAAATTAAATATTTTATAAATAAAGAGTGCATATTATGAAATTATAATGACCCACAAATAATGTAATAAATATCATAAATTTTTTACACAAATATATATATATATATATATATCCCTTTAGAATATATTTCTTTTGTGGTTATTTTATGAAATTTATAAACCCATAGTGAATCCGCCATACCATATATTATATTTTATGTTTTAAATATAAATATTTGCCTCACTTATACATCACCCATGGTATTAATTTAATCATTTAATTTATTATCCTTATAAAATAATAGAAACCAATCATATTTTGAAGAAACCATAGGAAAAACATTAGAGTGTTTATGGTTCTGATTACATTTTCATAAAGACTTCCAAAGTAGTGGTTGGAAATTTGTAAAGAACTCCCCTCTATATTTCTATATAAACACAAAAAAACACCCATTACTCTAAAATAAAAAACCTTGGATCATGAAATTACCCTGCCATTACCAACCTATTTTCATCACAAGATTCATTTATACTATTAATAATATCATTCCAAGCATTTGGACACATCCTCTGAAGGTAATTGTAGAGACCCGAAGCTTATCGTACAAGGACATTACATTACTTTTGTGGAATACTTAGTACATAACAAAAACACACACACACAAGGATCGTAATAGTTTAGTGTCTTTGGAAACTCGGAACGTAATCTTCTAATCGTGGTGATAGATCTTCAATATCTCCCATAAAGATCTTCCCTTTTTTTACCTAAAACCTTTCTTTATATCCTAGGGAAAAGAAAACATAAAAGGGTGAGCTCAAATGCTCAGTAAGGGAAATAAAAGAACTAAAAATCTTATCATATCTTTTTGAAAATCATAACCTGCAAAAGAGATCATAATATCTTAACATGGAATAAATCATAGAAGTGAGAATGAGATCCCCATAATCATAACATAGAACTTGAAACTTTGTGGAATACACACATAATCATAGAGAATCATTTCTTGTTAGTCAAGACTCATTTCCAAGACTATCTTAGTGGACAAAGTCCCTTTCTGAATCGAGTAACCCTCGTTTCAGTCCTGTTTCACTGAACCGCTATAACCTACCGTTCCAGCCCTGTCTATCTCATGAGATATAAAATCTTTACCCAATGCATTGGAGGGAGATATAGGTCCCACCCATCTTATAATGAATCCTTTCTTATGTGTGCCACATAATCATAAACCATACATCATAGTGTAACCCATGTAATAAAAATGGAATTCTTAAACAACATGACATCATAAAATAATTCATATAAGATAAAGGAATTAATAAAAATATTTCCATCACAACATAATCAAATACATGTAATAATAGGGATAAAAACAGAACCCTTTTATTATCTTAGATGGAAAATAATTTTGATAAAATACTTGAAATGAATTCTTGAGGAAAATATCTTTTCTTCTTCAAAATCAATTTCTTTTCACAAAACATCATGCAATTTTAAAAGAAAGGGATTTTATTAAAAATAGTCATGAAATCTTTTGGAGGAAGCTTCATGAAAATAAGGCTTTATAAAACCATAAAAATCTATTCATGCCGTTTAAGTAAAAAAAATCATTCTTCGTACTTTTTTCAGAATAGTCAAAAAGTACCTCGTATGAAAAACGATAAAAGATTTCTTTCATATTATTAACTAAAAACTCACCGAAGGGTAAAATTTGATTTAAACATTTGTAAGTGGATGGAAAAAATATTACATATTGAGGGAACATGGATGTGGATGATAAAATACACCCCAGTAAATACCAATGTATAAACAATCTCGGATAAAAATGAGATTGTGATATTTCCCTTACCTTAGGTCTGATTTGCTTCGTAAGTGTCCGAACCTCCTGTATAATGATTTAAATCATGCTATTTACTTATTTCATAATCATATTCATTGTTATTATATCATATATGTTCCACTTATGACTTTATATTACCCGTTCTTTTGTAAATTCATGTTAAAGTAGCGTTTTGGGTAAAATCGTCTCATTTGTCGTTTGTGTTTTTAACTTGTAATTATTCATATGATTACTTAGATCATGATTACTTAATTCCAGAATATAAAACATTATTTATATATATATATATTCAGAATATACATATATAATAAATCAGTAAATGGAAAGAAATACACCGTTCATGGAGACGGTAGTCCGTACGTACGCATGAACGCTGTTTTCGTTTTCTTATTGAATTGAATGGAATTAAGTAGATGAAATACATATAAATATAAATAATTACAGTATCATTATTAGATAATATATTTCATTAGTACTTATTATATATAATTTATAATCATTCATTAATGGTTAATCATTGAGAATGAATCTCATCGCGTCGTGGAGACGGTATTCCGTACGTACGCACGAGCGATGATATCGTTCCCATGGTCGTGGAATTGCATTGAAGTGTATTTATACTATTTCAGTATCAATATCACTTTATTATAATCATATATAGTTACTCATTAAACCATTATACCCATCCAATTAAGGTGGTGGCGGAAAATAGATTACACCACGGCGTGGAGACAGTATTCCGTACGTACGCACGCGCGGTGATTTCCTTTTTCTGTAGGATGGATTGAAGGTTAATTAGAGTTGATTCATATTTATAATAACATATCAGTATGTAATTAATACTGATGTTATTACTTTATCATGAAACAACTAATGAAGAAGAAGTTGAAGAAGAATGAAATTGAAAAGATCGGTAATGGTTATTACCTCTTCTTTGAAACACCTCTTTGAATCCTTCACTTAGGGAACTAAGATTGGTCTTTGAAGAAGACCAGGACCTCTAGGATTATTCTAGGGAAGTGCAGAAGGGAAAATGGCAGGGGTTTGCCGAGCTTTAGTGCTCAATTTGGTGTGAGGAGGAGGGGGAGGAGGTTCCCTTTATAAGGGAGGAGAGGGGCACCTTAGGAATATCTCAAAATATTATTTTATATTAAAATCAAAATCGGTTTATAATGGTTCCAAAGGGTGTTATTTCGAATCTAAAGTGGGTATGGGTCGAAATCCTATCAACCAATAGGATTTAGACAAGTTTAGGGTATTATTTTATCCTTATCAATTAGATTTAACTCTAAATTAAATTATTTAACTTTTACCGTGTCTTTTTTTTTCTTTCACTATATGGTTAATACAAATACTATAACATGCCAAACGAACCCCAAATTTTTTATTATTAATATATATATCCTTAACTAAGTCATTTGTCCGAACCTTAGATTTTTAGGAATAAAATAACAATTAATAATATAATATTTGATTTAAAAACTATTTTGTGTCAATTTTGACACTATTTGATATATGATTTTTGTGAAAGTCATAACAGAATTATATGTTCGAACCAAGTTGATTAAATCAACATTAATATATCATAGTAACCTAGAAAATTAGTGAAATTCATAAAAAGTCTCAAATTACATTTATTTTTGTGTTTATAATATCAATTATGTCAATATTTCATTAATAAGATAATTACTGCATCATCATTGTGTCATAAATAAATTATATTATTTAATGTATAAAAATTACAAATAAAATACCATTATGTAGGAAATCTTTTTAGCTTTCTAATGAATATTTATAGTCGAATTTATCTTATGTATAACCCCATATTAAAAATGATTTACTTATTAAACATTGATTTTAACTATTTTAACCCTTATTTAAATAAATTAATAATAAATGTCCTAATCTAATCCAAGTGGGCCTAAATGGTCATAATTTATTCATATGGTTGTTTTTGGTCGAATTAAACTTATCCAATAGAATTAGGTGATGTGTTAGGGTAATAGTAATATCATATTTACCCTTAGTTACCCTATTTACTATTAACCGCGGTTAAAAAAAGTGAAAAGTTACTATTCACCAAAAAAATTATTTTTATCTCATTGAACCACATTTTTCTTACTGATATCTACCGTGTCTGTCGGATTTTCGGAATTCCATTCACAGAAGCGGTAAAAATATGTTTTATGCGAAATTCAGTTTTTAACCTACCACTTAGTGGTTTCACTATTCATCAAAAATTGAAAGTTTTCAGAAAAATACCAAAATTTCACCCTAGGCTAATTTCGATATTCTGAGTCCAAAAATGAAGTCCATTTTGTAAAATAAAATTTCTAAAATTTTAAAAGGTGGTTATTACTGTTCATAACGGCTACTTATAATAATATTTTAATAGCATATTGTTGTTTAGTGAAACTCGGTATTGCGTACTACACACGCTATCGAGGAAGGTTGTGATTGTGTGTAATGCAAGGCAAGTCAAGGATGCGTGTTGTGCAAGCTCTTTTTTGTGTTTCGTACAACACAAGACATTAGTGAAATTAAATATAATATTTTTCATAAAATCTTGGGCTGTTACATTCTACCCCCCTTAAAATGAATTTCGCCCTCGAAATTTGTCGGGGATATAAATAGTTTACTAATCGAAAGTTTCTTTAATAGAAACCCACATCGTAAAAAGGAATACCAAAACTTGTCTTTAAAAACTAAAGTATGAAATGTAACGATTACCCAAATAAACTAATCACTAGGTTTCCACATAGGTTAAAATATGGATATGGAAGAAAAATCTAACCATCATGTTCTGATGGAGAGGGGTAGAGAACATGGCTATGGAAAAGCCAACAATCACAAATCCATAAATTTGTGACGATCTAAGGTACCATCCGATTCATCAGGTATAAGATCACTAGGACAACATTTTTGGTTTTCAAGATCATTTCCCTAAAGTTGAAAATTTGAATTAAAATAAATACTTTCTTTATTTTGGTATAATCTCACTGTTGTTCATGCCTTGAACAATTTCCACTTCATCTCTTAAATAAATGAAGTTGAATTTGTTATTCGTGAAGTGTTAGCAGATCATATGATAGAATGATGGGTCATTCCATCTGTCTCCAACAAAAGGTTAGCAAAAACTAAATACATAAGTCGATCTATAGTGAGATTAATCACATATGGTTCCTAAAATGGACTTATACTTCATATATCATATTGCTTAATATAATAAAACTAAATTCTACTAAACAGGGACTTCCTGTAGGCCAGTGGTAGGCGATAAAGGCCAGTCTCACTTCGGTTGTGGGTTCGATTCCCACGGCCTTGTCCGAAGCGATGGGCTGTCGCCCGTCCTGCAGGTTGTCTTTTTTCTAAAACTACATTACTATAACATCCCATCAATAATATCAAAAAAAACTTCTATCCTTAAACAATACTCACTTATGTCCAACATAATCCATTTCAATCTTTAGGCTTATCCATAATACTACAGTCCACTCTCATAACATAGTGAAAACGATTACCAGAGATTTAATACCATCGTTGATCCCCATATATCATAAGATATGTTTTGTTGGTCACATTCCAAACATTCAAAGTCCTTAATCATGTATTCTTTTGAATACCCATTGAACCTTAGTGAAAATATGAATGCAGTTAAAAGTTAACACTTTCCACATACCAAAATCCTCAAAATTCTATATTCTCAAACCATGATATCACTTAGTCCTTATATCAATCATGAGCTCATGAATACTATTAAACATTTCATTTTCTCGTTTTCCCTTCATTATGCGCATATCATCTTATTTCCAAAAATATATCAATCACTTTGAATACCACATCAATAAATATTGCAATACTCAATGATACAACATTATTTCGAAATCCCATTACATAAACACTTAATCATTCCACCACATCGTTGTCATATTCAAAATTTCCAATAGTGATCGCATGTGACTTCCCTTTGTCCTTTGCCTTCAGTGGTTGCTCATGTTGATCATCACTAACCCTTGGATTAGGGCATTTATTAGCATAATTCCCCATTTCCTTGCACTTGAAGCATTGAAGTGTTGGTGGTGCGTTCTCTGCATTGTTTGATTTATTCACATTAGAAACCCTTTTTCCATTACTTCGACACTCAGCTGCTCGATGACCTTATTTTCCACACTTAAAACATTTTCTAATCCCTTTAAGACAATCTCCACCATGCTTCTTTCCACATTTTGTGCATAAAGAAACATTCATCTTCTTTTCACCATTATTCTGAGATTTCTCCTTGAACTCCATCTTTCGTTTTTTGTCAAAACCATGAGATGGATATGTAACACCAACTTCCATTTCTACCTTGATAGCACAACGCACAATTTCTTCATATCTACTGAAGTCTCTTATAGATAATGCCCTTCGAAGACTTGGTTTTAAGCCACTGAAAAATCGATCAACTTTACTTTCAGGTTGGATGATAATGCCAGATACATACCTTGAAAGTCTTGTAAAATTCGCTTCGTATATACCAACAGATTCATCATCCTTTTGCTTTAGTTCAAGAAACTCCTTCTCCATCTTTGTTCGAAGAATACGAGGGAAGTACTTATTGAAAAATAAGTTCTTGAACTCGTCCCATTCCATGGACTCAATTTCATCTCTTTGCCTTGTATTCTTGATAATATTCCACCATTGATCAGCTTCACCTTCCAAACGATATACTGCTAAGATGACTTTATCATGTTCAGAACATTGAAGAACTGAAAATATCATTTCAGTGGTACTGATCCATTGTTCAGCAACAAGTGGATCAGAAGACCCACTGAAAGAAGGTGGACGTTGCCTCATGAAGGACTCAATAGAATATTGTTCTCTTCTCTACTCATTTGGAAGTCCAGAATGATTCATAGCTTGTGTAAGTATAGCAATAAGATTTTGAACTCCATCTCCCATAACATTTGTTTGTTCAGGAGGACAATCATTTCATTGTCCATTGCATTGATGAACACGGTTCCTTCGGGTTCCAGCCATCGTCTAAAACCCAAAAAGAATAGTGTGAGAGGAAAAACTCATGCTAGGGAAAACAACATAATAAAGGGGGAGTACCTTCAATATCTAACATCTTAGGTTTAATTCTATGATCGTTAGCGTAATTATAGTACTATAACCTATACGTATACTTAACCTTAGGGACATCCCTAGACATACCTTAGAAATATCTCTAGGGATCTTACTAACGTTTTCGCATCCTAGTTTCCAAAGGTTGACTAAACCTTTCCTCTGATACCAACTGTAGAGACCTGAAGCTTATCGTACATGGACATTACATTACTTTTGCGGATTACTTAGTACATAACAAAAACACACACACACAAGGATCGTAATAGTTTAGTGTCTTTGGAAACTCATAACGTAATCTTCTAATCATGGTGAAAGATCTTCAATATCTCACATAAAGATCTTACCATTTTTTTTACCTAAAACCTTTCTTTATATCCTGGGGAAAAGAAAACATAAAAGGGTGAGCTCAAATGCTCATCAAGGAAAATAAAGGAACTAAAAATCATATCATATCTTTCTGAAAATCATAACCTGCAAAAGAGATCATAATATCTTAACATGGAATAAATCATAGAAGTGAGAATGAGATCCCCATAATCATAACATAGAACTTGAAACTTTGTGGCATGCACACATAATCATATAGAATCATTTCTTGTTAGTCAAGACTCATTCCCAAGACTACCTTAGTGGACAAAGTCCCTTTCTGAATCGAGTAACCCTCGTTTCAGTCCTGTTTCACTGAACCGGCATAACCTACTGTTCCAGCCCTGTCTATCTCATGAGATATAAAATATTTACCCAATGCATTGGAGGGAGATATAGTTCCCACCCATCTTATAATGAATCCTTTCTTATGTGTGCCACATAATCATAAACCATACATCATAGTGTGACCCATGTAATAAAAATGGAATTCTTAAACAACATGACATCATAAAACAATTCATATAAGATAAAGGAATTCATAAAAATATTTCCATCACAACATAAACAAATCCATGTAATAATAGGGATAAAAACAGAACCCTTTTATTATCTGAGATGGAAAATAATTTTGATAAAATACTTGAAATGAATTATTGGGGAAAATATCCTTTATTCTTCAAAATCAATTTCTTTTCACAAAACATCATTCAATTTTAAAAGAAAGAGATTTTATTAAAAATAGTCATGATATCTTTTGGAGGAAGCTTCATGAAAATAAGGCTTTATAAAACCATAAAAATCCATTCATGCCGTTTAAGTAAAAAAAACATTCTTCGTACTTTTGTCGGAAAAGTCAAACAGTACCTCGTACGAAAAATGAAAAAGATTCCTTTCATATTCTTTACTAAAAACTCACCGAAGGGTAAAATTTGATTTAAAATATTGTAAGTGGATGGAATAAATATTACATATTTAGGGAACATGGATGTGGATGATAAAATACACCCCATTAAATACCAATGTATAAACAATCTCGGATAAAAATGAGATTGAGATATTTCCCTTACCTTAGGTCCGATTTGCTTCGTAAGTGTCTGAACCTCCGGTATAATGATTTAAATCATGTTATTGACTTATTCCAGAATCATATTCATTGTTATTATATCATATATGGTCCACTTATGACTTTATATTATCCGTTCTTTTGTAAATTCATGTTAAAGTAGCGTATTGTGTAAAATCGTCTCATTTGTCGTTTGTGTTTTTAACTTGTAATTATTCATATGATTACTTAGATCATGATTACTTAATTCCAGAATATAAAACATGATTCATATATATATATTCAGAATATACATATATAATAAATCAGTAAATGGAAAGAAATACACCGTTCATGGAGACGGTAGTCCGTACGTACGCATGAACGATGTTTTCGTTTCCTTATTGAATTGAATGGAATTAAGTAGATGACATACATATAAATATAAATAATTACAGTATCATTATTAGGTAATATATTTCATTAGTAATTATTATATATACTTTATAATCATTCATTAATGGTTAATCATTGAGAATGAATCTCATTGCGTCGTGGAGACGGTATTCCGTACGTACGCACGAGCGATGATATCGTTCCCATGGTCGTGGAATTGCGTTGAAGTGTATTTATACTATTTCAGTATCAATATCACTTTATAATAATCATATATAGTTACTCATTAAACCATTATACCCATCCAATTAAGGTGGTGACGGAAAATAGATTACACCACGGCGTGGAGACGGTATTCCGTACGTACGCACGCGCGGTGATTTCCTTTTTCCGCAGGATGGATAGAAGGTTAATTAGAGTTGTTTCATATTTATAATAACATATCAGTATGTAAGTAATAGTGATGTTATTACTTTATCATGAAACAACTAAAGAAGAAGAAGTTTAAGAAGAATGAAATTGAAAAGATCGGTAATGGTTATTACCTCTTCTTTGAAACACCTCTTTGAATCCTTCACTTAGGGAACTAAGATTGGTCTTTGAAGAAGACCAGGACCTCTAGGATTATTCTAGGGAAGTGGAGAAGGTTATATGGCATGGGTTGGCGGAGCTTGAGTGCTCAATTTGTTGTGAGGAGGAGGGGGAGGAGGTGCCCTTTTATAAGGGAGGAGAGGGGCACCTTAGGAATATCTCAAAATATTATTTTATATTAAAGTCAAAATCGGTTTATAATGGATCCAAAGGGTCTTATTTAGAAGATAAAGTGGGTATGGGTCGAAATCCTATCAACAAATAGTATTTAGACAAGTTTAGGGTATTATTGTATCCTTATGAATTAGATTTAACTCTAAGTTAAATTATTTAACTTTTACCGTGTCTTTTTGTTTTCTTTCACTATATGGTTAATACACTTACTATAACATGCCAAATGAACCCAAAATTGTTTATTATTAATATATATATCCTTATCTAAGTCATTTGGCAGAACCTTAGATTTTTAGGAATAAAATAACAATTAATAATATAATATTTGATTTAAAAACTATTTTGTGTCAATTTTGACACTATTTGATATATGATTTTTGTGAAAGTCATAACAGAATTATATGTTCGAACCAAGTTGATTAAATCAACATTAATATATCATAGTAACCTATAAAATTAGTGGAATTCATAAAAAGTCTCAAATTACTTTTATTTTGGTGTTTATAACATCAATTATGTCAATATTTTATTAATAATATAATTACTGCATCATCATTGTGTCATAAATAAATTAAATTATTTAATGTCTAAAAATTACAAATAAAATACCATTATGTAGGAAATCATTTTATCTTTATAATTAATATTTATAGTCGAATGTATCTTATGTATATCCCCATATTAAAAATGATTTACTTATTAAACATTGATTTTAACTATTTTAACCCTTCTTTAAATAAATTAATAATAAATGTCCTAATCTAATCCATGTGGGCCTAAATGGTCATATTTTATTCATAAGGTTGTTTTTGGTCGAATTACACTTATCCAATAGAATTAGGACATGTGTTAGGGTAATAGTAATATCATATTCACCCTTAGTTACCCTATTTACTATTAACCGCGGTAAAAAAAAGTAAAAAGTTACTATTCACCAAAAAATTATTTTTATCTCAGTGAACCACATTTTACTTACTGATATCAACCGTGTCTGTCGGATTTTCGAAATTCCATTCACAGAAGTGGTAAAATTAAGTTTTATGCGAAATTCAGTTTTTAACCTACCACTTAGTGGTTTCACTATTCATCAAAAATTGAAAGTTTTCAGAAAAATACCAAAATTTCACCTTAGGCTAATTTCGATATTCTGAGTCCAAAAATGAAGTCCAATTTGAAAAATAAAATTTCTAAAATTTTAAAAGGTGGTTATTACTGTTAATAACGGCTACTTATAATAATATTTTAATAGCATATTGTTGTTTAGTGAAACTCGGTATTGCGTACTACACACGCTATCGAGGAAGGTTGCGATTGTGTGTAATGCAAGGCAAGTCAAGGATGCGTGTTGTGCAAGCTCTTTTTTGTGTTGCGTACAACACAAGACATTAGTGAAATTAAATAAAATATTTTTCATAAAATCTTTGGCTGTTACAGTAATGTATCGCCTCTTTCTCAACATTATTCAATCACATTCGGAAGATTATGACTTCTGATCTCCAATTGTTGATATTGAGATATGATTTTCCACATACCTATTAATAAAATTATTATTTCCATGTTTTGAGAGACCGATTTTCACTCACATTAATCTCTCCCATGAACCATTATGTACCCTCGTTACACTGCTGAAAATATCCGATAATTATTCCATGAAAAACATTTTTATTGTTAATACCCATCACCATTTCAACTCGATGGTTAAAAACTAGATGAAAATATAAATCATTTGTTGGGTAAATGCATGAATTTATCCCACACCCCTTAATCATGTGATTATATGTGATGTAATTTGATCCTATGTTTAATGATCTATGTGGCACAGTTATGCATGTACATGATATGAATGTGATTAGTGGGATCAAATATATATAGCCCACAAATGCATTTATTAATGTTTTAATTTCATGATTTTTTATTTACAGTGCATGGGAGGTTATCCTAATAACACCATGTTTTGTTTTCATGGTGGTTATCCTTGACTAATGTTATGATTTCATGTTTTATATTCATTCCACGTTCCCATTTTTCATTTATGTTATCATGATATATTATTCCTCATTGAACAATATATTTCTTTTCACCCCTCTTCTGTTACCTTTATATTCCCGTTTTATTAGATTATTATTTTACAATATTTTATTCTTTTTCTATTCACTGAATTAAATTTATATCTCACCCGCATCCTATGTAGGTCATGGGGTTATACCGTGCAGTTTTAAAAAAGAAATTGAATTTCATGATAATGTTAAGGTTGTTTTTAATAATTTCATTTGTATATATATTTCATGTCGTTATGATATGACCTAATTTTAAAAATATACTAGGATTCGTGATATTTTTATAAGATATTATGTGTCTTTTATGTAATAAATCATGAAATAATGTTTATCAAATATACTGGTTCTCATATTTAGAATAGGAGAATAGTCTATTTATTTTTGGGATTAGGCATAAAAACTATATTGAATGTTGTAGGGACACCCTTGACATGGGAAAAACATCTCTAAATATTTGTAAAGGGTATAGTATGTTATTCATAATCAAATACATCCTTTTTTTGAAACTGCAAATATATGTGGAACTATCATAGTTGTGCCTAGGGGTAATAACCTAAAAATGGTGCATTGAGCTGGACTCAATTGTAAATGGGTGCAAAAAAAAGTGGTAGCTACAAATTTTGTTAAAACTCATAAGGGATATGAATTGTTAAATCCTCCTTCTCATTGCGAACCATTTTGAGGAAACTAAACTGCCCATAATAGTTTATGTCAGTAAATAGTTCATGTATATCTTACATTTATTCTTATAAAATAATCGGTAATGTAATAAATTTAAATCACTATTTATCCCTTTAATTATCATGGTTTATTATTTATGTATTTAATAATTTTAAAATACTCATCCCTAAATTTCCAATTCTTCTAGTCAATTGAAGAAAATTAGAGGAACCAAGTAAAAACCAATAGGAGGGGAAATATGATGACAACTTAATTGATATTCCCAACCTAATGGAGGTAGAAACCATGAAATTCATCAATATAATTTCTCAATTATCTCAGGACTTAAATAGAATCCAAGATTATGGGGAACACCCAAAATCACCTAAGAAATATCAATTTTTAATTGAGACCATTGTATAAAAAATTCATTAGACATTCAATGGTTATTTGGTTCCCTTAATTGAATTAAAATGGATAAACTCCATTGAAATGATATTCTCAATCCTTCAATTCTCAAAAAAGGATAATGTTATGTGGGATGTTTATCATATGCAGGGTGAAGCAAATAAATGGTGTACATTGGTTATAAATATAAAGACGGAGGAGGAGATTGATGTAATGGAGATGAAGGAAGTACAATGTTTTTTTATTAATATTTTCCTCGAAATATATTATAAAAAATAGAGATGGATTTACTTAGCCTCAAGACGATGGATGATGAATCCATGTAGAAATATGTGGAAAAAATCATAAAACATGCAAGATATGCCTTTGGATTTGTTATATCCGTTGAATTTGAATTTTAATTCTTATTTACTGGGATAAGGAAAAGTTGTCAAAATGACTTAACAATTGGGGGCATAATATTCTATGTGGGAATTGTACATTGTTCCATCAAATTTGTAATCTATATCATTGAAAATAAACGGTATTACGGGACTAGAGACAAGATACAGATAATTTATTTTCATTCTAGTGGTGTGATGGGAAAATATCATTTGGGTATTAAAGTACATCACCCACTTGTCAACAGTGTGTGGATAAGGATACCTAAAATTGATTCAAGAATTAGATAGAAATAATTAGTTGGTGGACGGAAGGGAACCTATCTAGTAATTTTATTCATAAGAATCCCAATAATGTGCTGGAAAAAATGAATACTACTTCCAACTATCAACCTATTTTCCAATGTTTCAAATATAAAAAATAATTAAACTATACAAAATGATTCCCTAATAAAGTGTTTGTTGATGAAAACTATCAACATAAACCTCTAAATCATAGAATTCAAGGATGATTTTTTTTCCATCATAACTGTGGTGGTGAATCAGGACAATGAAGTGATGACATATACCCTAGTTATTTATTAAATAATTGATAACATAATTTTTTACTGCATTTTTATGAATTTCTTCATATATATTATGTTTAATAGAACTATTTAAACACAACTACAATTCATGGAAGTATAGATAACATTGAGAATCAATAATGTGGAAATTATTTCATCATAAATATATAAATACTCCACTATGAAAATTTTTGGGATGACCATCATAGTAAAACATTTAATATTTTATTGGAATTCAATTCTATTCTAATAATGGATTGGATCCCCTTATATCCATCCAATATAAATTGTCTATATAAGGAAATCACCATATGTATCAGGAATTTTCCACCGATTTAATTCAAGTTCAAGGAAAATATGAATCTTCTTTAAAATCATCATTTCAAAAATGGATATTATTTACCTATGAGAAATTATATCTTACTCAAATTATTGATAGAAAATTAAAGACCATACTTGGAGATATTCCCATTATGAGGTAAAAAATTATTTCTTTCCAAATGGATATTTTGTCTCCCTTATATTTGTGAGGTGGAGTTATAAATCAATCTCATACCTGAATATTTTCTAATATCCCTAAAAAATTATTGAATGAATGTTTGTTAACATATAGGGCTGAAGAATAAACTAATGAGAATCTGAATATTGGTTTTATAGGAACAAGTTCTTTATCAAGGGGTGTATTTATCCTCTTCCTCAAGAATGAGGATGAATAAATGCTTTTCTACCTTGATTATCAAGTGCTCAACCAGATCATGATAATGAAAAATTATCCTCTCACACAAGACGATGACATTTTTGATATGATACATCTATATTAGTATCTCTATTAAGGTGTATCTTTATTTGGAATATTTTAATGTAAATGTAAATGTTGAGTACATCCCAAATAATATTTTTTGTACAAGGCTAGATCACTTTGAGATCAAAGTGATTCCATTTAGACTCACTAAAATTCAATAATATTTATGTATATAATGAATTGAGTCTTTAAGTATTACCTAAACAATTTGATAGTAGTATTTATAGATGATCTTCTCATCTACTAAAATATCAAGGAGGAAGATGGTGATCAGTTGAACACATAATTAAAATCTGAAGAAAAATAAATATATTTAATGTATAGAAAATATGAATTTTGGTTGTATTATGTATCATTACTATAGAATATTATCACTATAAAAGGGATATCCTTGGACAATTCTAAAAAATATGCAATTAAAAGATGCTATAGATCAATATTTGTGAAGGAAGTCTATAGGTTCCTTGAATTTTCTTGGCACTATAATAGATTTATGATAAACTAATCATGATTTGATATCCCCTAGCTAAGATAAATGTGAATGGAGTAAAGATTTATATAATGATTAGTGTGAGGAATGTTTTAAATAGATTGTGATGAGTATAATCACAAAAATTGTGCTCACATTACCCAGTAGTGGGGAAGGATGTGTTATATATAATGATGAATCCAAAAAAATGGATGTGGACTCATCAAAGATGGAGGAGTGATTATCTATTCCTCCAACTAAATAAACATTCATAATTAGAACATCCATAATCATTATATGTAATTGGATAATGGGATAGTATCATTAAATATTTTGTGGCATTATCTCCATGGGGAGATTTGTGACATATGAATTTCCCATAAAATCCTCAGGTATATATTGGAACAAAGGGAGATCATTAATATCGAACATAGGTTGATAGATTTTCTCCTGGATTATGATTATTTAATAAATTATTATACATATAAATCAAAAAAATTGAATATGGTCTTACAATAAAGGATCCTACAACTTTATCTATGAGATGGATTACTTTGGATACAATCTTCAGCGACATTAAAATGATATATATATTAATAATAAATAGATCATTATTCTACCTTGATGATATTAATTCTAAATGATCAATTATCAAGAGGATGAAGGAGGCTAATAATGATGAAAAGATTATACAGAAGACTATGGAGAATATTCTAGAGTTAAACATTGGTGATGATGGATTTATAATTTTATAATTTTCGATATGTGTCACATAAAAACCATAACAAAATAGGGAACTTCATGATTATTCACATAGATCAAACATCCCTAATAATCTAGGAATAATAATGATGTGTTGGGTTTGGAAGAAAAATTTATTTTTGGATAACATATATAAGGTGATTTTGAGATTTATATCTCAATAATTTATATTCCATTAAGATAGGGTTGAATGAGAAAAATGATATGGGTATGATGAAACAATTTCCCATAACATTATCGAAATATTTTTCCATACAATTTTTGAAATGGGAAAACAAAATTGTTGATTTCAATGTAGGAATCCCTAGGATTTCTAAAGTTAATAATGCTAATTGAGTGGTTTCTGATCACCATATAATGTTAGCTATTTTTATTTCTATCATGGAATATTTATATCATGAAGAAATAACCATGATATAGATAAGGGTAGTGGTATGAAATCCAGAAGTTCAACTTTATACTGTATCTAATTGAAATCATGTTTTACCTCGATGATCTAAAGAGGCCTTCAGTAAGAATTTTATATTTAGATTAACTGCGATATTTATTATCACCATCATATGGATGGTCATTGTGAATGAACTATTCCAACTATGGAGGATTTAATAATATTATGGTCAATGTAATTCCAAGGATATTGGTATAATCACCATTCCATAGTGGAGATATCATTAAACAATAGTTTCCAATATATCATTCATAAAAATCCTTTTAGGGATCTATATGGGAATAGGTGTTAGAATCCAAAAAGTTGAGATGAAATTAGAGTGGAAAATTATAGTTCCTGATGTTATCCATGATATGATAGTGAAGGTTCAAACTAGTAATTATAATATTTAATCCATGAATTTTTTTTTCGAAATTTTGGAAGAAAATCATCAACGATTATTAGATTTCATGGTCAGAGAACATGTGTTCCCTCATATATCTATATAGAATAAACTCATGATGTTTTTGGAGAAGGGAATTCCCATTCCAAGATACATCGACCCCTTAGATACTTTGTTGCATCAGTGTAGTGACCTATTGACTAGAAATCCATGAACACCTATGTAAACGAAATTACATATTCAATGTATCCATTTGGATGAATTACATACTGGCCCCCTCAAAAATACTGAATCTTTTTATGGCATCATTGGAATGTGATCTTTTATATGAGGAGAAATTGATGGAGATCTTATTTCATCGATACAATGTTCTATAAAATAAGACAATCTACTTGGTTAAAGTCTTGTCGAAGAATAAAAAGTTTGAGCAAAAAACACAGGAAAAAGAAAATGTGATGAAAATTAAGTTCCAAAATATTTTTTAAAGGATTAAATTAACATTTGGAGTATGATATTTCTAAATGGGTATAATGTAACAAACTAGTATTTTTTAAATAGAATTCTATTTGTGACTGAATAAAATAATTATTATGTAATACAGTTAAAAAAAATGCACTTCATTGATTTTTATGACCCTTATATAGTCTATGAATTTAGGAACATTGTTAAGAATCATAACCATTGATAATATAGTCGTTGTAAAATTATTATATGATTAGTATACATTAAGTTGTTTGAAAACTACAGTGGGAATAGAAAAAATAATAGATTGGCTCGACCTGTAGGATCATGCACTATGATACTCATTTATCAGATCAACCAAGGGAGATTGCATCACATGGAATTTCCCATCACCCAGACCAATATGACATTAGAAAACTAAATAATGAGTGAAACTATATGCTGTAGAACATAAACTTCGTCAAGATCATGACCTAAACCATGTACGCCAATCCACCCTAGGGAAATATCACCATCAAGCACTTTAACCTTTAGTCGGTTAGTAGTG
Source organism: Viscum album (assembly GCA_963277665.1). Classification (NCBI taxonomy): domain Eukaryota; kingdom Viridiplantae; phylum Streptophyta; class Magnoliopsida; order Santalales; family Viscaceae; genus Viscum; species Viscum album. Next base: position 1,079,791,307 of record OY728162.1, on the reverse strand, counting down.
TAATAAGGGGGTATTCATATCAACCCTAAAATTAAGAATTTTTTATTTATTTTTGTAATGATTATATTCTTTTCTTCTCACTTCTATTATATAAATGATTAAATAATTATTTTGATTAAATTTATATTTTAATACCAAAAAACCGGATTTGTATTTTTGGAAATACATTATTTTAATCAGGAAACTCTTTTTATGAGTTCAACAATTGTTCAATAAATTAAATTTTATTAAAATAATATTAATAAATATTTTATGTTAAATATAATTGATTATATAATTTTATAATGTCAAATATAAATCATAAAATCTTTAGAAAATATAGATTACCCAAAAAACCTGTATTTTTCATAAAAAATATATAAATTTATTTGAAATATTAATTTATCAAATTTAACGAATATTTTTTTGATAAAATAAATTTCACATTTGGAATCAGCACAAGGAAATTATACAATAATTAATTTTTCCTAATTTTTATAGACATTACAATTTTTGGGTAAAAATAAAATGAGGTATTAATATAAAGTGCGTATTATAAAATCATAATGAAAAATATTTATTTTAAAATGTTGCATTAAATGTATCAATGGCCAAATATATACTTTCCAATTAAACTGAATTGTTTTTGGTTGTTGGTTCATTTTATTAAAACTTAACTAACCCTCCAAAAATATATTATATTGTGTTGTTTTAAAATAAAATTATTATAAAAATGACTAACTTACACATCACTAAGGATTTTATTTTTTTGAGTTAGGTTTTGAGAATGATAAAATAGTGAAAAATACTCATCATAGTTAGAAAAAATGGTAAAAAACAAGGTGAAGATTTGTTGTTTTTATTGAAAAATCTTATAGCATACAGAACATAAATTTTGACATCATTAAAGTAATATCCTATAATTTACTATATAAACCCACCCAAAATCCATTTACTCTTTTATCAAGACAATTTTAGAATTAAATTACACTTACCTTACATATCTAGAGACATCAAAGAGTTACCAATTGTCTTAAGATGATCCCCATGCTTTTTGAAGTGTCCTCTCAAGTTAATGGATCCTCTTCTCTTCTTTATTCAAGCACCTTTTTCAATTATTCATTTTGATATACAACTGGTCATATTGGGGTATTATTTCCAACAAACCAAATAATTACCTTATGATATCAATGTGATGTGAGAAACTATTAATTCCCATCCATCTCTCTAATATAGCATTATTTACCGCAATTTTGTTTTTGAAGTTATCTTTTGATTTTAAAATGCCAAACTACTGTATTGTGAATTCCCATAACCATTTCAAGTCAAGGGTATTCACCTAGATGTACCTATCATTCCTTTATTGGGTACATTCATTGTTGTATTCCAAAATTTTTAATAATCAGATTTAATTTGATAAAATATGGACCTGTTTTGAATGATCAATGTGGAAAAATTAAGCATGAACATTGAATGAATGTTACAGGTGGGCCCAATATTATAAATCCCTCCAATGTATTGTGTAATTTTTTAATCTCATGAGAATCCATGTATAGTCAATGATAGGTTATCCTATGCACTATGAGTTATTTTTTATTTGTGGTTATCTTTAAAATTTGTTATGATATCCTATTTTATGTTGTTTCCACATTCCCATGATTCCTTTGTGTCATCATGTTATATAATGCCTCATTTCCCATGTTCATGATTCTCACCCCTCTCATGTCACATTGATATGTTTATTTTATAAAATTTATTTCATTACCTTATTACAGGAATTTTGTATTCCCTTATAAGGATTTATAGCTCACCCCATTATTATATACATCTCTAGGTTATCTGATAATGTTTTATTAGATCAATGAAATGTTAGCAGCATTTTACGAAATTTTTCTATAATGTAATTGTATTCATGATGATGTATATTATTTTATGTACCATTGTCTTCAAATAAATATGTTTTTATGATATTTTGGGATTCCATTAGGTTCACCTTTTCATAATTACTAATAAAACAAATTTTATCAATTATATGGGATGTTGAAACACGATGATATTTTTATGAAACATTTCACTTTAAATGATTTTATTCATTCGATAGCGTTCATGAAACACAAAATCATGTTTAGAATAACCTCATAAAGATATTAGAATATTATTTTTCTATTATTTTATAGCCATTGGATTGGTGGGTATGAATAAAAATATCCAAATTATAGAAAATATAATGTCAACACATTTATAAAATGCATTCATTGTGTATTCTACCTAAATGATCAACAATATTATATGTTTTTATTAATTTGATAATATCTTTTTACAGGTTGATGATAAACCTTTATATAGTCTACATACCAAAAAACGAACAATTTTTTTTATACATGTCTATTTCAGGACAATGTACCAAATGTCTATCTATAATCTCTACCCAAGCTGATGTGGGTTATTTTGAACCACAACTATAAACCTTCAAAGATTCTCTGATAGTAATCCCAATGCATGAATACATTGGCCTGGTATTGATAGAAAATACATACCCTCACAATTATCAAAATCTAAGAGAATTTTATGTGATTTTTTATTCTATATCCTCATCTGGCACTGCACCTAGGATCAGATCCATGTAATTTTTCACTGATGTGATTCCCATCCAATAAAACTAGCGTCTCTAGACTCCTCATCAACAGTGATATCTGCTGAGACCCATATGATCTCCACATAAATACAAATCCATGATATTACTTTGACTACATTGTCAAGCCCTAGTCGATTACTACTTCCATCTCCTGGACTTGGTCGAGCCCACCTCCCCTATGAGTTCGAATCGAACATGTCACTTCCTGATCTGCTTCCATGTCATTCCTTATCTGCATCGTCACAATCAAGCACACTTCTCAATGAAGCATTCCATGTAGCTAATTACTCATCCATGCCATGTCCCACTAATCTGCACAACCACCATGCCTTCTCTATGCCATCACCATCAATCCCACCTTGAAGCCACCACACCATATATACCCTTTCTTCCACCCACACCCTATAGATCCTCCCAGTCACAAATCTAATGTTTCTCCTTTAAATACAAAAAATATGGGTATATGATGTTTTTAAACATAGATTGATTGAGGTTTATGGGGTAAACTATAATAGTAGGCTGTGACCCCAACTGTGAATCATTAGATATTAAATTATTATAATTAATAACTAAAATTATTTGCACATAAATGTGAATATTTTTCTTAAAAATTTGTTTTATAAATGAAATGTATTTTTATATTAATAAATTAAATTAATCAATATTTCATAAGTCTTTTAATTAAAATTATATATTATTTAACTGGTGAAATTTTTTAACATTCAATAAATATTTTTAGGATTAATAGAAGAATAAATTCGGTTTTATACATAAAAAGGATTTTTTAAAAAATAATTCATTGTCACCTTGTGTGATGTTAATAAAAAATTAATTTCATAAATTTTGAGGAATATAATTATATTAAATTAATTAAATATTTAAAATTATTTGATTCATAATTTTTAATTAGGACCCTTTTTTAGTTAATATATATAGTAATCGTTGTAAAACTTTCCACCTTGATAAAGGGTATGTAGGGTCAATAATGATAAATATTATGGGATAAGGCAATTATATTTCACAGTAGTTATTATTGGATGAATATTATTAAACCATTATAACTATATGCTCGATATCGAGTTGTATAATGGAAACATGTCCATGAAAATGACTTGTATATTATTAACATTCAAGCATGTTACAAAATGCCGCTTTCTTATTTTTAAATATCCATTATGTGGCCAAAAAATTAAAAAAACTTGTTATGAACTATTAATAATATAAATTTTGAGTATTGTGAAATTATATTAAATATGAATACTTGTTTATAGTATTTAGTAGTTATAAAATTAACATAAATAATTACACAATATGAAAACAATTTTTCCTAAATTAATGTAAAATAAAATAATTGATATAAAGGATATCAAAAGTAATAAAATCTCATTAATTTATAATATTAATTTTTTAGTTTTATATGACATATTAGTGTGTATTAAAAGTTTAAATTCAAAATAAATCTTTTTATTTTGTTTTTTTTAACTCAATTTCAAAAAATAGTTCCACAATTGAAAATAAAGAATTTTTTTAAAACAAAATTGATTTAAAAAATATTTTTAAAAATTAATTTTCAACAAATTAAAATATTTAAATAGTATATGCATACTATGATATAGTAAAAAATATAATTAATTTTTCATTTATGTTATATGTTCCGCATTATATGTAAAAACATCCAACCCATTAATAATACAAAACTTGTTACCATAGTTAAAATTTAAATTTGTTAACTAAGTGTTAATCAAAACAATATGGTTTAAAACACCGCCAAAAAATACATAAAATGAATTAGTTAAGGGTATAAAAACACTATAAATAATTATCATATAATATCTTAAAATTTTGAGGCATATTTCATTGTAATTATTTTATAATAATTTAATCATTTTTAAAATTCTAAAAGTACCCCTCGAAACAATTATAAAAGGGAAGCCCCTTCCCACCATTCATTACAAAAATATGAGCCTTAAAATCCAACCAAAAAAATAAAAATTATATTATATTATTACCTATAAACATTCTATATGTTCTATTTTTCCCAAAATTCCTACCCTACATCCCATTATAGGATATTTAATGGAGTCGTTTCAATGAATATGTAACCACCTTGTTCGATCAAATTATAATATATTCATCATTTCCTCCTATATATAGACATGGTATTTATCATAAAATAATTAATTATGTATAATATATTTTACTAAATGTTATTTTTAATATTATAACACCATTATATACCCACTTTCCAATACAATTAGTAGTGAATGTATCACTCTTGCGTACATAAATCTTATTGTCTCCATGTAGCGATACAATTCATTTTTGATAACCGTATTTATTGGATGGTTATTATTATGGGGTTAAGGTTTATTTATGATATATAATAATTAATTATACTTATTCAATTATAACAACATGTATATCTACTCAATATCCAATCATTTGGGTAAAAATAACATCTATTGTGTATACATGTGGACTACCACTTTGATGAATCAATGTGATTTGTTTTTAATTTATATTTTACATTCATGATGACGAGTTTGATATTAATTTATATATATGATATATATGATATAATAATGATACTATAAAGGTGAATTAATATATACGTTTCTTATATTCCATCCAAAAAAATGAAAATAGTGTTCACATGTTCATACAGTATATGATCTCTATGAACGGTGTCATTAATTATTATAACTAAAAAATTTCATGATGAATATAAATAATTATATAATTAATATATATATATAGATTCATATGATTATTAATATTTTTATATGACTATAACGTGATAAATATACAAGTATCTTTACAATTGAACGAAAATACTCATGATTAATGAAACAACTAACTATTAAAAATGATGATTTTAATAAAATGGTTTCTGAAATGTACTAAAGGGATAAAATATGATATTATAATTTTTAACATTTCTATTGTATATAACTATAATAAATTTATATATTTTTTATAATAGTTTATATTTCTATAATGAAAACTCGAGGTATGTTTTTTTGTCAGAATCACATTATTTATTGGGATTCTTAATGATTATGTTTTGATGAAACAATATTATGATATAACCCTAAATAAACATACAATTTTCATATAATATGGATATTTATTTAAAAGAAATGTTTAACTTTAATATTCCTGATCATATTTATTCATGATACCAAAAATAATTTTTTAGTGAAATTTACTCCATTTTTCTCATCGGTCAAAAAAACATTTTATTCCTTATCAATTTTTTTAATAATGTTTTATAATGGTTTTTAATATTATCCTATGATTAATTACGGTTAGTTTAACACATTTTTTAATTTTTTTTAAAATTATTTTAATGGAATCATCTTGTCATTTTCCAAATGATGTAATTTATTAACCATTTTTGTAATGGTGTGAATGAAATATCTTTAACTTAGATGACATGAATGGATTTCCAACCAACATGATTATAATTTACATTAATTAATCATTAAAATTTTTACATGTTTAATTTTAAATAAAATAGATTCCTTCATATTTGAACAGTTGTATAAAAATAATTGATATCAAAATGGTAAGGTTGTATTTAAATTTTTTTCCATGTGATATTTCAAAATAATGTTCCATATATAATTACATCCTTTGATTCTAGATAATATTTAATGGGGATATGATCCAATGATAGCATATTAATTGATTCTATAGATGGTTTTTGGTTATGATTATAATATTTTTAGGAAAAAAATTTATTTAAATGTGTTATGCTAGGATGAAATGTTTTTGATACACATTTATTTTCATATGTTATGCTGAGATGACTGTTTTGTGAAACCATTTTATTTTCATGAGTTACATTTGATTAATTTTTTATAATATTTTGCTACACATTTGTATTATTTTCACTGTGTGATAGTTTGTACCTACATCTCCCTCATATGAATTAGGTAATGATTGATATATCATAAGATAAACAAGACCAGAAAAGTAAGTTAATTGAATTAAGTAAGGGACGTTGTCTATAATGACAGTCATTAGAGTAAATACTTAATAATATGATTTTTTTGGGAGTGAACCCATTCCATTATGATAGTGTTATAAAATATCCTCGACTACTATGAAAATTGATTTATTTTCTTCTATATATACCCCAAATCATTGTATAATGCCAATTTTATTCTATCATTTCTCATTCTCTTTACTTCCATTAAGGTTCACATGTTATGAACTACATATATTTATTCCATGATTTAATATTTCTATTTATCATATGTATGGTATTGATTTGAAATTTCCAATTCATGTTCTCATACCCTTATTCTTTTTTTATTCTTATATGATCACTGATATCTCCATTAATTAACCTTACTGAGCATTTGAGGTCACCATTTATTATTTCCCTTCACACGGTTATGAAGATGGGTCTTATGTATGTTATATATAAAAAGGGTGTGAGTTATAAAAGGATATGTAGGATATGATAAATATATTACAAAAACCAGTTGCATATGTTTCCATGTTTCCAATGATAATAGACCTATATGATTATTTCATATATCATTTTGTCATATAAACAATATTAATCAATTTATATGTAATATATTTCTATGAAAGGAATCATCCATTATAGTTGGTATTAAGGAATGGTTTAGTTAACCTTTTTAAACATGTATGAAAAAACATTTGTAAAAACCCTAGGGATAAGTCTCTATATATGATAGAATATTAAAATTATGGTTACAATCATGAATGAACTAGGATAATCATAAGGTTTCATAGAATATGGTTTTATGATTTAGACATCCTATAAATAATTTTTTATGATTAATTTTATACCCACCTTGAATATTATTTACCACACTATAAATTTTCATTATATTTAATGGATGGAACCTGAAGGGATCATGTTAATGTTTAACATGGTGGAAAATAAACTATTAGCCTCCTTAAAAAATAAATATTATTGAATATTGAATTAAAATTTTCTTTCTATGATAACACAAATTTCTCATTCTATGAATCACAATGTGATTCCAAATATGAAATTGAGGGAACATTGTTCTGGTGAGCCCTTTACTAATAAATGAACACCTTATTTTTATTGGTCCACTAATACAATTGTTTCTCATTAATGGATCAGTACAAATGAAAGTATATTTTCAATTATTTAGTGATTAGAACATAAGAATATTATTTTTGTAATTTATCCTTTGGAATGAGAATAATATCATTGGTGATATCTTACTAAGAACAAAATAGAATAATATGAAATTAAATTTATTGAGTGGGACAAATTTTAAAACTTATATTTTGATAAGTCCATTCGTCATATTATTTCTATGAAAATAGAGAATTAATTACTTGAGTTAAAGAAGAAGAACGATGAATCTACGGGTATTTATGAGGAAAATATCATAAGACATGTGAGGTACGCTTCTAATATTATCATCCAACCAGAATGTAAGGTTGATTGAATATTTAGTGTATTAAAATCAACTCATACAATTGAGATAACCATAAAGTACACTAGTATATATAAATAAATTATACACTATAATCTCATGGTGGATATGGATATTAGAGTTACCCATCAATATTGTGGTTTTAAAAAGAATAGAAAAATGGATTTCATATTAAATTATAAAAACCTTAGATAGAAGAAGGCATTCCTTTCTTCATGCTCAGTGTTTGTAAGGTATGGTAGGAAAAATTGTCTTAAGTTAAATGTTAATTGTTTCAAGTGTTTAATGGAAGGTCATCAAGAAATAGAATATAAAAGTGATGTGAAGAAGTTAGATAATGATTCATAAAGAGAAAAATCTCCATATGATTCACCACACACACAACAATGTTTAAAATGTAATAAGTATAATAATTATTCTAACTATTACACAAATATAGTGTTTAATTATTATGATGGATTAAAAAACCTCTTAATATTATTGATAATGGGAAATCACATGCGCTAACTATTTTTGATGAGGGGTATGATAAAAACATTGTGATCGGTGCACTTACCATCCAATCTAGAACTGCTAATGCATATTTGATTTTTTATCATCCAATGTTTTTATATCTAAAGAAATTTATAAGGTAATAATAGTACCACCTCTAAAATAAAATGTTGAGCTAGTAGTAAAAAACCCCATTGGTATGATGATAGAATCCAATGTATATGATTTTTATCTAGAATATTTTTATTGGTATTTTTTCCCTATACATGTTTATATTCATATTATTTATGACTTTAATGTTTTTATGGTCATGAATTTGCTTTATTCACAAAAATATCACATTAATTTTGGAGTAAATAATGTTGCATATGAAATTCTGAAAAATCATATGATCATTTATCAGTGTGATGAAACAACTATTCATCCTATAGAAATTACATCTATCATATGGGTCATGATTCATATTTTTATGGTGAGTGTATTTTAGATGAGTTGGAATAAAATTAAAAAAAAAATATTCCTAACAATTACGATTTTATTTATTTTGTCCCAAAAGATTTTCATAGTCTTCCATCTAATTTTGAAGTTCTGTTTTGAATTAAAATTATATTTAATGCTACACCTATTTCGATGAATACATATAGAGTACCCCAATTGAGGTATACGGATTGAATGATTTAATCAAGGAGAATCATGAAATGAGATTCATTTTTCAATGTACATCACTATGAGGTTCACATGTTCTAGTTTTTATTAAGAAAGAATGATAAATGTGAAACTACACTGATTATCGAGAACACCACAAGATCACTATCAAGAATATGTGTCCCTTACATGATATTAGGATTTTTTTGATAAAATATGAAAAGATAAATAATTATACAAGATCCATATTCATTATGGAAATCATCAATTGAGGGTAAAGAAGGAGGATATTCCCAAGACATCATTCCTTATAATTATTGGAGACTATAAATTTATTGATATTAGATTTAGTCTTTTTAATTACCCAAATATCTTTAAATATATAAAGAATATAGTCTTTAGAGATTAACTTCATTGTTTTTATAGTATTTATAAATTAATTTCTTATTTATTTAATAATCAATAAATTTCATGATGATCATTTTAAAATTTTAATAAATATATTGAAGGAGTAGAATTATGAAAAATATACCATGTGTGAATATTTTCTTTATAATGTTTCATTATTTGTTTATATAATATCATGTGAAGGAATACGAGTAGACCCTTCAATGATAAATGTTATTAAAAAATATCCCAAAACATACACAATGATTTATATGTATTTTATTCTTTGGTTTTATTGGACATTATTGGCTCTTTGTGGGAAATATTCTTCCTTAATCAAATACCCACAACATGTTACCATTAAAGGGAGCCATGTTCTTCGGGATGGATGAATGTGAGGAATGATTTATGGAACTAATTACATGGATAGTCGAAATACATATGATAACACTAATGTATAGTATAGAAGGGTTTGTAATATATATGGATACATAAAATAAGTGACTAAGATGAATCCACATGTATAAAAATATGGTTATAGATTATGACTTTGGTCAATCGAAGGGCTATGAGAAAAATTAACCAACTCATGATTTGGAGTTTCCTATGTTATTTTTTTATTAATGATAGAGAGTACTCATCTATATAGATAAAGGTGTGGAAAATATACTGATAAAAAATTTAAATGTATACTTTTACTTAAAATGATATTAACATGCACAAAATAATTTTATTGGTTCTCATTAAAGATTATGACATCTCAATAAATTACCACCATAGGAATGAAAATGTGGTTGAAGATAATATCATTCGAAAATATCATGATAGATTATCTATGATTAGGACAAAAAATATTTTTTTTTCTAAATTATGGATCTTCAAATATGGAAAGATGTTGATAAATAAAATCATTTTAAAATTAGTTTTCATCCATCTATCCATGTGAATATTAAAGAGTCATAGGAGGAATCTGAAAAAATGACATAAACGTTACTAAGAACAACCATTATTAGGATTGAATAATAAGGTAAAAGAACCATATATGGGTCCATTTAGTATCATATTTGAATAATTATTTTAATAATAAAGGTCATAGATATTCATTCTATATTCATCATGGATTTTCAAAGATGTATATTAATTTTAATGAGTACTTCTAGTGGGATGAATTGAATAGAGATATTATAGAGATATTGTAGAGTACATTTCTAGGGAATTGGTAGGCTGATAAGTTAAATATGAGAGATATATGTCTAAATGGATGATAAAACTATTACACATACCAAAATATAAATGAGAAACTGTCACCATGTATTTTATCATCATACTCCACAAAACAATATAACGGTCATATTGCTATTTGGGTTATAGTCGACCTCCTAATAAAGTCATCACACATCATTTACATTATTTAATATGTCTGTATTGATCAAAATAAATTTTTATACAATAATAAAATAGTAATATTTAGTGGTGTACAATAGTAAATTGTGCGATCTAAGGTTTACCAAAATGTTTTGGAGAATTCTTCTGTAGGATATGGATACAATGTTTTGTTTCATCACTATTTATAATCCTCAAAAATATGTTCCATATGAGTTGAAAATTAAAAAAATAAAATATATGTAGAGAGATTGATTGATGGATGTCTATGGGGGTTGGGATCAATACATTAATTTGGTTAAATTTTATTAAAATATTATCTTTGAATCCAATATTCAGATGGCTCAGTACAAATACCTCTATCATACCATGTTTAAATAAACAAAATATAGAAGTATGTTGAAGAAAAAAATATTTTGGGATAGTATATTAATGAGTAAATATAAGATATGGTTTGAGTCATTCCACAAAACATAAGATTATCTAATATTTGAAAAAAAAGTTATGATGAAAATCGTCATAATGATCCAGAATCTGATTTTGGTGAAAAGGAATTTCCTTGAATATCTACCTAGAAGAGGGTGACGAGATTTGGAATGAATGAAATGATAATACATAGGTATACTTTACCTTTTTAAATTCAGGGCTGTATTCAGATGGTATCTTATCGATTAGTTGTTCCACCACATATTTCTTAGGTTTATGATGTGTTATATGTATTTATCACGAGAAAGTACCCAACTAATCATTCACATGTACATAAAATAGGTCATACCACTAGTGAAAAATATTACTTAGAAATAAAAGGAAGTATATATTCCTGAAAAAAGTGATAAATTTCAATCAAACAGAACCACTCCCCTAGGAAAAGGATTGTAGTGAAACCACCAATTTGAGGAAGTTATGTGGGAACCAGATGATGCGATGAGGAAATACTAACCTCATCTGTTTTATTATGGATAAAAATTTCAATGGAAGAATTAATTTTGATGGTTTTATAATGTAACACCTGGATATTTTTAGGAATAATTTCACTTTAAATAAATTTATTTCTTTGATAGCTTTTATTACATGTAACTACATGTTTAGATGATCAGTATAATATTATTAAAATAACATGTGTCTAATATATAATATCAATTGGATTTGTTGGAATGATTAATGAAATCTTAATTATTCCAAATATATGGTTTATATATTAATAAAATTAATCCATTAGTTATATTATTATTATAATTTGAAAAACGTTATTTGAAAATAAAAGTGATTTTTTTTCTAAACTTGTTTTTATGAGGAAAATGTATTTTAATATATATAAATTAATTTAGTCCATATTAGTGATTTTTTAAGGAATGAATATATTTTCTAATAGATTAAAGAATTTGAAAATTCAATAAATATATTTTTCTATGTATACTATAAGAATAAATCCATTTTTAGGCTTATTATTGAAATTTTAATTTAAAAAACGTTTTTATTATATTTTATGAAATTACATTAAACATACATTATACTATTTATAGGTATTTAAATAGAAGAAATTAATTTATTATTTAAAATTAGGTGGTCCTAATATTATAAATCAGCACCTTTAATATTTGGTTAACATGAATAGTTATTGTGATAAAGTTTTTCATCTCGGTAAAGGGTAAATTGGGTTAATCTAGATTATATATAAGTTATAAGGCCATAATTTTAAATAATAATTCATATTGGATGTATAAATTCAAACCTCATCAAAATTGGATAAAAATTGTGTTGTTTAATGAACACTTTTCCATGATGATGACTAATATATTATTAAAATCAATGAAAGGTGAAAAATATCACTCTCAAAGTTTTCAATATATTATATGTATTGACATAAGGAAAACTAGTTATGAATAAATATTATTAGTAATTATGTTAATAATGAAATTATTTTCATGATGGTAGTTAATATATAATTGTTTGGTATTATATAATTTCCTTAAATTCGTACACAACTCCAAATTATACTTTATTCATATAATGGGAAAATCAGATAAATGATATTAAAATTTTGATATGTGATATATTTTGAGTGTTTTATAGTTTTCCATGAATTGTATTGGTGTATATGAGATATTATGGTTGGGTTATAATATTATATTAGAATTTAAACTTTTTATATAAGTATTTTAAGTCAAATTAAATAAACTGCATCGTAATTGATAGTAATTATATTTTATAAACATAATATTGTATTAAATTTTTTAAAAACCATTAAATTAATTACAAAATAAATATTCATATAATATTGTCTAAAATTTAATTACCTGGCAATTTTTGGGTGAAATTTCACCTTATAAGTAAAATATCGATTCCCATTAATGTTGAAATAGATTTTTAATATAGTAAAAATTAAAATTGGTTAATAAAGTGTTAATTAGAATAATAAGGTTTAAAATAAATACAAATAATGTATAAAATATATTTTTATGGGATTAAAACCATATACAATGTTATCTTTAAATTTCTCATAATTTTTAGGAATATTACTTGTTAATTTATTTATTATAATTTAATCTTATGAAAATTAAAAAAGTTCTCTTCACCACAATTATAAAAGGTACCCTCCTACATCAATTATTTACACCATATTAAGACTTATATCTACAAACAAACCGTTTATCATAAAAAAATCGTAATACACATTGAATAGGTTCTTATATTCCCTAAATTCCATCCCTGTAGACCTATAGATGAGAACAAATGAGACATTTCAATGATGTGGTAATCTCTTAAACAAATCATGATCAATTATATTGTTCTTTACCTCATCTGAATATATATTACATAATATAAAATAATAACTTGAGTATCCAAAATATGATGAAATGTTATTAAAATTATAAAATCAATGTTATCAACCCTTGTTCCCATCAAATGAGAAGTGAATGTAGCACTTGTCCAAACGTACGACTTACCATCACTATGTAGCGATACAATTCATTTTTCATCTAAAAAATTTATGGATGAGAATTATTACAGTTTTAACATTTATATATGATATTTATGACTTAATTATAATTTATTAATGATAATATCGTGTCTACCTTATTACCATACAATCCTTTTGGAAATGATAACTTCAATAATAAATACATGTGGACTACCACCTCCACGACGCGATGCAATTCCTTTTTAAATGATATTTTACATGTATGGAGATGATGATGAATTTTATGATTATGTATTATATATATGATAATGATCTTGGATGTTTTATTTAATGTTTATCATTCTTACATTCCATTATTTTAGAAATTAATACAATGTTCATGACTTTGTACGACATACCTTCTCCATTAATGGTGAAATTAATTTTTCTATCTCTAAAATTATCGGATGATATGATATACATACATAATGAATATATTTGTGTTTAATAATGATTAATATTATATATATTATGAAACTATGATAAATGTACACAGACCAGAACTACTAACCTGATATAGTCATGATAATTGAAATAGTTAACACCATAAAATGAAATATTTAATAAGTAATTATTTTTATAAGTATCATATATGATATAATATGAATGAATTTTAATATTATATATATTAATATTAATTTATTATGCTCTAATATAGTATGATTTCAATGTAATGAGAACTTGAGGTAAGGATTTTATGTCACAATCTCATTAATTAATTGGATTATTTATGATTATTTGTTGATGATAAAATATTATGATCTACCTATCAATAAACATATAAATTTTAATCATCTCTTGTTATTTATTTAAAATATAATTTTTCCTTTAATTTTATTCATCTTATGTACTCATTAAACTAGAGATATGTTGTTATGGAAAATTGATATAATTTCTCTCATTGGTGGAAAAATATTTTCCTTCCATATAAATATATTTAAAAAATAATTTACATAATTATTTAAATATTCAAATATGATTATTTATGTTCATTTTTACCCATGTTTTAATTTTATAAAAAATGATTTAATGGAATATTTTTTCATTTTTCGAATGAGGTATTATTTTTAAAATTTTGATAATGGTGTGAAAGGACCATTTTTATCTTATATTGAATGAATGAACACCCCCTCCACCATGACCAATATTTAATTTGAATATTAAATTACATGTTTAGAAGTTAATTTTCAAAGAAATTGTTTTAATTCATATTTAAATAGTTCTCTTATATAAGTGTTTTCAAAATTGAAATAGTTTTTTCAACAAGAGATGTTCGATATTTCCTTTCAAAATATTTATACATCTAAGATGAAATCATTTCCGGTTACATTAGATTTATATGGTTGTTAAAAAAATACAATAATTATTAATACTTTAGAATTTTTATTTTTACAATGGTAATATTTTTAAAAATATTTTTCATTTTCATGGGTAATGCTATGATGAAATATTTATAAGTCTCATTTCCTTTAATGGTTTATGATATAATTAATGTTTTATGAAACACATTTTTTTCATAGGTTATGATATGATGTATGATTTATGATATTGTGGACCACATATTTATGATTTAAATTATGTTAGTGGTGGGAACTATACCTCCCTCCAATGTATCATGTAACGATTGACAACTCACAAATTATATAAGACTAGAATGGGGAGTGAGGCCATTTTAGTAAGCAATTTTTCCACTATGAATTAATTAGGAGTAAACCCAAACTACTACGATGGAATGTGGAGTGATACCATTCCATTATTATTGCCTTGGAGAATATCATTGAATAATAAATAAAATATATATTATGATTTTTTGTATTCTAATGTTCATTATCTTATACCAATTTTATTCACTTATAGATCAAATTAATTGATTCCTTTATGATTAATGTCTTATGATCATAAATGATTTATTATTTACCTCAGGTTTTTTATCATTGATATAGAGCGCATGGATTTAAAATGTGAAACACATGTTCTCATACACTTAATATCATGGTATACTGGTTTGATTAATAATATATCCCTTTTTTACCCTTATTATGAATATGATCTGACCCTTTATTAGGTTTTCCTACCCCATGTTATGAACATTGGAATAAAGTATGATTTTCTAACTAAGGCTTCTAGTTATTAATGAATTTGTGGGAGAGGATGTAGATATTTTACCACCTATATTTTATGTCACCACTTTTGTAAATATACAAGAGCAATATTATTTTATCCTCAATCATTTTGTTATGTATAAAATATTATTCTATAAATATGTAATATCATTGAATGAAATGTATGGGTATATATAGTTTTCATATTTTAATGTTATCTTATAGTTATCGAAATGTATTAAAAATTATTTTAACAATAAGTGATTTCTATAATGGAGAATAATTACTTTGATATTTCTAAAAAATACCCAATCATTCCTTTCAATTTCTTTCTCTTCATGTTCTACATGGACATTATAAAGTAACTTCTAGATCTATTTTTTTGACTGATTTGATGATTTTTAATTAAAATTTATTTTCAGAAAACATTAAAAAAATATATTTCCAGCATACATTAACACCCTAAGACTATAAAATATATTTATTTTAGAATATATTTAATTTTTTTAATATATTTTTATTTACACAACATTGAGTTTAAACGAAACATGATACTCCATAAAAATATTATTTACGAATAAATATTTTAACATAAGAATTAAATGAGATGGTATGAGTAGGAATAACTATATGATGAAATATAAATATTTTAAACATATACTATTTTTATCTATTTATAGGAAATAAAAAAATAAATTTTTAAATGAAAAATAAATTTTTCTGAAATACATTATTTTTTCCGAAAATCCTATTTTATCACATTTCAGAAAACTAATTTAAAATTAAATAATTAAAATTCTTTGAAAAATTATTTTATAAAATGAAATTAGTTTTTTAAATCATCATAGAAATATTATGTTAGGATTATGTTTTGTGGTTTTTCTAAAATATTTCATTTTTTGATGAATTGTGAAAAATGCTGAATTTTAATTGGTATCTATATTTTTTGTTTAAACTATCTATAATGTTAAATTATATATTTAATTAGTTTGAAAGAAAAAATTTTTAGATTTTATATCTAATATTATAAATTTTATTATATTAATCATTTTTATTTTGAATTTTGATATAAAAACATTCTATACTTTTGAACATTTTCTCTTCAAAAACATTCTCTGTCATCACATCTATAGGATTAATTTTAAATTAAAATTTGAAATGAATGTGAATGGAATTGGGAAATATATATATTCATATTTGGATTAGTAATAATTTATATTATATAAAAAGTTAAAATTATTATTTTTAAAAACAATTTATAATGAAAATTAAAAAAATTAATTACCATGGTTAAAATAAAAATTTTTATACCATGGGGTTAGACTATGAAGATAAGGGTTAATATAACCTACTCAATTTTGAAAATAATATTTTAATACAATATTTTCACAATATACTTCCTGATTTATAATATATATTCAATTTTATTCTTTTTTCATGTGATTTACTTAATCATTTTTTATTCCATTTGGAAATTGTTTGGTAATTTCAATGAAGGTGCCATTTCCCATCTTATAAAAGGGAACTCACTTACATCACATATTTATACATATAAATAATTTTGGATAGAAAAAATAATGATATAATTCCTCACCAAAATTTATATACAAACTTTATATATTCTGTTCTTCCCCTAATACGAACCCTTGGGTCCTTAAGAAGAGATCCAATGAAGGTTTTTTCTTAGAGATAATAATTGTCATCACTAAACTCCTTCTTTTTCGTTATTCATTTAAAACATTAACTTATTTCATAAAAAGTACAATATAAAACAATTATATTATATATTAAATGATTATATTTTATTAAGGGAGTAATATTAATCTATCTTCATATCCATCAAGTAATAAATAGAATCATCGATCATGTGTATGGCGGACTACCCCTCATAAAAAGATGTATTTCATTTTACATTACATATAGTATAAGGTGGATAAAATGATTAAAAGATTACATGTGTATAATATTTATGGTATTATTATATATATGTATATTTAGCATCACATGTACCATTTTATATTCCCCTATGTTTTAAATATGTTAATGTCGCTCATGTGTATAGAGGACAACCTTCTTGTAAAGAGATGTGATTCATTTGTCGCTTATACTTTACATGGAATTTAAGGATGGAAAACTTAATCAGTATATGTGATATATATGATACAATATTTATTCTTTTAAAATTAATATATTACCTACTTCATTATCCTTTATCTAATCAAGGGAATGATATTGTCTCTCATGCGTACGTTGGACCCACCATCTCCACGAAGCAATGAGACTGAATTTCTATGCCCAACATTTAGGAATGATTATATTAATTTATATAATGATTAAAAATAACATTTGTAAGATTATTATTATCAAAAATATGATTTTCTTATATCATATGAATAATAACTATAACTTTCATTGCAAAACACACATGAGAAAAGACGACAATTAACATCGAAAATCATAAAAATAATGGAATAACATTAATCAATTCGTGGTAAAATATTATTAGAGGATAATATATGATATTATAAATATTATTATGGTTCCAGTATAAGTGATTAACAGTTTTAAAACCAATATAAATTATTTTCATGAATTTTCAACCAAAAGGAATCATGAGGATGGAGATTTCATCTCAATTTCAATTTCAGTGTGACGTTTTTGTTAATATGAAATTTTTTACTTTTATGTGGTGTATATACTAACATATTAATTTAATTAAACATGAATAAAAATTAATTATATATTTTTATTGTTTCAATTCAAATATATCTATATTTTTTGTATCATGTATATAAATATTTCTTAACCTGTATACCATTTTTACATATGATGTTTACTTAGAATGTTATTTGATTAACTGGGGACATATCATTAAATCAATGTTACTTAATAAATGTTGATTTTTATTGATAAAGAATATTAATCATGAAAAAATGATTTATTTTATATATGAAGAATAATTTCGACAAGATTTTATATGTGGGGTCGTACTAGAGATAGACCATCGATGCATCAACATGTATTATGGGACTAATCAGTTGGCCAAATAAGATGGGTTTTTACCCAGTAGTTTTAAACTCTATAATGTAAATATCATTATGTTAGAGGTATTATGATGACATATATCATCACATATAATAATTATTCCATTAATTCATTGAGATTATAGTTATTATCATTTTTAAAGATATTTTCATTATGATAATATCGTTGGATTCATTTTATTCTTAGTTATTGATTAATTTGTGGGTTTTTTAGTTATTTACCTTGAAATATTGAATATTACTTATATTATCATGTTATTAATGTTATTTATGTTGAATTAATGTTCAGTTACATTCCTTTACATTTTGATTATGATTATTTATTCACAATGGTATCCGTTGTACATATCCCTTGTTGAGAATTTGACATCACCCTTATGTTGTTTCCTTTCAGCATGACATCAAGAAGTAATCACAGAATGCGTTTTTAGGGATAAAATTAATTTTATTTTTTTAATGTATTATAATATATTTTATATTCACTCTATAAATTGGATATTATTTATGTATTGGGTTATCTATAACTTCTATCTTGATAGAAACTTCTGGATTTTACCCTTTGTATCTTTTCTAGTGTAATAAAGTAAGACAATAGATCAGGATTATTGGGGTTGGGATCATATATATTGTATCAGAGGATATTTTAATAGAATCCTTCTGAACTATAATAAGAGAAAAAAACATAGGTAACATTACCCCCTATTATGTACATGTATGAAAAATGTAGAATAAAATCCTAAATTTTTTTAAGTAATGGATAATGTGTGTTTTTTCTAAATAAAACCATGTTGACATACAACAAGTGGAAGTGGTTTTGGCATGAAGGTACCTAGGTGTAATAACTCTTAAAAGAGTGAAGTACTATTGAACCTATCGTCATCTAGTTTAAAATAATGGGACTTACAATACACTAAGTTTGACACTCCGTTGAGATATTTTTAGGATAATTCAAATATTCATTACAAACCATTATTAAGGATTTGAAATTATATATATCCCAAAAGAGAAAAAATTTATGAAATTGAGATTAAAAATGCTTAATAAGTGTTACAATAGACATGGAAGATTAAATTTTCTATAAAATCCATAATTTATAAGCTAATATAGTATATTCTATTGATTAGAAATATCATGTAGAAGTAAGAATGATTCCAATAATATTAACCAATGTTGACATTTCCAGGATGAGGAAGATAATACCGTCGTTACAGGAACTGAGAAAATTATGGCTATTTTAGGGATGCTTAATTAGGTTATAAAAAATAACCATAACTTGTTGTAAAAACATATTCCATTTTATGATTTTAATATATTGGATAGTTTATTGAAATAGAAACTTCCATCATATCATAAGACTATTAATCAAAGGGAATATGAGAAATGAGTTATGTATCTAGGGAAGATATTCAGGGCCTAGAGATATAGTGAAAAAGAATAGGATAAACTTTTAGTCTACTATAATTGAGGTGTTTTATATTAATAGTGGCCATTTATCTAGAATAATAGAGAATAATATGTTATATAAATCATTGAACGAAATTCTTTTGACGATTCATTTTAGGATAAATATTCCATTATGATAAAATACTTAAATGAAGATAAAATTAATTAAATTAATGAAAATAGTATAAGTTTGAATTTTTGAGATTTAGGTAACATTTAAAAGGTTATCTAGATATACTATGTATTTCATATGCAACATGGAGTGAAATTCTGACCATTTCATTGACGGGGTTAGGAAAAGTCTCTAAAGGGCACTGGTCACTCAGAGTTTTTATATATATGATGACATAGATTTATATGAAAAAAAACCAAGAAGGAATTATAAAAATCATATATAATAAAAGTAAATCTATAGAATAAGAGGTTGTCATAACAGTATGAAAAATGCAGTTTTTTGAAGAAGAAGAAGAGAACACAATGACTTTCACCTTGAGAAAACTATAGAATGAATCACCCTTTGAAATTCTTGATAAGATTGTGAGTCTATTAAAAGAGTGTAGATATGACACATGATGCTAAATAATTAAAATGGAATAAATAAAACATAGATATTTAGTCTTTTAGCTATAGGGAAAATGGTCATTATGCATATTAATTCCCCAAGTGTCAATAGAATCCATCAAGGAAGAGGCCATGGGGAGAGGGAAAAACTTCTGAAATCACTGAAACTGAGGTGGAAGTACCCAATGATGTTGTTCCATATACATTAATAATATATTAAAATATTGCTAGAAATTTATTTTATTTTGGATCCTCTCACTCATTTATAACTACTATTTTTCTAAGAAAATTAGATCTTTTTCTAGCACTCTATGAAGGGAGTTGGAAGTCAAAACTCATAGTGGAAGTCTCACTCTAATAAGGATGTTTTAGGAAGTCCCCATTCTTTCTTATAAACTATAAAAACCAATTATTTTATTTTATGTATCTTTTTAAATAAATTTATTCTCATTTATAACATATATTTCTTGGAACACTAAGCTTAAACATACTCCAAAATATTATTATTTTAACATGAACATTATAACCAAGCCGATAAATTATAGGGAACAAAAACTATTTACCACATTATGAAATAAATAATTATCCAACTCATTATTAATGTATTAAATTTTCATTTTTTAAAATTCACTTAATTTTTATTAGCCATATTATTCTTCAAATATATGATTTCGTCGCAATGTGATTTTCTTCCTTTCTGTGAAAAAATAAATATATTATTTTTTTAAATTTTTGAAAATTATTTTTTTTTAAAAATTATTATTAATAATTTAAAAAATATCTCATTATGAATTTTGAGAAATTTCATAAAATGTTAAATTTTTAATGAATACTACGATATACTGATTTGTATAAAACCCTCATTTTATTTATATTTAAATGAAATATTATTATCATAAATTGTCCTCAACGTTAAAAATGTTATTTTTAGTTATTTATTATATAATTAATTACATTTAAAAATTCATTAGACCTTATTTTTGAACAATTAATTTCTTTCTAAAAAACACATTCTTCCAAAAAACTATTTATCGTTTCATTATGACAGTATAATTTTAATTTTATTTTTCTAAATTTTATATTTTTAATTTCATAAAATGGAATCCATATTTGGAATTAGGAGGTTTGATTTTTTTATAAGTTCATATTCAATTTTAGGCACAAAAAAATTTACTATGGTAAGAAAAGATACACTGCATTATAAGAAAGACAATGTAGTTGGATAAAGATAAATGTGGAAAATATAAAAATAACTAAATATTACAACATTATATTGTTGTTTGATGTCTTTATAGACCTTAAATATCCCTAACATCATTAATTATTATCCTAATTATATTTCATTAATTCCTCCCAAATGTGGTTGGCATTAAATATAAAATAATCATTATTTATTCATTTAAAACCACTCTTCCTCAAGTATAAATTCCAATCCTCACCACCCCATTTCACATCAAAAGAGTTTAATATAAAAAATATATATACCAAAACCTATCCTACCAACCCTCCCCACATCCATGTTTTCCTGGTCTCACCTAATGACCAATTCCATGTTCCAATAGGAGTCTATCAAATATGTGATATTCAAGAGGTAACTTTCTCAAACTACCTCTCTTAGTTTATTTTCTATTTCTGCCTTATATTAACCTCATTCAAGAATAAAATCATAATCAATCCAGTTTCATTTATATATTATAATTTTATATTTCTAATGTAATATCTTTTATCCAGCCTGTTTCTCATCAACTCTAATTCAACAAAACAAAAACATTGTCCAAATTATGGAAGTTAACCTTGTCTGGGGATAATGATTTTTCGATTTCCATTACCTCCATCAAAGATGCTCATAAAAGTATTATTATAGTTCAATAATTTTTTAAAAGTTATATTATAACCTATTTTATGTTTTGTAACTAATATATATACATAATTATAAATAAAATTAAACTAGTTTGTGATGGTTTTAAAAAAATCTAAAATATAATAAGAATTTATCATTAACATTTTATCAAATGAATAATCCTCATCGTAAGTCCCCAAACCTAGAATCCTAGAGCTGGTGCATTATTTTAATACATTTCCATAATTACAATGAATAAAATCAGAAATAATTATTAGTTTAGATATCTTGGAAGACGATATTATAGTCATGATACACATAACACATTGGAAAAAGAATATAACACATTATACTATATGAAATATACTACATCCTTGAAATATAATTCAATGTTCTCTTCTTCATAAAATATGGAAAGGAAACATAATAAATGGGTGAGATCATATGATTAGAAAGGATATGTGATATAGTATAAAATATCATAAAAATTTAGGAAAATAGAAAACTCATGCCACTAAAACAAAATCTTTAGCATAACATGGGAGGAATAAAAACTAAATAAATAATTCCATATAAATAATCACATTAAAATTCACAATGGATATTTTAATAGTAACATAATCATGTTATTTATCTATTACTCATATCATAATGAGGGAATGCATAATTAGGACATCATAAATAAGTCTTTGAGGCCTCATCAATGACTTCTAAAAATGTTGGCCTGGGCCGAAACCAAATTCTATGTTGTCTTGTGAGACCAACCGATGCATCGAAGAGCTATAGCCGGCCCCACCTGTCACATTATATGTCTAATTAATTCCTCATATGTAAATTAAAAAAATTTCATTGAGTCAACATTTACCATACCACTTTTAAATATTTGAACCATAATCATAGATGAAAATACTCTAATTAAATCAATGATAAACTCCTGAGGAAAATGATCATTAAAAATTCCAGTGTCCGATACCAATTTTAAAAATATAATTATTAATTCAATATAATATCATAAGGAAACTAAGGCTCATGAGTATATATATAATTTTTAAATTCATATTCCACATGCATGGAATATGTGGTGAACAAGTCGTAAATCTCATAGAATTTAATGTGAGATGAGAACACTCCTTTTATTTTCGAACGAATGGTTCTTTTGGAAAACCCTTTTTTAATCATAAAATCATATTATAATCATTATTATCAATTAAAATAAAATAAAATAAATTTACATTATATTTGAGGAATAATTTTTTTCCCACAGAATTAAAATCATGTAAAAAGAGTTTTTAAAGAAGCTTTAGAAATAATGAATTTTAGTTTAGTTCGAGGAAAATATTAAATAGATTTTAATGAAGAAAGGAATGTTTGTTTTCTTAAATCCAGAAATGAACCATGATTTATTTTATGGTTTAAATGTGGTAATTTAAAAAAATAATTATCGACTAAAAAATATTATATAGTGCTCTTGAAAATGGGTAAAAATTCGAGAAGTTACCTTGATTCAGGCATGT
The DNA here is from genome assembly GCA_963277665.1 of Viscum album. NCBI lineage: Eukaryota > Viridiplantae > Streptophyta > Magnoliopsida > Santalales > Viscaceae > Viscum > Viscum album. The sequence goes on along the minus strand of OY728162.1, from coordinate 1,079,766,867 downwards.
TTATGTCGAATAATTAAGGAGGGAACTATTTTATAACATATAATACCAAGAAATAAAACATTAAATGATCTGAATATATGATTTTGGAACATAAAAATATAATATTAAATATGTCAAAATAATAATAATTACATTTGGTAAAAAATTGAGAAGGAATAACCTCATGGAAAAATGATGGTTGGGGTGGAACCACTAACCACTTGTAATTAATTGATTCATACACCCCAAAATATAATATTCCTAAATAGATTCATTGAATATAATGAAAATAATATTATTCATGATATTATATATAAATTGGATATATACATACACCATACATAATAAATAGTTGTGAATAAGAAGTATCTCACAACAATGGATGTGAGATAAAAAAACCTGCACCTTATGTCTGAATGTGTTCTGCACTTGACCATAAGGTCCTGGAATATGAAAATAGAACCATTAATAAAATATTTTATAACATATTGGAAGAAAATTTAATTTATTTTAATTTTATTATTTTCACATATAGACCTATGATAATTTATAATATTTAATAGTCTCGTTCTATAGTGTTTGTTTATTAACATTCATGATCAGTTCTCTTGATTATAAGTATGGAAGTTCATTTGAAATGGATATAATTATATAGATTGATTTTATATATTATTAATGAACATAAATAATATAAAATGGTAATAAATTTCATTTTCTTACATGTTTTGAGGATTAATCATTAGATAAGTCATATAGTGATAATCGTTTATATTTTTACGACAGTTTTTCGAACACAGGAACTAGTATTGTTATATTATTTAGTATCATGTACAAATGAATGGTCCAAAATAATTACATAAAATATGATACATATTTTAGCATTTGTTTCAACCATAAAAATCGTTTCATGACCAGACATGATGGAGAAAATAAATACTAATGGTTTTTATCCACGAAGGTTGTAAATTATCACCTCCCAGACGATGATTTCTTTTTTAAATGAAAATAAAGAGAGTGTGAGAGGGAGTAAAGAGATTGTTGTTTTATCTTACCTTAAATTGATAAAATTAAAATATATAAATTAAACTATATTTAACATTATAATTTGGGAATCATAGGTAATCACAATTTAAGAATACAAAACAAATAGAAAATGAAATTTATAGAAAAAGGGGGAGGGTTTACCTCGTGAAATATCCTCAATAAGAACCACCTATAGATAAGGTGTTTTGATCTTTTGGAAAAAAAAAGGGATCCTGGAGTTGGGTAGTGACCAGGTAAGAGTATTTTGGAAGAACATTGATAATATTCAAGGCTTAGAGGAGTGAAGAGAATATGGAGTGAGGGGTGATTTTTATATTGGAGAAGGGGAGGGTTTTTTCCATTATTGTAATCATTATTTTATTATTTTGGATCTATACTATGAATATTCTTGAATTTTTTGACAAACAACAGTTATTAGTGCATGTGATTTCAAACTAACTCCTATTCAAATCATCTATGACTCATGATTGATGTAGAAATTCAATTATTTAGTATATTTTATAAATTATTGAATTTCACTATTCACCATCAATTAAATTATTTTAGAAAAATACCCAAAATTCACCCTATCCATTTCTCAACATGTAGAATTAAAAAATGGAATCTATATTTTCAAAAAATTAATTTCTAAATATGTGAAAATTAATTTTTTATATAAACTCATTATTTACATGAAAATTATTGATTTTAATTTTAAAATTTATATTATAATACTTCCAAAAATTCACTGAGGTATTATAAAATTATCCTAAAATCATAGGAAACATAATATTTATTTCGGAAAACTTTTTATGAAAAAAAAATTTTATTTTAAATACATTTATTAATTTATAATTCTAAATAAATATTTATGACTCACAAAAAAACTAGTAATTATTTATTTATTTTGAAAAATGGAACCCGCATTTATAAGGTTCCTAAATTTAATTTAAATGATCATGGTTGTTGTTAGTATTCATAAGTACATGTTACTATTCGTAACTATAAAATTTCTATTTATAATGGTACATTACTATTCATAAGGGTCATGTTTCTATTGACCGCAAAATTATGTTGATCTTATTAGAATCTAAAAATAAAATCGATCACAATGCTGTATGTATGTTTTTTGAATTCAGAACACATAGGTTGAAAAATTATGATTCACTACTTGGATATAACTATGAAAATGTGTTTGTTGCAAGGACTCAGTGTTGAGTTCATATGAGCTATCTAAAGAAGGTGAATTATTTATGAAGAAATATTCCGAAAAATCATATGGTGGTATATTAATAGTGAACATATTCATAGCATAATTTAGTACTTATAAAACAAATTATAATAGTAAATATATATATTATACTTAATTAAATAATATATTGATAATAATGAATTTTTAAATAATAATAATATATATATATTTATTCATATTAAAATATTAAATTACACAAAAATAATACTATGAAATTGTATTTTTTTAGAACATTAATTAATTTGAAATATATATATTATAAATATTTGTAAGTATTATTATTAATTAAAACACATAATTTTAATTTATTTAAAAGTATTAATAAAATTAAAGGTGTGTTAAATTATTCCCCCTAAAAAGAATTGTGTCCTTTGAATTCAAAACTTCACTTTGAAAGATAATTGTTGATGCTTGGAAACCCACATCGAAAATATCGATAATAATGTATCATCTTAAAAAGTGGTTATGGCATAGAGGGTGGTCACCAAAAAAATATTCATTGGAAGGGGGTGACATTTATTAGAATTGAAAACCTCGACATGGAATAAAAATAAAACCATGATGTTTTGATAAAAAGTAATAAAGAATATATTCATATGAAGGTCGATTACTAAAAAACTATAAAATACTATAAATAAGTCATATATATTATCAAATATTATGATAATATGATAATATTTAATTTAATAATATTTTCCATGAGTTTAGGAATTATTTCACTCTATAAGACTATAAAGATACAATATTATTTCATAAAGAAAATATCATCATTTAAATGCACCTTGAACAATATATACATCATCTATAAGAAAAGGTTGTATCATGCGGTGAAATAATAAAATAACAGTTAGATCCTCATACAATGATAAAGTAAAACTTTTCCTAAATGGTTAAAAATCCCAAAATGTAATGGTTAAACAATTTTGAATGAAGGTCACTAAATTTCCATGTTGATCTTATCCACGGAGTAGCTACAAATATTCACATTCCGAACAAGTGAATAACATAATCAATTAACCTCTTCCATTAATGTATTAACTCAAATTACAATAAAACATTTTTAAACATAAATTCTTCAATATTCTTTAATTAAGATACATGTTATTTGATATATTCCTTAAATCCAAAAGTGTTGTGAACTCCATCGATGAAATCATACACCAGTTATCCACAAGTCAAAAATTAGTTACAAGGTAGTGAGTACATATTAAAATCTATCATTTCTTCATCATTATCTCAAAATAAAAAATATATTTAGGGTTTGCTTTCTATTAATCATGTGCTTTCCAAAAAAAATTAACTCTACACTGGACATCTTTTCTTGGTACCAACCAACTTATGGTCTCAAATCCATAATGAAAAATTATTATAGTATAATGCACATATATTACATAATTCATATAACATGTACATTTATGAAAAAATATTCAAATTAAATAATTCTTGAATAAAAATATTAATCATTTTTATTTATTTGTTGAAGTAGAATAACTTTATCATTATCCAATATCATGATTTGGGGTATATTTCTATAAAGCTTGGGAACATTATTCGCATAGTGTCCCATATACTCATAATTAATGTATTGAATATTGGAATCCTTTTTCTTAACATTAATATATTGAACATGATGTCGTATTTCAACAAACTTATAACAAAAACTCATTCCCTTCAAGCTTTTTCCAGGGTGATTCTTTCCACAATTATCACATGTGGGAAAACCCTTCATTCCTTTCTTCCCTTTATCCATATTTTCCTCTTCCATGATTTTATTCTCTTGTTTCCATATAATGTCATAGAAATCTTAGAATTCAATAAATATATTTTTAACACTTTTTATAATTTCATTATACGACGAGGATACCTTGGAGACTATTTCTATTCATAATTTTTGTCTAAGACCATGAACGATATGATCCTTCTTACACTTTTCATAATTTGACATAGAGGAGTTCTTTTTCCTTATACTAAGAACGATTTATAAATAATTCAATATACAATATTACATTTTAAAACCATGATCTTTCTATAACTTCAATCATGTTATAGAAAATAACATAAATTAATTCATTATAAATCCACGAACCATATTCTTTGGTTACATTGGAAGCATAAATCCTTCATTATGGTATATTAGAAAAATATGAAATATCCTAAGAATATCCCTTAAGATTACAAAACTAGGTTCACAGTATTTCATGTAGTCACGTTCTTGGTTACCTCGAATCAATCACAGAACACCTTGTTAGAGTTGTTTCCCCTAAAAACATAAATTCCAGAACTATGTCCACTTATAGTATTTAGACATTGATTTATTTTCTAAAAAGATCCACATAATTTATACCTTACCAAAATTAAATGATGTTCTTCTATAATTATCCTCATAGTCTATCTTTGGGTTTTTTTCCCTAACCTATATTTTTTTCCAAATCTAGTTTCCATGGTTTCTTGTAAACATCCTCTGATACCAACTATAACGCCCTAACCACAGAAGCCCTAAGCTAGTGAATTATTTTAATAAATTATAATTATTAAAAGAAAAAAATCCTAAAATAATGATCTGTTTAGTATTCTTGGATGATCATATTACAGCCATGATACCAATAATACAATAGAAAAATAAAATAAAATATGATACAATATAAAATAAACCGCATCATTGAGGGCTTATTCAAAATTTTCATCATCATAACGTGGGTAAAGGAAATATAAGATTGGGGTGAGATAAAATTATTAGTAATGGCTTGTGATATTTTAGGATATATTATTAAAATAAGGAAATGTTAATAACTCATGCCAAAAAAACTAAATATTGAGCATAATGCCAAAGGAATAAAAACTGTTATTTATAATGCGTTATAAATAAACACATGTAAAATCCCCATGGATATTATAATAGTCGAATAATCACATGATTTGTCTATTAATAAAATCATAATGATGTAATTCATATTTAGAACATCACAAAGCTGTTGTTGAGACCTCTTCTAAGACTTCTGAAAATATAAGGGTAGGGCCTCAGCCGTAACCGAATTATGATATTTCTCATGAGGCTTACTGATGCATAGAGGGCCTATAGTCATCCAAAACCATATCGAGGTAAGTAAAATGAATTACTAATATTTATAATCAAATAAATATTTAGATAAAAGTCTCTCATACAACTTCTAAATACTTGAATCATAATCATATATAAAAATACTATAATTAAATTATTGATAAACTACTGAGGAAAATGATCAGCAAACATACCAACATGTCTTATACCACATTGAATCAATTACTTCTTAATTAAATATAATATAATAATAATAATAATACTCATTATTTTATATATCAAATGTAATTAATCCACCAAATTCATGGAATATGTGATGAACAAGTCGTAAATATCATAGAATTAAAAGTGAGACGAGAAACCCCCTTTTATTTTGGAAGGAAGACTTATTGTAGAAACAAATTTTTATTTGTCTTAAAATCATATTGTAATGATTTTTATCCCCTAAATAATGTTAAAAACATTAAAAATATGTTTTATTCTTAAATGTTTTCCCACCTATGTGAAATCACATAAAAATAGTTTTAAAAGAAACATAGAAATAAAATTTTTAGTGTGGTTCAATGAAAATATTAATTCTATTTTAAAGTGAAATGGAACATTTTTTTAATAAATCCAGAAATGAACCCTGATTGTTTTTATGATAAAATTTTTGATTTTAATAAAACAATTATGGCATAAAAAATATATAGTTCACTTGAAAAGGTGTAAGAATTCGGGAAGTTCCCTTGATTCGAGATTGTTTATTGTGATGAATAAGGAGGGAACTGTTTTAAAACATATAATCCCCATAAAAAAAGGATGAAATAATATGAATATATAATTTTGGAAATTAAAATAATAATATATATGATGTACAAAAATAGAAATAAACATTAATTTTGGGTAAAGATAGTGAAGGAATAACATTATGGAAAAATGAAGGTTTGGGTGGAACGACTTACCACATGTAATCAATCAAATCAAATGAAACAAAAGTAATAATAATAAAATAAAACATTTAATTACATGAAGATAAACTGATTCATGTTATTATACATAAAGGTAATGTATACAAACAGTATAGATAATAAATAGTGGTTAATAAAGAATTTCTCACAACATGGAAAATGAAATTAGACCCATTTATAATTTAACATATATTATATTATACATGTATATAATTTAATATAATTATAATTTATTCTTTTATGGCTTTTTGATAAGTTATAAAATTGAATTCAGTCATTCTGGAGTGTTTTCTTGTTGATAATCATGATTGGTTCGCATGATTATAAGTATTGAAGTTCATATTAGAAGGATATAATTATCCATTGATTCAATTTAAATATTATTAATAAAAATAATTAATTTAATTATGGTTATATATATCATTCTTTTATATGGAATGAGGATTAATCATTAGATAATCAATTTAGTGACAATACTTTAGATTTTTACTATAGTTTTTCGATCACAACGACCATGTTTTGTAATATTATATTGTATCATCTACAAATGAAAGTTCCAAAATCATTAAATAATATTAAATAATTATTTTATAATTTCGTGCAACCATAAAAATGATTTAATGACCAGCCTTTAAGGAGAAAATTAATAATGACGGTTCGTCATCAATGAAGGTTGAAAATTGGCACCTCATAGATGAGTTCATTTTTAAAATAAAAGAGAGTGTGTATTAATGATTATGATGTATCATCCATTAACATTATATAATTTTAATATATATATGATTATGAATTAATGATGATAATTTGGACAGAGGAGGTGAGGATAATATAAGAATATAAAACATATTTAAAATTAATTTATAAGAAAAGGGGGAGGGTTTAACTTTTGAAATATCCCCCTTGGGAGCCACTTTAAGAGAAGGGGTTTTGGTGTTTTGGAAATACCATTGGATAATATAGGTATGGATGGACTAGGGAAGATTATTTGGGATGAATTTTGAGAAGTATCAAGGCTTATAAGAGTGAAGAGATGAGGGGGTGTGGGGAAGTATTTATAGTGTAGGAGAAGAGGGGTTTACGATTATTTTAATCATTATTTGATTATTTTGTATAAAACAAATTTGAATTATACTGATTATTTTCATTGCAAATAGTAAAAAGTGAATTTTATTTTGAACTCATAGTTTTTTACATCATCCATGACTCTATAATTTTGTATAAATTCATGTATTTAGAATATTTCATAAATTATTTAATTTTAATATTCACAAAAAATTCATGTATTTTAGAAAAATCCCAAAAATACACCTTGACCATTTATCGACATGTAGAATATATAAAAGGGCTCCAATTTACAAAAATTATTTTCTATATAAATGAAATTCAATTTTTTAAATAAAATCATTATTTACTTGAAAAATATAGATTTTAATTTTAAAACAGATTTTATGATACTTATAACAACTAAATATGGTCGCATAAAATTACCCTAAAATAATTATAAAAAATATGTATTTATGAATAAATTTTATGAAAATGATTTTTATTATAAAAAAATTTTAATTACTCAATAAAATAAAATCTCATAATTATTTATTTTTAAGACATTCACTCTGATTTTTAAGGCTTATAAATTTTATTTATACTTTCATGGGAAAGGTTACTATTCATAATGGTGATGTTACTATTCATAAGGGTAACATTACTATTTATATGGGTATATTACTATTAAAAATGTTCATATAACTATTCATGGAATGATTATGAAGATCCTATTGGAATCTAAAAGAAGTAATGATTACAATGGTGTATATCCATTTTTAGATATTAAAAACTCAAAAGTAGGAAAATTATTTTTCACAGTTAGGTTATAACTATAAAAAAGTGTTATTTCAAAGAGACTCAGTGTTGTCTGTTTATAAACTATATAATGAAGTTATATTACTTATGAATATAAAAATCCTAAAATATTTGGGTGTGATATTAATAGTGAACATATTCATAATATAATTTAGTATTTATTAAAATAATTACAATAGTCAATATATATATTATATTTAATTAAATAATACATCGATAAAATGAATTTTGTAAAAAAATAAAATATAAATATATCCATAATAAAATTTAATTTTCCAAAAAAATATTACTGTGAAATAATATATTTTTACAACATTAATGAATTTGATTGTTATAAATTATAATTATTTATATGTTTTATAATTAATTAAAGTAGATAAATTTAAATTATTTAAACTTATTAATCATATTTTTGTGTGGATACAATCGTGTTAGAAATAAAGATGATATATGTGACGATTTAAACATATGGAAGTGAATTAATACCATTTTATTCGACATATTGATATTTATTTCCATCTTAAAAGAAAATACATAATTACAAACTAGTAAACCAAGCATGAATCCATGAAATTGACCTACACAATATAATAAAAATAATGAAATATTATTAATGAACACACTATATGATGTTATAAAAGGATCAGATAAGGTATTATAAATATGATTATAGTTCTTAAATGAATCAATAATTTTTTTTAATATTTTATATAGGAGGTTAATGTATTCAAAACTAACGGGAAGTGTGAGGCAACAGTTTGTCATCTCAATTTTACTTTTGTGAGATATATTCCTTATAAACTACTTATTAATTCTGTATGGTATGTATATTTACTCCTGATATATCATATTATGAATCTAATTAAAATCATTTTTTTAAATGATTGATGTTATAATTTTTACTTTTATGTAGCATATGATTCGATTTATTACAAAGTGGTAAAAGAATTATTAACTCAATTTCCATTATTTGGGTTAAAGTTATACTTCTTTGATTATGGCATGAAAATATTATGTGTAAGATGGATTTCTAGGATATTATAGTGTAGTTCCTCTATATTTATGTGTACTGACATTTGATATATAAAATATATTCATCTATTAATTCTCAATCAATGATATGATATTCATAAGTGACTTTCTTTTTAAAAATTGCCTTTTTGAAGTTTCCCTTAAAATGCTATTTTTCTTTCTTCATGTGGTTTCTAAAATTGCATCCAAAAATATTTTTACATTTATCTTATGATTGTTAACTTCAATTTTTTTATCATGTTTTATGTTTTGCAAAAAATTTTGAATGGATTATTTTTATTCATTTTCTAAACACGGTTCTTTAGGAATTTTCCCAAAAAAATATAGATGGATTTTTTTTAACTTATATAGATTGGGAATATTTTCCTACCATCATGATGAATTTATTTCTTGGATAATAATTTAAAATCATACTATTATATTTTCATATAATGTGTTTTCATTTATAATTGAGTAGAATTTTAAAAAAAATCAAAATAAAATGGTTATTTTGCTCATGAATTTTTCATATGCTCTATAAAAATATTTTTCCTTGTAAGATTCCATTATTTGATGTTTTATAAGATTTAATATGGACATTATAAATGTATACCATCATTAATATTTCTATGTATGATTTATATTTATAGTGAAAAGAATAAATGTTTATGAACCCCAGATATTTCCATGGGTTTTGCTATAATGAAATGTTTATGAAACCCATTTCTTTTAATGGGTTATGATCTGATGACTAATTTATGTTATTGTGTCATAAAGATGTATCATTTTCATTTTTTCATGGGTGGGAGCTACATCTAACTCTAAATAATTTGGTAATGTTTTATATATCCAGATATATCAATAAGAAACAAGTCAACGGGCTTGATCCACAATGGGAAATAGGTTCACCCTGATCCACTATGGGAAACATGTGCTTTCTGATCAACTATGTTTATGGTATTGGTATTTAACCATGAAATATTAAATTATATTATATATTTATGATGTTTATAACTTTTATTACATGATATAACAGACCATTATTTATTTATAATGATTTATCACTCTTAAGGTAAATGTTTTAGGAAATGATAATTTTTATTCCATGAATCATGTTTATGATCTATGGATAGTTATGTATGCACATCATGAGTTATGATCATGATCAAATTATTATATTATACTTAAAAAGGTCTAGGATTGATATTTATTATTTTTAACCTTAATCACATTATTATTTTTAACATAGAGGTTCTAATTCAAAAATTTTATGTCTATGTTAATTACCCTTATGAAAATGTTGTATTTAAATAATCATTATTATCTCTTATGGATACCATTATTGAGAATCTTAGATTACCCATTCCTTTTGTTTCCATTATCCTAGGTAATGATGAAAGGTTTCAGTATTTTATTTCTTAGATTATTATTGTGTAGGAGATCTTTGGGGGAGATATTGAAGATCTATCATAAAATAAGAGAATTGTATATATAATATATAAATACTCTAAACCATTACATTTTTGATGAGGATATAATTCTCATGTTTTGAATTTTAATATAAATATATAAAATTTCTATGTATACGAATCATGGGCCATTATAGTTTGTATTAGAGTAGGGTTTAGACAATATTTTGATATTACGGTTAGAAATACTTTATCACAACCTTGGGTAATAGACTATGTAAAGTATAAAATCATAATGTTTTTTCATGATAATTAATAACCTATGAATAATCCTATGTTTTGTTGATTGAAATTTTATAATCAATATAACTATATTATGTTGTTTTGCACTATGATTATTGTTATTCACACTATACATTTTGGGGTTGAGATAGTGTTTAGAACAAAGAGGTATCATTTTAATGGTGAATGTGATGGAAAATGTAGAAACCTTCATTATGAGAAACCAAATGAAGTGGGAGTTACAAAAAGAAAAATAATTGTTATAGATAATCATTTATATCATAATATGATCAACAATATCAAAAAAATTTAGTTTCTTAAACCATCTAATAAAAGGATGATGGAGTTTCATGGTGACCATAATGGAAATAATGTTAAATTTTCCTCATGTAAAAAATTATGGAAGATGAATCAAGGATATTTTTTCAATGGAATTAAAAGATTATTTGATTATGGAAGATAAGTAAATAGAGAAAGTAGTTGAATAGGAAAAGTGAAACGTGTTTTTAATAAAATTTATGAGAATAATGATATTGTAAAGGCATCATCGAAATAAAAATTTCATTAATGTGGAATGTATGTCAATTATTAAAATTTATTCTATAGTGGGAAATATGTTAATGAGAATCAATAAGGCTTTATGATTAATTCTTATATTGGTTATGATAAAGAGAATACAAGTGACATATAATATGGAAAAAAATTTATAGAATAAAATGTTGAAACTAATGCATACATTATGAAGTAAGTGGAAGTATTCAGTGTTTATATTTAATAATAATATTGTATAAGTACTTTTATTATACTATGGAAAAAATGAAACATATACTTATCAGTCTTATATAGTTTTTCATTAATTATTTGATAGTATATATTGAATAGTACTAGTAACCATGAATGGTTATATGGGTGGTAAGATGATATTTTAGGTGAACAAATGATTAAGGGAAATTTTACCATAATATCTGCATAATTTTTTGATAACAGCGAGATAAGGAGATTTATGATTGTGAAAAAATAAATTGGATAATATTTATGGCCTTGTAATTGATTATTAATATTATTAAAAGGTGGTTTAGGGATTGAGTTTATATTTTTTTGATTTATGGTATGATAAATGTTATAAATTTAGAAAGAATTCATGTTTTCACTAAGTTTTTATGGTAATTCATGTTATTAACAAGTTTCAAGAGAATAAATGATAATGATAGTCAAATGATTGTTGTGTGAAAATTCATATTTACATCAAATTTTTTAATAGGATAATGATAAGTTGTTTTTGAAATTTTATTGACCTTATTTTCAATGTTCTGGATTTTATTATTTTAGAATGTTTATAAGAGTATCTGATTATGTAATTGTTTATGCTGAACTTTTTATGTGGTTTTAGAGATTATTGTATTAATTAACCAAATGCATATTTTTTTAATATTGGATAACTTCTACTAACAATTTTGTTATGATGATAACTAGTTATTTAAATAATGAATTTTCATCCTGTTATGGATGTTATGATCGATTAGTTCTTCAGGAATTGTAATTTAATCATTATTTCATTGAGTAATAAATTAATGGTAAATTGATAAAGCAACCAAAAGAGTGATATAATATGTAAGTGATGAATTCAAATAAGAATATATTATCAAATGCTTATGAAATAATGTATTTTAAAAAATATCTTCCTTTTTTATGATATCAATGCCCTTTTTCAGACATATTTGGTCTATGGGATTTTGGGCATTATCCATATCTTGACCATGTTCATTATCTCACTTTATTAGTTCATAGAGACTAGTTTTCCCTTATAAATAAAACATTTTATTATAAAAAAAATTTCAGTATGTGGAAACAAAGTTACACATTAATTTAGGTAAACATTATGTTCCTAAATTTCCCTTTTTAAAGTATGTTTTATTATTAATTTGTCTAATGTGGGATTCTAGGATGAATTATGAAAATTTTAATCTTTGATGAATGATTGAAGAATTTATAGGGATAAATTCATTTTAAAGGGGGTATAACACCCCATGATTTTATAGTATATCGTTTTTAAATGAACTTTTTTTTCATAGATAGCTTACATTTTCATAGAACGTTGAGCTTAAAATAACTCCAAAATATTATTATTTTACATGAGCATTATATCATAGAAATTAAATTGTAATGAACTTATAGTATTGAGAACATTGTGAAATATATAACCGTAAAACTCATTATTACTGTATTAAAAATTTCATTGTGAATATGCATATAATTTTTGGAAAAGTCATTCTATTCTTCAAATATACATTTTCTTCAAGAAGGTTATTTTTATTACATTCACTGAGATATTAAATATATTTAATTTATTAATATTTTATTAAATTTATTTTATCGTTTGAATATAAATTTTTCATTCATCATGTAAAAATTATCGTAAGATTATTTTTTGATAATTTCATGAAATGCTTAATTTTTCAGTGAATAGTAAAAATAATGATTTTAATAAAAAAACTCATTTTTTTTAATATTTAAATGTAATTGTATAATTATAAATTGATCTAAATGTAAATTAAGTACTTTTTAGTTAGAAATAATCTAATTAATTTCTTTAAACAATTTTTACATCTTATTTGGGTATTAATACATTTTTTGGAGTAAAAACACATTTCCCAAAAATATTTTTTTCATTGCATTTTGATGATATAATTTTATATATAATTTTTTGACTTCTGTGTTTTTAACTTTTGAAAATATATTCCATATTTTGAATCATGAGGTAAAAATAATACAACAAGTAAAATTTCAATTTTATGCAAAAAAAAGTTACCATGGTGAAAAAAATATTTACCAGAGTAAAAGTACAATAATATATTGGGTTAATATTGAAAGGTAAAATCATAAAATACCTAGAATCTAAAAAATTTAATGGGTGTCTGATGTGTTTATATACTTTAAAATCAATTCCTATATTAATTATCATACAAATATTTTAGAATTAATTACACCAAAATGTGGTTGGCATTAAATATAAAATAATCATTATTTAATCACTTTAAGCTACCCCTCCTAAAGTAGATATACGACTCTTCACCATCACATTTGACATAAAATGACATGAAGATATTGAAATAACTGAAAAAACCTATCATACCCTCTCTGCCACGTCCATGTGTATGAGGTCTCACCAAAAGAATGATTCCATGTTCCTTAAGGGTTCCTTAAATAAGGTAATATTAATGAGGTAACTTTCACAAACAACCACTATTAAATTCATTTTAATTTAAACCTTATATTCCCCTAATTAACATATAATGCATAATAAATCTTGCATCATGTATATATTGTAATGTTATATGTCTATGGTAACAACATATACACTCCCCATTTCTAATCAACTCTTATTCAATGAAATAAAACTGTTGGCCAAATTATTGTGGTTAATCATCTCTGTAGATAATGATTTTTCATTTTCCATTACTGCATACAAAGAGGGTCATAAAATTATTATTATGGTTAAATAGTATTGTAAATGTTTTATTATTGTGTATTTGTTTTTCTAAAACTAATATATTTATATAATATTAAATAATACAAAAGTTTTTCTTGGTGGTTAAAAAAACTACCAAAAAAACATTGAAATTAATATTATTAATGAAAAAGTTGTAACATGTTATAAAAACATAATATAAGGTATTATAAATATTATTATATATATAAATAATTAATTAATATTAGTCTTTAAAAATTTATAATATTACAAGGTTCTTTTTAAATAAAAATATTTACAATTTTAATTTCATGGTGTTTAAATAAAAAAAATCAAAAGTGAAAGCATGTTTTCCTAAATAATTGTATCATGTGAAATTTCCACATTATTTTCAATCTATGATGAAATAATTTTATGTTAGTTAATATATAATTGGGATATGATTAAATGATACCATAATTAAATTTCTATGGATTATTTATGTTTATGGTGAAAAGATGAAATGTTTATGAAACCCATTTCATTAACATGGTTTATGGTATGATGAAATGTTCTAGAAACCCATTTCATTTCTTATGCTATGATATGATGAAGGGTTCATGTTATGTTGGAATAGAAGAAAAAACACACACACAGAGATATGTATATATATATATATTTCATTATATGGTATTTGGTACCTATATAACCCTCACATCCATTGGTGAAGTCTTTTTATCTCATGATATAATAGTGATAAACAGGAGAATGGGTTTGATCAACAAGAGGAAATAGGTGCATCTAGATCCATTATGGGAAATAGTAGTTTCCTGATTCAGTATGATTATGGTATTGGTTATTAACCTTGACATATGAAATGTCATACTTCATTTATGATGGTGCACACTTTTATGAAATGAAATTATGGGACCTGATTTATTTATAATTATTTATAACTTTTGTGGACCATGATTTCAGAAATGTTAATTTTTATGCCTTGATTCATGTTTATGATTTATGATTGGTCGAGTATGAAATTCTTAAGTTATGATCATGATCAAATTAATATCTTATTCATACATATGATCATGTATTTATATCATTTATTTTTATTCCTACTCGAGATTATTATTTTTGATATATTGGGTATAATGTTCAATTATTATGTTTATGTTCTATACCACAATTCTCATGTTATGATTACATAATCATTGATATCTCCTATGGTTACCCTTACTAATAATATGAGCATAAATTATCTTATTTTTAATTTTCACTAGGTTGTAAAGAAATTATTTGGTAGGGTATTCCTAAGAAGAGTACTATATAATAGACATTTGTGGATGATTTTTGATGATCTTTGTGGTATATGTTTGAATTTATTTCATAAAATAAGAAGTTATTATATCTAATATCTAAATATTCTAAACCATTACGATTCTAGAATGGATAATATTTATTTGTATTTAATATTCATATAAATCAATGAAATGCTATTTTATGAAAATATTGGTTCATTATATAAACATGATTTATTTGATGACATTACTATTATACTTGTTGTTGACTTCGTTAAAATTTTTGGTATGGACTGGATTACAAAATATGATTCAATAATTTATTGAAAAATAATTGAAATATGATTTGTAAGGAAGATATAGAATTAATTATTTTGAGATTAGTTACTTAATAATCTTAGTCATATCTTGATCCAACACCAGTATCTCAACTAAATGAGATTTTTGTGGAATAAGAGAAAAAGAAATATTTGGATGGATAAGGTAATATTCATCTTGATAATGTTACAATTGTACAATAATACATTGATCTATTTCCTAGGGAATTGAATGAAAATTCCCAAGATCATGATGTTGTGTTTTCCCTTTATTTGAACTTCGTTGAAAGGCCAAAATCAATGAACCCATATATAATATCCAATGTGTAATTAGTGGAGTTGAAGAAAATACTAGAATAATTGGTTGTTATGGGATTTATTTCTTCTGTGTTTCACTACGGGTATCCCCTATTCCCTTTGGTAGGAGGAAATATGGATCCAAGAAACTATTCAATAATTGTAGGTAAATCAATGATATTATAATAAATATATGGTATCCTCTTCCACAAATTAAGGAATTATTCAACAAACTTCTTGAATCCATATATTTTTCAATGATCGACATTCATTATGGTTATCATCAATTACAAGAAAATAAGGAATTCATTACTAATAAATATCTATGAATAAGGTATGGATATTATGAGTTCATTGTAATTCCATTTGGATTAACTAATAAGCCTTATGTTTTATGGATATAATTAATTGATTATCCAGGGAATATCTTGTTGACTTTATTGTGGTTTCCATTGATGATATTTTTGTGTATTATAATATATACAAGGACCATGAGAATCACTTGTAGATCATTATTAAGACTCATATAAGGAATGAGTTATAGGGAAAATTTAGTATGTGTCAGGAGTTTCTTTTATGGTCTATGTTTTATCTATGGATAAAATCTCATTTGATAATATAAGGACAATGGTAGTAAGAGAATGGACTATACCAAAAAACATAACAATGGTATGTATATTAATTTGTTTGGAAGGTCGATATTAGTGATTCATTTAGAATGTTTCCAGAATTGATATCCCAATAACCAATATTACATAAAAATGAGTTATGTTTGTTGGAAAATGGAATATGAAGAATGTTTTCACGAATTAAATAGGAGATTGGTCAATGCACTGATTTTTTATCAACCATATATAAATTTTGTGTTGTAATATATTGTGATACATCTATGAATGGAATTGTTTTTGTCTTAATGTAAAATGATAATGTTATGTCATATTCATCAAGAAAATCTGAGACTCATGAATTTAATTTTACCACCGAAGCTCTTGAGTTTGAATCTATAATATTTTCATTCAGTATTCGGAGACATTTTCTCTATGGTTAAATATTATAGTTATAAAAAAATCCTAAAAAAATGAAATACGACTTTTTATAGTAATTTCTCAATATGATATAAAGGTGATGGCTCATGCTACCCCAGGATTATGATTTCTCAATAAACTTCCACACATTAAAAGAAAATAAGGTATCATATGCATTGAGTTGTATAAATCATGGAGTTTTAAACCATATGTGGATTGAGGGAGATCATATGTTCATGGTTATAGTAAATATAGATATATTAATTATTATGTATAGGGGGCGGGGAATCACACATTTGTTAAAATATTGAAAAACCATATTTTTTAGAAAAGATAAAAAGTTCACAATATGATGATGATAACTTTCTGAAGAACATTAAAAATATAAATAACATGAAATTACAACACAATATTTATGATGATAGTGCTCAAAATCTGGAATGATATTATGTATTTCATATGTACCTAGGCTATATAGTGAATTTTTTGGGTGACTCTCATAGCTCAATTTTCCCTATACACCATAGTATATGAACGATGTAAAGGGATTTGGGGGAACATTTTTTATAGGATAAAAGGTAGTGGGATATTTATGATTATATTTCCATATGTGTTATTGTCACCATGTGAATTCAATGAGATAGTATGTTATTAGAGTCATGCACCCAATTCTTATCCATGCGTGTAAATGGGAGAAAAATACTATGAAATATGCCAGCAACAACTTCATGAAATAATGATATAATATGGGTTATTACTGACCTCCTAACAAAATCAGATCATTTGATTGATATACGAGAATACTTACCTCTTTATCACCTCTTAGGTATCTATATTAATGAATTTGTAAGACAGTATTGGGAACCTCAATAAATTGGGTCTGATCATGATCCCGAATTTGCATAATTTTTTTGAAAATTTCTCAGAATGCTATTGATATTGAGATTCATTTGAGAAGTTCCTATCATCCAGAAATTGATGAAAATTTGAAAAGTCTATAGATAAAATTGTTGATATACGGAAAAAAAATTCTCACATAACTTTCAAGGTATGTGGTATTAGTATTTACCTTTGATTTAGTTCTCCTATAATAATATTTTCCATTCTAGTATTCAAATGGGTTCATATGTACCATTATATGGAAAGAGATAGAATAATCCAACAATTTTAGAATATATTAGTGAAAGAAAACTGGTAGTCCTAGAAATTATTTAAGATTCAAAATTTAATGTAAATGCGAGTTAGGATCGCATTTAATAGCTCAGTGTAGGTAAATAGTTATGTTGATATTTGGAGGAATTATTTGGAATTCCAAGTGGGAGAAAATGTTTTCATGAATATATATCCATAGAAGGCTCTTAAAATTTTCAAAAATAAAGTTAAATTCATCCCAAGGTATATGAATCCCTTTGAAATTTTTTATTTAATTGATGTTTATTCTAATAATTATGAAATATTTAAATATCTCTCAATCATACATGATTTGTTCCATATATCATTATTAATGAAGTAGATTGCATATGTTCTCACCGATAATGAAATAGAATTGAAACATGATCTATAATACTGTGAAAAACCTATCCAACTTCATGACACTAGAGTGAATGTTATGAGGGATCAAAATAAATCAACTCGTAAAGGCACTTTTTAGAAATAATAAAAGTGAAGAGGCAATGTTGGAACAAAAGGAAACTATATAGAATCGCTAACAACATCTATTTAGAAGGCAATTTCAATGAACTTTTGTGGATAAAATTTTTTTAGGAGGGAGGAATGAAAATCCTTGTTAATTTAAAATATATTTCATTTAGAAAAAATATAAATTTTTTGATACCTTGTAATGAACACAACATCAGGTTTAAACAAATCATGTTACTCTATTAAATTATTAAACCCGATTGTTTTAATATATGAACTAGTTAATGTGTATGAATATGGAAAACTAGATTAAGAAAAATATATATTTTTTTAAATAGATATTTTTTATCTATTTATTAAAAATAAAAAGATGAATCATTTAAATTAAAAAGAAATATTTTCTGAAAACTTTTATTTTTCTAATAGAATGGATTGTTACACATCACACACATAATTTATAAGTATTTTTGTTTCCAATTTTAGATTTTGTTGAAAAAATAAACATCTTTTTTGAAATTTGAATATCAAAAATATCTTATGGTGAATTTTTGGGATTCCTCTTCAAATTATTTATTTTTTGATGAATAGATTAAAATACTAAATTTTAATTGAAAATGTATTTATGTTTATAATATTTATAATTTTAAATTATATATTAGTAATGACCTAGATATATACTATCTAAAGGATTTTTGTTTTTATAAATATTATGTAGCATGGAAGGGGTATAAGGAAGGTCTGGAGGGGTTCGTCTGCAAAATGATGGATGTAGGGAGAATAAACATCATGTAAATGTGTTTCACATCATTTTATCAAAGTTCCTAGCATGTTAATTCTATTTCATTTGTTGTTACATGATGTGTGAATCATTGGTATTAATTTTTTTAGGCGACCCATTCTTCTATGAAATTTGAAGCCTTATATTTACATGATATTTAAATGGGTTTCACACCGGGTAAATGCCTAGTGTTGTGCACCTATAAAGGAATTAGTGAATCAGGTTTTCCTCATGACATATATATTTTCTCACTTTATAAGAATAATGAGTCACTTTTCATAGTAATTTTTTATTCCATCAATGGGGATCAATCCACAGCCTTCATCATCAATTCATGGTGATATAATGGTTCATTCATTAATTGTTTTTAGCAGGTTCCCCTTGATCGGTCTCATTTTTTCCTGTTTCATCTCACCATGATATGGGGAATTATATATACTATTTTAATGTGGTTCATTTTTTTTTGTGCAATTTTGGTATGAAATATTTAGGACATCGCAGTTTCCATATGGGAGAAGTGGACATTGATTGTTAACATTGGTCCGTTTCCATGTAAAGAACGTTGACACCTTTGATGTTAGGCATTCATTTATTAAAAAAAAATTCTCTATGTTAATTAATAAATTCAGAATGGTTAATTCTATTGAATAGAAATATAATTAACCTAATAATTTATATAACCATATTAGTAATGAGTTGTATAACGATCGCACATCGATTTTTTTTCTTCATACTGTGATAACAGTTTTTATCATGATTTTATAGATAGTATGATATCTATGATTTGCATTTTTAGAATGTTATTATGGTTGGAGTAAAATGATTAAATTTAAAAATAATGTAAATAAATATTTATTTTAAATTTAATTGGATAAAAATAATTAAATAATAT
This sequence comes from Viscum album, assembly GCA_963277665.1. Taxonomy (NCBI): domain Eukaryota; kingdom Viridiplantae; phylum Streptophyta; class Magnoliopsida; order Santalales; family Viscaceae; genus Viscum; species Viscum album. The sequence continues at coordinate 1,079,746,350 of OY728162.1, read as the reverse complement.
TAATGTTTAAATCTAGACTTGTATGTAATTTTATATTGATCAAATTGATGTAATACCCATGTTTGATTGAAAATGAACTTCCATATGGTTAATTAAATTGATAAATAATTTGAAACATGACATTTATAATATAAAATAAATTAAAAAGTTATATTAAATGATAATTTAACTTTTCTATGTTGGGTTGATAAGATTTAAATGCTAGAGTTCATGTTTAATCATAGATTTATTGTTACATCATGATTCATCATGTTTCCATTATTTGGAACCTATGAATAAAGAGTCTGTTAATTCAACATGGAATAAGAACCATTTTTTTGAAAATATAATTGATGGGTCATCAGTTTCTTGTATGATTGTGATGAGTGAAGTTCCTTGAGTTAAGAGTCCCGAGATATTATTTTCATGTGAAGTATGGATGGCCTGTTTTAGGGCATTGATATCCATATTTATTATGATTGATTCTTACTAACTTGTTATGTTATTTAGATGTGAGTTTCACTATACAATTTTATATGGTATGAGGATTCATGGATGTGTTGTGATCCTGTGATGGTTGTGTTGTAAATAATATATTGTTCCTATATATCTTCGTATTACGTTTATAGATGAGTTACAATATCGCTACTTTATTTATAATAAGTTTATATCAAATGATTTATATCATTTTTATCTTATGGAACGAATGTATTTTATCATATGAGATTAAAATAAAATCTTCAATTTCATATACTCTGAATCTTATACATAATAATTTATCTTACGAATAATGGTTGAGTTGGTGAAGTTAGATCTCTGAGTCAAAGTAAAAAATTTGAAATGAATTTATCATTAGAAAATAATATTAATAACTAGAAGAAGTTGATGAAGATTAAATGTTACATCACAATAACATTATATCATACCCTGGAATGTTATCTTACACAGTAATTAAGAATTTGTTTCTTTCACAGATGAGTATCGTTATATTACGAATGTTATATTTTGACAAATAATACATTCATTCAACATATTATGAAGATCTAGTGTTGTACAATGTAATTATTAATTTTATAATATTTTTATACATAGCTTCATAACATTGGATTACATCATAATTACATTATCAATTTAAGTAAATATCTTTATAAACAAACTTAAGATGTATAGAACAATCTAGATAATGATAAGAACCCTATCACCACAGCGGTAAAAAATTCTATTATTTGGAAATCTTTGATGTATATCCTTAATAGTTATCTCATCATGATCAAAATAAAATATTTCTAGACCATTATACATATCAGGTAATAAAGTATAAACACAATATAAAAGGGCCAGTGAGCCACTAAAATAATGAGAGATGAAGAAACATAGCTAATCACTTTTGAGCACAAAATATAAAACAATTGAGACCTATAACTAGAGGAAACCAAACATTCATGTTGTTTTTATTAGTTATAGCAGGATAACTAATGATCATATCAAGCTATACTTTTATGACTATAATTCTCTCAGGACAAATATTCACCTACTATCAGTTGTTTCTTGTAAATGTGTGTTATAATCCTTCGTATCAAATATTATGTCTTTTTTATCATGTTCTCACTCATTGTAAGAGAGTGGTGAAGACTGTTGATAGGTCCTATATAGAGAGAGCCTAGTTGAAATCTATTTGACCTATTTATTAAGTGACTAATTCTTTTACTATGCTAGGAACCCCCAGTAAAAGGGCTATCATAGTAAATATTTCAAATATCATGGATCAGAGCGTTGGTGGAGTGGACTATGGGATTTATTTTCACTAAAACACTATAAATCCTTATTTTCAATTTCCTTTCCACATGATTTTATATTTCAAATGCATATACATTCCTAAGGAAATAATTGAACTCATATAATTTAAAGTGGGTGGTCTAATACTATAGAATATTTTTAGAACATAATTTAACCCCCTATTGAGTTATATAGTAAATTATTATATAGAAAAAAAATTAGTATGTGATTAAATGACTCTTGAGTTGACAACTATCAATGTTTAAATTTCCAAATTCCATCATCACGTGGACTCTATGGCTGATAAACACGAATACATGTCAATTGTTATTACTCTATATATCAATGGTAAGAACTATGGTTTTTGGAAATCTCGTATGATAATTTATCTAAACAATCAAGGTCTGAAAGTCTATCTCAATACCATTAATCCTTATGATATTACAATGTTAGAACCTAGAATGTGTAATGCTACATCTAATAAAAATTATGATTTATATTCCAAATTTATGAATGCTATCATCTGTGGGTTAGGACTAGATGAGTCCAATAGGATCTCTCAAAATTACAAATCACATGAAATGTGTACCACTATACAAGTTTCATATGAAGGAACTGACAATGTTGAAGCTATTAGACATCATATATAAAATCATAGGTTTATCACATTCAAAATTTCTTAAGGATATATAATTACACAATTAAATGGATTAATCATTGAGATTGTGAATTACATTGCTGCTATAGGAATTCCAATCACTCATGTTGAACAAGAATTAATAGTTCATAGAGTATTACCACCCAAGTGGAGTGGATTCTTAGCTTCCATCAAAAAATATACAGAATTCATAAACATCATGATAATGTATCTCATTGAAACTCTCATGATATATGAATCTCAAATAGAAACTAGAATCTAAGAGAATAAGGTGATAAGGAGGAAAAATTATTGCTTGAAGGCTTCAAATTATAACGATGACCGAAAATGAAAAATCGTACAAATATCTAAATATTTAGAAGTATGATATTTCACAATAAAATATAAATCAAATGATTAGATATCTCAATTATATATAATGTTCAATGATATATATAACAAGAGTCTAGGATTTATAATATTCATCAATAATCACATAAAACATGGTGAAAACTCTAAAGAGTTGAGATTATAGGAATCCAAAAAAATTGGGAAACATCAAGACTGACTATCAAAAAAATTAAGATGATTAGAAGAAAAAAAATAAATATATCAAGAACACAAGATACAAAAAATCAAGGAAAGCATGATTTCCACATGGAGTGCTTCTACAGATTCTAGAAAACGAATTTTATCAGAATCTTAAGCATAAGATAAAAATTAGAAGGCCAACATATTCATTATGGAACAATTGAATGAGATACACTCTTATTATTATTATTATTATTATTACTTTGAATTATAAATTGAAAATTTCTAATATAAATATTTAAATGAGAAATAACCCATTTTTGAAATCATTTATGAATCTTTGATAGAGTAAAATAAATCCCTTCTAATCTCTTATAATGAAATACTTATTGAAAAAGAAAATCTGAAAAATCTGAACCAAGACATAAAAAGAAGTATATAATAATCTACTGTAATGAATAATGAACAAGTCAAAATGATTAAGAAACTATAGAAGCAGTTTAAGGATTTCAATGATGATGTAGCTGTTTTTACAAAAGGGTTAGATTATTTAAAACAAATTATTAGTAAAAAAACATAGAAATGATAATTTTGGAATCAAAAGATAAGTTGAAAGGCCTATAATTTATATAAATCTGTTTGTGTCTTTCTAAAAAACACCATCCCATTTTTATTTTTTTTCATTGCGGTAAAATAGGACATTTTTTCAATTTGTGTTTTTGAAAATCATCTCATTTATGGAATTAATAGTTTTTTTCCTTTAAAATATTTCTAAAAACAGGTTTCAAATTTTTCTGGAAAATAATATATATTATGGATGTTGAGTTCTCTTATAGATAACATTTCTGGACACAAAAACTTTTGCGTACCAAATAAATATTTTTTTTATTTTTCATTATAGGGAACAATATATATGAAAAAAAATACAAAATGGGTAATGTATAGTAGTTGTTCAAGGAATATGAGTTGAGATTACTCCAATTTCTATTCTCTCAAAATAGACCAGGGAGATATCTGGATTGGTGATAATGAAAAAGGAAATATTTTTGGCATTTGATCAATTGAAAATTATCAATCTATTCTCATAAATAAAAGGTCATTACATTGAAGGCATGATGAACAATCTGATGAGTATCACTCAACATTGTGATAACGATTATTCTAATGATTTTTCTAAAAATTCCTTCATAGTTTTTTAAGATAAATTACTCGTGTTTATATAACCATTAAAAGATAATGTTTACACATTAGATCTTTATTCATTGTGAAAAAATAATGTAAACTATTTTAATGATGAAATTAATGAATCATGAATTTAGAATAGAAGGCTTGGATATTTTAATCATACCCTTATGTATTTGTTCATAACTACAATAAATATATGTCGTAATGGTAAAATATTTTTTTTATTTTTTATTTGATAGTTTTTTACTATTAAAATTGGTTTAATTTTTAATACTCAAAATTGAATAATGTTATATTTTAATTAATTTTTGGAAACATTTGAAAAATGAAAAATTGTCAAAAATCATGAATTTGAACATTGATCATGGATGTGAATTTGATAATCAATAAATTAATATGTATTTCTATATATAAGGAATTAAAATTAAATTATCTTCCCCCAAGGAACCTAAACAAAATTGTTTTCATAAAAGTAAAAATTTGTCCTTGTAAAAAATTTATAAGACTATGTTATGTAAATATAACATTGGCACTCATTTATTGGTCGAGGATTTTAACACAAAAATTTTCAATCATTAATAGAGCACTTAAGGCCCATACTAATTAAATTACCATTCGAATTATAGAATAATTTAAAATCCATGTTAGGGTACATTAATGTAATTGGATGTATGTTTTACATATTGAACACAATGTTTAATCATTGATTGTTTAATCCAATTTTTTTGTGGTTGTGTTCCTAGGTTTTTCTATTACATTCAATGATTATATATTTTCCAATAAAAGTTCAAGGTTCATTAGATAACCAGTTCATGTGAAATTTGAAAAATGTGATCCTTTCAGTCACCAAATTATTCAAATTATTGATAAAAATGATTAAATACAAAATATGACAGGTGAAAATCCCTTTAATTTCTCAAAGGATGATGATTTGGAACTTGATTACATTGATCCAAATCCAATAAGGGTGAACACTAGTGAACTATAAAATTTGTTTCCTATAACACATAGAAACTTTAAAGACAATCATTTATAAATAGTTATAGGAAACATAGATAGATGATTAATAACTAGAACAATCATATAATATTTAGTTGAATTCATTATTTTTCTATAAAAATATATATCTTAAATCTATAGAAGAAAAATTATCATATGAAATTTGTCTCATATCTATGTAAGAATAATTAAAAAAAATCAAATAATTAAGGTATTAGAACTACTTGATAGATCATAGTGCTATCTTGTAATAACATAAAATATATTTTTAGAAAAAAAATAAATGATCAGGGAGAAATTACTAGAATGTAAGATAGATCAGCTTCCAATGGAAACAATCCTGAATAAATAATATATTATGAGGAATCCATTTCACCCATATTGATATTATAATCTATTAGAAGACTTATATCATATACATCGTATTATTTTTTAATTATATTAGATAAATGTAAAATCCACCTTCTTAAAAGGGTTTTTAATGAAGGATGTTTATGTAGAACAACCACAGGGTTTTAAGGATCCTCATATTAAATATTCATTATTTAAACATAACAACGATATATATGGAAATAATCAAGATCAAAGGGAATTATATAAAATATTACATTATTTTATTTTACCAAATGGTTTTATTGTACGAATAACAGATCCTATTTTATCTAAGGAAACATCATTCTCTAATATTTTTATAGTATAAATTATTGTATGATGACTTTAATTTCAAATAAACTAACAATAAATTGTGAAGTTATTTTTCAAAATTTATGAAAAATGAATTTAAAATAAGAATGATGGGTGAACTAAACTATTTTCTAGGACTTCATGTATTTCAAAAATATTTTGGAAATATTATAAATCATAATAAATACATAATCGACTTAATTAAGAATTATAGAATTGAAAAAAGGAATTACTCAAGTAATATGAGTTTCAGTAGTAAACTTTACTCGGATGAAGTTGGAAAACCCATTGAAATCAACTTGTATACTAGAATTAGTGGATGTTTTTTGAATTTTACTATATATAGACATTCCAATATTTTTTCAGTATGTATTATTGTATGATTTAAAAATAATATAAAACAAGTTCATTTGAATGATAAAAATATAATTTTATGATATAAAAAATTAAATGTAAGCCTTTCTCTACAATTTTTACAACCTATGAATTTAATTTAATTTCATACTTGGATTTTGATTTGTTATGGATGTAGATTAGAATAGAAATGCACCTTAGTAAGCTATATTTTTCATGGTTTTTCCCCAGTGTCTTGGTCATTTAAAAGGAAAAAATCTATACCACTATAAACTATTGATGTTGTATATTTTGATGTATAATGTTTTTTTGCACAATAGTTGTTGATGAAACATACCTTAATTGATATTGGATTTAATTTTAATTATGTTCCAATCATATGTGATGAAACTAGTGCTATCAACATCTCCAAAAATCTAATAAACCATTCCTAAAAAAATTACATTGATTAAGGACATCATTTCTTGAAAGATCATGATTAGAAAAATGTATTCCATTTTGAATTCATTTTAATAGAAAAAAATAAGAATATATTTTTACTAAACCTTTGTCTCCAAACTGATTTGATTTTATTAGGTTATAATATTGTATTTTTAATTTCACTTAAAATATTTTTTCGTATATTTCTCACATTTTATGTAAATTAATTAATTATTTTAGTATTTAAATTTATTATCATGCCCCTGTTTTGAGTACATGACATATCAAATAGTCCATGATTCCTTCTATTAATAATATTTACCCAATGCCTCACATAAAAACCCCTTTATTGATGCAATCAAAAAATGGTTATATATCAAAAATACATGCACAACAACCTGAAAACCCTTTGAACCCTATTTCACATTGCTCAAACCTTTCGTAACACTTTCCATTCTATGACTTCAATCTTTCAAAACCTCTTAAAATAGAGAAAAAAAAAACTAATGGTGTCTTATATAACAAATTGAAACATCAATGGATATCAATAAAACTGTAAAGTGGTCAAGATATTGAATTTTGAAGGATAGATAAAACAGATATGATTTTGAATAAATTCATAAACCTCCAAGAATGGTTGTATGTTTTTAATGAGTCTCAAAACATGTAAGTATTCATGAATGATGTTTTTATGTTTTATGAGTAAGTCATTTTTTATTTTGATGATGATGAAGGCTTTGTTACTTCAACTATTAACCTGAAAAAACGATCGTTAACCTCTGTCTAGTAAGATGAATCTCTAAGATATTCAGATGACTATTATCCATTCATTAGAACCTATTTTTCTACCATTATTGTTGTCACATCTCCATAATTCATGAATTATTTGTTCTTAACCAATATCAAAGATAATAAGTAAGCCAATAATCTGGAGCATAAAACAAAAGGGTAACCAAAACCTCTATTTATAAATCTCTCAACAAAACAATGATTTTGAAAAGATAATTTTCTAAATTATTACCATCATTTATTTGTTTATGTTTGAAAATAAAATAAATATGGAATGATATATTCTAATATATATATATATATAACATATAAAACAATTCGTTGAACTTGTATCCTTTTAGAAAAATCTTAACTCATGTTTTCTGAAGTACTGAAGTTGATTTGGATGATATCAATACAACTCTTCGTCATAGGTTGAAAAACATAAATGCTAGTGTGTTAAGGAAAATTTATTTCCACTGGGACACTTTGTTATGTAAACTGATTTTTTTCCTTGACAGCTCACACAGGACCTTACCGGAATATGGGGCATCATTCTACATTAAATGATCCACCGATGAATGTAAAATAATCGTCTCATCACAAAATAGATATTACGGAATGTCCAGAGGTAAAATAAAATATTACACTAAGGAGAATAGTTCAGATTGGTTCCATTAGACCATGAAATTGGATTCTAGGATAGATAAACTCTTGTTACTACCTCAGTATCTATTAATATTAAAAAAGAAATGATTGCCTCAACAATTAGTTGGATATTGTTTATTGTCCAAGAAAAGAAATTATTTGAATGATTGAGAGTGTCCCATCACGTTATTGAATCCCACTCTCTAGAATTGGATATAATGGCTCAAATAAATTAAGTATAAAAGAATCACAAGAATAAAGTCACATAGATTAAGTACCTAATGTTTCTAATAAATAATTATTTCAAGAGTAATGTGTTGAATTTCACCATGAAATAGTATCCCCTATTTCTAAAAATGCTGCAAATGAGGAAGATCCAAATGTGATTAATTTGTTTTATGAAGATATCAACAAATCGATTCAAAGTTTCCATCTGAAATCAAATCTATAAAATCCCATATAAGTTAATATAATTGAAAAGTAATATTTTTGTGCGATAAAATCGTCACGAAAGATGATATTCATGTACCGATACTATTGGTTCAATATTTTTTGTATAAGTGTATAGAATAATTTCTTATGGAGCTAGCATGGTTCATATGTCTAGTTGAAAACATTGGAGTTTTCTATTTCTATCGATATATTAACATTATATGTTTAATCCACTCAGTTTGATGTTAAAATAAGAGATATATTTCCAAAACATTTATAGAAATTTCATAGAAAAATTTATAAGGATACGAATTACATAAAATGATGTTATGGGAACTATTGATAGATAAAAAAGATAATTAAGTGAATACTAATAAAAAAGATTCCAGAAGTCTGAGAAAATTCTCATCAAGTGAATAAGGATACAATATTCATCATCACACTTCTAAAAATATTGGTTGTATCATTGTAAATAACTATAGATAACTAAAAAATAATGTTGAATACCTACATGAAGTAGCGGTAAATATTTTATGGCAATATGTTACCAACAATGATGAGTAAGAGGTTGATGCCATTGTAAAATATTTATACAAACATACACCTTCAAATGAAAAATAAAATGTTTCATTCATTTGAATTATATAATTATAGTTTAATGTTTTTAAAATATTGATATATAATTGTGAAAATAATGTATTCTTATAGATATTCATGGGAAATTTTATCAACATGTGTGGAAAAATTTTACAAGACTTCCATATTATTGCAATAATGATATTGCTAAAAGGGTAGATGCTGGTGTTGATTCTCCTTTTCAAATTTGTGGTTGATGGATTCCTAATTCTTATATTTTGGACCATTTTTTATCAAACTCTCACCACCTTAATGAAATATTTGACCCTTAATAGGTTAACCGAAGGGATAACCAATGGTTTTATAAAGAACCACCATTATCCTTAACTGAAACATCAACAAAATTACCCCTTACCCATAGTGGTAAAATGAACATGGATAGGTAAATGCAAGATGATCTTAATAACAATTCTACACTAGTCAATATTGCTCAATAAGATCCCACTGGTCATGGATCATCCCAACTAACATTTTGTGATGTTGTTGGAACGATAGCTAATGCTCCTCCTCTTATATCCTATTCACCACACGATCATCCCCTATCATTCAAAATGTTTCATGAAAAAAATCCATTTCTGAAAAGATATTGATATACACCCATTCATTTTCATCCAATAGTTTCCTAGTGGTTATGAATCCACAAAAATATTTGAATTATAAAACTTTTATGGCATTCATAACATTTTTTTATGATTATGTTAACTTCTCTTTTGAATGATTGTAAAACCTTATCTTTTTTGTTTTCCTTGAATGAAATAACTATCTTAATAATTTTCAAAATATTTATGAAATGATTACTTTAACTGTGTCATTACCTTTTTCAAATATATTCAATAAACATGTTTCATGATTTCTCTTCAATATATTGATCAATTAATTCAATATTATAAACTAATTCAATGTTTCATTATGAACTATATTTACTACGAAATTATGTTTGTAAATAGTAGTGTCAACTCTTTACGTACTTTTGGGTGAATGTCAAACTATTTCCTTGTTGTACATTTTTTGATATCATAAAAAGTGAGAGAATAAAAGGAATATATAAAAATTATTGAATATTTCATAATAAAAGAATGAAAATGAAATTAAATGATCTATTAAATTTCAACAAGGGGAGATGGAAATGAGATTTTTTCTTATTCTAAAAATAGGGAGAAGTAATGATTTTTTAGAGTAAATAGTAAGAAACATCTCTCTTTCTGACAAGCTAAAACCTAGTGTAGAAACTTTTTGTTTTACCATATCATTGGTATTATTATCTTTAAATAGGGGGAATATTTTTTTAAATAATATATTGTTCTAATATATTTATATATTATGTTTTTTTGGGTCAAAAAATAAATATTTTTTTCTAACAAGTTTATCTCAAGTGTTTTAGATCTATTTTACCTTAATTATGTGATTATTTTATCTCATTAGATAAACAGAAAATCATATGTTGGTCAAAATCGAAATGATTCATGTATGAATTTGACTTATGAAGAATGGTTGAATTGCGCATGCCATATTTCTCAATCATAGTACAAATATAAATGGAGATTATCCTTTGAAAATAATATTAATATCTAGAATATGTTGATGAAAATTAATTATAACATAAAAAATAGTTCATATTACGATGAAAAATTATCTTACATTTTGGTGAAGTCATTTTGTCTTACGAGGATGTGTTTCATTATCTTATGAAAGTTATGTTATTATGAACAGTTGTTTTAGTCGATATCTTACGAAGATATAGAGTTGAATAACATCATTATTTATTTTCTAATATATAAATAAGACACTTTATCCCTTTAGAGAACATCATAATGTAATTATCCATTTAAGGAAATATTTGTATCCACAAGACAAACCATGAATAAAATAATCTGAAGATTGAGATGATCACTATCATCACATCCCTAATAGTAATCCCTATATTTGGAAAGCTAGGACTCATATTATTAATATATATCTTTTGATGATCACATTACATGACCACTACAATGTTAGATCTGTCTAGTTCTCTCATTTAAAAATAATATAAACGGATCGGTGAGTCACTACAATAAATAGTGACGAAAAACCATAGCATATCTCTTTTGGGATCAAAATAGAAAACACTAGAGGAATATACATATAAGAAACGAATTTTTTTATTATTCTTATTATTTTAATAAGTATAATTTAATATTATATTAATAAATACCTTATGGTATATCATTCTTTTAGGACGAATCATCATATATTGTCAGTTATTGCCTGCAACTATGTACTAAAAATGGTCCTCTCAATGATTCTATTTTTTTATCATATTTGAACTCAGTGAATGTGTTTGGTTAATACCATGGATTGTGATTTTATATGTAGATTCAGGATGAAATATCATAGAACTTTTTTTAAGTGAGGGATTCTTTTTACTCTATTGGGATCCCCAGGTAAAAGTGCTATTATAGTGAAAATCCCCAAGATTGTGGATTATACCATTATTGTAGTGGACTAGGGAATTTATATTTCGTAAAACACTATAAATCATTATATTCAATTTCATTTATACATGATTTTATATTTCCACTTCACATTCAATCCTACATAATTAATTAAAATCATATACTTCTAATAAGGTTGTCTAATATTCAATAAAAGTTTACAAAATCAATTCACCCACTCTTGAGTTATTCAATTAGTCATTATATTTTAAAACATGATAAGCCTGGGATGGATGATGTGATATTGGAGGAGAGGCCTGAATGATGTGGAAGAATTTAATGCATAATATTTTTAGATAAATTGGTATATAAATGAGGGTTTTGGGGATGTAACACAGACGATGGAATATGTTTACGTCGGTCTTACCAATTTATGTGACATTGAGAACATGAAACCATTCATATAGATCTATTTAATGGATAAGAATCAGGTTTCATGTTTCATATGAATTACATTCCACACTTCTTATGGTTACTGGATGTTCATGTTAGCAATTTTCCTCTTGGTTGTTGCATAGGATGATTTTTCTAAAATATTGACAATATGCAATGATGATAATAATGAATAAGTAATTATTATCCCCTGAGGTTGGTTTTGATGGATTGAAAAATATTAGATGTTTTTAGTCTACATAAATCATGGTCTCAGTTTGGATTAAACCTTGAGGGCTTGGATTTGACTCTAATGATCAGTATAATGTATTGTAGAATAATACCAATGGTTAATTTAATGGAAAATTAATTAAATAACAAAAATCAATGAATAATAAAAGAATTAATTAATTTATATATTTTAAATGTTTACATGAATGTTGGATATCTAGTTTATTAGTAGAATCTTTAATTATGAGTGATGTTATCTAGAGTTGAGTCCATGACTAGGTCATTCCCATAGTGTGGTTTGATATATATAATATCTTGTATATTTATTGATTTCATACACTTCCTAACTCTTTCCGGTTAGGGTGACTGAAACCTAGTGGACAATGGGAGTGATGTTTTTCCAAATATCCAAGTGGGAGGATGAATGTATGAAGACCTCATCTGGCCCCATTCTCTTCTATGGGTAGATAATTGTGATGGAACACAAAACATTTTGTTTCCCGATATATGTGTGTTTAGGGATGAGATGGCGTGTTGTTATTTCACAAACATGTATTACATGTGATATTATCCAAAGGATTATTATTGGTATGATTTGTATAGAATATGATTGATTGTTATACCTTACTTGATGTAATGGTTGAAATAGAGTGAGTAATAATGCCTAATGTATGATATATGTTATATGTGCAATGATGGATCTCAGAAGCTAATCATTTACTATATATATATATATATATGTGGATGAGATGATGTGATGTTGTTATGAACTAGGTTCACGTTGTGAATCATTCCCGAAGCATTAGTGGGCTAGCCTATTTTTGGAGAGAGATGGCTCAGGACATGTGACGTTTGGCAGAGAGGAATACAGGTGGGGAAGCATGAATGGTGTAACATTAATGTATCACTATTATATTATATTATCTCTTTTCTGTGATACTTAATGAGATTTAGTCTTGGTCAGTACTGTATCATAGTACACCTATTTAGGTGACAAGTTAGTTTAACTATTTACATTATTCTTTAGCATGATTCCTTTATCTATTACCTGAGAGGATCCATAGATGATCCCATTGAGTTTTCTGTTATGATCACCCAACATATATATATAATTTTTTAGGTCAGTTGTAGAAGTTTGGAGATTTTTATGGATATTAATAGATCGTGGTATTGTAGGAGCAATATTTTTATCATGGACATTGACGTCTATTCCTTTTTGGTAAATGTATATTTCCATTAAATTGTTATAGTACTGTATGGAATTGAATGTTTGTTGTACCTTTATATATATATAAATATTTATGAGAAGTTGTTGACTGGTTTATCTACCATATCTATCTCTTTCTCTTGTTCTCTTAGTGGGTTATTCCTCCCATATATATGTTTGTTACACCCTTAGTACTAGTCCTCAACCTGGGGACTACTAGATGCAAGACTTGGGTATTCACTATCTCTCTCCCTGATTGTGGTTTGATTGGGAGGAAAGGTTCCTAAATGATTTGAATTTGTGGTTTAGATTGAGGGACATGATAGGGTTTGGACATAAAAACATGTAAGGTTACATGTTTTTTAGGGAAATGATATCAGCTAATTTTATAGGCAATTTAAATAGGGGAGTGTAGAAATGGAATAGGTATTTAAGGCCCCCAATGATCTAGTTTTCGAACCTTTATGTTTTCTGAGCCTACTATATGTCGGGATACTAGTTCTAGTGTAGAGACCAAGGAAAGGATCATGCTTTATTCTTCTTTTTAATGATATGTGAAATGGGAAGATCTTTTGATAGTTTGAAACTATAATGATTTAATAAATAAATAATTAAATAAATTTAAATATTCTGTATTCCAGGATTAGGAGATAAATAGTTTTATATTTTTTAGGCATGGATCAATCTAGGAATCTTTATCATGTATTCACTAAATATGTTCATAAGGATGTGCTAATATATCGTCGTAGAGTAGAGGTTGATGATGATGACACTTAGTGGAGGACACACTAGGAGTTTTAGTTTAAGATTCTATAAAAGTATGAGGTGTGTTTTTCATATTCAATATTTTAATAATGGTTGGAGGAGGTAGAGATATCATTCAGTAGGATCCATTCACGAAAGGAGAAATGGGTTCCCTTTGATATGACGATTATTTATGGAGAAGTAAGGAATTCATGGTTCTTATTCCACATGGATCATGAGTAGTCGAAGATATTGTGTGGAAAAGTTATAAGACCAAATCCATGAAGAGCTTCATTCTTCGATTTTGAAGGCATCCATTCTCATGGACCATATTACCCACAAATAGGATATTTCTAGTGTGTGAGAGTTTTGGATCCATTTTCAGACCCTTATGTGATTTTATCAGGTCCTATATCTTGATGTGGATGTTATGGAGATGAATTTTGACGAGGCTTTGTATCCATGTATCGTGTTCTAAGTCACAAAATATATTTATAATACATATCTATAGATACTAGAGAAAGAATATGTTATTGATAGGATCATGTACACATCCATATCATCATAAGAGGGGAGCCTTTAGGATTACTCATGAATTAGATTAATGGGATGGGGTTCTTAGTTTCCTATACGGGAGATAATTCAGTCAACTGAGGGTTGGTCCAAACCATAATTATATCATTTATTTTGGGGAATACACTCTTACACCTATGATAAGGGATAATATGTTTATTTTACTTATTTATATTGATGTCATCATTGATGAGAGTGCCTGACCACTCTAACCAGTCAATTTCTCCCATGTAGTCCACTTCAGTTTCATCTATTGAGGTAGTTTTAGTTATTACAATAGTAGTAGCATTAGATATTTTTGAATATGTATATGGGATATGGGGTATGAATAGTTTATCCCTGAGACAATCCTTATCCTTTAATAGGAGAGTGTATCCATGGATATAGTTTTCAGTAGGGTAAGAGAGTCCATATAGAATGTTCTTGTAATTTTCATTCTTAAGCGATCGCAACACTAGGAGAACAACACATCACTGGAGGATCCCTTCGATTCTTTTCAATATGGGTGTATGATTTTTTTGAATAAGGATAATCGAAATATTTTATGTCACCTACCACCATCTATGGTGTGGGACTTTATTTTGATAGGGTTATAGTTCCATTGGCATTTCATACACTAGTTGGTGGTCGAGTTGTTTGTATGATGTATTTAGAGGATATGAGCTAGTGCTAGGGAAAAAAAGATCTTGGGGAGATTTACTATTTTTATGGATTTATCCATATGATATAATCCATTACAAGGATTTTTTTTTCAATGTAGGATATCTTGGATATCTAATGAATTATTGTTTTTTTTATGATACCGATCAAAAGATGATAGTGTTATTTGGAATGCTAGACCCTCATATGGGTCATATCCATGTTCTTTCCTTGACATATTTTTTGGTAAAGATGATGATGAACTTCTCATAGGTTTAGATGTCTTTGTTTCCTAGTATTTTGGAAGACTACCCTGATGTATTTCCCCAGTATTTTATAGTGTTACCTCCTTAATTAGAGATTGTGTTTTGGATCAAGTTAGATCCATGGATGTCTCTTATCTTGATGTTTCCATATAGTATGGAACATTCTGTGTTGATAGAGCCAGGAATAGTGCTTGATGATCTCATATATTGAGTTTTTGTTCTACGATGTGTGTATCCTTGGGTTACATGAGTATTGATCCTGGAGAATGGTGGTGGAATTTTATATATTTGTGTCGAATACCATCACAAAACAAAGTGATAGAAAAAAACCACAATCCTCTTCAATGACCCATGTATTTATTTTATTAACTATTAGGAGAAAGTTCATTCTCATATATCATTCATTGTTCTTGAAATCATCAAATGTTGGAGAATGATGAAGATATCTAGAAGACTACATTCCATTGTATTCAAGGGCATTCTGAGTTTGTTGTGATTTTATTGGGTGTGGTGAATTATCTATCTGTTTTCATAGTATCTACAAATTCGGTTTCAGATATTTTATCGATATGATCATGGTGGATTTCATCAATAACATTGTCATGTACTCGACATTTTAGGAGGACAATGTTGAACATATTTTTGTCATTTTAGTAGTTCTTCATCATGAGTAGCTATTTGGGATGTTGTTGAGGTGTGAGTTCTAGACTGATGAATTCCATTTCATGGTAAATATTATGTCCCTTAAAGAGGTATTTTTGGATCCTTTAAATATTGAGTTAGTTGTTTCGCGGGCATCCCCCAATATAGTGTTATAGGTGTGGAGTTTCCTTGGCAATTCAAGAAATTACAATAGGTTTGTAGGTGATTTATCTCATTATATGACTCCTCTAGAAACATTGAAATATATGGAACACGAATATTTATGGTATTATTTGTTCCATAAATCATTTTAGTACCTATAGGATAAGTTTTTAATCTCTCCATTCCTTTGTTTTTGAGTGGCAGTAGTTCAATTTGAGTTTTCTGTGATGTTTCATGTATTGGATTGGGCTATGTTCTGTTTCATCGTAGATTAGATGTTTCTTATGGGTAATGGTAGTTGCATCCTCATTAGAGAAACTATGATACCCATGATCTTTAGTTTTATGCTGTGGAATTTTACTTGAAATTGTGGGGAAATTACCTAACTAGTGAGTGTTTTTTAGTTTTTATCATCCAAAAGATCTTATAGTATGTCTTATCCTAGTTCGAGTTGTGAATTCATTAAGATCAATGGATTAAATTATTACTGGATTATGACATCTTGATTTAATATATTCTAGGAAAGGGAAATGTTTTATTCAATGTTCTGAGTAGGAATTCACGAAGTGATGTTTTATGTGAATGTGGAGATTTTTATAGGGTGATGGAAGGAATATCAGTGATGCATCTAGAAATGTTAGATTTTGGAGGAAGCTTTTTTCTTTTTAGAAGAATGTTTTGTCATCATTGGTGCAATAGGTGGTAGATTTTTAGTTGGGGGATTATGAGGTGGAGGTTTTGTGGGATAGAGTTTTATGGGTTATGCTCATAATGGTTGGTCTACGGATGGATTGTAGTGGATGTTATTCCTAGGAATGATTTTCATTCTTTTTGTGATGAATGGGATGGTTCTCTATGAGTTCCTTATCCCACATTTGGAATAAAATAATGGATTAAAAAATATACAAGGGTTTCAAGGGTATAATTTGGTGGACTGTGTTGAAGGGTTCTTTTGTGATGTTTGTCTCTCGGTGTTTGGTTTTCTAGAAAGTGAATGATGAGAAATGTGTTCTTGGAAGTTTTCTCCATCCATTTGATATTCCCTAGTGTTAGTGTTATAACATCTCACTGTACATCGTTACTTGTTACCTATTTATTAGGGTGTATATGATGTTATATGGGTGATATGGGATTGTTTTAAAAAAATTACCTAACTTTAAATGATAAGGGATTCAAACTCAGTAGAGGTTTTTTTGAGGTAGTATTTGGAGGAGTGGGTGTGACTCTATGGAGTCTCAAGGATGATAATATCTAATCAGGATCCTCATTTAACTCTAATGGGTTGGATAGGTCTTCATTATGATTCTAGATCTCATTTTTTCCATAGAAATATATTTTATCCATAGAAGGATGGTTAGATAAATCGAATCATCTAGACTCTTGAAGACATGTTGTACTATCTTATCATGGATTTTGCAGTTTCATGGATTAGGAACCTTCTATCAGTATATTTTTTATACAATAATAATTCCTAATCCACCATTGGTATACTTCCATTTGAATATTTTTATGACCAACCATTCTATTTTCCAATTTGCTGGACTTGGGTCAGAGAGGCATCAATTCTCATGCTAGAGTTGGTGAATAATAAAACAAATATGGTACAGGTAATTAATGAGAGGATGAAGTTAGTGAATAATCATCATAAATATTATTCTAATCAAAGGCAGATACTTTTGGAGATAGAATTTGGGGATCACAAGTACTTGTAGGATACTCCTCTTTGTTGAAGGAGATGGTTTGGTCATGGAAGTAAGATTTATCCCCAAATTTTTGGGCATTTCCTGGCGTGGACAGATTTTGGAGCTATGGAATATCAGATAACACATGCCAAAAAGGAACGTTATATACAATATGTTTTTCATGTGTCAAATATTCGTCGTTATCTTCATGATGGATCTCATGTCATTGATTGAGGAAATATCGATGTTGGAAAGGACGTTACCTTCGTGGAATGACCTATGGAGATCTTGGACCATCAGGAGAATGATTTCTAAATGTGTTATATTTCATTAGATCATGTCTTGTTGTTACATTGTTCCATAGAGGAGAGTTTTTGGGAATGTGTTTCATATATAGGAACTAGGCACCCCAAGATATTTTTTATCTCTGCTATTATAATGTTATTTTATTAAGGATCATTGCAATTATAATTTATGATATGGTTTCCTCTTTTTCATTTTGTGTATATACTTTCATTTGATATGTATCTCCATTCGGAGAGTTTTTAGGATGTCGTTGTTTTTATTGCATGTTTTTGCACTTATTTCCTCTAAATATGTGGTTGATCTCCTATGATAGTGAGATCTTAAAGAGGTATCTTGTTGGATGAATTTTTGGGTGACCCCATTAATTTTCTCTCTGGGTATTATTTTGTATTATAGAGGACAAAAATTATTTGATAGGTATATAATTTAAGGTATCAAATCAATATTGTCCAACCATTTTCATTTTTTCAGTGATCATGGTGATCAAATGATGGATAAAGTTGGTATAAAGGGGTTCGATTAAAAAACGATGGAAGCATGGATAATAAAAAATGTTTAAATGTGTTTCATGTCATTTTTTAAAGTTCATGGCTTGTTAACACAAGTTCATTAGGTGTTATATTAAATTTAAATAATCATGTTTAAATGGTTCTAGGTGACATTTTTTTTTGTTTTATATAAGTTACATCATTTATATGACATGAAAATGGATTTCATGTCATGTAAACGTACTCTGCAGCACACATATAAATGCTTGAACAACTCAATATTTCATCAAAACCATCATATTCCATTATTTTCTATGTGGTCTAGTATACTCTTCTTAGGATATTGGGGATTCCTTCAATGGAGGTCAATCCTTGGCTTCTGTCTTAAATAAATGGTGATCCATGGTGCATTCATTATTTATTTTCTAGAGGGTTCTCCGTGATCAGTCTCATTTATTCCCATTTATTATCACCATACAATGGATCATGATATACACTATAATAATGTTGTTTTCTATTGTTTTCATTTTACTTGGGGAATGAAATCCTTAATATATCATATATTGGTTGCAGGATATGTGATCAAAGATCTGTAATGTTCATTTGTCATCGTGAGATGATCATTGACACATTAATGTTGGAGATTCATTGTTTTTCTTATTTTTTTTAAATTAAATGAAATATTGACCATGGATATCCCTATATATGGGAATAGAATTTACATAATAATTTATTAAAGTGGATTAATAATGAATTATATAGTTATTTCATGTCTATGTTGTTTCTTTACACCATTATAGTGTCTGTCCTCATGATTTTATTTATATTGTGATATCAATGATATGATTTTTTAAAATTTTCTTATGGTTTAAGTAACATAATGGTATTGTTAATGATGATAAATCAAGAATTAATTGACAATTAAGTTGATTTATAGTAGTTATATAAGATTCATATTCAAATAATGTGTTTAGTGTAATTTGATAACGATCAAATTGATCCAATGCGCATGTTTAATTGAAAATGATAATACATATGGTTAATATATTTGATTAACATTATGATGCATGCTAATTCTTGTTGATAATAAATTAGAAAGGAATTCCAAATGGAAATGGTTTTTTTATCAGTATGAAAAATCTGGTTTAAATTCATGATATCAGGTTTAATCTTTTATAGCTTGTTATAGATTAAGGCCTTATGGTTTCTTTAATTAGAACATATGAATAACGAATTGGTTAATTTAAGACATAATAAGAACTAGTTTTTTGATATTGATAATTGATGGGTCTTGATTTTCTTGTTTTATGGTTTAGGCTTAACTACTGAGGGTTTGGAGGCATGAGAGATCATTTTAATATGAAAGCTAGATGAAATATTTTTGGTCCTTGATTCCCCTTTTTATTATATTTGATTATTGATTTCGTGTGCTTCTCTTTCTATGTGACTATTTATTTGTGATTTTATATAGGGTGTGGCGGCCTGGATGTGTTGTGAGCCTTGTATAGATTAACATGGGATGACTGCTATGATATTGTTGTGGAAGTGTGGATGATGTTTCATTAATTGATGCCTGTGATGGTGAGATGAATTGGTATATGCATAAGTGTGTCATGGATTTCACTAGGTACAATGGAATTTGTTAAATATGTTCTTTCTGGTTGATGTGATACTGAGATTTGGGAATGTCTCTTATATATCTACATAATGGATTATGGTTGGTTACATACTATAAATGTATTCCATTCCCCATTACTTGATACAGTTGGATGTGATTGTTTTCATGTTTACTCTTAGTGTTATACTAAGATGATTTTCCTAAAGTAGCCAAATTATGAAAGTATTATAATAATATATAAATATCTTTTACAACATAGGGTTTGAGTTGATGGAATAAAAATGATAAAAAATAAATATTCATAATCTCTGGAGTGGGTTTTGATTATTTCTCAAGGGAATAGACTTTACTATGATGATTAATGTAATGTAATGTAAAATAGTGAAAATTGGTAATTTAATAGACAATGAATTAATTAATGAAATTAAATTATAAAAAGAGAATAATTAATTAATGTAGCTCTTTTAAATATTTCTGTTCTTATAGGATATATAGTCTTTTTAGTGGAATATATGAGTGTGAGTGGTGTTAACAATAGTTGTTTATAACACAAGTTCCATTACCATAGTGAGGTTGTGAGATGTAATATATATTTTATATTATGTGAATTCATACGATTCCCTTCCAATGTTAGTTATATTGACTGAAACCCATTAGAATCTATGAGTATGTTTCCCCAACAACCCAGTGGGAGGATGGATGGTTGACTACCCCCTATAGCCCCACTCCTTTCTATTTCTAGTCACCTCTGATGATATATAGTCCAAATAGCTTCACCTTATTCGTGTGTAGAGGTCTATGATGGATTCTGTTTATTTCACACATATCTGTTACTATATATATCATCCAAAGAGTTATTATATGTATAATTTGAATAAGATGTAATGGCTTCTCGTACCATATTGAGTGGCTAGGCTATAATGACTTGAGTTATATTACCCGATGTATGATATAATTATACAAGTAGTGATGACTCCGAGATACTACTCTATTAAAATCTATGGATATGTGGACGAGATCATGTGATGATGTTATATAGAAGGTTTATGTTGTGAAATATTTCCCAAGTGTCTTTGGAATGACCTATTTTTGTAGATTGGTGGCCCTGATTGTGCGACGTTGGGGTAGAGAAAAAACATAGTGGGGAATTAGGAGTGAGGTACCTAATTTTTTCATTATTAAATTATATTTTCACTACTATGTTATACATGGTTAGAGTTTTTCATTATATGGTGGGATCATTGTATACCAGTTTAGGCGATGATTTTGTTTCAATGTTGTTCCTCTATGCCAAAATTTGTATTTCGTGGCGTGTTTTTAATTGATTAGTTGCGGTTTAATCCGCCGCTAAATCATTCTAGGACAGTTGAGGTATAATGTCGCTAAATTGTTTTTTAGGAAATAATAAGTGGTGATTTTTTAAAATGTTGTAGAACGATTTAGCGACGGTTTTTTTAGCAGCTGTTTAAACTGTCGTGAAATCATTTTTATTTTTTTTAATTTTTATAACTTTTTTAATTTTCATTATTTATTTATATATGTAATTATTTATTTATTTATTTAATATTACCACTATCTTTCCCATCTCCATAAATTAGTCCATGTCCATGCACATGCCCATGCAATATATAGAAATTCTGCGATTGGTGAGATTTAAACACCATTCCTCATGCTTATTCACAAATCACATTACCACTCCAGCAGGCTCTTCATGTGGTCAATAAATCGAATTTAATTTACTTATACAAATATATATTAATTGGAAAAAAAGTAATACATAAGAAATAGATATACACTAAATAATTATTAATCAATAAATATTAATCAATAATGATTAATCAATAATCCAAAATTAATATTTATCAATTAATAATATATAATATATAATATATAATATATAATATATAACATATAATATATAATATATAATATATAATATATAACATATAATAAATAACATACAATCTATAGGACATAATATATAATACATAATACATAATACATAATACATAATACATAATGCATAATATATAATACATAATATATAATATAAAATATGTAATATGTAATATGTAAAATATAAAATATAATATCTAATATATAATATATAATATATATTGTATATTGTATATTGCATAATATATAATATATAATCAATAATACATAACATAGAATATAGAATATAGAATATAGAATATAGAATATAGAATATAGAATATATAACATATAATATATAAGTAATGTATGAATAATAAATCAATTTAAAACTATTTGATTAAATGATAAATAAAAAAAATTAAGAACAAATTTATAAATAATTGATAAATAAAGAAATAATAAATATATGATAAATAATAAATAATAAATCATAAATCATAAATCATAAATCATAAATTATAAATAATAATCAGTAAATAATAAATAATAAATATTTAATATTTAATAATAAATAATGAATAAGAAAAAATAAATAATAAAAAATAAGTAATAAATAATAAATACTAACTAATTATTACTTAGTAATAAATAATAATTGATATTGAATAATTGATCATTAAGAATGAATATTGAATAATGAATATTTAATATTAATTTTTTTTAATTAATTAATAATTAATTAAGTAATTATTAATAAATAATAATAATTAATTAATTATAAATTAATAAATTTTAATATTGAATAAATAAATAAATAATAAATGAATTAAAAAATAATATATTAATATTTTGTAAGCTAAAAATAAATTAATAAATAATATATAATATATAATAAGTACTAAAGAATAATTAATTAATTAATTAATTAATTAATTATTATTTATTGATAATTTATTAATTAAATATTATTTATTTATTAAATGTTAAATATTAACTCTTGAATATTAATAATTAGTTATTTTTCATTATTAAATATTTATTAATTAATATTTATGAATTTATTAATCTATGTATTTATTAAATAATTAATTAATTAATTTATTTATTTATTAATTTATTTAGTATTTAGACTTTATTATTTGTTATTTGTTAATTGATTTTAAATTTAGAAAATATTAAATTTTTAATTTTTTATTCATTTATTATTTATATATTTATTCAATATTCATTATTTTTAAATTTTTAATTTAATAATTATTAATTTTTTATTAATAATTATTTAATTAATTGTTAGTTATTTATAATGTTTTAAATATAAAATATTTATTATTTATAATTTTTTATTTTTGATTTTTTATTTATTATTAATTGACACATTTAAAATATTTAAAATTATAAATAATAAACTACATCTGACTGTAACTCATAAATAGAAAATAATAGGTAAATAATTTATTTTAAATTTTCTAAATTATTCCAGCGGTTATGAATAATCTGCCGCTAAAATAATGAAATTTAATTTATTTAGAATATATTTTAAAAAAATTTAAAAAATTTAAAAAAATATGAAATTATTTATGCGTCAGTTTTATAAACAGACGCATATTTTTTGACCGAAAATCATTTATCGGCGTTTTTAAAAACCGCCGTGAAAAAACGGCCACGAAAAAATCGCGGCTAAAACACTGTTTTCTTATAGTGCTCACTATGTTTTAGTATTGTTTCATAATAGTTTACTAGAGAGGCCACATAGATGATTGTAATGAGTATAATGATATGTTCATCCTATATATATATATATATTTCAGTTCATATGGAAAATTTTGGAGATATGGAAAAATATTATAAGCTCGTTATTTTTCAGTATCATTTTAGGCTTCTTGGTTTTTTTCGACATTACCTTTTTGGAACTTAAAAATTTTCAATTTACATGTTAGAGTACTTTATAGTATTGCATTTTTTCACATAGGTTTTCTTTATATATAAATATTTGTTTGATAAGGTTTATTATTATTGAATCAATGGTATCTCTATATTTTTCATGTTTTATTGGGGTGAAATTCCCCCATATATATTTTTATAATACCCATGCTTGAGGTCTCTAACTCGAGGCATTCTAGAGACTAGACTCGAGAAGTCACTACCTTTCAGCCCTCATTCTCATACATTTATAGAGAGGGCGTCGTGAAAATATTTGATTGGTTTTAAAGAAAAAATAGTTCAGTTATATATCTATTAATCCATTTTTTTCATTGGAATCATTCTCATATTGAATTTTGATATAAAAAATTGTAAACTTATGACATTTTTCACTTTGAAATCTCTATTTCTCATCGCGACAACATGATTACTTTTTAATTAATAATTACTACACCTGTGAATGGAATTTGGAAAATTGGATTACATATTTTTATTCATAATAATTTATATTACATGACAAGGTGAACATCATTTTTATTGACAAAAATAAATATTAAAAACATTAAAAATAAATTTTCATGGTTATGGAAAAAGGGTTTATCATGGGGTTAAACAAAGAATAAAAGGGTTAAAAATAACTTATTAACATGTGAAAATATTATTTAATGGATGTAATTCCACCTTATACATACCAATATCTATTATATGGTCATGTTGAAGCTCTTTTCATTTTTATGACTTTAACATTTTTGATTATTTTGGGAAATTTCCATTTAATTTCAATGAAGGCCCCTTTCCACACTTGTAAAAGAGAACTCACTCCCCTAAATTATTCAAACATCTCAAGCAATATTTAGGAAAAAAAATCAGAATACCCCACCCCCCAACATCATTAAACACACATTATAGCTTCTTCTATTGAAAAAATCGATGCCCTGGGGTCCTTAAGAAGATTCAAATGAGTTTTCTCCATGAGAAGGAAAATGTCGTCATGAAAATAATTTTTTTCATTATTATTTTACAACATTAAATTATGTGATAAAATTATAATATAATAAAATATTATAAAAGATATAATAATATGTTATTATATTTATGTAATAATATTTATCCATCTCAACATCCATCAAGTGGGAATCAAATTCATCAATCATATTTACGGAAGACTACAGCCTCACGAACTAATGTAGTCATTTTCAATCAACATTATTCAGGGATGGATATAATGATGGATTTAACACATGTATAAAATAATTTTTATATTATTATAATTATTGTGTTTTAATACAACATAAACCTTTTTATGTTTCATTCTATCTCAAAAATGATAATGTCGATCGTGTGTACAACGGACTTCCACCTTGCGAAGCAATGTTATTCATTTTGCACATATGATTTACATGAAATAAAATATGGATAAAATTAATTAATATATGTGATATATAATATTTGAAATCGGTTCTATAAAACTAATACATCACCAAATTCTTTCACCCTTTCACTTATTAAGGGATTGATATCATTTCTCATGCATACATATGTCATATCACCTTCATGGATTGATGTGACTAGTTTTCCATGCCAAAATTATAATAATTATTCTAATATTGTATTTTTTGGGTAATAAAGATATTTAAAACATTATTATCATTTTGTATATGATTTATTTATATGCTATATAGAAGGACCAAAATAATCATTATAAAAAATACATGATCAAACAAGTCAGTGAACACCCAAAACCACGAAAATAATGATATATTATTAATTAATGGATGTTAAAATGTAATAAGAGGATAAAATGTGAAATTATAAGTATGATTATGGATATGAAATAATTTAATTACATGTATAAAACCACTTTACATAAGTTTAAATTATTTTCAACCAAAGGGATGTGTGAGGTAACAAATTTAGTCTCAATTTCTATTTCAATGAGATTTTTTTTAATTTGCAACTATTAAATTTTACTTGTCATATATACAACCCCTTGGATATATTTAACTTGAATACCTATTTATTGATTATGGTTAATGTTTCAATTTATTTTTATCCATATTCATTTTTTAATGTATATAAATATCATCTAAACCATATTCCATTATTAATAGAGTGTTTAATTTGATAGTTAATTGATTAAATGGGGAAATATTCATAATTATGTGTTCTTTATTCAATGTGGATATTTTTGAGAACAAATATCATTCATGAAATAGATCGATTGTTTGATATATGAGTAATTACATGGAATTTTCAGTTATGGGTGGTGACAATATATAGATAAACCCTCAATGCATCGATATGTTTCATGGGAAAATTTAATTGGCCAAATCTGATGAATTTTTACCCAGTAGTTTTAAACTGTGAGGAAGAATGATATTGATGGTATCGGTATAATGATTCCTAATATCATGGTGTACAATAATAATTCAATTCATTCATTGAGATTATATTTATTATCATTATCAATTGTATTTTTTCTATTATATAATATATGGAAATATTTAATTCTAACTTAATAATTAAATTTCAGATGTTTTATATTAATTTTTATTCAATATAGATTATTAATTATCTTATCATCAGAGAAAATTCATTTAAAAATAATTTTTATTAAGTTAGTTTCTTCTTGAGGATGATTATTCTTATTGAATCCAGATAGCTTCCAATGTAATTTACACTTATTTAGAATCATCGATCACCCTTAGTTTTTTTTATTTCCTAGTATATGAATAATAAATTACTAAATGAGTTTTTAGGGATAGATTTCATATTATTGTTTTATGTATTAAGCAATATTTTCTATTGCTAATGTGTAATAGGTATCATGTATGAATCTAGTTCTCAAAAACTACCAAATTGACTAGTTCTTTAGTATTTTTCCAATTTACTATATGTGAATGTAAATAATTAAGGCACTAGCTTTAGGTTATTAGGGTCCGGGTTTTTAAAAAAAAGGACATATTTAAAATTTTATATCGAATTTTCAATCTGGATAGTAGATAGATAAATAACCTTAAAAACACAAAAACAAATCTTCATATTTTCCCTGTTCTTCTTGAATTCAAGGAGTTTTCCATATCATAATGGTGTAAAAAACAAAATGATACACAAAAAAGTAGTTTTACTCAAATAAATACATCCATTGTTGTATAATATAATTTTTTATGGGGCATATACATCTTCACCGATAACAATAATCATGGGTATCCCTATTTAAAATTACCCATTAGAATAGAAGTTTTAGTATTATATAATATAGAAAAACTCCTTTATTTCCCTTTACGATTAGGAAATCCTTTTGAAATTTTCAATGAAAATTTACCAAAAATATTTTATATCAAATTATTATATACTCATATTTTATTTCTAATTATTAAAAACTTATTAAAATAGAGTGACTGTAATAGAATATGTCTATCAAAAATTAACACATATAAAATTGTAGAAAAAAATATTATTCTTGGTGAAATTGAAATCAATTAAATGAGATACTCTTATATATCATTTTACACAAACCAGAATCCATTACACAACTAGAAAAAATCTTACTAAACTGAATGAATGAGTATGAAAATTTGTAGTAACGCTAATGAAATATCATTTAATTTTATATAATTCACTAAACCTCTTATGTAATTACTTTTACATGGATCTAACTCTTATGAGAATTAAAATATATTTTCTATTATTTTGAAACCCATTTTCTTTATCTGGATGTCATAAAAATTGATGAAATAGATAAATTATAATATAATATAATATAACGACCCATATAGTTTATTATGATGAATCATATTAATTTTATACTCAGCCAAATTTTAGTTTTAATTACCATATCAACAATGAAACATCTAGATTACTCCTAAACATATGTAATTAAAAATACTAACATTAAAAATAATCATATAACCGTAAAATGTATGTCACATCATTTAATAAATGTTTTTTGTGTGTGTTTGAATTTTATTTATATGTTTACTACATGATCCAACAGAATAAATCTATCCAATCCATGAGTTTATATAATTTCCCTTAAAGTTATAATCAATCCATGTATACATTCCCCCAAAAATAATTAATTTTATATCAACAGAAAAAATATTCCCCACACTCTGTAAATACCAATTATTCTCAAAATGAATGAAAACATTATATAATGTGAGGAACATTTGATAATTATTTTCTCCATATATTGAATAAAAATATTAAAATGAAACAATTTTTACTCAAAATTAATTTATATGGTGGTATTTATCAATATAATTTTGATGAAATAGTGAGTGAAGTTATTTTTTAGAGTAATTAAGGGAAAATAATTAATTTATAATGTGTACATCCAAATATATATTTGTATCGATTTTGAGCACAAAAAAATTAACTCATTATCATTTGATAAATAATTATTAAATTAATACAACTCAATAATTATGGATACATATATTTAAAAAATGAATTTTTTTTCAAAATAACTATAAATAAGCAATTCACAAAACTTAACACACAAAACTTAAACATGAATTAACTGTTAATTAATATCCTATTTGTATCTATATTTTATATGTTTGACACAAATTAAAAGGTATAAGGTTAAATAAAAATGAAAAATATACTATTTAAATGATAAAAAAATTGTATTTAAAAAGAATATAAAAAAATAAAAAACCAGATTCAGTCCAAAATGAAGTGAAAATGAGTTAAAAAATAAATTTATGAAATTAATTAAATATAAGTAAAATGATTTACAATCTCATGGAAAAAGAAAATTTAAGAACCAACTATTTCAACAAAAATTGTAGTTATTTTTTATATACTATATAAAATATGTTTTAGAACATATAAGGGATCCCCACCGACACATAAACCAAATATAATCTCATTTTCAAAATCAAATGATTAATATAAAATTAACAGTTAAACATAATTTTTTTTATTTATTAAGATGATGAATGAATTAAAAAAGGGACCCATTAATGTTCAAAATTTTCATGTTTTCCAGGGTTCCAGAAATATTCCAAAACATATTTTAGTTCGTAAATTATTTCCAATAGTGCATTATCAAAAAATATCAAGAATATTAAAACAATATCATTAAATAACACATTTCATCATGAAAGATATTTAAATTAGTATAAAAAAAATTCAACTAAAAATATAGAAACATCACGTCAGAACCATTGTTTCATTTCAGAAATTATTATTTAAAAAAAATGAGAATTTTTACTTCCTTGTTAGTAGGTATCATTCCTTTCATGATCATCAAAATAACCACATTACCATATCCTTATTAACTTTTTATTATTGTGTTTTAATTATGAATGAAATGAAAAAAAAATTATATGATAATAATAATAGTTCTATAATAATAAATTAGGCAACATAAAGAAAATTAAAGCTTCAATGATTTATGTAATCTCCATATCCAACAAAAAAACTACATTGAATGCAGAATAAGTATAATATTATTCCTCTATTAAATCGTTTTAATCCCCATATGGTATATCCCATAAATCAGTATCATGATTATAAAAAATAAATTATAAATTTCAATAACATAAATTCTATAAATTGAAAACATTATTATAAGGATATGGTGTTTCTATAATTTTACATGAATCTAGTTTAAAAATGTCCTATATTGTATGTTTGTATGAATTGTATTTAAATTACTTTGGGGAGGAGTGTAATTGGTATTGTTTCTTATTCTTGATCAATTATGTATAGTTTCTGAAAAAATTGGTTTTTTGATTTTTATTTTGATAAAAAACAAGAAGAACGTTTGTTTATTAATATATTGGATCATAAAATTAACAACTAGATTTATTTTCCCAATATAGAATTTATCCCTATGGTTATAACCATAATTAAAAGTTATATGTTATTTCTTTATAGGTCATCTATTATATTCTCATAATAAAACAACACTATATGTTTCTAATAAGTTCCCCACACCTGTATCTCAAAAACTATACAAAAATTTCTATTAAAAAATATGGTTTAACCAATCTTTAATTCATTATCCATGGTTAAAAACTTAAAAAATTTCCGAATATGATTTGCATAAATCTCTCAAATTTTTCCAATTAAGTAGAATAGTCTTCATATAAAATGACCCCATTTATGGGAGTAGAACTCTCAAAAAATTATGTAAAAAAACATCATATAGGTCTCTATCTCTATAGTAGAATCACAATAATGTTTTATAAATAACATTAACATTTATCTCTTACTAATAGAAAAATAAAATACTCCATAAATATCAATCAAGAACACTATATTCTCAGAAAAAAAAATTCTAATATCTACCTTACTGTTGGAATAGAATTGTTATTCACCCATATACTTATAAAATTATTTATATTTATATACCTTATTAAATGTATGGAAGCTCTTCTTGAATCTTCTAAAGGATCAAGATTGACCATTTAATTTTCCATATCATGTCAGCCCATTAAACCCTTGATTTTATATTATAAATTATTTTAATGGGATTCCATTTCATCCTTATGTCTAGAATATTGTGTTTTTTTCAAAATTAAGTTTTTTAATGAATCTAAATTTCCTTACAAACTAAACAATTTATCAAAATAGGAAATTATTGTTTCAATTGATTAAAATTTCATTAGTAAGGAGGTTGTGTAAAAAATCAATAGACTCTCAAAGAAATGATAGAATATTTTTTTATAACAATGTTTAAAATATTTTCTCCATATGATTTTTTTACATACTACCTTGACCCGTAGTCTACTAACAAGTAGATCTCATCAATATATACACACATGACAACATTGGGATAAAATTTCATTCATGGACTATACAATATGAAAATAATATTTAATGAATGATGGATTGTGTAAAAAGAATCAAATTTTTCATTATTAAATATCCATGAAAATTATGGTTTACCATAAAAATTTATTGAAAAATAAACACAATGATAGTTAATCACATAGTTATTGTGATATATGTATGAACCTGTGTTTTTTTCAGACTGTTATTTTGAGAAGAAATTTTTATTTTTTCTGTTATATACTCATAAATCATAAAATAGAAACTTTACCATACCAAATGATCGTGGATAATTTTTCTGATAACTCTATTGGTCCACGAATAGGGAGTTTACCCAGGGACAGGTGTTCGGAGGAAATCCGATATGTTTGTATTTTGGTGGAATATTTAGTATTTAATATTATTAAATTAAATTTTAATTTACTCACACATGTTCTTTTGGAAATATCATTTAAACAAAAGGTCGAACTGAACTTTCTTTTCCTCGGTTGAGTCATGAATGGGGTGTTTAGCCTAGGGAAGGCATAAACTCATGTCGGGTGCCTAGACAATCCTAGGCCCATTTTTCTTGTTTTCCTTTTCCATTCCTTTATTCGTTCTCTTCATTCCTCCTCCTCCTCCTTGAGCACGTCTCCTATGCCTCCAACATGGTCATGTCATCTGGGGAGATTTTGAGATTGATAAAGAGAGAGAGTTGGGTGGCAATATGGGTACAGATTCAAAGCACTCGACGCACTAATTCCGCAATGGGAAACAAAGAGTCATGAAATCAACCGAAGCTTCGGGGGCTTCTACCCAAAAGTAGGGATGTTTATGTTCTCTCCATAAATCCACTTAAAAAAAATTTCTTATTTTTTTGTCCTTATATTTATTTATTGTAAGCACTTGGGGCGTGATCTGTTGTTTCGGGGGCAAAAACAGGCATTTTGGGCGTCTTGATGGATTTCTGGTTAGAAAACCCAGAATACAAGGCGTTTGTTCTAGGGGAACATTCCGTGCAATCTTTCCATTTGGGGAAGATTAATTTTTCCGAAGTAAACTCCATTTACTTTGAGCACACGCTGGGTAGTGTTGTCCGTGAGACCGATCATGTGAAATAAGAAAAAAAAATAGTGGTTTTTAAGGAGTATAAGCCGTGTACTATAAGTACACCACATGTATTGGAATATGGGCATGTGTTCGTGTGAAAACACACATGGAGTGATGTTTTGAGAACAGTACACACCATGTATAGTATAGTACACACCATGTACTATTACACATGTAGACCCTATGGGCTTGGCCATGTGTTCTGGCCATGTACTACTCCAGCTTAGTAGTTTTGGCGTATCTTGTGCTCTGTAAGTCAGAATATGGCGTATGATTGTTCCCTTCTAATCGATTTTATTCTTAAATCACAATGGGGAATCCTTTTGACATTTAGAGGTCATTTAAATTTTTTTGAAGTTTCATTCTAAATGGAGAGGTTCATCCTCTAGTTATCGAGTTTAGTTGGCACTTGGGAGTGAGACTTGGTGTGGATGATAGGTTGGGTATTCTAAACAACTTAGCTGAGTCATGTAATATGTGATGATCTATGAGTTATCTCCCATAACATATTATTCATAGGAAGTTCCCCTTTAGAGACGTTCACTTTTTCCCTATGAGGTAGTGAGAATGGGAACATCCAAGGATCCCCTGAGGGATCCCTTTACATGTGTGATGAACAAAGGAGTCCCTTGTAGGATCCATCTTATGTTTTTACATTGAGATGAACCATGGTATGGAATGAAATTTTTGTCCATCGTTTGAGGATCCTGTGTAAGATTACTCCCTTACTCTTCTCTAAGGATCCCATCTTAGATGCCTTCACTCGTGTTTACCTGGATGTTCCCGAGTATGATACCTCCTTAGTGTTTGACTTGGGGGACCCAGGAGGTGGTCATTGTTTGACCGACCCTTAGTTGTTACGTTGGGTGTGCATAGAGATGGTGTTTGGATGTCACCTAGAACCCGTTGCAAACTGGTAATCCCATGGGGATATGTATGTATTGTTGGTTTGGGTGTTCAGGCCTCCCTCACACATTTTTTTATATCTTACTTGGTTTTTTGATGTTGTAGTGGTTACCAAAGGTACATTTCGGTTGGTGGCTGTTGAGCCTGACTTGAGGCATATTTCTTTTTTGTTGAGATTCATACTATTCCTTGTGTTTCTGAGTATGGGTGGTTTGATTGTAAATAGGAGTTTTACCTTTCTTTGGATGTTTTTTCCAATATTTTTTGACATTGACCGTTTGGAATAGCATTTCCTGTTCTTGTAATTTTTTTCCATGCCTAGTATTTTTAGGATTGAGTGGTTGTACTTGATACACTACGATAAGTTGTATAATATTTATCCAAGTTGTTCTTGAGGGTTACATTGTCGTATTGCATTATCGGGATGGATTGAGATACAAAAGGCTGTGAGAACCTGGTGTAGTTGACTATAAGGGGAATTGACTATGAGTTCTTCCACAAATATTCTTTAATCACATTTGGCTATAAGGGGAATTGACTGTGAGTGCTTCTTTAGAGAGTTTATGTCTGCATGAGACAAAAGGTGTTAGATTTTGAGAGCTTACCAGGGGGCCATATACTATTTTAGACCCATGGGTTATTGACTGTGAGAGCTACCCAGAGGTTGTTCATAATTCTATTTTTTGCTATGTTAGACCAACAGGGTTCTGATCGTGTGAGCATCCCAGGTGGACTGGTGTATTTTAGTAATGGCTTGTTGAACAAAGGGGTTAGACAGTGAGAGATTTCCTATAGGGTTACTTTATTTTGATTAGCTTTCTCAGAGATATAATTCTAGCGTTGGCTGAAGTAGGTCCATCTCAATGGGATTATGGACCCAAAGATCGACTTATTGATACATAACATGAGTGGCATGATGTCCAGCTCGATGCCGTTGCACAGGATGTCCAGGAGATCAGTCTTATGGTCCCAAGGATCGACTAATGATGTGGTTTCTTATTATTTCATTCATCTAATCTTGAATATTCAAATTTATTTAAATGTGGATAGGAATGGTACTACAAATGTGTACATATATAGATATTTACATACATGGCGGCACATTCCAAGTTAAAAGGGATTACATACCCTAATTTGAACTGTGGTTGAACGTTTTTTTGGCTTCCTTTTGTTGTGTTCCTGCGTGGCTGAGCATATTGTTGTTGCTTACACTTTTTGTAGCACAGTTATAGGTTTCTTTTCGAGGTGACCTAATGAGATTATTTATCACCCCTATATGTGCACCTCAGTTCACATGTAGACCATATTTATGATTTTCATGTTGAGCATGAGTTGAATGGTGGATAGGGATGAGGACCAACATTGAATGATCGAGCGAAGCTTCTCGAGTGGTTCTACTGATTGGGCTAGTGCTATTCGGCAATGTCTGGAGATCAGGTACGTGGTATTTCCCAAAGATAGTAGTTGAGCCTTGTACTTTTACTTTTAGTTTCATTTATACTTGTATCTGTATGGTCATCCTAATGGGTGACCAGTGTTGTATTGTTTTTCAAGGCTATTCAGGCTTTTAGAGCATTTTACTATTATAGCTTGTTCTATGTCAGTTTTTTTATTTATTACGCACTCTGTTTACATCATCTATGTTTGATACTTATTTATTTCCATTATTTTCATACTCTGGTATGAGGAAATATTCTCCCCACTATCACACCCTAGGCCCTCGCTGCTAGTCGGTATCCTCTGGCATAAGGGGAGGTGGACATGAGGCCTTGTGGAGAATCGGCTCAGAGCACCTGTTGATTGGATTCTGGGATGGGACAATACAAGGTGGTATCATTTGAGTTTTTGTTCCTGTTCATTACTCTTTAATATATGGTAGACAAATATAATAGTAATGTGTCAAAACATGTGATGGATATCATTCTGGTGTGTCAAGAACCCTTGTTCTGGTATGAAGTCCTGGTTTCTTGGGTTTGGGATTGTTGTTCTGATTTTGTGATGTTATAGTTTTATATGATTATCTCCTTGAGCGATGAACATGTTGTATGGTGTTTTGATTTACTATGTATCTCTAGCTCTTGGATATTAGTAACATTCCAGGGATGAATTTTGACTCTTGGACGGAAAAGGGCCGATGTGTCTCTTGCATCATACTAAGAACGTAGGATTCATAGCATAGCCTGCTATTGTTTGTTTTTACTAATGACTGCGACAATTGGGTATTCTTAGACATACTTTTTACTGTGATGGAAGGTGATGTGGAACTAATTTGAGGCATTGGTGTGAGGATAATGACTCAGACCTCTTGCACAGGTGGGGCAGTGACCCTAGTTGGTCGATATAGCACCTAATTCCATTCTGCTTAACCCGTATTGTGAGTTTTTACTTATTAATATGGTTATATAATCATATCATTGAATATGATGCTGATAGATACCATGGATTTACAAGTGAACTGCAACTCCTTGTGGTATTTATGTATACAGATACCCGATGAGTGTCGGTTCAGTTTCTCTTCGGCATGGGTTGTAAACTCTAGGGAGTTTTTCCTTTTGAGGATTCTCAGAGAGGATCAGGTCCCTTGTAGGTTGTGATTTTGTTTTGACTTTCATTTTATGTTTTTACCTTTACCGTATTATGAGAGATTTTTGACCTTTTGGGAATGTGGTTAGGCCTTGTGAACCAACTGTGAGGTGTTTTCTGTATTTCTAAGTGGGAGACCTAGAGACACTTTATTTTGACTCGAACCCTTGTAGGTCGATGTCTATTCTGTTCTAGGGAAAACTATGTGAGAATGGGTGTTCCGTTTTTTCCAATGATTTTTGGTTGTGATTGTTTTTTTGCGGATGTATTCAATGAGAAGGACATTTCGGGTTCCTGGCCTAGTCTACTAAAGTTTCTGGTGTTTCTGTTGTGGGTGGTATCATTTCAATCAAAACCGGTGAAATGATTTGAATGATCCAATGACCGTTGTTTTTAGACATTTCGTGGATTGAGACCTCCTATGTTGTGTTGTAATATCACTATGTTGCAGATGTGACTTTGTGAAGTGATGGGTTTCCATGAAATGGTAAACCCCTTCTTGAGTCCTGGACGAGTTTTGGCTGTATGTTAGCAAGGCTGAGAATGAGCTAGACACGCCTTCGGTGAAATCTTAGTTTACTCTTATTCGATATGATCATGCACTATCTGTATTCATCTTGGGTATGAAGAGAGAGATTCGACCCTAAATCAAGATCCTATTTCTTTCTTAATGTTCATCCCAAAAGTGGATGGAACATGTTCTAGCTGTGCGCTCGGAGTGGTGTAAGTAAATCCATATAGTGGGATTTTGAGCTCGGAGTTACATTTAAGATGACG
This sequence comes from Viscum album, assembly GCA_963277665.1. NCBI lineage: Eukaryota > Viridiplantae > Streptophyta > Magnoliopsida > Santalales > Viscaceae > Viscum > Viscum album. The sequence continues at coordinate 1,079,709,958 of OY728162.1, read as the reverse complement.
ATAAGTGTAATCCTATGGTGGGGATAACAGATCGGTTGTAGTTTATTATCTTCTATGTAGAAGGAAATTTTTAGCATTATATGACTGGTTGTTGGAAAATCTAGAGGGCTTGGTTGTGTATATGATTGGGTTGGAATTCCTGAGGACGAGAAGGTTTATGGTGGGGAGTTTGTAAGAACTCGTGTTTTTTCAGACTGTCGTTTTGAGAATAAATTTTAATTTTGGCTTATGGATGCTCCAGAGGTGTAAAATGGTAATTTTATATTACTAACTAATCGTGGATAATTTTTCTGACAACTCCATTGGACCCAAAATAGGGATTTTACCCTAGGACAATAGTTTGGAGGAAATCTGAGCTGTTCGAATTTTGTCAGAATATTTAGTATTTAATATTATTAAATTAATTATTAATTTACTCGCTTAGGTTATTTTGGAAATAAATTTTAAACAGTATTTTGGATTTAAATTTCATCTACGTCGTTTTGTCTATAATGGGATGTTTCGCCTAGAAAAGGCATAAACTCATGTTGGGTGTCGGGGCTGGCCCATACCCCTATTTCTTATTTTCCTTTTCATTCATTTTCTTCATTCTCTTCATTCCTCCTCCTCCATGAATACATCTCCAACAACTCCCCCTTGGCCAGTTCAACTTGGGAGACTTGGATATTTATAAGGATATAGTGTTGGGAGGAAATACGGGTACCGATTTGAAACTCTCGGCACATTGATTATGCAAAAGGAAATCATGAGCTGTGAAATCAACTGAGTCTTTGGCAGGTTCCACCTAAAGGTAGGGTCATTTATTTTTTCACCATATATCTCCTTAAAACATGTTGTTATATTTTTTTAACTCTTTATATTTTTTTCTTTTAATCCTATGGGACTTGATCTGTTGTTTCGGGGGCGAAAACGAGTGTTTCAAGCATTTTGAGGGATTTCCTGTCGGAAAACCCAGAATACAGAGCATGTGTTATTGGGGAACACCCCATGTGTTCTTCCTGTTTATGGAATATGATGTTTTCAAAATTACACATCATATACATTTAGTACATTCCATGTAGTTGTGTCTCTGTGACCGACCATGTGAAATAAGACACAGAATAGTGGGTTTAAAGGAGTAACGTCCTGTACTATAAGTATATACCGTCTAGTGGCAAATGGGCATGTGTTTGGGTGAAAATGAAAACATAGTGACGTTTTGTGAATAGCACCATCCATGTGTAGTAATGTACATGCCATGTACTACTACACAGGCTAACTCCATGGGTATGGCCATGTGTTCTGGACTTGTACTACTCCAGCTTAGTACTTTTGGCATATCATGTGCTCTGGAAGTCAGAATTGGGCATATGAGTAGTACATTCTGAGAATTTTTTCACGTATATCGTAATGTAGGAATCTTTATGACATTGAGAGGTCATATAAACTATGTTTTGGGGTTACTATATAAATGTATAGGATCTTCCTCTAGTTATCAAGTTCAATTAGCACATGAGAGTGTGACTATGTGTGGATGATATGTTTTGTGTTTGAACCAACTTAGTTGATAAGTTAAATATGATATGAGCTGTGAGATATCTCTAGAATCATATTCTTCAGAGGATTTTCCCCATGAGATATGTTCTCTTCTGGACTATGAGGTCGTGAGAATGGGTACATCCAAGGAACCCTTGATGGATCCCTTTACTTGTGTGCTGGCCTAGGGAGTCCCTTGTAGGATCTCTCTCCTATTTTTCATATGAGATTACCCATGTTATGGAATTCCTTATTTTCCTTCGTTTGAGGATCTCGTGTAGGATTCCTCCCTTACTTTTCTATAAGGATCCCATGTAGGATGCCATCACTCGTGTTCACCGAGAGGATCCCGAGTATGATGCCTCCTCAGTTTTTGACTTGAGGGACACAATGAGTGTATGTTGTTTGACCGACCCTGAGTTGTTATGTCGAGTGTGGTTAAGGATGGTGTCCATGTGTCACCTATAATTCATGCCAAAATGGTAATCCCATGGGGATATGGATGTATTATTAGGTTTCCCATTCAGGGAACCCTCACTCGTTTGTTTATATCTGACATGGTGTTCCGATAATGTAGTGGTTAACAATGGTGATTCATAGTTGGTGACTGTTGAGCCTGATGCGAGGAGTAATTCTTGTTTTTAGGGATTCCTACTATTCCTTCAATGCCTATGTATGGGTGTTTTGATATTAAATATGGGGTTTTCATTTATGGGGATGTTTATTCCCATTTTTCATGATATTGACCATTTTGTCCAGCTATTCATGTTATGCTGGTTTGTTTTCCATGCCTAGTATTGTCATGATGGAGTGGTTTTATCTGATATGCTGTGATATGCAGTAGAATAATTAGCCAAGTAGTTCATGATGGTTACATGGCCGTATTGTATTGCCATGGTCTATTGAATTAAAGAGGGCTTTGAAAACCTAGCTTAGTTGACTATAAGAGGAATTGACTGTGAGTTCATCTTTAGAGAGAATTTAATTAATTTAGACTATAAGGGAAATTGACGGTGATTCCTTCCTTAAATATTCTTTTTTTGCATGAGACCAAAGTGGCTAAACTATGAGAGTTTCCAGATGGTTGTATACTATGTTGGACCGAGGGGGTATTGACTGTGAGAGCTACCCGGAGGTCGTTCATAATTTTATTTGATGCTATGTTAGACCCATAGGGTTCAAACCGTGAGAGATACCCAGGTGGTCAGGTGTATTTGATTTATGTCTTGTTGAACGAAGGGGGTAGACTGTGAGAGATTTCCCAAAGGGTCACTTGATTTTTATGAGCTTGATCAGAGATATATTTCTAGCATTGGCCGAAGTAGGTACATGTCAATGGTATTCCATGAACCAGATATATAATTATTGATATATAGATTGTGTGGAAAAACATCCATCTTAATGCCCTTGCACATGATGTCCAAGTGATCAGGATTATGGTCCCAATGATCGAGAACTGTTGTGTTTTTTTATTATTCCCTTCACCTACACATGAATATTCATATTTATTTATATATGGATAGGTATGGGACTATACATATTTCTGTATATAGATATGGACATCCATGGTAGAACTTGCCCTATTGAATGGTATTATATACCCCGAGTTTGATTGTGGTTGCACGTTTATTTTACTTCCTACTATTGTGTTCCTGTTAGGCAGAGCATATTATTGTTGCATACTCTTTTAGAAACATAGTTATAGGTTTTTTTCGGGGTTCCCCACTGATATTACTTCTCACCCCTGCATGTGCAACACTATGTACGTATAGAACTTATGTCTACATTTCATGTTGAGCATGAGTTTCATGGTGGATAGAGTTGAGGCCCAGTATTGCATGATCAAGCGGAGCTGCTCTTGTGGTTCTACGGATCGGGCTGGGGCAATTCAGTAGTGTCTAGATATTGATTACGTGGGTTGGCTCAGAGTTAATAGTTGGACCTCAAACTTTTACATTCAGTTCCTTTGTACTTGTATCTGTATGGTCAGCCTAGTGGGTGACTAGTGATGTATTGTTTTTCATAGTTGTTTGGGCTTTTACATCTTTTTACTATTACATCATGTTCTATTTCAGTTGTTTATTGCTTCTGCACTCTATTTACATCAGATGCATGTGATACATAGTTATTTCTGTTGTTTTCTTTCTCTGGTACGAGGGCATAGTCTCCCCACGATCCCACCCTAGGCCCTCGCTGCTAGTCGGAAGCCACTAGCGTTTGGGGAGGCGTGCTTGAGGCCATGTTGAGAACCAGCATGGAGAACCCATTTAGTGGATTCCGTGCTAGTTCATTACAATAAATAATGGAAATGGAGAGTTTTGAAAAATTCTTCTTTAGGTTTAAGAACAATTACCTATAGCTAAACCTTACTAGGTCTCTATTACACTAACGCTTTTACCTCATCATCTTCTATTTGAATAATCCAAAAATATGTTCCTCTCCTACTATATCCCTCTATATTAGTAAAATATAAATATCTAAATTTATAATTCCGTCTAATAAGATGGTTGTAAAAAACCCCTTAAATCCCAAAACACCATTGGTAAGTTCATTACATTATATAATTCCATGTTTATTAAAAACAAATTGATATCTAAATAGATAAGATATGGATGAGATAATATCAATCTTCGATTGTTTTACCAAAATAATTTAATTTGGGAGTAAATAATATAGATCAGGATAGTTTTTTAATTCATACTTTCAAAATAATTTATTTATTATTATTTTACCATGAAGATACAGCAAAAATAAATATAAAATATATAATTTCTACATTAATCACTATTCACATGTAGTCTATTCTAACTCTAGAAGTGATTAAATATCTCATTGTAACAAGGAATCATACTTGGACAAAATTTATAAATCCTTGATAACTGCTCCAACATCCTACAAAACTACTTGAATATATTATATAGAATCTTCAATATCATAAAAGAGCTTTTTATTTAATGAATTATTAATACATGATTCTTTCTTCACCTGATTTGGTCACCGATGGTGATGTTAATAGTCTTACATGAGCACTTATAATGTAATATTAGTCATATGGGTGTCCTAGTTAATCTCATGTGATCTTCAGATAATTATTAAATTTCAGAATGTAAAGAATATTATATATGCCTTAAATTTCATCGGGTATCTTATATAAACCATTAATTATTTCTATTATACATGATTCAGAAGAAATAAAAATATTAAAAATTAAATAATATAATATTAAAAAACAATTCTCAACATTCATGTTTTATAAATATCAAACACCATAAAGAATTTTTTTATGGAAAAATAAAACCTTTTCAAATAAATTCCAAAATTTTTAATCAATTCAAATGTAACATGATGAACACAACACATTGGTGTGGGCATGAGTGGAAGTGTAATAATCATAGTTGAAATCCCCAAGATAGTAGAGGCTGGAAATAAATTCCAATGGATTGAAAATTTAGTGTTGGACAATTATCCTAGAAATTCACAAACAGCAATAGAAAAGTAAAACATTATAAAATAAACTTGATTTATAATTAAAAAAATAATTTCATAATATAATATCATAAACAAAATCAGACAGTAGAAACCAAATGTAATGGAAGAACCAAAAAACTAGTAACCTAGAAGTTGTGTCTATTATATTACATTAGCATATATAAGGGATATAATCCTAAATGACCATATAGTTTAGTAATATTAAAGAACCATACACATAACTGATTCTCATATCACATGGAAAATATAAAATACATATAGTTAAAACATTAATACATCTTTGATATTATTAATAATATCATTATTCATATCTTGAATAAAAGAAAAAAATGATGGTTGATCTTATATGATCAATAAGAGTCACACACAATCGCTACAATCATGAGTCAAGAAGGCATAATCAATATAAAAATGTAAATAACCAAAAACAAAATCTATTTAGTCATTATATTTAGTACACAATGCATATATAGATAATATACATTCATTAATATCATGTATAATAATAATTCAATTCTCAATGATGGAAATTCATAATATTGGACATCATGATTAAAGATATCCAGATATATATACCATCAAATCCTTATTCCAAGACAGTATAATTGGTGGGTATGTATACACCAAAAAACCCATTTAATGCTAGCATACTGAACTAACTCATTAGTCCTATTGATACATAAATAGTCTATATAAGTATGAGACCCTACTATTGTTGCATGTCGAATTAATTATTTATATAATTAAGGTTCAACATATATTCATAAGAAATATTCATTATCAATAAATTTACTTATCGATTATAGAAAACATATTTTAAATAATTCCCCAACTATGAAAATAATATAAATATTGAAATACCATTTGTAGAAATGGTATATAGTTTATGAAATATGAGTATAAATTATATAATGAATTTATATATATATGGTAAATATAATTACCAATTATCATTAGAAAGTGAACATTTCAAGATAATGTTAATGTCTAAGAAATTAGTCAGGAGATGAGAGATGACTATAAAAAATATTATATTTTCTTTGTAAAATATATTCTTTAAATGAATATATGAAAAATAAAATGAAAGATATAAAATAACGTTTCATTAAATATATTTTTTTCTGTAAAACCATTTATATCGTGTAGAAGAAAATAATGGGCATAAAATAGTTTTGATGGCATGAAAGACATCTAACAACACATACACTAAAAACATACATTTTGTATTATGATAATGAATGATGAAAATGTGTAATTTAGTAAAAAAATATTAATATTTATTGGAAAAAATAAAAAATCTATAGAAAACCTAACTCTTCCATAAAAATGATCATGTATATAAAAATGAATTTTTTAAAATATGTTTGAAAATTATTTATATGGAAGAAAAACATCCCCCATAAAAAATGGAATATTATTTGATTTTATTTTAAATATACCTCTTAAAATAGTAACTAAAATTGAATCATTAATCATAATGACTAAATTTATATTAAAATTAAATATTACAAATTGTATTATATAAACCACATAATTATAAATAGGTTTAAAATAACAAATATGCCACAATGGAGTGAAACTAGAGATGAAATCACTTACCAATTCGGTATCATATGAATCATAACCGCCTTAAAGTAATAGCATAAAATTAAAAAATTGAAATAATATATAATATTTAGTATATTATATATCATATGTATTTATATATAAAACACAAAATATAAGTGGTGAGTTTTTCATATTTCTCATAGATTTTAAAGTGAGATGGGATTCCCTTACCACTTGTTTGACTTCTTTAGTATTTGTTCGACCATCCAGTATAAAAAATATAAATTTATTAAACATATATAAAATAACAATAATCATATATATCATACAATATATTTTTTAATTATAACCTTTTATCACCCATTTATAAATAATTAAATACTAAAATCACTGTTTTGGGTGATAACTACTTAATCATTCGTGAATGTTTTGGTTTGTTTTATTTGGTCCTTGTACATTGATCATGGTTCCATAATTTCCATAATTTTACTAATTATATAAATATAATATATATATATGTATATATATCTAATATATTATGTATTTATAGTCATCTATTAAATATTTCGATAGAAAAGTGAATTAAACCATTCTGGGAGATGGTTGGTAAAATGTACACATGAGCACTATTTTCAATTTTTGATAGATGGTATGACTGATAGGTAAATAATAAACCACCATTATATAATTATTTTTATATAATATATCATCTATATTTGTTAAATCAATCGTTATTACATTAATTTAATCTAGAACCAAAAAATATTGACATTGTTTCATGGAGGTGGTAGTCCTCACTACTCATAAGTGACATTATCATTTTCTAATGGATTGAAAGGTAAAAGGTATAAATTAATTTATATTGTACTAATATTAAATATTTTATTATTTTTACATAAAAATAGTAAAACCATTATAATACCCATCCATAAAATATGGTTATTAAAAATGAATTGTATTGCTACGTTGAGATGGTAATAATGGTATATGCACTAGGGACACTTCACATCCAATTTGATGGAAAAAAGGGCTGATAATGGCGGTTTTATAATAATAATTAAATATTATTATATTAATGATACTAAATATAACATTTTTTTATAAATGCCATATATTTATAGTTGATAGAACATGTCGTAAAATAAGAGTGTGATTGGTAAAGGAAATTACCTCTTCTTTTCAATATATACATTTGATATCATTTTATGGATCCTCATGTATGTATTTTTGAAATTACATCTCCTCTAGACGTTTGATAATGATTTATATAAGATAATTTTCTAGGTTATGTTTGACCCAGTAGGCACATATTGGTATAATGTAGAGTGGGAAGGGTGTCTATTTAAAACTGAAGGGGAGGTGTATTCGTAGAATTTTATAATGTATTAAATTAATATAAATTCATTTTCATGTACAAATAGATCCAAAGTGATGTAATTCAATGTTAATAATAGGATGTGTCTAAATCCTCCAATATAATAAAATTTAACATGAATTTTTCATGATTTCTGCCAAATTTTGTAGTTTAAGCCCCGATATTCCTTATGAAAAAATATCAAAATAATAAAAATTTCTACTAAATAAGGGTCAATAATGTTACAATAAAAACAAAAAACAATATTAAAAGTACAGAATTTTTTTTTACCATATCCCATTAATTTTTTAAATATATTTTATTTATAAATTTTTAATCATTTTATAAAATAATATCTACTCTTAATGATTATTTATGCTAGTTTGGGCACTATTTGTCTAATATGACATTAAATGCATCATGAGAAAGGGAGATTTCCAATATAATCCTTTCATATCTTCATAACATGTCATATATGCCTTGGAAATTAGTGTGTTACATTATATCATTTAAATTATACCTCTATTTATATTTTTGAAAGTCATTTATTTTATTTTTCTATAAAATTAATAAATACCTTACTAGTGTTTAATAATTGTTTCTGAGGCTTTCACTGGGGCACACCAACTGTGCCCACAATATTGGTTCTTCTGTTGTATGGATACTGCTGTTACCCTACATTCACTCTTTCCAAATGTGGGAAATCTTCAATACTTTCAACGGTGATGTCAACTCTGTGATCGAATCAAGAGATGGGATATCAGTTTTACCTTGCAGTCATCCCTTGAATTCCTCACCTATTCTAGGTGTCCCTAATAGATTTAAAAATGTTTTTCAAACTCATTTTTTATGGCATCTCATCGTGGAATCCAGTTAATTAAACTATTTCTGTCTGGACATTCATAGGTGTCTTGATAGGGCAGCAACCCTTTGTTAGGGGTCTAGCCACATTGGGCATCACTAGCTTGTCGAGATTCTTGAATACTGGTCACCAATATTCTTCATCAAAAGAGGTATTATCATGGGTGTGGAACCCAAGGAATCCCATGGATATCATGAGGTGTATAATTCAAATGGAAAATCTTTCATACCTTTCTTCAGACATCCCTTGTTTAGCATGAGGTAGAAAAATGAATCGGGTTGCGAGTTTAATGTCTTGTGGAGATAGGAAGAGACTGATCAGAATTCCCCATGGTGGTGGATTAGAGAGGTATGTTATTAAGAGGTAATACCACAATGGATTGCTAGATGGATGGGTCAGAGGTCCCATTGAGGTGGACTCATGAGGTGTCTCTCATTAAGGTAAGGTGTTACACCATGAAGGGGTATGTCCCTAGGAGGGAGGTACTAAGGTTTAATAGATGGATATATCATAACCCACATGAGAGTGGACATGAGGTGTCATATACTATGAAGGGAAGGGGTCACACAATTTAGTCTGGTTAGAACACCTATGGAAGTGGACTAGAGGTGTGCATCTCTAGGACGGGGCACCATGGATTTAAATTTTTTGGGATTGAACCAAGGGGAGGTGTCATATATACACCATTTGAATGGCATGGATCAAAACCAATATAGATTGATTTATGGTGTGGGGATTACACATGGGAAAACCCCTTAAAAAGTTGATTGATCATGGTTGGATTATGTGGAGGATAAACATGAGAGCTGTCTGGGTGCTTCTAAAAGTAGCAATGATGTGGATGGGGATTGTGTGTATGGACAACCAAGATGGATGGAATTAATTTATCGGTATGTGGATGCCCTAGTAAAATCAAGATTAAATATGGATGATTTTGCGGTAATGGATGGATTGAATAAGGTGGTGTAAGTGTTGATATTGAGCCTTACGAAGGTATCATACGTATCTCAATTGGTTGGGAATCAAAGTCCACATAGTTCTAAAAGGTAAATTGTGGCTTACACTCGAGGAGGATACCTAGTAGGATGGATTGGTGTCTCAGTCAATACAAAACTATAAGCCCATGTATGTCATTAATGGTGTGAGAAACAGGAGTAATTAAGAGAATATTTATCCATGGTGTTAATAATAATCCAACGAGAGATGGTGAGGGATTTACACAAAGAATCTTCATAAATACGATCTCATTCTATATGTGGAGGATCTCATTCTATGAGAGGGGGGCTTATGCGTTAAATCATCTAATAGAGATAATGGAGAAATAGAGAGAGAGAGAGAGAGAGAGAGATGAAAGGGATCCAGTTCCCATCCATTCTGTGAATCAGGGGTTGAAGGGGTTGTGAAGAAGAAATGGTGACACCTCTTATAAGAATGGATATGAGCTAAATCACTGAGGGATTCCTAAGAGGATATCATTCTGTTTAGAGAGGATCTAATTCATTGTGAGGATGATATCATTCTGTGTGAATATATATGATATGAATACCACCCCTTGTCACTCATACATGGATTATCCTATACATACACAAGATGTTAGGGCCATATATTAATGTCACACACCAGGGAAGATGTATGTATGCAGTTTTACATCATGCAGTTCTGACATGGGGGAATCACCCCTTACCCCTTAGACATACATAACTATCTCACAACAACCCTTTTGAGGGGTTTTGATTAAGTAATTTCATTGTTCAATAGTTTAGAGTATTGGTCAATAAAAAGGTCCACATTAGCATTCCTATGTTGGAATGAAAAATGAATTAGCATAAAAATGCCGAAAATCATGAGATAAATGGGAATCTTCGGAAAAACATAATGTAGAGTGGTCCAGAAGAATTGAAAGAACAAGTCACATAGGGTTGATAAGTGTATCTGGACCAATCCTAGATGGGATTATATGCTTTGGTAACTCATTCATTATGAATAGGTGTTATTAAAAGGGGGAAACTATTGTGGGGAAAAGGAGAAGGGTTTGGCGAAGTAGCAGGCCTCAGTAAGAGGTTACATTCAAAGATCAGGTACTCCATGGAGAATATGTACTTCATAATTTAATGGGATTTATGAGACACAGTGACCCTAGGTTATCATGATGTCATGATTTTCTAGAGGTGTTCTTTACAAAGTCTTAATTATCTATAAATCCTCAATTTCACCAAAGGGCCTCCATCCTATGTGATTATTATATTCCTTTTCTAATGGAATCCCCACCTTCGGTGTTTGTATTTAGGAACATTGGAAAGGGGGTTTCATTGTAAAAAAATAAGTTGAGTGATTCATTTTCTATTTGTTTTTTGTTGAATATGTACTTCATGGATCGATAATGAAAAATTATAATTGTTAGGGTAGCCATTCATTGATGGTGGAATTATACCGATATTTATAGAAAAATGTTTTTTGCGATGATTGTAAGTGAACGAAGAAAAAGGGATTGGTTCCTTGAATGGAAATGGAATAATTATACATGAATACCAGTTCATCAATCCTTTATCATGGTATCATGGTAGTGTCAGAATAATGTATTCCTCCTTCTTATCCCCATGTGCTCATGGAGCTGAAGAGGCCTTCATGAAAGGGCTTCATGAAATATACACTTAAGAAGATTTTGGGGCTATTTGGGGTTGGATTTGACTCCAAATAACAATGGAATCCTCAACTAATCTCAGGGATCATATTTCAGCACCATCAAATTCCCCCCTCCCCCCTCTGAATGGGTGCTTATAAGAAAGGGTGATCTAATTCTGAGGGACAGTATTCAAAAACATTTCACAGACTACCTTTTCTCTGTGAAGGTCTGTGGCTAAGCTCACTCATGATGTTCATGGATGAAAAGTGCATCTTTAAGTAGATAATATTTAAATATTATTGAGTGACCCTAAAATAGTTCTAATCCTTTTTAAAAATATCATCCCACACTCTCTACATGTTAATCTCATCATATCTATGATCATTTCTCCATGAACAATGTCCTTGGAAACTCGAATATTCAAACCCTTTCTATAAAATACTTTTTATGGAACCATGCATCACAACCTGCATTTTTTTTTCTATGTAAATGGAGTACACTAATTCTTCATGACCTATTTCCCTGCAAATGAACTTTGAAACCATCGAACATAATGAAACCTCATAAAATCACTTTTGGCCAAAATTTTATGGCTACTCAAGAATATTCATGGGAACTTCTTCTGTATTATGCTCGAAATGAAGAAATGGATAACACAATAATGATTAAGGAGTAGATTTAAAGACATTTGAACAATAAATAACTTATAGATATACTATTAGATTTTGAGGAGTATATCCTATAAAAAATGTATCCTCTCTATGGATCTCATTTGAGGTTTAATGTCTTAATACCACTAGAAAGTAGGGAAATACTAGCCTATCGGGTCATGGGAGTACTTAGACAATACCAATGGTACATGGCCATTTTAGTCCATATCAGGAAGGACCACACACCTATCATGGATGATTTTCTTTTTAACCATTTCAAGAATATCAATGGAAGATGCATTGAGGATGATGAATATCCTTCAAAATAATAGAAAATTATCTATATGGGCTTGAGAAACCTAGAGAATGGATGTATTGATGACAGGGATCCATTCCATGATGGTAACTTCAATAATGATGGGGCCTTGGCCTACTGGGAATGGATAAAATTTGCAGAATTTGGGAAAGGGATGAGGTGGGTAGGCCTCTATGAAGCAATATGTGATTCCCAGTTTTGTGTCTACTTCCCACACGAGATCATATGGAGATAGTGTGAAAGTTGTCAATAGGGACAAACACATTTTACTTACCTCATGGGGAGGTCGACATGAGAATATGGGACCTCCATCATGTCTCTGGGATCCCTATCCTGGGGGAAATTTATGATGAGTTACTCCACTTAGAGTGTTCATGAGATGACCGAGAGTAGATGCTAATTTTGGAAAAAGTGCAATTGGATCTACTTTCAGGAACTTATAAATAAAATAAGGGGATGATTATTGTCCATTTCAACAAAATATTTATTAATTTTCTTAATTTCATAGTAGAGGATCCAACTAAGGCTGAGTATCTAGCTAAAAATCATCGATGAGGCTCTAAACCTCTCTAAGGGGAATTTAATGAGGCACGAAGGGATATTAATGGATGATCCTAAAAGATAGCCAATGGATATTATGGGGATACATAATCAAAACTATTCCTCATACCATAATCATGTTGTCCATATTTTTTGCAGATCTCATCTATCGGTGTATACTTCTTGTGAGGGATTCACACATGGGGGAATGACAATGAAAATTATTCCTGAATGAAATTCTAGCAACATGTATGTGTCTCAATATTTGAATCCATGTACTAGAGAAGATGCATAAAGTAATATGAAATTTTGTTATTGGAAATATGATTCTTTATGTGTGTAGACTGTTCCACTTTCTATATATCAGGGTATTCACGCACATGTTAGGCTATGAAAATCCGAACCTAATTTCACCTCTTGAGACAAACTTCTATGTACTAATTCAAAATATTTCAAGAATTTTCCAATACAATCTAGGTTTCACTGATGTGCTAAACAGGGTCGGGTTGGAATATCATTTTACAATTCACCCATTCCCCCTACCAATAGGGGTAATAACCAATGAAATCACTGGGACTAAAGAATAACGATCATTTCTCATGGAATTTGGAGGTGGATTGCTAGTTGTAAGGGTTTATATTGATCTATTCATCAATCCATACAACTTGTAATTATTCGTAAGGAAATTTATATACTTGTAAAGGATATATCTGAATGTGTAATTGGAGATATGTATGAAAACTACCCTTCACTGATGAGGATTCTAGGGCTCATTTTCACATGTGAAGATGGAATGATTCAGAATGAGATTCAACCATCCACTATGCATAAAAGGTGATATATGCATATCTATAGTGCTGGGATGCCGCCTATGTGGGGGTAAAGTGGTGGTAGTGGACCATCCAATGAAATGAAGGAGGGGTATCTCTACTCGAGGTCGAGGATAAATAATGATGAGAGAGTGAATTTGAGGAAATGATATTGCACATCATGGTAGTGGAGCTGCAATGGTGGCCAAATATTTCATCATCATTGACAAGACACTGCTGAATGAAGTGGAGTAGCAGTTCTAGGCCCAATATGTCAAGTTAGGTAGGATCGATAGGAAGGGGACATATCTAGTAGGTTCTGTAGGAAAATTTAAAAAAATCATAGGATGTGATTTCTATATATTAATATCCATGATGACAATGTCTTTCAAGAGACTTCGGGAAAATGGTATAGGAACTAGCAGTCCCATAGTCCTCACGAGATATGGAGACACCTCAACAGATATGTTCTATAAATTTTTGGTATTTTTTCATGTAATGGATGGATACCTAGAATGTAAAAAATATGGGGAGAGGTTCATGATAGGGATGGCCGATATAGTGCACTATCAATGCATTGTACGTCCTTTAATAGATCGAGTAATGGTGATCCTAGGAAGGAACTCTTATCTAAAATTGTTAGAAGATGAGATGATTGTATGTTTTCATTTTCCTAATGAAATAGATGAGTCTTGGGGAGATGATTCCACTAATGGGATCCTACAAGAAATTCGTGAGATTGGATCCTCTTTGGATGAATCTTTTCAATGTTCTCAGTGAATGTTTAAATCAATTTTACTCATGTTGTTAATTCTCTAATGCTTTACCAAGATCTCCCAAATGAAATCTATTCAATGTAGGCGTAGCTTCCATGAAGGACCCCTATTATTGGGGATAATGGTACAAAAACATGTGCAGAGGATAATTCTCTAAAGCTTATACCTGTGAAGAAGTTTCAAGTGGGAGGTACAATGTTGCGGAAGTTAGAGAAACCACCTACAAATCCTGAAAGATCCCAGTAATTCATAAGGGGAATTCCCTGGTTCCCTATAGATGACAACCTGAAATCATGATCGTCCTCCGATAGGCTTCTGTATTTTTTATTCCTTATAAATTGTTACCCATTGTTTCCTTGCTTAGGCTGACTGACATATTCCATGTTTGGAAAATGTTTGGGGTAGAGTTCTCTCTTCTATTAGAAATATATGGAGAACCTAAAATTACTTTTCCAAAGGGGTTATGTTCCATGAGGATTCGGCCATTTTGTATAACCAGTCCATGAAATCTGGTGAATAATAATCTCTTCCTATGAGTAATGCCACTGGTTGGGGGGGAACTCGATACAATTAGATATGAAATTGTTAAGGTAGGATCAAGTGAAGATGACTAATAACATGACACGTAGTCCATCATATCTAATATAATTCTAGATGAGGATCTTATTGCGGGACTCTTGAATTTGTTTTTAAAGCATGGACCTGCTATCCAAGAGATATAGATGGACCCGACTATAATGAAAACACAGAATGTAATATTATTTTATATAGGGCATGTAAGTGGATAAAAAAAATACATTTACTGGACCCAAAAGATATATAGGTTGAGCTGTATGGGGTCACTTCACCACTGGTTACATAATACGAGCATTGGAGGGATGAACTCTCACAGTCTCCTTGTGCTGATTTGCGGGTACCTAACCAAAAATATGTTGGAAAGCATCCAAATCATGGATGTCACCTGCTGTTAGGAAAAGACTCATAGCATCTGGAAGATTCATAAGGATAATCAGAAGATCTAATTAATTAAATAACAATGGGACAAGTTTTCTTCCTTCATTTCTACTCAATCGTAAAATTTTATACAACTGAGGGACCGACCAGTGGAGGATTAGGAGTAGATAATACATGAAACATTTCATGTCACTGATCTCCGAATGAAGTGGGACTAGGTGTAGATCCGGGACAATGAGATTTTGCCTATGGATTATGAAGGGGAATAGGATTTTATAAGGTGGTAGAAGACCCTGGGGGCCACATAGTAGAGGTTGGAAGAGCTGTGGAACTCAATCATAAGAGAAGATACTTATGGGAAATTTTATTAGGACCCACAATAGGCTCTGATTTCTTGATGTCCCTACTACCAGGAAAATATTTCTGTCTTCATTGAATATTTTACTGTTTTCAAGGAAAAATTATTTTTCATTCTTTAATTATCAAACATCAATCATAATATTGAGACATCTAATGGCCAATCCATAATCTCATGTGGGTAATGACATAGGTGAGAAACATGGTATTACAACATATTTGTTCACTTTATACGAGAGTTTCAGATAATCATTGAATAGTCGGGGTATGATGTTGTTGACATAACAACGGGAGCATTCAGAATGAGAGAAGATATGGCTGGAGAATAGGGTACTTGGAGCAGCCATCTTTGTTTTTAAAGTATGATCTTCTTCATGGTTGGGATTACTCAAGTGGCAATGGAATATATAAAAAGAAAGGGTAATTGGATGTTTGAATCACAACACCCCAAATTCGGAACACAAGGAGAGTAGAATCATGATAAAAGACAACAATATTCCATGTTCATAACATAGTATCCATATCACCTAGCCATGATTGGAAATAGAAAAATAACGGTTGACTATTGATCATGTTCAAAACAAGAATCATGTCTCGAATCATCATCCAAAAACTCTGGGAATGATGAACCACTATAGAAGGTGATCCAAATCATCATGAGACCATGAAATTAGGGGGAACCTTTATAAATGGTAGATGATGATGATCTAAATAAGGGGATTTAAAATAATGGGAGTGGAGTGATGTAATGTTCTAATTGATTCCAACTCTTGGAACTATTCCACTATAGAGTAGAACACAATGGTGTAAACATACTAGTATGAATAATGATGATAACCATCTTCTAGGGGAGTGTCATCTAAGATTCTGAGAAACATTAGAATATATTAATAATGTAGAGAGAACAACTCAGACATGAGTCATGGGTATCATATAGTTTTACATCATGCAACTAAGTATGATAAACATATAGTTTAATGCCATACGGTGAGGAGGATTTATAATATAGTTTAGCATCATGTTATTAAGAAATTTCACATTGTTTAATTTCATGTGAATGAGGTGTTGCACATAGTTTATGGTCTTACTTCCTAGACCATGAAAAAAAATTTAAATTAATATAGCATGTATTTTGGAAAATTTTATTCCTAGATTTTATGTATGCCACAGGGTACATAAACTCAATGTGAATGATCCAAAAGTGGTTTTTATGCCGCATTAGTATTGTGAAATAGATGACAAGAATTCTTTGAATGATTGGAATATGTGGGGCAGAGGATTTTTAAACCATACATAAATGTGGCCCAAAGGGGATTAGGGAGACACCACACTTTCCTAATGATGCCCTTAGATTTGGGTAATAGTTCTTGAACCACTGGGAGGAAGGATTCCCAAGATGGGTATGTGTGGTGTGGAAGTGTGATAAACACGTTGTGAATTAGATCCAAAAGGGCCCAATTAAACACCACACTTTCCTAGAAGGGTTCTTATTTTAGGGTCATATAGTTTTGGCTAAAGGGGGAAATGCTTCCCAAGAAGGGTATGTGTGGTTCAGAAGGGTGATAAACCAAACCTAAATGATACCCCAAGGGTCTCAATGATACATCACACGTTCCCAGTAGGGATCTTAGTTTAAGGTTATAGAGTTAATACCATAGGGGGATTGTGTGTGGCTCAACCAGATCGACACACATTCCACTAGAATTAATAATCCCATGTGAGCCATGATCGGTATAGGAAAAATGTAAGAGAACATGAGCATAACTGACATGAATAAGAACACATTAGAGTGGATTAAAATTGTGTAATTAAATCACAATAAAGGGGGTGGATGGGAAGTAAGTCTGACATGAATGGTTAGGATAAAGGGGAAACTGGTGGGTTAGAATCGACTAATGAAAATGTTCAAAACACATGGGCCATGAGCACACTGTCTTGAAATGGTCTGAGAAAACACAAAATCACCATTGACCATATTTGAAACACATGATTCACCTTTTTATACCAACGACCGATAAAAGTATTGGTCTGACATGAGAGGAGTTCAACAATGTCATAATAATACACTATTAGGGGGTCCGTCTAGATCAAAATGATAATGAATACCCATATCGAGGAATTCTTGATGTGGGGAATGGTGAATATCAGAAATTGTAAATACAACATGGATATAAAAATAGTTTGAAGTCATATTACATGGACTAACTAAAATAGAATAGAGTCATATTTATTGTACAAAGACAAATAGTTTAGAGCCTTATTGTTTAGGATCAAAGTAAATATTTGATCGAAGGGAATATAATCATAATGTAAGAGGTAAACCCTAAAGTGAATTAGGAAAAAATATACAATGTACCACATAGATAGCATAAAATGAATTGAAAATATATTGGGGATATATTTTTTAAACCATTACCACGGGTAAGGGGACAAAAGCTGAATAAACCTACCACTGGACCCATAGAAAAAAATTCCTGGGAATTGTTATGTATTCCATGAGTATGGTTATCACGATACACATAGTTATATAACATAATATGGTAGGAAATTTTTTTTTAGGGAATTATTCTCTTAGTAGAGAGATGGGGTATCCTGAACATTCTCAGGGTATGGTTTCAATTTAACATCGACCATTATGGATGTTGAATATTAGTTTAATGTCATAGAGTTTGGACCAATGATATGGGTATCTGAAGTGGAAAATTTTAATATGGTGTTATGAAAAAAATAACACGAGTAAGGACTAGAACTCTCAACACAACACAACACATCTTGGAAGACACCTATACATGGTTGAATGTCATGATGCTTGGAATACAAGATCTCAGATTAAGGTCAATGATTTTGGACCTAGGGGAGGATGAAATTGATGTTGGGTCCAAATAAAAATTGTCTAGGGATTTCTATATATCCCATAAGGAAGGTAATAAATCCCCCCATAGATATAAAATTCAATTTATTTTATATTAATTTGAAGGAATTAGTTGAACAAACATGAAAGAGGGAGAATGCTGAAGATGAACCATTGACTGATGATTAGGGTGTCATTATGTATCCCATGAGGGAAGGAATCAAGCCACACATAGTTCTTGAAAGAGGATCTCTCTGAATTGGTCTGACCCATACATATAGAGAGATGCATTTTTTTGTTTGTTTATTTTTATTGAGTGGCTGGACAAGGATAGAAAATTTGGGCATTGCAACATATCCTGTGTAGCCATGAATCAAGAAATTTGTTGTTCTTAAAAAATGTAATAGTAGATATATTGTTCCATAGGTTATTTCATCTAAGGCAAGAACACATTGATGTTTTTATCATTTTCATTGTGTGGCTGGGAAGATAATGCCCCATTATATGGTCTAGTGGTAGGATCTATCCATCTAGTTTAACATCATGTGGTAAGGTCACTAGTTCCTAAGCATTTTATCATCATGTGTCTTTGATAATGATGGTAACATAGTTTATCATCATGAAACGATGTCATTAGGAGGAGAGGTGTTCCAAAGGGGATTTGAATGGAATAAAAATTATAACCTGATTTAAATGAAGACTATAGAGGCCCACCCCACACCACACAATCTCATGGAAAACCCATACACAACTTAAATTCAAGATGTTTAGACTATGGTTCCAACTTTAACATCATGTGCTTGGGTTATTTGTAAATTACATTTATGTTCATGTAGTGAAGACTATAAATGATATTCAATTTAATTTCACATATCTAGGATGAACAAGTTTTTAGTTTAAGGTTATAGAATTCAGTAAATTGAATCATTGTTTAAGGTCATAGAGTTTGGATCAATGTGTCTTATTTTAATGTCAATGATTTTGGACATATGGATATTAGGGTAAGATCATAGATTTTGGACATATGGATATTATTTTAATGTCATATATTTTGGACCTATGGTTCTTTTTTAGGTTAATATAGTATGGACCTATGGATCTTATTTTAAAGTCATTGAATTTTGACTTATGGATCTTAGTTTAAGTTCATAGTGATTGGAAGAAAGGATATTAGTTTTAAGTCATCGAGTTTGGACCTAACGATGTCAATATAATATCATAGTGTTTGGAAATATGGATCGTGGTTTATGGTCAAAGATATTGGACATATCGCTCTTATATAGAATTTTGATATATGGATCTTACATTAAGGTCATGTAGTTTGGAACTATTTCTCTTAGTTTAAGGTCATCGATTTTAATCCTCCAGGTCTTAGTTTATGGTCATAGAGTTTGGACCCATGGAACATATTTTAAGGTCCTAGAGTTTAGACCTAAAGTCATTCTTGCAATGTACATCTTGAGAAACTTGGTATCGGTTGGTGGAGTGATGAACACTCCATATATGGTGACAAAAATGTATGCACTTTTGGGGTTGACCAAGTAAATGATGTACGGTCCTTTCCATTGGGTTCAAACCTTGTTGGATTCCTACCAAGTAAAATTGGATTTCGTAGAGATAATACTATATCAGTCTTGTGGATGGAGTGGAGGTGAACCCACTTGTTTAATAGACGTTTTATCTTGTTCTGGCACCTCTGTAGATTGTTCAAAGATTAAATCATATTCTTTTCGGGGGATCCTAGTTCAGTTATATGGACATATACTATCTAGGATGACCTCTAGTGATCATAGAGAACAATTCAGGGTGATGGAATATGGATCATTATGGGAAATACTACCTATAATCTAAACTCTAGGAAATATGAAGTCACTTGGGTGGAATTTAGGGTTGTGTTTTGATAAGACAAGAGAGGGTTGGTGAGCTTATCTGGACAATGTTTCTAGTTTTGGACCACTATCTTTTTCAAAATGTTTGAGAGAGTTTTTAATTCCCTGATCTGTCCATTTACCTATGCGTGGTAGTGTGACGTTTGGTTGAAGTGGATGATATACTATGCATACAATATCATCAGCTTAGTAGCCTGAATGTCAATGCTGTTTTTAGTTAGAATGGTGTGAGGGAATCCAAATAGATAAATGATTTGGGATATGATTATTTCCTCCATTGACTGGGATTTTACATCCTTGAGAGGAATTAGTTCTACCCACGTGGGGAAGAAATCTATTGGGGTCATAATGAATCTGTACTGGAGAGATGTTTTAGAAGGATACGGTCCAAAGACATCAATTCCTTATAATGAAAAAGGTGAAGAATAAGTTGTATAAAAGAGGGAATTTGGATGTCAATGCATAAAGATGGAATGGATTTGAAATGCATAGAAACTCTTGGAATACTCTATAAATTTACAGAACATGGTGGGCTCGAAGCAGCCCAGCCCACGTGTCTGATCGGAGAACATAAAATAAACATTATGGGAACCATAGGACCCAACATGGACCAATTTCATAAAAAGGGGAATCTAATATACTTGAATGAAATAGAGGATAATTCAATCCAACCCATTCCTATAGAGAGTATACTCAAGGTTGGGCCCATACCAGAGGGTGAACTGAGTGGAGCTCCAATGGATTCTCAATTTCTTGGATCAGTCTGAAGGGAAAACCCATGATACAGATACTAAAAAAGGTATTTTTCTAATATAAGGCTTCTTCAGCCATGGAGGGATCCAGAGGTCCGGGTGTGGAGGTACTATAAGTCATTTGGTTCACATATTGACTATCTACAAAATCTGAGGTGATGTGAGAGATAAATCTTTAGTAAACCATTTACATAAACTGGTTTTCTTGGTTAGGCTTTGCAAGGGATGATACTAGATTTTCCAAGGCATTAACTGGTCCATTATTCAACTAGGGAACATGAGTCACCTCTAGTTGTGAATGGAACTGATACATCAACTATTGACTGCACTCTAGTAACGGTATGATTTCTAGTTTTTTGAAGTTGTAATAATCGTTAACATGCATGATTACAAACATAGATTATTCTTTCATATGAATTTATGGAGCATCAATGTTGAGAGCTAGATCAATAGAAGCAATGACATATTGATAATCTTCCCCATTATTGGCACACCATTATTATAATAGGAACAAATAGGGCATGAAAACCTATGTTAGGGTGATGAAGACAATCCCTAGGTCTACCCTATTGAGTTTGAGATCAATGAGCCTTATAATGATTAGGATCTAGGTGGAACCATAAATATTCACCATCCAACATGGAATATCATGGTACACGTAGAGGATGGCCTATTCAGGGATGTCAAGATCAAAGGATTGATGTATCGGAGTCGGATGGGTAGCCAAGATGTCTGTAATCCATGACCATTGATGGATTTATAAGGAACAAACATGATGTCAAAATGATGAAGTATTAACACCTAGAATTCCAAAAATCATATCAAAATTTGGAGATTTAGGATACACTTTAGTGGATCCACATAGGATACCAACTATATCTCACGATGCTGCTGGTAGTGACAAACCTTCAGCACTATGTTGACCATTGTGGGGGAGCACTTCTTTATAAGAGAATATATGGTCTATGTGTCCAGAAGTATTAGAATGAGATAATATATTCTATTATTTGTCACTTAGTTTTTCTTATTTGTGAGAAGGGAGTTGTGGGATCTTTCTAAGGGAGTCACGTAATGTACTAGAGGCTTCTTTGATACAATTGGAATCATAAGAAAATATTGTAGCAGGTACTACATGATTTCATCGAATGAGGTATATATGCCTTCATCCCATTGGTTAATGATTCATTTCTTTATGAGACATGAAAAGGGATTAATTTTTTTTGACCAAATTTATAATGTCTCAACATATATAGGTTATGTGTCCTTGAAGGCCTCAGAGCCCTCGGAAGATGATCAGACGAGGAATGTTACTAGTTGATTTGATCTTCTCCGGGTTGATCTCAATACAACTATATATAGATATGAATCTGAGAAACATACCAAAGGTAACCACAAAATCATACTTCAACATGTTCATTTTTTAATTTTAGGAGAAAAGTGGTCTTAACACCTTCTCAATATCAAGGATATAGTCCTGAAGATAGTTGTATTTTACCATCAAAGTGTCTATGTATCATTCCACTAGAATTACGAGGATCGTCTTGAAGAAGAGGCACATAACATGCTGATAATAGATCCTGAATTGTTAAAATTAAAGGGAATTACATGATAGACGAAGGTGCATTTCATTACTCTGAATATGGTAGACTCCTCATCTATAGGTTCTATATTGATATAACTATATCTAGAATATCCATCAATGAAGGAGAGATCATGAAACCCAGTTTTGGAATAGATCAAGATATCTATCACTAAAAGGGGAAAATCAACCTTCGAGCTGTTAAAGATGAGCTCCCTGATGTCCATATTTAATCTAATATTTCCATTATTCATCCTGTTTGGAGTGATGTCATTCAACCACTAGGGGTACTAATTTTTTTTGATGAATTTGGATTTGATGATATTATCAACATCAATATTGACCATAGCACCATGTGAGAGGTGTATTTTCCTAGGAGACTAATTCAAAACATTGATGAATTACCAGGAGTCTAGGATAATGGATGAAAACCTTAGGTTCTAGTACTAAACTCTCAACATATGTCTTTGAAAAAACATCACAATAATTATTCTGGAAGCCCACATATCATTTCTGTTCATCTACTGGAATGACTTCACGATGTATTGTTGGACATAGATCTGCATCCGTGCTAAGATTCACCTACAATAGATCATCATAATTGGTGGATATTATCTCTTCAAAATGTCATTAATGAATCCCCCAAATACTATTCATTATCTATGTTAGAGGAATCAGTGGGAGGAGGTTTCTAATTTAAGATGACTGATTCAAGAGGGACACTAGTGCTGAATTGGGTGGTATATAAGAAATCCACATTTTGAAACTCGTCCTCTATAGTATCCATGGAAACAATAGCTGTCAACCCAATTCTATTAGGCCTTTGACCACGTGGTACATTGTTGATGTAAAATCACTGGTGGTGGGTCATCATCTGGTAACTCAACCTATCCCTGTAGAATAGATAATTGTGTTATGAAATTGTTTCCATTAGGAAAACATATCGATACACAATATGGGTAGGGGTATATGGGATCACCTGAGACTATAATTTGTATGAATAAAAGGTAATATCTTGATTTTCCATGTACTTGGGGAAACTTCTTCCATTATTCTCATAACCAACAAAGTAGTGTCCCAAGTCTAGAATCATGGCCTTCAACCAGCGAATCAGGATGATGAACGCGTCATCAAAATATATCCACGTGTTAGCTAAAATTTTCATGTTCATTAACTCATTGGTATGAAATTTCATTTCCTTTCTCTTATAGTAATTGGAATCCATGTATCATACTTCACATGAGTTGAATGGAGATGCATCAACATAGAGAATTCTTATTCAATCGTTTATGTAGTACTTGAGGCATTGCTGATACGAAGAGGGAACTACTTCATGAAGATGGATCACAGGCCTACCAAAATGTAAGTTGAAGGTGGTATCCTATGAGACAACCAAGAATTTCTTGTTTGATACCAAGCCCCCAAAATAGTTCTCCAACTAGATTATGAAAAATTGTCACTTCTCGGTCCTGTCATAACCCTGAATCGTTAGGTTAGACGGACAAAGATCTACATCAGTCATTCCCATCCTGCAAAGCATCTAAGTAATTATAAGATTGATCTTGTAATCTGTGTCATATAGAATTTGAGGGACATAAACACCATTGAACTTTCCAGTGATGTATAGTAGGTGTATCTGCCCCTACATGAGAGATCCTTCATCTTATTCTAAGAACAAGATGATGTCTTGGCATTATTCTAACTTGACATCGTCGGCAGAGAAGGTATATGTAGTCGCTACCTCTATTTCAAACACGAATGGGATTTTCAAGGACACTAATAGGGATTCATACATCTCTTATGACAACAATAAAGGACCAATAATCAAAATATTTATAGTAATTATAGTGATATACATAATCTCAGCAAACATTCATGTCAAACACACATTTATATCTGCATAGGGCTTCTCTTAGAATGGAGGAACAATGGGCCCTACTAGTGAAACTGGTGGAACCTAGCTTATGCATGCAATGTGCTTATGCACATTATACAACACACTCAACACCACTACTAGTTTATTGTCAAATTAATGAGGTCTGGACACAACTAGACGTGTATGATCATGATTTGGTCATGGATTTTCTACCAAGTCAAGTTGCACTATTAGCAGTGGTGATGAATATAACAAAACAACATGAGAGCACAATTCATGTTGAGATCTATGTAGAGCTTGTTGTCATGTTTCAATATCATGCCCAAATTATCTTGGGTAACCAACTTAGGTAATTCTAATTTTTTCATATCATCATCTCATTTTATGTTGGCGTCAACTAGATACATCCCAAGGGATTACCTCATACAAATATTCATCAAGAACCATGTAGGGATCCACCAACTAAATGGTATTCATGGAGGAAAATTCCTTATCTTCATCGTAGGATTCTTCCATTGTGGGATGAACTCTGAGATAGATTCACATATCTATATTAATAAAACCAATAAGAGTGTAAAATGGATTCAATGCTGATGGGTGACTTTTCTTTCCATTGCACAATTGGCTCCTAATCTTTATAGACTAGGAAGGTAGTAATGTGGATGAAGAAGTTTAAAATGCTGATGGAGGAGAAAATATAAGAGGATTGGGCCAGCCTAAACCTGCACGAATAATTTCATGGGTATGAGTGACTAATTTCAGAGCCAAATATTTTTCATACTTATGATTTTTGTGACTGGAGAATTTATGCCATTCACTGGAACCTTCACTGTCAGTGTCGCGCTCAATAGAGACACAAATCACTTGTGTCTGGCCTGGCCCAAACTGACTACACCATTATCCCATGGGTTGTAGAGACACCCATTGAGAACATATAATTTCTTGATTTTCTGTCCATGTATCCTATGGTAAGGGTACTGGTTAGGGATATTAGTGAGATCAAACTCATGTGGATTTCTGCACTTCAGAAGCTTTGAGAAACCCTATTACCTAGAACATCATAAATATTTGGGGTCCTATGAATCGATGAAGGAATAGGTCTACTTTCTCTTATCAAAGAGTGGAGATCATGGATCTTATTCCTAATGAGGGGACGGAGGTGGATGAGGAGTTGGAGAAACATTCTCTAACCTAGGTGGAAATTCGTGGAGGGGTGGTGCCTGCTGATTATATGCTGGGTGAAGCTGAGCCGAAAGCTATTTTACTCAGTGAGGTGGCTCTTTCTGAAGTTGTACTGGGAAAGGATTGACCATAAATGTATTTAGAAGAATTTTTAATCATTTCTGTATTGTGGAGGTACTCTCAGTATTGTTGGTTCTTGTTGTAGGAGCTGGGAGAGACAATGGACGTGCCTACATGTCTTTCATCAGGGTTCCTCATGGTTTTGAGACTTATCAAAGAAGTCTCAAAATCCCCATGGGATGTACAGAGTGATGTAGGAAGAAACATGATTAGTCTTATCATTCCCCACACACATAGTCGAATGATTCTCTTGAGTTAATGGAATATCAAACCAATACCTGGGACCCTTATAATGGGAAACAAATTAAGCGACATGGTCATCTAGCAGTTTCTTTCATCTGAAGAGGAATGAAATACTGGTCTTTCATGTGTTCGAATGGAAGTAGTATAGTAACTACCTGTATAGGTATTCCCATGTATCAATGGATCCAATAGGTAACTGGATAGAATAGATGATCCTTGGCCCATCCAATTTCTAAAAAAAATCTCTGATCTTTATTGCCTCTTTCTGCTCTGTAGTTCCCAACATGGGTCCAAACCATTAGATGATGTGTCCCAGAAGCATATATGAGACTCCCATCAAATTAAATGGGTATAAGGTAGTTTTCATGAAATATAGGGGTTCTTTCATTTCATCCACCCATGATGGATATGGTTGCCATCAGGTGGCATCACAATTTATTGTGTCTTGAGGTCTTCAAGATGAGCAGTGAGAGCATATATCAAATCGTCATGGAAAGGATTATGATCGTGAGGAGGATTCCTAACCACAAATGAATTGAAGGGCTCATAAAATATATTCGTAGGACCAAAGACCAATGGAGTGGCTTGTGGAGTGGCATACATAGCATCCTTTGGGGAAACTCGATTCAGATCTGAAGGGGTGTTATCATGTAGGTCGAGAATATTTGGAAATAAAACAGGGTCATTTGACATACATTAATATTTCCACCATACCATGATGAATGAAACTTCCATGATCGATGGGTGGAAGCTAATCATGAAGGATTTGTGGCTTCCCTTACTGCCCTAGAGGAGGAGGAACATGATCCCTCCCAGGATTTCCATAGTCTGGGTACCATTATACCAGGATATCAATAAGGAGATCATCAATTATTATCCTCTGCTCTACAATCATCGGGTGTATGGAATCCTTGGTGGTATCATCCTAGATCTAATGAGTGACATCAGATGTATTATAGGTCTTAGAGGTACTCATTTTCTATTTACCCTTGTTAGTGTCTCGATTGATGGGAAGTGATGAAGAGGACACACCAATACTGAGTGCATGCCTTTGTAGGTGTATGAGGACACCCTCATGTGGGTCAATATAATAATGATACACCCAGGTGATGGGTCCTCTTTTTCGATTATTGTATTAGGGTCCCTCTTCTTGAGTAGACCTAGATCAACCATATTCACTCTGACTGTTCCTAGAGGCATATCCTCAATGTCACCAGGTAGGTGCATCTGTAGCATAATGGGACTGAAGTGGAGAGAAATGTACTACCCCTAGCACTGAATTTTTACATGTGGGGATAAAACTTGAATAGTTCTATAGAGATCCACAAATATATGAATTTATGATTGTTATAGGGTCCGATAATAGATGTGTGACAAAAGGTGCTATGAAATTGACAGAAATTCCAACTCAACCATGTGGCACTGTTGGTCGATGTTAGATAAATTATACCGGATCTTTTTGTAGACAAAATGATGTATGTGATGATGGAAAAACATTACTCAAATAGTTCAACAGACGAACAACATCTCATATTGGGTGATAGACTAAAAAATGTCCATGACGGGAACCAAACAAAGAAAAAGCACCTCCGACAACTGATCAATGAACAGAGTGTCCCAAAAGATTCCATACTCAATATAGGGGTTTGAATATTTATTGTACCAACCATAGACCAATGATGGATGGGGAACTAGTGGCGGTATTTATTTGGAACAGTGGGGTATTGGAATGCTCAGAGGAGAAGCCACTGAGTGGGGTGACTGATCTCCATACACTGGGATATCTCTCAGAGGAATTACCAACCACATTATCATGTACCTATACTATTATGTATTTACCACCACCTAATGGTAGAGAGAAATAGTTTTTGGTTTAGAGTCTTTTAGATACTCATCATCTACTAAACCCCGAAACAATCTCCATGATCATAGGGGTAGGTAGAGAAAAAATATGCTGATGATAAGGATGACTGCACTACAAGACCCCGAGAATGGATCCAAATCAACCTATTCAGGGATGTAGCTATGAATGGATTTGGGAATCTTGTGGATCTAACATCCCATGATGATGAATTTCACCAACTGGTCTCTTGCCCAAAACTCATATGTAGATGATTGGGATGAAGGATCCACCAAGGAAGGACATTCATCTTCAAATTTGTTAATGAAAATTGGATTAATAATGACTTGGTGCTTCGCATATGTTTTACTTTGGTGGTGATGGTTCACCCTTATACACTAGTATGGCTTTTCTAGGCTAGGTGGTTCCACAACATGGGATGTACTCCATGAAGGTTTGTTCTAGAACATGGAGGACCTCCGCTTCAGTTGATTGGGTTATAGGGAGGACCTCCGTATTTTTTGTTGTTGAAGTGGGTATGACCTCCTCTTGCAATTATGCAAGTGTGGAGAGGGCCTCCACACTAGGATTATATGTGGTTAGGACGAATTTAGTTTTGGTCTGAAAAAAATGGGTAGGACCTCCTTATTGGGTGTGAGAGTGGGGAGGTCCTTTTCTTATGTGAGGTAAGGTGTGAGGAGGGCCTTTTCACTAATTGAACTATATATATGGATGACCTATAATATGGGGTGATTTTTTATGAGGAGGACCTTCATACTGGTTACTCTATACATGGAGAAGACCTTTTTAGTTTTGATTATTGGACTAGATATGGCATCCTCTTAAGATAATGGAAACATGGGGAGGACCACCATGATGTTTTCTAATGAAGTGGGGATGACCTCCACTCTCTCTAGCTATGGAATTATGAAGACAAACACGTAGGAAAATAGTAATAGCATAAATAGGAACACCATGCTATATATCAATAAACCGACGAGGGCCTCCACTCTATTTGGTGCAGTAGTAGGGAGGACAACTACTTTATACGGGGATGGAATGTGGGTGAAATTTGTCTTTATGGTCTATGAAATGCGTTGGACCTTTGTGTTAGTTACCATATGAATTGGGAGGACCTCTTGCATGGATTTTGACACGGAGGGGTGGAACTATACTTGGATTGATGCTGAGAACATGGGAAGGACCTCTATTACGAGTATGAGAGCTGGAAGGACCTCCACTCTAGATTTTGATAATATGGGCAGGGCCACCATACTAGATCCCATAAATACATACCATCCTATAATGAATGAAAGTTGCACCAATTACTGAAAGAGTTGACCCAGCATTAATCTGGGCCAACTGAGGTCCCAATTCCTAATGTGTGCTGATGAGTCCCTGCTCTATATTTGAAGGGATCTGATGGAATGCACTGATGGTGGGAGGATCCATGGGAGCTGTAGAAGATGATTCCCTTATATGTTATCCTCGTAATATTACGCTCTATGTTGGGATCTGGTAAATATGGATCATGACCGATAGAGCAGGGATGTAGACCACCTGTTCAACACCCTGAATGACTGGATGATGGTGGCAATGATGAGGCTTGGTAAGAGACCACCTTGGTAGCTCCCAGGATGTAGTTATAGCTAGGACTAATTTGGAATCACCTTCCTTTTTGGAATAGGTATTCGAACAATTGGAATGATCTGGAGAGAGGATATCAACCTAGTTTATTGTTGGATTGAGGATTAGTGGCTCCATGTGTGGCCCGTGGGGGCATATGTGTTAGTGAGGTGTAGAATCTGCCTGGACATGGAGGGTTGTTTCCCACATTGGAATATCTACTTCCAACTTATACAATTATATGTGACTGTTCATCACCCTCCTATGAATGTGCTCTGAGAGTGAGATGTGGAGTTGGATCACAGTAGCTGTATCCATAACTAACGTCATGTAATATGTAGTTTCATGCGTGATTACCATGTCGAAATTTCTCCCGCCCCTTCATTTGTGGGTGGGAGAAAATTGGTTCTCTAAATCTTGGGACCATAAAATCTGGAAGACACATATGATAATATGGATTCAAGGAAATAAATTCCACGTGCCCCAACATTTTCCAATATTCCATTGTAGAAGAGTGACATTCAGGTTGATGATGTTGCAATCCAAAATTGTTAATGTTTAACTACCGAAGTTTCTATAGAGTTCCATGCTGGGACATCTGTTTTCTGAGTGGGACATGACACTAGATATCTGGATCTTATGGAATTCTCATAACTTGATGCCTTGAATGGTACTATTCTCTATATTTAATAGAATAGTTTCATGTAGGGTTCATCATTTCAGTTACAAATGATTTTCCTGGGGTGCATCCACCATTTCTGAAACATTGGTTATGTGGGGGGTGGGAGACTATTGTTACCCCACATTCCAACTTTTCAATGTTGGTAATATTTAATTTCATTAAATAATTATGTTTTATATCTGATCTAAATAGGATATTCGGATATCAATTTCTCTTCATTCGTTTCATTCATATAATTTATCACTCAGTCCCGGTCACCCTCATATCTGAAGTTGTATTTGTAAAACTCAATATCAATGCCATATCATTGTGAATTCTAGTTAATTATGCTAATTTTGTCTATACATTCCAAGGGGTATTAATATGGAAACATTTTTCAGTCAGGGGAGTATTCATGTTGGGCATCATAGGAATGTCTGGATGTTGGAACAATGGTCACCTATATTCTTCCTCATGAGAGGGATAATCATGGGCATGTTACTAGTGGAATCCCATGGAGACCAAGAGGTATTGGAAGCCAAAGGAATATCTTAAAAGGGTTACTTATTAAATCACATTTTTAGCACGAGGTAGATCAATTATTTAGCTGACCGGTTTAACGTCTTGATGAGATGGGAACAGACATATCAGACAACCTAGTAGAGGAGGATCAGAGGGGTATATCCATAAGAGGGAATTTTTGGAAGGATTAAAAAATGGATGGGTTATAATTCCTTTGAAGGTGTACTAGGGTGGTGTGTCCCATAATGTTATGGTGTCACAACATGATCGGTATATCCCCAGGAGGGAGGCACCATGGTTTACCAGTTGGATAGATCAGACCCCCTATGAAAGTGGACCTTGTGTGGCGTGCCCCATGAAGGGAAGGGGTCACAATTTTATGGCATGGTAGAACACCTATATAGGTGGACTGGAGGGGTGAACCCCTAGGAGGATGGAATGAAGGATTATTGTTGGTTGTGAATGAACACCAATTAGGCATCCTATGTACCCTATTTCGACAACATGGATCAAAATACACACAGTTTGACGGCTAGTGTGGGGATTACGTAACATAGAATCCATTCACAAGAGTATTTCACTTGTATGTATTGTGAAAGATTGGGTATGAATAACACATTGGACATTCTCCAGTTCTAATAGAAGAAACAATAATGTATATAGGGCTTACATATATGAAATTTCTTGATGGATGACATGAATTTACCAGGATGTAGTGGCATGGGTAAAACCATGATGATTTATGGAAAATGTGGGCGGAAAGGATTGAATAGATGGGGTGGTTTAAGTGTTGGTCTTCAACAATAGATAGGTTACTTATGTTCCACAGTTAGTTGGGAATAAAATTCAACAATGTTATAAATGGGGAATCAGGGCTCACAGCTGAGGAGGAGTCCCATAAGGTTGTATTGGTGTCATTATCAGTATGAACCTATAATACCATGGGAGTCATGCTCTGTGTGAGAGAATAGAGAATGTAGATAACATGATGGTAGTGATGTGAATAATGCACCAATGAGAGATAAAGTATGAATTACAAATAAAATCTTCCTAAGGAGGATCTCATACAATTTAAGGAGGATCACATTCCACGTTAGTGGTTATTACGCACGAAAGAGGCCAATGGAATCAATGCCCAATAGTAGATAGATGTGAGGGATCTCTGGTTCCCATCCATTATATAATCCATTAGATAATGTGTACATGGAGGAGAAAAGGTGTTACCTCATACATGAAATGTTAGGAGATTACTCGAGGAAGGATTCCTAGGATGATATCATTCCACGTGGATAGTTTCTAATCCATGTAAGGTGGATCTTGTTCTATGTGAGGATAGGTGGTATGACGACCATCCCTTATCACTCATATATGGAGTATCTTGGACATACTATGTATGGTGGGGCTTTTTTTTAATATCATACACTACAGATTATGGTTCTAGGAAGTTTTAGGTCATGTAACACAGAAGTGGGGGACTCCCCACTAACCCCATGGGCTTACACTACTACCACACATAAATATTAAAAAGGGGATAGATTTTTCACCATTAGGGTGAAACGGTGTGGATGAGTGGTAAGTAAATAGGTTTACATTGAAAAAAAAACAATTGAAAAGAAAAAAGCATTAGCATACCTATCCTTAAAAATAAGAGGTGGGAATTTTGGGCAACACATAATGTGATGTAGACCACATGAATGTGTAAAACAAGTCACATAAGGATGTGAAGTATAGTTAGACCAATCATAAATAAGATTTGATGTTTTTGGCAATAAATTGTCATGAAGAGGTATCAACCTAATGGATGAAACATTGTGAGGGGCTGTAGAAGGGTTTCATGATGTAAGGGCCTCACTGAGAGGTACCTTGAGAAGCTCGGTACATTGTAGAGATTTGGGGATTTGTGAAGGTATGTGATTCTTGAAACATGGAAAAATGACATTGAAATGAATTCATGATTTTTTTTAGGATTACATTATAAATGTGAAATTCACCATAAAGACTCAAGTTCACTATAGGAAATTCTTCCTCTTCAAAGGTCATAGGCCATCACAAAAGGAATCCCCGCCATACGTGGAGGTATATATAAACATGGGAAATGTCACATAAATAACTTTTTAATTATTTAATTTCTTTATTTTATTGGAATTGTGTATTCTGGTTGAGGTTTGGGATGAGTTTTATTTTAAAAATATTAAATCTGGAAGTCTCATGTGAGTTTTTCGAATGTGCACGGTTAGAACAATGTTTGGGTAAACCATATGACATTTACCAGGTAACTGTATTGATGCTTTGGGGTCCATGTGTAAGGCAAATGTTTTTCAAAATTATTGGGTAACCATGAAAAGTAATTAGATATGTTTTTTCCATTTGGATAGTGGGGACCACATGATTTGCACCCAATTTGTCACACTGTCCAACCAAATTCTGAGAGCTAACAAGAACCTTAAAAACTCAAAATTCCAAGTTTCCCCTACCATGTTTTAAAACCTATATCAGGAATATTTTCCTTATTCATCCTTGTAAAACTAATGGGTACTCCAAATTCCTCCTCACATGCTCTCATTACATTTTTAAGCTACATGATTATTCAAAGGTAATATTTCATTAGTTTTTGGTCAATTTTATCATCTTCTTCCAATACTCTCTTGATTTCATGGTTCTTCCTTGGTGGGGTTTTATTTTGGTTAAATGATAAATGATGGGGTTGATGTATGGTTTGATTTACATGATGATAGTATGCGTGTATTGTGTCTCGATCTTGGATATTCCTTCTTCTGATGTTTGGTTGTGTTCTCACATTGTTCTGGTTTGTTTTTCAATCCATTACCTTACTTACTATTTCCAATGAGGCTTGTGCATTTTAATATAATATAATTATTTTCTCATCTTGTGGTATGATATCTTGACTTCGTATGGTGTTTTTTGTTGTAAAAAATATTAGTAACTAGTTTTAAAAGATATTTATTAAATATGTTATATAGTTATGAAAATAACATGTTTGATAAACATTCTATTAGTTGTTTAAAATTAAATTGATCACTGATGATCATTTTTTGCCTCAATTACCTTTTTTCATGGTTTTAATTATAATTTGGGTTAGTGGTGAGATTTGGGGGCCAACTACTGTCTTGATAAATTGTGGAAAAATTCTTTGTAAAGGTTCTTTGTATTCAAAAATTCTTATTTAAAATTTTGACATTGTGTGATTTGTTTTGTTAATTTAAGGGAATGTGGTGTTTCTTAAAAATGATTTTGGATGATTTAATGGAAGCTATATGTTTGTGATTGGATATTGTAACATCAATGGGAGCACGAGGTGCACACATGGATGGACATAAAAGCTACAATGATACAAAAGAGAGGCCCCTTTATGTCGAATTGTCTCATTGGTTTCAAAATGGTGTGCGGGTTTTTTTATTTTTAATGTGGTTTTAAATTTTTTCATAAATGATTGGCCCATTTGGAAATTATGAATTATTTTGGTGAATTAATGGCATAAAGGATGGTTTGGAACGTTGTAAAATATTTAATGTTTCAACATGGTTTTGAAATGGGTTGGTAAATTTGTTTGGATGGGAATATTAACGGACTTTTTGGAACATTATAATGATTTGTAAATGAATTTTGTATTTGGGAGT
The DNA here is from genome assembly GCA_963277665.1 of Viscum album. Taxonomy (NCBI): domain Eukaryota; kingdom Viridiplantae; phylum Streptophyta; class Magnoliopsida; order Santalales; family Viscaceae; genus Viscum; species Viscum album. Next base: position 1,079,675,386 of record OY728162.1, on the reverse strand, counting down.
ATAATTACATTGTTGGAATCCTATCATGTTTTTAGAAATGGTATTAAGGATCATGTGATGTGATGGCCCATTTAACTCTTGTGAAAGGATTGATGCACAATGGTCACCCCAGCGGAGGATTTTTTTTATTTGGGTTATTATGTGGGTGGTGTTGGTGTATGCGGTGGGAATGTGTGGTTTCAGTATGTATGATACTACATGCATGTCTGGGCACCCTTACAGCAATTACTATTACCATGTGATTTCCCAGTAATATTTTAGAGGATCTAGTGGTGGTTTCTTTTCAACACCGATTAGACGGTTTGGTTCCCCTTGGATGTTGTAGAGGGAAGGTTGGATAAGTATACAATATTGGAAGTTAGAAAATACAATGAGTTATCGACTATAGAGATGCACCGTATGTTAGTAGGTGAGTCCAATATAAGTATATATTGGGATAACTCTATGTATGTTTATTAAATTCCCAGGTTTTATATCTGTATGTGTGTGTTTATATTCTATTTCACCAAGTTTACTATTAATTATGATTTTATAATTTTAGTATAGTATGGTATTTATTTGTTTAAATTTTTGTTCGAGTTGTGGTTTTAAAATGGTAATCCATTTTGAAAATGGTTAGGTGGTTTCTAATGTTTAGAAAAACTAAAATCCATTTTTTTATTAAAGTGATAAATAAAATTTTTTATATATGTATTCCAAACTAGTGTTTATATACATTATCAGAAATGGAAATGAATGGATTCTATTGTGATTACCAAATAATCTTTATAATCTCACCCTTTAGTTTTTCCACCGGTGTCAGTAGACCCACACAGTTTTGTAGGTGTAGGTTTCTAGTTCCATTGATCATATTTGAAGAAGGGTGTACTCGTGGTTGGTGGTGACCAATAGGTCTTGTAGAGTTGTACTTGGAATGATCTGGTATTAGTTTATTATTTAGATTTGTTTTTATTTTAGTTTTTTATATGTATTAGATTGTATATTTATTAAAGTTCAGTTATTGTTAGTTATTTCATAAGTTTAACATACATTATTTTATCCTAATTTATTAGGAAAAATCAACACCATAGTGATTAATTTGATGTAGGGAAGTAGTTTCTAGATGGTGTGGATCAGAAAGGCCCTTCAGGCCATGTCTCATACATGGTCAGATGATAGTTTGGATGTAATCTGAGTTTGTTTCATGAAATTAGGTATTAGAGGAGTCCCAAGTTATTTATGTTTTTAGGTAGTTGGAGATTAGGAATGTCAAGACATGAGATGTTGGTAGAGGATGGATGTCATGAACCCTTATTCATCCCTATATTTATGTTTTTATGGGTAGTCAAAGTTGTGTGTCTTTTTACATTATTAGGACCAAGGAATGACAATGAAAGAGCGCTGATGTCATTTTTTAATATCAAATTGGGTTGTGGCCCATGTGGAGACCACTTCCATGGTTAAATGTCCTTTTAGTGATTACTTCTTACATGGGGCGTGGCCCATTAAACATGTCTCATTGTTATTAATGGACAACGGTTCCTCATTATGGTAGTTTGGAGTGAGTTATGTTTATATTTAATTTCAGTTTGCGTGTGTGGTATTTTCAAATGAAATTTGGTTTTGAAAAGGAATTGTCTTCTTTAATGTGGTTTATGATTGGAATGAATGGGTTTTAAAAGAGAAGGTGATTCATTATTTTATAATGTTTGGGTTAATGCTTATGTTTTATGAGTAAATTTTTGGTGCGGCCCTTGTTGTACCTAATAGATAGTCACATATTTTGGGTATGTGTTGAAAGTGAATATTCGCACGTTTGAATGGGTGATGTGGGAAAAAGTGGGTGACCACATATGTGAAGGCTCACAGGGTTCCATTGGTGGATATTTTAAATTAAAGGGAGGATTTTTTTTCTAAAATTTATTTTATTGAAAAAATGATTTTGTAAATTTTTATTTCATGAAAATTTTGTTTTCTTTTTGAAAAGTGGCCTCATAAGGAGGATGTTATGATAATCGAAATGAAAATGGTGGTTTTTAAAATTATAATTTTTATTATGCATATGTTTTTTTGGCTTATGAGATTGTTGTTTTGTCTTGAAATTTTATTTGTGTTATTGTTTTGGATTAATGTTGATATTGGTTTCGTGATCATTATGTTGTTTATAATATGCCTCCCTAAAAGGTCCACAATGTTTCTAGTTGGTCTCATCCTAGTTTTGTTTATTATCTATTGTTTCATATATATCATAGTGACAATGGTCTATTAGAGTTAGTGTAATTGCTTGAGGATATTGAGTGTGTCTTCAGATGAATGAAACTCCAAATGTTGTGAGATTGAATCTTATTTTAGGTTTTATTGAGGGTCCGTATTTAGATTAGTGGATTATTATTTCTCCATCATCAGTGAATGTTGGGATTAAATGGAAATTCTTTATGTTTATTTTTATGATGGTTTATACCAAAGGAGGTGGTGAATAAGAAATTAGAAGAGCTCATGAATATTCAGCAAGGCCATTGGGCAGTGAGGTCCTATGTCGACAAATGTAAAGTGTTGGTTTCCATACTTTAAAAGATATCACAACTTTACTACTTGAAGTCCTCTCATTAAATAATGTTCCATTGTCTAGAGATCTAGGAAAAATCCCTCTCCTCCAAGGATAATTATTTTGATAATTTGGTGGATGAAGCATTCATATCTGAGTTGTCTTTTGGTATGACATTAGAGGTAGGTGCTTCTCATGGAGGTTCCCCAATTGGAAAGAACATTGGGCTAGAGGAAACAATTCATGATAATTATCCTTCATTTGTTCTAACTCCCAATTCATCGGAAGATTCACTTGTGTGCCAACAGTGTGGTTGGTTCGAGCATGTAACTAAATCATTTTGTGATCCTCCAAATGCATGCTGTCATTGTTGCAGTTTGGGTCATCTAGATAAGTTTTGCAGGAATAGTTTTCATAATAACCTATCTTGATCAGATGATGTATGTTTTTATATGGGGGTAGTAGATGCTTCAGACATTAGGTCCCAAACCATAGGCCCCAGAGTGAATCTTGTCACATTTAATGGAATGCCAAAGTTTTTGGGGAACCTTGGTCAATCTCATGTATCCCTTTTCAGGGTGGAGAAGATTAATGATTCCTTGTTTTAGATTTTATTCGTTTGTAAGTTAATCATTTCATTATAAAATTGATTTTGACCTATTCCATAAGGATATGATTGGTTAGTATTATCTAAATGTGAGCCTTTAAATTATTTTCATGTTTTTTAATCATTTTTAGTTTTCCAATTATCATGTTTGGAGATTCCTATTCTTGTCATAATTAATGACTGTAGCATATGTTCGATTTTATAGTTTAGTTCAAGTGCTTTTCATGGGTTTCCCCATATTTTAGGGGTTTAAATATTGAGGGGGATATTTTTTGAATTATGGTAATTTTGATGGTTTGTATTGGATCTTTTCTGTGAGTCTCCCATGAGTGTGGGAGGTCCTGGTTCTTGTTGGGAGTTCCCTTGTTCCCACATTGTTCAACCATAGGTGGTGTTATTATGTGTTTTAGTGTTGGTCGTTTTAGACATGTTCATTTCTTAGGGAGATCCCTATCATGTTCTACCAATATTTTACAGTCTATCGTTTCCACATGAAATGGTTTGGGGTGACTTGTGAGTGAAATGTCACCCCAGTTCCATGGTTTCTTCTGATTTTGATATAGCTTAGAATCAATTTTTTTTCATTCGGATGGTTTACATCCATTGGGATGAAAGTGTTTGTGGTGGGGAGAATTATATCACCCTATTCTTTGGAATTATTTTATCTTATTATTTTCTTTGTTTTTGATATTCTGGTTGAGGTTCGGGTTGAGTCCTAGTTTAAGGTTTTATGTTTTGGAAGAAATTGTTGTGTTTTTGGACTTTGAACAGTTAGCACATGGTTTGGGTAAACCATACAGACTTTTCCTGGTAACCATGCCACTAGTTTTGTATTCTTGGAGTAAGGAACATGGGTTGTGTATGTTTTGGAAAACCATATGTCAACTGAGTAAGAGGTTTAATCCATATAAATAGTGGAAACCACATTATTTGTCAAAACGTGTAGCCAAACCATGTAAGCTAAACAAATCAATAAAAATTTAAAATTCAAAGTTGTCCCCTCCAAGTTTTTAATCCTAAATTGTGATTAATTTCCCCTATTCAACCTAGGTTGAACAGGGGTCCTTTAAACTCCTCCCTATAAATCCTTTAATTTCTGAAGCCCTTTAATGTTCCAAAGTATTATTTCATTGATTTTTTTTAAATTTTCTGAACTTATTACCCTCATTGAACTATTATTTCTTCCTTGGCCGGGTTTCATTTTTTCCAGAACCTAATAGATTGTCTGGTGTATAGTTTGATTTTATTTATTTTAGTATGTGACAATTTTGTCTTGGGATTTGATCATTTTTCACCAAATGTTATTTTGTGTTTAAACATCATTAACGTATGTGTCTCTATCCATTTACTTCTGAATCTTTCTATTGATACTTGTGGGTTTTTAAACAATATATTATTGTGTTTCACATGATTGTGAAATGATTTCATGGACTGTTATAAAATTAATGGATATGGTTTTAAGACGGTTTCTATAAACATGTTTTATAGTTATCCACATAAGTTATCTAATATATTGTATATTAGTATCTTAAAATTAAATTGAAACCATTTCGTGATTCTTGTACATAGGTAAATATCATGGCATGGTATTAATTAAAAATTGGGCATGTTTTTTGATTTTGGACCCTCATTATGGCCTGATAAATTATGATAAAATTATTTATAATGGATCCTTCGGTTTTTAAATTCATAATGCTTATTTTTAACTTCTGTGACGTGTTGTGTTTGTTTAAGGGAAAGTGTAATTTTTTAAAAATGATTATTGGATGATTCCACAGACACTATAAGTGTGTAAATGGATTTTGGAACATCTATGGTTAAACGGGTTGCATGCAAGGATGGGCATAAAAGTGGTGATGACACTTAAGAGTGATACCCTTTTTCTCCAAATGTCTCATTGAATTATAAATGGTTTTATGGTTCTCTTTGTGATTTTAATAGAATATTAAAATTTTTAATTAAATTTTTCATATGTTTCCAATTGATACATGTTTTGGAGAATTTATATAATACAATTATATTTTGTACATTTCACAAAGTTGCATGTTTCACAGTAGTTTGGAAATGGTTTTTTAAATTTGTTTGGATTGATATATTAATGGAAAAGTGGGAAAATTATAATGTTTTGGCAATGAGATGTGGATTTTTGAGTACAACGACTTGGATGAAATATTAGCAAGGTTTTAGAAATTTTTTGAATGATCATGTGATGTGAAAACCCTGTTGGCACTTGTGAAAGTGTTTTTATGAAATGGGTACCCCTATGTAGGATTCCCAGATATGGGATATCCTGTGTGTGGCGTTGGTGTTTGGTGTAGGAAAGTGAAGTGTTACCAAGTAAGGTGAGTAATGCATGTGAGGGCCTCCTCCATTCACCATGTATTATTTACATTCATTTCCTCGGTGTCTTTTAGAGGATAGAGTGATGGTTTATTATCAAACCCGATTAAATTTTTTTTGTACCAAAGTGGATGTTTTAGAGGCCAGGTGGGATTGCGATACATGATTGGAAGTTATAATATCTATTGAGTTATTAACTATAGAGGTGAACCATATTCTGGAAGGTGAGTATGATCTATGTACATCCATGTACCGCTCTAGGGATGTTTAGGAAATGCCCATGGTAGCTATCCGTTTATGCTTGTTTATATTCTGTTCCATTTGATTTCCTATTTACAATGCTTGATTATTTTCGGTATTTCTTGGTATTTAATTTTTTTTTTATTGGTTTAGGTTTTTGTTTTAAAATGATAATTCATTTAAAAAATGGGAATGTGGTATGTACTTTTTGAAAATGGGAGTACTATGTTTTTTATTAATGGGTTAAAAACCTATTTTTATATATATATTACAAACATGAATTTATTGATTGTATTGGGGAAGGAAATGCATGAATTCTTTGTTGATTTCATACTTCACACAACAATAACATACCATACCTGTGATACTCAGCATTTGTAGAATAGAAATAGTTTTCATGTGACGGTTTCTGGTTCAGTTTTTTGCAATTGGAGCAGGTTTCTACTGTGGTTGGTGGTGACCAAGAGGCCATATTGAGATCTTATTGTCACAGTACAATTTTAGTTTTTTATTCATTTGTTTTTTTATTTTAGTTATTTAATCTTAACTAGATTATATATTTATTATCATTAATTTATTACTAGTTATTCTTATAGTATAGATTGATTTATTTGATAATAGTTAATGGTGAAAATCGTTCCCAAAGTTATTAAATTGATAACCAACACTAGTTTGTATCTCATGGGGACTAGGAATTACCTTCTATCCATGTCTTGGACCAGGTCAGATGTTGTTTTGGACAACATCCCACATTTGTTCATGACAGGAAATGGGGTTATTCAGTGCTCAAATACCTTGAATGTCTCATTTTCCATTGGGATCATAGTTCTAGGGTGCAATGTGAATCAAGAATTCGGGATCCAAAATGATGGGGTAGCCATCCCTTCAAGGAAGAATGAGCATGTTATATTTTTGAAAATGGGAATTTTGATGCATGAAAATATGCCACAAAGCATAGATGGGCCCCATGAATGTCATCATATTAGTCCGATTCATGGATTCATCCATCAATACGTTAGCATGGTTTCATGGTTATGTTTGACCCATAGAGCGTTCCATCATGTCCTAGAATTCTCACAGAGTGTAAGAGGTCTCCACAAAATGAAATCATGAAACATACCCATAAGATTTTTTTGGGGCCATTTTGCCTTGGATTTTACTCCTCATGGATACAACCACATCTACTTATCCCAAGGAATGTATTTTGACACCAACAATAATAATTTACATTATTTAGTTAATAACTAAAAATTTTAAATCAATTATGATGATAAAAAATATTATTTCTCTTTTAAGTTTTTTATTATATAACATAGCCTATGTTTATATTTATGTTAAAAATTGAATGATAAAAAACATTGACAATGGAATTTTTATCATTATTTAAAATAATATAATATAATCGTCCAAAATAACCGAAAATGAATAAATTATTATATATAAGAATATTGGATTTGTATGGGTGAAACAAGTACCTCTAATTAATATAAATCATGTGTTAAAATCCTTTAAAAATTCTTATCATATTATTTTTATGCAGAATTATAATATTTACACTTATAGTGGTGATAATTGTTTACTATGGTTAAAACTCGTAATTCCCTAAAACAAAAGGGGTATATTTATAAAAATTCGCCTAATGATTCGAAATATGGAATCCATTTTTTAGGATTCAGTTTCTAGAAATGTGATAAATTATTTTAAATTCAATTAACAATATTCAATGAAAATTAGTTTTTCATAAAAATGCATTTTCTGTTTGAAAATATTTTTATAAAAAATTCAATCATAAAATTGATTAAAATGAACTTAATTGAATTTATAATAATATAATATGACAAATATAAATTTTAAATCACATCAAAACATTATTTAATTTTTTAAATGGTTGGAGAAAAAGTATGGTGTTCAACAACAAATGATATTTTTCACTATTCAATGAAAAATCAGTCATTTTAGAATAATCTGAAAATTTCACCCTCTGATAAATTTGTTTTTTGATCTAAAAATATTAGATAATTATTATGAAATAAAATTTAGATTTTATTCTAAAATTTAATTAAATATTTTCTAAAAAATGAAATAAAATTCATTTTTGGAGAAAACATATATTTAAAGAATAATAGAACATTAATAACAATACGGTACTTCTTATCTAATAATTAATCAATGAATTTTCATTTATTAACTCATTTATATATATTTCATAATTTGGGTAATACTATTTCTACAAGCTAATTCAATGGCTTAGAGATAAATACCAAATTAAATAATTATATTTTATAGTATAATGTGGTTTTATAAACACATAGTTACGTATCCAATATACTATAGATCATAATAATACTTTAAATTATGATGATATTAAATTCCATCCCCCTTAAATAAAAAGGGCCATAACAATTTTGCATTTTCACCAATTTTTTAACCCTTATTGAAATCCCACATCATATAGAGGGATTAAAAATATATCCTCTTAAAAATTTGGAATTTGAACTATGATGGTCATTTGAAATAACCCAAAACAGGTTCTCAAACATGAGAAAACTAGTTGTAAATTATTATATAGTCATAGAAGAGAAAAATAATTATCAAAAACTGATATAGAGTTATATAGAACATAGATAATAGAATTTTAATTACCACAAACTCATAATTATATGAAGGGTGAAGAGGCCATTGATTCATCCGTAATAAAATTAAGAGTATAACATTTTCATTCATGACACTTCTTATAATTTTGATGGAATATTTTACCATATGGACTAAGAATACTTATTAATATACATCATTATATTTTCATACTTCTATTATTTTTCATTATAATATCATTATTTTCTCCAAATAATTAATTTTTAATATGAAATTATCATTCTTAATGGACAAAAAATAACTGTTATAGTATAATAAAAATCATTAATGAATTAAAATCTATTCAACATTACTTTACTAAAATTAAAATTATTAGAACATAGTTTCAAATATGGATAAATATTATAAATTTATCTGTAAAACTTCAATAATAATCCATAAAGATCAACTTAATCAATCCCATAAAGGAATAGTCCTTTTTCTCAAATAACCTCAATAATCCCAACATTAAGTTATTTTTTATCATCAAAGGTAATATCATTCCACAAAAAATAAATTTTTTCATCCCAAATAACCTTTTTTGTAAAATCCTATGATAAGACTATGGGTTAATTATACCATAATCTAATGAAATATATCTCAAAATATCATTAATCATCTGAAATCCTTAAATTAAAATATAATATATCCTAAAATATGTTTCCAAAAATAAACATAATATATATCCATCAAATAATTTAAATAAAAAAAATTTCATACTAATAGGTACATGACATAGGCTAGTGGTAGGTACTGCACACAGTTTACAAATTGAATATGGGTCGAGGCCCTACAACTTTGAATGATGTGATGGGTTGTCTCCCAGTATACAAGTTGTCCTTTTTAAAAAATAAATAATTTTGAAATCATCTGATAACATTCCCAGAAAAATCATGAACATCCTAAAAATACAACTAATCATAAAATCAATTTATAACCACTTTTTTTTCATAAATATTTTATTCACAAAATAAAATATTTTCAATTGACTGTTATTTCCTTAACCTCCAAGATCATATTGACCCTAATAGTTATAAATAAAATTAATCTTATGACAACATAATTTAATATCATTATTACTGAAATTAAATTTTCCCTAAATCATTTAAAAACCCAAAATATTTTATTACAATAAATGTCTCCCAAATTACCCTTCATCACGTGAATCTTTATTCACATAAACACTCATAATGAGAATCTATGCCTAAAAAATTATGATCCAACATAATATTATTAAATCAAACCACATTTGATTAATCCATTATCAGTATGGAATATCATAGGGGTTTATATGTTTTATTCTCTCATTAAGTATAGTAGTTTATATTGGAAATGTGAATTAACCCATGAATATCCCCTTTGAGTGTAAAAAATTGATTTTAGTAAGGCCACACTCACCGTGAACCAAAAAGATAGATATGATATACTCGACCAACTATTTTTAGGGTTATTTCCCCAACATGTATATGTTCCAAAACCTCATCAACTTTTTAGTACATAGATAAGGTCATTTTTATAGGAAAAATAATAATATGTAACTTAAAAAATTGGAATGTTATCTTCAACATTTACATATCCTCAAATTCAACCACATGGTAATGTTGACTAATAATTGTATTCTCAATTCTATTTATGATGTTTCTGACTAAAATATATATGATACAAACTATAACAACCCCAAATATAGTATCCTTGATCTTATTTCTATTTTATTACATTTGAATAAATATAATGGATCTAATCTGAAATGAGCAATCAATTTCATAGTCTTTAATAAAAAAATAAATACATGATTCCCATATTACAATAGAAACATTAAATTCATTGTATAAAGACATTCTTGAATATTTTAAAATATTAATAATATCATTCTTCATATCCTAGGGAAATGAAAAAAAATTAAGGGTAAGTCGGACTCCCAGTAAGAGTAAGACACAATGAATGCTGATATGAATCAATAAGAAATCATCAATATGGATATGTAAATAATAGAAAACACATTCCATTTAATAAATAACATTAGAATGATATTAATCCATGTATAATTTCAATACAATAGTCTCTTGGATAATAATTACTGAATTCTCAATTAATAAAATGAATAGTATTATAAATCATGATTTCAAACATCTTGACATCTATACCATCAAAACCATCTTCCTAGGAACCTTAATTGATAGGTAAGTATACACTAAAAAGAAATTTAATGATGAAATGTTAATTTTTTCCATGATTCATTTCAATTAATTGATGGGATGCATAATTAATGTCTACAGCTGAGACTATATTCCCAATGTATTCCCCATACGTTTACTGATCAACTTATATCCATAACCAATATTCTTTTTCAAGAAATTTCCATATCAATTAAATAATACAGTTGATGAATACCATCCTAGTATATCATAAAACATTGAAAGTAAAAACACTTACATTGAAATGGTATATGGTTTATAAAATAAGAATACAAATTATAAAAAAATTATTATTTTTTGTCAATGTAATTTGTAATGATAACAAGAATGTGAATGTTTCATGTCACATTTGTAGTTTCATTTTGAGGATATTCTTTATTTTTGTATTATATTTGTCAATTTACTTTTGTTAGACATTTTTTTGTTGAAAAAATTGCGGTTTTTCAGACAAAAAAAAGGTGGTGAAAAGTTGGTGTAAAGTTTGTAGAAACTATGCTCCAACCTAGAAGAGATCGTGCACCACAAATAGTGGCACTATCAAGGCCGCAAGACCTGCTACACCTTTGTGTGGGTTAACTATGAACCCAGATTATTAGGTTTGTTTCTAGTGAAAGACCAATTGCACGATCATGCTCCCTCCCCCAGACAATCATGAAACCACTTTCTCTCTTCAATAAAGGTGACACATGGTTGGCGTCCTGTTTGGAAATTTTCTGGGATACCCAGAAATGGGGTTATGGCAGGACATTCATTCCCAAGTATTCTTGTTTATGTTAAAGACATATGCTAAGGTGGTTGATTGAGACATGATGGTAGAAATTGATTAGAGTGGAAAGTCTTGTTTTCATATGGATGTTTTAGTAGTAGGATATGGAAGTGTGGTTCGTTTGAAAATAAGAGGATGCATGATGAGAAAGAGAAGAAGGGTGGTGGTAGATCTTTCTAAACATCCTGAATCTATTCATAAGTAGTGTCAGATGTTGGGTCAATCACATTTCATTAGTGTGAATGCGTACCTAAAATGTGATTAACATTTTCGGCCACACGATGTTCTTTCAATAAGTGTAGACTTATGGTAATCCTATAGAAATTTTGGTGTTTTACATGCACTTACCAAGGAGGTTTGTGTTCTACAGTATCCTGGGGATGATGACCTAGTCAGAACCATCCATGAAAATGAGTTCATGGTTTTGTGGTAATAGTGGTAGGGATATATCTTAATATAGGTAGTCAATTTAAGGTAGAGATGTTTGCTTTTGGTCATCCTCATACCTTGGATGGGATGAGGTACCTTCATGGTATAGATCAAGCACAAGTGGAATTTAATGTAGGACCAAACACAATTCATGGTACTAATTTTATTTAATAATCCATAGTTTTTTCCTTATTTGATATTGACTCTTCTTTATTATGTTATATTTTATCATATTGTGGTTTTTTATTGAAATCTCCAACTGAGCTCATGCTGTATAAAATTGATTTGGTGATTCCTCTTAGTTAGAAGAGAGTGTTGGGTTTGAGATTTCCATCATTTCCTAACACCCTTTGTGTTGGGGGAGGGGGGGTTGGAATGGAATTTTGGGTTTTGGAAATGTGTCTATTTTTTGTGAACCTTGGTATGGATTATGTGGTCCATTTCCATGTGAACAATGATTTCTATCATTGGTGAGTGAGTATTGTGGAACATGGTGGAACTCCCTCCCATGTAAGTGTAGCTCCCTCGAAATAAACGCCCACCGTTTAGCTCGCCATCATGAGGAGGAGGAGGCTCGGGTGAAACTCCTTCTTCATCCTTGATCCCCCTATGAAGATAGGGGACTCCAGAACATCTTGGATGATTAGAGTACTCCCTTGGGTCTTTAAAATAATAGAGCTTTACCTCCTGGTCTAACGTACAAATGAGGAGCCCAAGGTGTCCTTTTATAGAAAATGTGGGAGGTGGTTTTGGACACACAGAATTACTAAAACTGATTGGCACATTGTTTTATCCTACCAGACAGTCTTAAAACGTTTTGTAGAAAACTAAAACATTGTATCCCCACGACTATACTATCTCCACCAAATGTATCGAATCATTTCAACAAGTGGAGCGTGATATATGGATAGATCACAGCACACAACTTTTGACCTCGAGCAGACTGGGTGTGCTGGACAGATCAGGTCGAATGGGATCCTTAATGGCCAAATATGTCTTGGGTTATTAAATGAATGTTGTATCCCAATGAGTTTTTGATAATCTCACAAAATATCATTCCATTTGGATGCACGGTGGATTATCAGCACGAATTTTAGTCCACTGAACTTCTTGGATCATGTACAGTTTGGCCCATTTTTCACGGACTTCATCATGAACCCTCCAAATCACCGCCATCTACATTGTATCCCGATGTTCTTTCAATAAGTGTAGACTTATGGTAATCCTATAGAAATTTTGGTGTTTTACATGCACTTACCAAGGAGGTTTGTGTTCTACAGTATCCTGGGGATGATGACCTAGTCAGAACCATCCATGAAAATGAGTTCATGGTTTTGTGGTAATAGTGGTAGGGATATATCTTAATATAGGTAGTCAATTTAAGGTAGAGATGTTTGCTTTTGGTCATCCTCATACCTTGGATGGGATGAGGTACCTTCATGGTATAGATCAAGCACAAGTGGAATTTAATGTAGGACCAAACACATTTCATGGTACTAATTTTATTTAATAATCCATAGTTTTTTCCTTATTTGATATTGACTCTTCTTTATTATGTTATATTTTATCATATTGTGGTTTTTTATTGAAATCTCCAACTGAGCTCATGCTGTATAAAATTGATTTGGTGATTCCTCTTAGTTAGAAGAGAGTGTTGGGTTTGAGATTTCCATCATTTCCTAACACCCTTTGTGTTGGGGGAGGGGGGGTTGGAATGGAATTTTGGGTTTTGGAAATGTGTCTATTTTTTGTGAACCTTGGTATGGATTATGTGGTCCATTTCCATGTGAACAATGATTTCTATCATTGGTGAGTGAGTATTGTGGAACATGGTGGAACTCCCTCCCATGTAAGTGTAGCTCCCTCGAAATAAACGCCCACCGTTTAGCTCGCCATCGTGAGGAGGAGGAGGCTCGGGTGAAACTCCTTCTTCATCCTTGATCCCCCTATGAAGATAGGGGACTCCAGAACATCTTGGATGATTAGAGTACTCCCTTGGGTCTTTAAAATAATAGAGCTTTGCCTCCTGGTCTAACGTACAAATGAGGATCCCAAGGTGTCCTTTTATAGAAAATGTGGGAGGTGGTTTTGGACACACAGAATTACTAAAACTGATTGGCACATTGTTTTATCCTACCAGACAGTCTTAAAACGTTTTGTAGAAAACTAAAACGTTGTATCCCCACGACTATACTATCTCCACCAAATGTATCGAATCATTTCAACAAGTGGAGCGTGATATATGGATAGATCACAGCACACAACTTTTGACCTCGAGCAGACTGGGTGTGCTGGACAGATCAGGTCGAATGGGATCCTTAATGGCCAAATATGTCTTGGGTTATTAAATGAATGTTGTATCCCAAAGAGTTTTTGATAATCTCACAAAATATCATTCCATTTGGATGCACGGTGGATTATCAGCACGAATTTTAGTCCACTGAACTTCTTGGATCATGTACAGTTTGGCCCATTTTTCACGGACTTCATCATGAACCCTCCAAATCACCGCCATCTACATTGTAATTTTCAAAACAATTATCATTGAATTATTTAACAGTGATAAACAAAAAATTATTTATTCAAACATGAAATACAATTTCATAATATTTTTATAATTTTTAATATAAAATATGTTTAGCACAATGGTTTAAGAGTGAAAATGAAACAGTGAATCATGGTATGATCACACCCCCACACCTAAACATTTTCACTCCTAGGATAATTCACATTTCTAAAAATTATTCATGTAGATATTCCCAACTTCATGAAGATTTAACATTCTTTATAAATTAATTTTTGATAGAATTATGATCAAAGCACAAATTACACCGAGGAGTTATTCTCAGTGATCATGGAAAAAGTCGTCGCAAAAATTGTATCCAAATGAAATTCGAAGAAACTAATGATACCAATCAAAGAAAATAATTCAAAATTTAATAATGTCACCAATTCTCCACGTGTGTGTCTGACAACCATTTCACTCTATTCATTCTACTTTCTATTAAATAAATATATGTTATTTTAAAATTAGTCAACTGACTTGATTCTTTCCACCGAACCTGCCCTACATCCTTTTCAATCAAATTCCAAGTCCCACTCAATTAAGCATTCCCAGAAGTCAATCCTAAAGCTCCCGAACTAGATATCCCCATATGATGTACATTTCATCACTCCCTCAATAGTTATTTTTTTTATCCAAATTTTCACTTGGAAGAAATATCACACTCTTATCTCAACCCATGATTGATGTCCTCATGACACTAATTGTAATAGTTATAATGACAACAAAAGTTGAGAAAGGGTGGGTTTTGACCTACCCAAAATACAACCCCATTTTTTTGTTTTTTTAGGGCGTACAACATTCGGATAACAGGTACACATGCATAGGTCAATCTGGTATAGTAATGAAATAGATCGAATAAGGAACGAACGTTTGTAAAGATCATTTGGAATGTAGTGAAAATTTAACCTAAATTATATTTAACTTCAATAAAGTAAGAAATATTCACACTTCATGGTTGGGTGAAAAAAATTGTGGAGATATTAAATGACACAATTTTCCCTTAAACTATTCAAAAAAGGGTACCACTCTTCTCAATGGCTTCAAAATGATACAATCATTCATATCATCGAACAATAACCAATTTTCAAGAGAAATTCACACCTCAATGTTAAATTCATGCAAAAATGCATATTTCATCAGAATTTTTTTGAATGTTAAAGCAACATGAAAATGGAAATTCCTCATGTATTTTCAATAAATTCAATGATAAAATAGGCATCATTTTCCATGATAAATTAGGAACAAAAAATTATCATTTTAGCACAAAAGTGATGGGGGTAAATAGGGGGGAAAGTGATAATTCCATGCAACAAGCGAAAAAGAGAACAAAGAAAAGAGACAATGAAAAATTCCTAAAAAATATAGGGATGTACCCACGAGGGAGGGGGAAGTGACACTACCATGCAACAAGTGAAAATGAGAAGAAGAAGGAAAGATAATAACAAATTCCTAACTAACCCAGGAATTTACCCATCACCCCACACCTAGAGAATGCAGTGTCCTCACTGTAATAAAAGAGACTATGGGAAGGAAGGATAAAACCTGGTGAGTGTTATTCATAGACCACTTCATGAACATGGAGTTCCTCCATTGGGGACTCTGGAATGGCTTTATGGAAGTGCTTCAACCGCTGCCCGTTGAAAGTGAAGGTTTTCTTGGTGTCTTTATTTTGAACCTGGAAAACACAGAATAGAGATACATTAGTAACAATGTAAGGTCCAAACCAACGGGAAAGACGCTTACCAGGGTACAACATCAGCCTTGAATTTTAGAGGAGGACCTTCTTCCCAATGTGGAATTGATGATGAAGGATGAGATGGTCGTGGACAGCCTTGGTTTTCTTTTTATAAATCTGGGAGTTCTCATATGAATCTCTTCTCATTTCCTCCAACTCCCGAATCTGCAACTTCCTTTGAATACCTACACCAGAATGATTAGAATGGCATTTTTTAATGTCCCAGTAGGCCCGATGCTCTACCTCAACAGGGAGGTGACAACTCTTCCCAAAAACTAGCCGATATGGTGACACGCCAATTAGAGTTTTGAATGCAGTAAGGTAAGCCCATAATGAATCATCGAGTCTAAGACTCCAGTCATTTCTGTTTGGATGAACCGTTTTCTCATGAATCCGTTTTACTGCTCTATTTGACACTTTGGCTTGACAATTTGTTTGTGGGTGATAAGAAGAAGACAATCGATTCCCAACCCCATACCTGCGCAAAAAAGATTGCATTGTCCAGTTGCAGAAATGAGAACCCTGATCACTGATGATAAACCTAGGTAATCCAAACCTACAGAATATTTGGGTTCTCCAAAATTCCACAACTGTCTTCGAATCATCTGTCCTCGTGGCTCATTCCTCTACCCACTATGAAAAATAATCCACTACCAGAAGAATGCAATGGTTCCCAAATGAATTGGGGAATGGTCCCATAATGTCAATGCCCCAATCATAAAAAATGTCATATAAGAGCAAGGTTTGTTGAGTCATCTCCTTTCTTTTAGAGACATTCCCCATTCTTTGACAATGAGGACAAGATTTACAGAATTCATGGGCATCCCTAAACAATGTGGGCCAAAGTGACCAGAATCTAAAACCTTGTGTCAGTCCGTTGGGGACAAAAGTGGCCCCCACAAGAAAGTGTGTGGCAGAACCTAAGGACATACTAAAACTCACTATCGGGAACACAAATGCCTAATAATTTGATCACTACATGTGCACAATAGGTAGGGGTCGTCCCAAATATACCAACGAGACTCATGTTTTATACGTTCAGCCTGGTTTCTGGTGAAATCAGCAGGAATACAAGACGCTGCCAAATAATTTACAATTTCAGCATACCAAGGAATACCATCTTGCACTCGGTACAATTGCTCATCAGGAAACAATTCATTTAAGGGAATACAGGGGGATGAGTCAATGTCCGTGGATGGGAAAATCCTACTGATATGGTCAGCAACCACATTCTCTGCTCCTTTTTTATCCCTATTTTCTAGATCAAATTCTGGAAGGAGGAGCATCCAGCGAATGAGATGTGGTTTGGCTTCTGGGTTTTTAGTGAGATACCGGAGGGCTTCATGGTCTGAGAACACTTGTACCATACAAGGTATGACCTGAATTTATCCAAGGCAAACACAATGACAATATATTCTTTTTCAGTTGTGCTATAGTTTCCATGGCAGGGTCCAGAGTACGTGAGGCATAAGTTATGACATGTGGAGCTAGGTTGACCCTTTGTGATAAGACTGCCCCAACTGCATAGTTAGAGGCACCACACATGAGCTCAAATGGTAAATCCCCCCAAGGTGGTTGGATTATCGGGGGTGATGTGAGACTCCATTTTAAATTATTGAAAGCTTCCAGACATTTTTTATAAAAAAAAATTCTTTTCATTTTTAGAGTAATCAGGAGAGGGGGAGTGCAGTTTTACTAATGTCACGAATGAAACGAAAATAAAATCCATCATGACCTAGGAAAGACCGCACATCCCGAACATTTTTAGGGAATGGTAGGGAGGAAATAATATCTACTATTGATTTGTCCACTTGGATACCTTCCCCAGAAATGAAATTTCCCAAAACAATGCCTTGTCGCACCATGAAATGACATTTCTCATAATTAAATACGAGATTATTTTCAATACAACAACGTTGGACAAAATCAAGACTACCCAAACATTCATCAAAAGAGGATCCATAAACAGTAAAATCATCCATAAAAACATCCATGACATTCTCCAGGTAATCTGAAAAAATCCTAACCATACATCATTGGAATGTACCTGGAGCATTGCACAAACCAAATGGCATTCTTCTATAAGCAAATGTACCAAAGGGGCAAGTAAAGGATGTCTTTTCCTGATCCTCAGGGGAAATATGGATCTAAAAGTATCTAGAATACCCATCATGGAAATCGTAATGGGACTTCCCTACTAGCCTCTATATCATGTGGTCAATGAATGACAATGGAAAATGGTTTTTCCTAGTGTGTTGAGTTAGTCGGTGATAGTCTATACAGACACGCCAACTATTATGTACACGAGTTGGAACCAATTCATTGTTTCCATTTTTAACTACAGTAAGGCCAGTTTTTTTATGAACAACTTTAAAGGGACTGACCCATTGGCTGTCAGAGATAGGGTAAATGATTCCAGCAGCCAAAATTCTTTTTTTACTTCTTTTTTAACAACATAAAGTAGGTTTGGGTTCAGTCGACGTTGTGACTGCCTCACTGGTTTAGCCTCATAATTTAATAAAATATGATGTGTACAAATTGATGGGCTAATGCCAGGAATGTTAGCAAGTTTCCCTCCCAAAGCGTTTTTATACTTCCTTAAAAGATCAAGCAGTCACAATTCATGCTTAGGAGGGAGTGAACTAGCAATGATGACGGGCAACTTGTTTCCATTCTCAAGATATGATAATTTTAAATCTTGAGGTAGTTGTTTCAGTTCCAATTCTGGGGGATTTTGGATTGACGAAAGTGTGTGTGAAAGTGAGAAGTCACTGATCTCATCTATTGGCACAATGGTAACATCCTCAGATGAGGAATGAACTTTTACAAGCTTAGAAGTATCATCGATGGTCATGTGATCCTCTTTGTTCAAGAAATCAACAATTCACAAACATACATGACATTTCTCTAGACCGCTACAACAATCAATGCATGATTCATTACTTAACATTTCAATAAATGAAGAAAACTAAGAAAGGGGATCAGGTGAATGAAAATAAGTTGTTTCAGGGGAAGGGAGAACATCAATTGAATTGATAGAGAGAGATGAGTGTTCTTCTGAGGGGTGCTTCATGGAATCAAGGATATTGAAGTGGAAAGTATTACCACTAAACTCCATAGATAATGTACCATTATAGAAATTAATTATGGTTTTGGAGGTTTTCAAGAATGTTCTCCCCAATATAATTGGGGCATGTCCATTCATCGTATCATCTTCCATTTTAAGCACGTAAAAATTAGAAGGGAAAATTAAATTTTGCACCCTCACAAGAACATCCTCTAACACACCAGAGGGGTGTGTTGTACTCCAATTTTCTAGCTGAACGTCAATACCAGTGGGCATCAGTTCACTGAACTGCAATGAAGAGTAAATAGAGTGAGGCATCACATTAATAGAAACACCCAAATCAAGCATAGCGTTGGAACATGAATACTCCCCTATGGTGCCCGGAATCGAGAATGTCCCAAAATCATTGCACATGGTAGGAAGTGATGGATCTATCAATGCTGAAACATTCCTCCGTAGGCTCACCTTCTCATCACCACGAAGCCTCCTTCGGTGTGTACACATCTCCTTCAGAAACTTGTCGTATCTTGGAATTTCCTTCCCAACATCAATCAAAGGAATGTTAACCTGTAATTTCTTGAAATATTCCAAGATTTCATTATCATGTTCGGTTTCTTTTTGGTTCCTAGGTTGGGAAGCCCTTTGAGGAAATGGAAGAGGAATGGTTGGGATAGGTGGCTCATCAACAGCCACAATCATTCCTTTGGAAGGGATTCTCTTAGGAAAAGGGTTTTCTTCTCTTAGACCATTTTCAGTAGTTGGGATGGTGGTTTCCATTGGATGGGAGGACTCTAATGGAGGGGTCATTTGGATTTTGAGTTTTGTCCAACTCTTAAGGTTTGTGTCACTAACATTTCCTTTATCCCTAGGGTTTACTACTGGTTGAGATGGTAGATTACCCGACCCATGACTTTGGATTTCCCCTATCGAGTAGGCAAGTTGGCCTAGTTGGGTCTTTAGGACTTGTATGGTTGCTTGGGTGGTTTGATGGAATTGGATATTAATGGCAGCCATTTTCTTCATCATATCTTCTAGGCAAGGCTTGGTTTTTGGAGGGGGTGGTTGGAATGGCCTTTGGGGTGGTTGAGGATTTCTGGATGGTGGTGGATGACTACTCTGACCCTGTTGGATCCATTGCTATTGATGTTGGTTTGAATACCGCTTTTTCTTATAGGCTTGGTTTTCCTTCCACCCTTGGTTAGATGGATAGTATGGTTCTTTCCTAAAGGGTTGGTTGAAGGGGCGTCCTAGAAATATTTCCTCACAACTCTCAGAAGTTTCTCTCAATTGAGTACATTGGTCAGAATAGTGGGTGTTAGAGGAGAAGCTTCCACAATGGATGGGAGGAGGAGATTGAGATTTCCCTTGGGAGTGAGCAAGTTGTTTTAGAAGGGTACATTCCCCTTCAAACATTGTGTCCACCTTCTTCTCAAACTCAACACATTTCACCTCATGGACACCTCGAATGGGAACACTGGACCGTGTACCGAATTTTTGAGTGTTATGTGCCATGTTCTCAATGAGGGTTCTTGCAGCAATTGGGGTCTTATCTACGAATGCACCACCTACAGTAGCATAAATCATATTTCGATCAATAGGAATCAAACCATCATAAAAATATTGAATTAAAAGTTGATCACTCAGTTGGTGGTGTGGGAAACATGAACATAACCTTTTAATGTGTTCCCAATATGCATGTAATGTTTCCCCTTGAGATTGTCTTATATCACATATTCCTTTCCTTATAGTTGCAGTTTGAGAGGATGGGATGTATTTTTCATGAAAAAGGCATTTCATGTCTGTCCAGCCCCTAATTGTTGAATTGACATAGTATAACCAATCTTTTGAAGTGTCTTTTAAGGTTGAACACACAATATGAAATTCTATTATGTTCTAATGAAGGTCTTCTCCACGCAATCCATGAAATCATGGAAATAAATGGATTATACCAGATTTTAGTTCAAAATTAGGTGCCTCGCCTTTAATTTGAATGTAAGTGGGTTGGATATCAACATCAGGCGAGGTTAATTATATTAATGATCAATTATTTTCATCCATGTTATTTATGATTATTTCAATTTCTAATTTGGTTTCAGAAGAAGATGGGTTTAGAAGAGTCTCGAGTGGTGAGTCCTCCTTCAAAAGGGGGTATTGTGCGTCTCGGTGTCACTGACGTAGGATCCTCTCCGGTTCAGGTTCAAAAGGTGGTAAGTCTCCCGAAAATGAATGCTTCATGCACAGAACCTACACAATATATGGATCAGAACACAAGAAGAAATAAAAAAGTTGAAAAAAAACAAATATTCACAAAATTTATAACTATTTTATCAAAGACACGCACTAAAAACCAAAGCGCTTCCCACCAACGGTGCCAAACTTTGGCCGTGCTATCATGACATATCAAATTTATTATGTTTCTTGAGGATGTTATATAGTCTAGAGAAGACCGTAGGTCGTCTCTCAAGGGGTGTTGGTAGGTTTAGAGTGTGTGTTCTTAATAAAAGGGACTAAAAGGGGGCTATTTTTGAAAACAGTTTAATGAAAATGAATTGATTTAAAGATTTTAATAATTGAAAAAGAAAAGACGTGTTTTAAAATTATGGTATAAAGGAGATCATTTCAGGATCACTACAAAACTTGGATAGTTCATTGTTCTGAAAATATTGACATGGTTTTGTTCAATTCTTTGTTTTAGGGTTGTCAAGATCTTGATTCCCCTCTTGCCTCTTAAAATGTTGCACAAAGAACCAACCCTTGACAAAACAATCGTGTTTTCAAGGTTTGGATCTCAATAGCAGAGTTAAGGATACCAAAACATATTAAAATCTTATGTATGCGTGATATTAATAGGGTTCTTGTATTGTCCTATAGGAAGAAACCAAGATCCCCACTTGAAATCTCAACCCAATTGGTGTTGAGATAAAAAGTGTTTCAATTAAATTAAACCAAAAAAACGCATTCATAAGAGAAGATCATAGAGATTAATCATAAGTGAAATATTTAACACTCAAATTATAAAAAACCAGTGGAAGAACAAGTGATGGAACTCCCTTCCATGTATGTGTAGCTCCCTCGAAATGATCACCCACCGTTTAGCTCCCCATCGTGAGGAGGAAGAGCCCTAGGTGAAACTCCTTCTTCATCCATGATCCCCATATGAGGATAAGGGACTCCATAACATCTTGGATGATGAGAGTAATCCCTTGGGTCTTCAAAATACCATAGCTTTTCCTCATGGTAGAACATACAAATGAGGACACCAAGGTGACCTTTTATAGGAAATGTGGGAGGTGGTTTTGGGCACACAGATTTACTAACACCACTAGGATCATTGTTTTAGCCTACCAGACAGTCTTAAAACGTTTTGTGGAAAACTAAAACATTGTAGCCCCACCTCTTGAATATCACCACCGAATTTTTGGAATCATTTCAAAAAGTGGAGCGCGAGATATGGACATATCACAGAACACAATATTTGACCTCGAGCAGATTGGGTGTGCTGGACATATCAGGTCTGCTGGGACCTTTAATGTCTGAATCTCTCTTGGGTTATTAAATTAATGTTGTATCCCAATGCGTTTTGGATAATCCCACAAGATATCAGCCAATTTGGATGCATGGTGGAGTATCATCATGAATTTGAGTCCACTAAACTTTTTGGATCCTACGCAGTTTGGCCCAATTTTCAATGACTTCATCATGGGCCCTCCAAATCACCTCCACCTACATTGTAATTTTCAAAAAAAGTATCATTGCCCTATTTAACAGTTACAAACAAAAAATTATTTAATCAAACATAAAGCACAATTTGATAATATTTTTATAATTTTTAATACAAAATATGTTTAGCACATCAGTGTAAGGGTGAAAATGAAATAGTGAATCGTGGTACGATCAATCTGGGGATCTCAACTTCATCCTCTATAGTTTGTTTTCAAAGAAGGATGATGGATATAATCATTTTTGAATCAACTAATAGATGATTAATTAGGTAAAAAATGAAGAATAAAAACCCATTTCCACATATTTATGGCCATATCTATCGACATAAATTAGCATGGTGGGCTTCTCAATAATGACATGAATTCCAGATATCACCATGTTAGATTTGGAGAGTCGAATGTCCCGATGATATCCTTCCAAAGCAGGTATGGCCACTTTGATAATTGTTTCATTCCATTAAAGATGATGGATAATCTAGGGGTATTTATGAAGATTATTAATAAGGTCATCCATTAGAAGCATTATTCAACTATGGTGGAATTTGTGGATGACATCATGATTTACATCAGGATTAAAGAAGGGAAGGATCATCATTTTTGAATCATGTTGGGAACTCTTTAAGATCACAATATCTATTCTATTCATTAAAAGTATAAATTCTAGATCATGTAGGTGATTTGTTTTCAAAACATGATTTTGGAATGTGGGGTTTCAGTGGGCCCCAATCATATTAGTGTAGTGAGGTCCTATGATAAATCGTGTATTGACATTGAGATCAATAGATTTTTGGGAATGGAAGAGTATTGTAGGAAATTTGTTAAATATGTCTCACATATTTCACCACATATTAATTATCTTACTCATAAAGGGATATATTTCAACTGGATCCCATAAAATCAAGCATACTTTTTTGGATCTCAAGCAATGGTAAAATTCTACCTCTGTTTTGATCTTACCAGAAACTGGGAAGGGATATGTGGTCTGATATGATTCCTCATGTGTGGGTCTTGTGTGTCTGTTGAATTAGGATTACCATGTTGTAGTGTATGGTTCTAACCCACTTTGATCAAATGAATAAAAATCCTTGCCCAAGAAGTATAATTAGTGGCATGGATTCACTCCTTGAAGATGTGGAATCATTTCATGTTTATGGAGAAGTTTTTAGTCTACAAATATAAAAAAATCATGGACTATATTATTTCCTAGAAAGATATGAATTTGAGGTACTTTCATTTGGATAAGTTCCTTTAGGGGTTCAATTTTGATATCTTTTATACCCCATGTAAAGGTAATGTAGTAGGAAATTATTTTACTAGGAATATTCTTGTGAATGAGTGAATGACTACATTGGTGAGTTGACCTTGATAATTCATTTTTCATAGATGCACATGGAAGCCATGGAGCACAATGGAGGTATGTTCTTGTCCAGTGCTTAGCTGATTCCCTACCTTATGGTATTGATTCGTCAAAAGTATCTAACTTATGAGTTTTTCCATAATTATATGAAATTTCTTAATAGAGGGGAGGTTCCAAAATAGTTCTCCATTCCTCTTGAGTGAGTTCCATGCTTTGGGGGTTAACTTGTGGTGAAATTGTCTTTATAAAATGTGGTAATGTAGGATAGACACCAATCTCAATGGGAGGTTCATCGTTGGACCAAAAAAAGTTATATAATGTTTAACATCAGTTATGGTGGTCAGGTATGAGATGAGATATAACATAATTGGAATCAAGATGGTATACCTATTATAATGTTAAAACTAATCAATAGAGGCGCTTCAGTTTGATTCACCTATTACCCATTCCTACCAAGAAGTGGGATGAGGTCCCCGTGGATTTTATCATTGTTATGCCTTGTAGACATTGAGGAAAATAATTCTATATGGGTGGTGATTGACCATGTGACCAAATCATTCCATTTATTTCTGATTTAAGACATATCAAAGATGGATTATTTGGGATTATTTTATGTTTAATAGATATTGAGGATTCCTGGTGTTCCATCAGGTATCATTTAAAATAGGGACTCCAACATTACCAATCAGTTTTTGGAAGACCTTCAGAAGAAATTGGGTCTCAGCTTATGTTGAGAATGACATAACATCATAAAATATATGGTAAAATGGTGTTATAAAATCAGATATATAAAGACATTCTGCAGGCATCTGTGTTGGATCATAGAGGCTTGTGGGATAAAAATTGGGGGTTTTTTGATTTTTCAAATAAAAAAAGTAACCAATCCTTGATAAAAATCGATCCTTTTGAGGTGCTTTATGTCAGTAGACATTGTGTTTAGAAGAGGTGGGTGAGATCTCATTATTCGGAGTGATCCGTTTACATGAGATGTTTGGTAAATTCGCGTTTATCATGTTGTTTTTATTGATGGTGATGGGGCACTATAAGTATTATTCCAATCAACCACGAAAGTCCTTAAAATTATCAATTGGTGAATAGGTCTGAAGGTGGCCCCTCATTTTGGTTATATTGTCTTGGTAGGCGAGGGAAGTTGATACTGAGGTTTGTCAGAACTTTTTATGTTACCAAGAGAGTTAGTAAGATAGCATACTGAAATGATTTTCTATCTCATTGGACTTCAATTCATGAAGTGTTACATATCTCACAATTAATGAAATATTACATGTACACATCTCACATTGTAAATAGGGAGGAATTAGAGCTGGTGTATGATTTATCATTGATTGAGTGGTCAGTGTGGAATGTGGACATACATGAAAAGATGCTTCAGGGAATGTCCATAACCATGATCACAGTTCTTTGGCATCATGGGAATGATGAGAATGATACATAGGATATGAGTTCTTCTAGTTGATAAGAAGTACCAATTTTTTTTTATCAAAACAGACATTGGAATGAATTTTCGAGGGTGAAATATTTTCATTGTGGGTAGAATTTCACATCCATGGATTAATTTTGAGGTTCTTATTCTTTTATCATGGTATTTTCCCTGCCATATGATTTCTAAATGAGTTTTTTCAAAAAACGGTGGATTTCATTCATGAAAAAAGGTGGAGCATGGTTGGTGCATAGTTTGTTGAAACAATTCGCTACTCTAGGGTGGACCTGGTTCCCTAAAAAATCCCACTATCTAGGCTACATGACCTACCACACAAGCGTGTGGGCTAACCGTGCACCATGACCAGTGGGTCCAGGTCAAACGGATAAGAATAAATCCTCCCTAGAAAACAATGCATCCTATTTTCTTCCAAGACATAGGCTTCTCAAGGTTGGAACATGGTTTGGAAAACTATGTTTCTAAACCTAGTGGTCTACCTAGACTTTAAAAATATTGAGTTATCTCTTCTACCCATCCACAAATTTACCCCCAAATCCACCAAAATTAACCCAATTTAGTATTATTATCCACATGAGGACCTAATCACCCCACTTGAATACCTTAGTCCTAAATTTATAGATTTTTTATCTTCAGTAAATTTTTAGATAATCCCATCCTCTTATTATTTCCATAATTTTCTTAGTCTTCTCTTCCTTCAATCTTGGTTTCTTCATTCTCCAATGGAAGGGTTTCCCAAAATTGGGTTCAACCTTGTTTATTTTGGTTTAATATTGATGAATTTGATGTGTTATTTCGTCTCTTGGGTATCATTATTGTGAATTCTCGTTTTACATCCATTTTCTATATGTTTCCATTGGAATGGTATGTGGTTCCATGATTTATCATTATTTGATGATTTAAGTATTCCTTCCATGATTTATAAATGGGTTAAATAGATTATGTGGGTGGTGAAAATCATATTTTAAAATGTTAATGGTGTTTGAAAGGAACATGAAATATTTTTCATATGAAAATGGTTCATTTTTCGGTGGGTATCTATATTTGGATGTGTGTGTGGCTTTAAGTGGTGGTTCTCATGAAATATGGAGTGGAATTGATCTCAATGTGAATCCATGGAAACTAGTTAGGGAATACTAGGTCTAGTATTC
This sequence comes from Viscum album, assembly GCA_963277665.1. Lineage (NCBI taxonomy): Eukaryota > Viridiplantae > Streptophyta > Magnoliopsida > Santalales > Viscaceae > Viscum > Viscum album. The sequence goes on along the minus strand of OY728162.1, from coordinate 1,079,648,600 downwards.
ATGGAGGTCTGGAACGTTTGATGGCTAGTTCCCGTAGCCTGATTGATGCTGCAATAATGAATAAACATATTATTATTATTGGAGACCACTAGAACATGGGATGTGATTCCCATATAGTTTCTTGTGGATGTGGATTTTGTGGATTTTGTTTTTCTTGTTCTTATAAATCAGGTAGAACGATCCTAATAACCCACTAAGCATAGTTCCCTAATTATTACCCATAGTTCTTATGTACTGATAAGATTATCATTTGGATTCTTGAGGTGTTTACAATCCTTTTTAAATTCCAAGCATGTTCCCTTTCCAAATTTTTTACTTCATTTTCCATAAAAATGAGCATGTTGTTTTGCCTTATAGTGTTATAGCATGGAATCCCTTATATTGATATCTTACTGGGAATTGGATCACACCCTATATAAAATTTTTAGTTTATGTAGTCCTTGTTATGTTTGTCCCAGGTAAAGGCATGTTGTTATGTGATGGTGGTGGTGGATCTGGTTTCTAGTGGTTCCCCTTTTTTAGGTGTTTGTGGAGGTGGAATGATGGTGTTGATGCTCTTTTTTCTTGAAGACGTGGTCTTATAGTTGGTTCCCCACAAAATTTTGGTATTTAAGGTTTTGGTTAAATGTTTAAATTTTTTTTCTAAGGATATTTGTATTTAGTTTGGTTTAAAAAATTTATTATGATGTGATGATATTATTTTTGGTTGATTATAGTGCATTATTACAGGTTATATTATTCCCAAATTTGTTGTTTGATTCCAAATAACTATTTTATAACCCATGGGGATAAATAATTACCTTTGGAAAGTTTCACGATCAAGTTCACATTTCATGTTAGATGACATCCCAACATGGATCATGAGATTTAAAGAGAAATTTAACATCCACAATATTAATGAATAGATGAGATATAACTATATGAACCAATTTTTTTAGTAAAAATCATTATTTTAAATAATAATTTTATATATATACAAAAAAATAAGTTATCATTAAATAGTTTTATTTATATAACCATTGGAAATATTTATGAGAAACCCAAGTATTTAAATAGTTATAGTGGAAGTATAGTATTCTAATGGGGTATACTTTAAAATAAAACATTCCATTTTTATTTAAATAATTAAAGTTGAAAATTATCCTTTTGAGAAAATATTTGATAAATTATTTTAAAACCCTCAAAAAATTTAATGATAACATAAATATTCATCAATAATATATTTATGTAACTAAAACAAGATTTTTTTTATTTTTTTTAAAAAATATGGATGTGGAAGAAAAATATAAACAACCAAGAAGTTGAATAATATCAAAATTGATTATAATAATACCACCTGAAAGAGTAAATTGAATTTAAAATTTAATGATCATGAATAAATTTATATCATGTTTAATTATTATAATGTGGACAATACAAACCTCAAATAAATAAATAGGTGAAAAATACCAAAATGTCTCAATCGAGTGGAAATTGAGAGGAAATCTCTTACAACATTGTTAACATTTTTTTCGTAACCCCATGAATGATATAACTTCAAATGAAACATCAAATAATATGAATATAAAAGATTCAAGATATAAATTATCAAAGGGATTCATATTCACCACATAAAAGAAAAAACTAGTGAGTATGGAATATGTATCATAAAAGTAAAAGAGGTATGAGAAACACTTATATTATTTATGTATAAAATTTAATCAATTTTTATTTAATAATTCTTGATTAAATTAATTGTTTCGGGTGATAACCACATCATCTTCCAAATTTATTTCGTTCTGATAGTTTTTCCACCTATAAATTGGTCATGATAAATGTTATCTATAATTTTATTCAAGATATAAATATCATATATATTGGTATTTATATTCAACTATAAATTTTATAGATAAAAAATTAATTATAGCGTTCATGGAGATGGTAGATCGTACACATGCATGAACATTGTTTCAACTTTTCAACAGATGATATTAAGGAAGGTTAAATAATTATTCAAAATTATAGAATAATATTTATATAATATATAATATCTATATAATAAATCCATTCTAATTACCATAATTTTAAAAAGGAAATGTAAAACGAATGATATAATTTTGTGCTGGTGGTAGTCCACATGTACACATGAGTAACATTATTGTTTTCTAAATAGATTTTAAGTTAGAAAGGAAGATATTATATTATTATTATAGATGAATAATTATTTTATTATAATCATATATAAATATTTAACTAATCGTTACTACGATACATAAATGATGGTTATGAAAAATGAATTGTATCACTACATGTAGATGGTAAGTCATGTGTATATACGAGCGATTATTCCACATCCTATTTGATGGAAATGATAGTGGATAATTATGGATAAATAATCATAATAACATTTCATCATATATATATATTAAAATTAATTTATTATTTAATGTTAAATAAAACATGTTTATAAGAAAAATAATAATAATTAAAAGATAGCGATTATTTAAGGATATTGACTATTCTTTGAATGAAATGCTTTAGATATCCTCTTATAGTTCATAGGGAAGGTCATTTTGGATGATATTAACCTATATAATTTTGAAAATGATGTTGATAATATAGTTCTTTATCATATGGTCGAGCTATAAGGCACAAATTTTTGTGAGGAAGATATGGAAAGTGTGTCATTTTATAAGTCAGAGGAGGGGTATTCTTTGAATTTCATAAAGTATTAAATTAATAAAAACTATATGTCAAATAAAAATGTGCCCAAATTTATATTATATGATTATAATATTTGTATGATTATAAATACCCAAATTCAGTAAAATTTTAATATGTTTTGGTTATATTTTCACCCTTATCTTTTATTCTAACCCCAAGTTATCCCTTTTGATAATTACCAAAATATTAAATTTTTCTTCCCTTTAATATTAATGAATGTTACCCTAATAGGTCAAATGACACATAAATGGCCCCTAGTTGATGTTTTAAACCCCATAATAATATTTTGTCCATATACATGTTTTTATGAATTCTAAATCATTTAATAAAATATCATTAATTATATAACATTATTAATGACATTTTTTAAAATATTCATTTAATATGGCATTAGATACATAAAGACAATTGGGGAATTAGAATATAATCCTTGAAACCTTCTGAAACATTCCATATAGATCTAGGAAAACTATGATATTAATTAATTCAAACAACCTATATCAATTTCAATATTTTAAAAACATTGATCTTATTTGTCTATTAATTGAATAAATTTTATGTTGATGTTTCATAAGCATTTGAGGTAATTATAACATTACTCGAAATTATAAATAAATAATAATGATAAAAATATTTATCTTTTGATTAAATTAATACCATTTAACACAAAATCATTTTATCTTTATGTAAAAAAGATAATGTTAATGAAATGAAGAGAATGTCATTTTTTTCATTTATTTAAATAAAATGATATAAAGTCAAAATCATATAAAAATGGACATAGAATATTATTTATTCAAATATTTTATGATAATGGATGAAAGAGGTTAATATAATGATGTTATGGAAAGTTATAGTGTCTTTTTATATTCCATAACATTTCATTTTTAACTTTAATTAACCGATTTACACATAACATAATGACAATTAATTACAATTGTTAGCTTTAATAAATTTTAAAAATAATATGGTCAATTTACCAAAAATTATCCTAATGATTTAAAATATTGAATCCATTTGATAGTATTTGATTTCTATATGTGGTAGTAAATAATTTAAAATAAAATCATAAAATTCAAAGTAAAAAATACTAAAAAAATGCATTTTTATGTTTAGTTTCTTTATACTAAATTCTATCATAAAATTCATTCCAATGAACAAAATTTTATTACTCATAATATAATAAATCTAATTTTAATTTGAAATCAACTATAGTCTTCCCAGACATTCCATCTTAAAATGTAAAACTTATCTCAAATTTATATAAAATTGTAGACAATAAGAATACCATAAATTAGATAGGATAAAAAAAAGAATGTCACACAAAAATTCTCTCTTTACATATAATCCATAGTTTACATAGATTGTACCAAATGCGACATAAACTAACACATCCAATGATTTATTAATTATCTAACCCAACGCATGAGCATAATAATATTTCATGGACCCAAGAATTCACATTGTAGAGTGGTAATTTTCTTGTTCCCTCTATATATGGAATCAATATCCATGTCTAAACAAAATAAGGCCACATACAATGAATCATGTATGCAAAAAAACCCTTAGAATAAAGAGTGTCCCAAAATAAATATGGATGGAACAATAATATCAATAAATAACTGACTATATTCATTTATGAATTCACATAAACCCTTTCCCAATGATGTTAACCATATTCCAAAATTATCATTTTTAAAACCGAGTTATCAAATAGGAGTTTTAACTATCATATTTTGGGCATTCCAGACAACCAACTTTTAATTCCTATTTTCCCAAAGAGAAAACCCAAAAATGATTTAATAAATAAATTTTTATGATATTAATATTATTAATTTGATTAATAAAACAAAAATCAATCATGATCATAATAATGTTGGAGTAAGTGTGAAGCCACGTTCTACAAATGATGTCTTCAATGAAAATAACATCACACATTCACAAATCAAGTTACTTGTAAGAATCCTGTGATGATATAAAAACAAATACCTATAAAAGTTTACCATGACTAGTTTATTTAGTCTTATAATACATGAAATATGGTTTTCCCATGATAAAATGAGAGAATAAGTGTGGGGAATAAGAATCTAAGACTTTGCCTATAATTTATTATTAGAATGCTCAAAGAACCCAATAGAACATGTTTTGGGATGAATTAAACCACCAAAATCACCCAATGGAACCCTTTCGTTACTAAAACCCAAGTAATGGTGGAATAATTTGTGTTGGGGGTAAAATCCATGATAAAAGTATGAAGTTCATAGTAAATTAATAAGGTACATGGTTTAGATATACCATTTGGAAAACCATGATCAAACCATGTGAATTGGAAATATCTAAAACCCAGATGCAAATACAGTATCAATGCATGGTTCATTCTAATAATTCGTTAACTTTGAACCTTCCTGGACACCCCCAATCACAACCACATGGTTATTACAATGAACCGCTCAGTTTCCCTTAGTTTTTAACCAAGTGTGTGCTCTCCTAAAATTAGAAAAAAACATCCAAAAACACTCTATATTGTACTAAAACGAATCCAACCCTTTAAGTGAAATAAAAATCAATTATAAAACAATTTTATCTTTGAATAAATTATTGATAAATTATCTTTAACATTGGGTATATCTTACTAAAAAATATGGTTGTTATTTTTTAAAGACATAAGTTCAATCCACCAGACTAACATAGTATAATTTCACAACTAACATTACTCAGATATTAATTGATCTAAGAATAATAGAAGAAAAAAGGATATGAATATACCTATATTGATCTTATCATTCACATATCATGATAGTAATTAATTTGTGAGACAAATGGAACAATCAAATCAAGGGAAAAATAAGAAAAAAATCGAATTGGACTCACTGATTGACCATATTTAGAAAAGAGAACAAATTAAATTTCATTAAATCATGAATAGAACAAATCCCAAAAAACAACCAATAAAATCTAGAATCATGAATGGTCAAACCATCCGTAGAACTAAAATATTATTCTTACCTCGCTTAATTATTTTTAATCTCCATAATTATGTGAATAACAAAAGATCCTTCAAAAGTAATACTAGAACTCAATGAAAAAACGTCTCCAAAAAAAGTCAATATATATATATATTTTGTGATGAATTAAGTTAGGTTATATCAGGACTCTACATGTAAAGAAAAACATAATAAATCTATAATAATGAAATTAGATCGATTCAAACAATATTAAATTTCATTGAAACTTCCTCTTAGACTAAATATACCATTATGTTTCCCTTTTGATAAAAATTGGAATCCCATACTCATAGATAACCAATATCCCAATGGTAAGTTTATAATGAACTAAACCATAAAGGTAACATAGAGTTAGTCAAATATAAGGATTATTAGTTTATAATTAAGTGTCAAAAATTTCATGAATATACCCATATACATGATCTTCCATGACAAAATCCTTTGAATAATAATGAGTAGTGTTAAATAAATGGTTTGATCATCATCCACCATGATAAAATTATAATTTGGACTAATTTCATAAAATATAGCACCAAACACCATGATAATTCACTCTCAACAAGAATTGTATTGGTATTAATCATAAAATATCCACCAATTAGTTATAAATTTTAACAACCTAGTGTATGTTTTCAATATCTAAGTGGAAAATACACATGAGATTTCCCAAACAGAAGGAGGAAAAATAGTTGGATATCGAGACACAAGTGACATATGTACTATTTCTATTCATTTACTTCTACTACTCACCACTATGGTTTAACATAATGATATGATATTGATAATTAATCCACATAATAGCATTGTACTTATTCACTCAAGTTATAAATGGGTGATCCCTAATAAAAAACCGTGAAATAATCATGGTCCATATGACTGATGATCAGGTTAGATATTTTACCATTGAATAATCCATGATTTAACAATCCACCAAAATGTCACCCAATGACTTGTGAGATAATAAAACCACCTTCCAATCAATCATGATGACTTTCGCATAGTTATAGTATTGCATAATGTACAATGTATGAGATGACATGTACAAGTTCATATAATATCACACTATGAATAGGGGGTGAGAGTTGATGAGGTATCATGGAATGATTATATTAAATAATTTTATGAACTAGTTTACACTATACTAAATTGAGAGACCATAATCAATTATTACCCACAGCACAAAAAAAAGTGTGTTATTTTTTCTATAACTACTTGTGATGAAGCATTCCTCAATGAAAACTTTATTCTTGGATACTCAAGTTGATTTAATTTGATTTTTATTTCCAAATACCCCCAAATAGATTATTAGTTTCCAGAGTTATGTAGGACACTAAAAAAGGGATGATTATATATTATCTATAATACTCAAATCCGAGTTATGTACCAACCCCAGTAATGGGACCAAAATCATTTTCAAATGATTTAATTGTGAGATTCCATCCATTATTAAAAATTTCTATTTGGATTGTAGGAAGAAATTTATTCCCAAAATTAATATAATGGCACTCCCAATATAGTTAATTCCAATAAATACATACCATTACAAAATTAATTGAGCATTGTGTACTATCTTGATTCCATAATATCCTGATAGGAACCAAATTTCTTCATTCTCATTCTTTGAGGAATACATTACCAATGAAACTATGGGTTCCCTCTTCACACATTTGATCAGTCTAAAGACAAAACGTATAATAACATAAACAATAATTATAAGAACAACAATGAATAAATGAAACCACAAGTAGACCCATATATATTTTACAATAAAAACGACAAGACAATATACTTTTCATGAAAATTTCAATATATATATATATTATAGTAGAAACTCAATACTTCCCCTAATATTTTGAAATCAATGATTCTATATAATACTTCACAAAATTAAAAATTTCCTCGAAACAACATGAACAAATACATATGTCCCCAAATTTATTACATTAATCTAGATAATCATTATTCATCCACCAAAATTATGTTAATAAAACTCTTAAAATCCACCCTAGAGTTTGAACATCAATAAAATCATGTAGTAATCCATATAATAAAAGGTCACTGAAAATAACTTTGAATCAATTTCATATTTAATATATATATATATATATATCAGACAAATTTATATTTAAAAACAAGAAGGTTTTTATTTTCTACAATTCATTACTCCATGTTACATTTAATGAATTGTTTTAATTCATTTTTCCCCAAAAAAATTATTAAAACATTATCTTAAAACTCATAAAAAACTCTTGTAAAAAATTAATATTTTTTATAAAATATTTTCTCAATCAAAACATCTAATTGATGTACACTATTTGAAAACCAATTTAGTATCCAATATATTCCCTCATCAAATATATCACAAAAGAATAATAAAAAAATAATATAAATTTCTATAATAATTCAACCATATAAGGGAATAATTTTATATCCAAGTAGAAAATAAAAATTCCATTATAAACTTATAATACATGAATAAGGTTAATAAATTGGCTATTAAAATTACATTACTTAAAATCTAAAGCATACCAATTTATTTCCAACCAAAATAAATAAGTTTTTTTTGCACATCTTACAACGTTCTGTTTTCATTACATCATGTTTCAAAAAAATTGAAATCATTTTACTAGTTCCCAACTTATTTAAACAACAAGTATTAAGAAACATGATCTTCTTTTAATCATACAAAACATTATCTCTGGAAATACTCATTCAATGTTTTATCTTTATCATTGTAAAATAATAATAACTATACACCAAATTCAAATTAATTAGTTTAATCAACCCAAGAAATATTATTAAGAGCATAATTTTTAGGGTAAAATAAAACCACTCAAATATCTATAATGGTTCTCAATTGTATAAGAATAAGAAAAAATTGTTATGTTAGTTTCATAGTAAAAATTAAATTATGAATTCATGTACTCATTAAAAAAATTTAACATTACATTAAAATAACATTAATTTAATTTATCATTTTTTTCAACTAATTATAATTAACATCATTTATAGTTTAGGTTCCCTTTATATTCCAATTAAATGTTCATTTAAATAATTAAACACAATGATGGGATAAACATAAATAAAATCTAGAAGTAATCAATAGGAAAAACAATGTCACTCTATGTATACCATGTTTTGGATACCACTTGTCATAAATATTTTGTTTCATCCACAATCATAAGTAACTAATTTCATTAAACCAAGTTATGAGGTTTCCATTTTACAATGGAAAATAACAAATATCACCAATACGTTGAGATTTTAGTTGTATTATTTCCTAAAAATATGTGATAATAAATTATATTTAGTTAAACCCTTGATGATGAGATGAAAAAAGTCAAGAAGTGCATAAACCTAATTTTTATACATTGGGTACCCTAGTAATATAAACATTTGACTAAAGATGTTATTTATTCATATTAATGATAAAGATTTAAAATCATTAGATATCATGTCTTGAAACATACTATCCCAATTAATGGGAAATAATAATTATATACCACTTCTAACATCAAAACCCCAGCCCATTGTATCCAAAAAGAGTGGAATGACATAAGTCATTATTGATTACCCTTGGGTTGAAAAGGTTGTCCATAACATCCAATAGCATGAAAAGATCACAGGGGATGATTTTATATTACATTTATAACCCAATGTAATAAAATCATAATCGTAAAAATAAACATGATATATAAAAAAATGGTCCAAAATTTCTATTACATAATGTAAATAAAATTATAATGTATTAGTGAAAAACAATATAATATATTAAACATGTAAGACCAAAATCAATGGAATGAATATCTTATGATGACCAGTCAATCTCTATATGAGATATACCACTAATATCTCATCACTTTCTTAATATTTATCAGCCAAAAAGTCAAACCAATAAATAAGAGGTCTTCCCCTTAAAGATATTATCAAGAAGAATGACCATATATACACTAAAATTCATATGTCGAGGGATGAGTTTTATAACTAGATATTCATTTTTTATTTTACATATGTAGGATTAATCTAATGATGTAGATGCTCAACACACAAGAGGGGGTGAATTGTACACTTTATATATTTCCTTAAACAAGGAAATATCCATGTTTAAAAAAAGTAAACTAAGAAAATTCACAACACCTCTAACCAATTAAAAAATTGGGACAATGTATGAGGTAACAAACTTCCAGTTCTACACACTTGCTTAAATCTGTAATGTGATTCTAAAAAACCAGTTCTGGAAATATGGATCTGTAAAATGAAACTTAACAAATGATTACAAAAAGATTTTATACCTTAAAGAAAATAGAATCTAACTGAATCAGAGTACAGGTGTAAGGAAATATAAGATGGTTATAGTTTCCTCACAATACAAAATGAAGCGGAAAAGATAGAATTGTAACCAAAATAGGTAACAAGATAAGTCTTTTAAGAAAAAGAGAAGGGTATCCAACATTCTTGGATATAGGTCCCTTGATTTATAATTTCAAGAATGTATGTCTTACCCACACCCGAGTAAACCCTTGATACAAATATCAGAGTCTATGTCTTGCCGTCCCCGTAAGCCCTCAAAATCCAGGTAGTTGTAACCAATGTCTTCCTCATCAAGGTAGCCCTAGAACTTTAAGGTAGTCGACTACTCGGTCTTTATATTCCCGGTAGACTTCAAATGTAATCCCCAACATTCGGAACCACACGAAGAAATATGAAGGAGCAGTTCAGTACGCACAAGGAATTAAAATCATCTATCTCTATAAATTACCTTAATAGTGTGTGGTCTCTAGAGTGATCAACTTCTTCAATTGTTGTTGATCTCCTTCAAATGAGATCCTATTTATATGCTCGGTAGCAACAGTCAGCTCCCTCTACCAACGGTCATATTTTCCTTAAATTTCGGAGGGACCTGTACACGTGTCACTAAACCAATTGATAGTTAAAACTAGAATGGACAACATCGTTTTATAACAAAACATGTGTAACTGAAATGAAGACATCATTTTAACAATCTTAACAAATCAGAGTGTAAGTAAAAAGTTCGAAGACTAACCCAACATTATATTCGGAGTCTATATTACAATGATATTCGGATTTTGTTTATTAGATGAATTCGGAGTCGAACTTCATAAAAGTTCACATCCATAATTCTTAATAAGAATTCACAACCAAAATTCGTTATGAGAATTCAACACAGAATTCATAATGAGAACTTGTCATCAGAATTCATAATGATAATTCATCATCAGAATTCAAAATGATATTTCTTCATCAGAATTACTAATGAGAATTCATCATAGATTTCGTAATGAGAATTCCTCACAGAATTTGTAATGAGAATTCATCATCAGAATTCATAATTAGAATTTTTCATCCGAATTCGTAATGATAATTCATCACAGAAATCGTAATTAGAATTCATCACAGAAATCGTAATGAGAATTCAACACAGAATTTGTAATGAGAATTCGCCATCAGAACTCGTAATGAGAATTCATCATCCGAATTCGTAATGAGAATTCGTCATTAGAATTCATAATGAGAATTCATCACAGAATTCGTAATGAGAATTCATCACAGAATTAGCAATGAGTATTCTGCATTAGAATTTGTAGTGATAATTCTTCATCAGAATTCGTAAAGAGAATTCATTACAAAACTCAGAATGAGAATTTGGATCGTGAAACAGAATTCATCATATCTAAGTATTTTTCGATTCTAAGAATATAGATATGAATCCAATTTTTATACTTAAGAAAAATATTTATATGAACAAAGAAAAAAAGATAGATTTAAATTTCTTTAAGTAAATAATTTTTCCTTATAGAAGTAAAACATGGGTAAAACATATTTGGTAATAGATTAGGTGTTTGTGATTTTCAAATCAAGAAGGAATGTAAAAGTCATAAGGAAAACATTATTGACTCAAAAATCTCCCCCTTTTTATGAAGCACAAACATCCTTACGAAAAATAATATAAGGACATAGAATAAATTTATGGATTTTGAAATTAAAGCTTATCTCCCTTTGTTTATGGATGATAGTGAATACAACTAACTCCCACTTAGGCTTTGGAACTATAAGGATTGTATTCTAGATTTTCAGAATAGAATTTTCATTATCATAAGAATGAAAAACATCGTAATGAGAAACTCCCCCTTAGATAAGCTCCCCCTTACTTAGGGATAGTTCTTCTTTACATAGAAATTTTTTTCTCCCTTTTAGATTATTCCTTCTCTCTCTTTTGAGTAATTTTTTTTCCTTCTCCGCCTTTGTGATTTGAAATAAGAAATGAGAAAATGGATAAGATAATAATGTACCTGAAATATTAGTACATGAAACCAACCAAAAGACATGTAACCAAAATTTCAGTACTATTGGACGAACTAGTACAAGGAAAACATCACAACAAAAGATTGGAGTGGCCTATTTGGATTATTTTTCCTTGGGCAAAAGCATTTTCACAATTGTATTCAGATTCTTCTTTTCTTTGTGGTCCTCTTCCACTTGCTTCTCTAAAGCAATGATTCCTACATCTTGAGCCTCCTTTTCCACTGATTGATCTTTATGAGTTTCATCATGCTTTAGAACCTTTTCTTCTAACTGAATCTGATGATATTTTTCCTCCCTCTAGTACTGGAAAAGAGAAATTAGCTTGCCATTCAGATCTTTAACTACCTGAATCTGTACATCCTACTCAAGAGTTATCTTCTCAAAATAATTTGTAAGATCCTTTATTTTTGAGTCATCAGCATCAAAATCATCTTTAACATCTAGTTGGAATTGATCAATGTCTTTCATGTCTTGAAAAACATTCTTAGACCACTTTGTTATCTTTTTTCATGAAAATCTATGAGAATCATAGTTGATAAAAATGTTTTTATGATCAGCCTCAAGCTTACCACACCTATCCATCACCATGGGTAGAGAGTCTGATTTTTTATTTATGCTATTCTAAATCATATGGTATCAGGATTCTATTTCTGGAAAAATCGGAATGACATCCACCAGCTTCATTAGGGACTGTTCAACAATGTCATGTCCAAAGACAGATGACTTCGAATCTGATATTCCGGTTGGAGATGGTTCTTCCTATGACTGTATCGTATTCCTTTTGGATGATCCTCCAACTTCTTTCCTTCTAATAATATATTTCGTTAGGAGTCAACTGAAACATTCTTTCCCTTATCAACTTTCGGAACGGTCTATTCGTCCAGAGATTTTTGCTCACTCTCAGATAGTAGAACAATCTCATCTTCATCAACTTTCTCCTTCTCTACTCCAGCTTCAACATCCTCATTCTATATAATGTCATGATTGTGACTTTTTTCCTCATACAACTGTTTTACATCCTCTTCACCTTTCTCATCTACTCTAGGTGTAGCAATTTTGCGGATCCTACATGGGATATCAGGAGTGAAAATTTCTCGGAAGAACTATACTTCTCATGATAGTCTATTCCTTGTTTGATTACATCACCACAGTTCCCACTTCTCTATGATTGCTTAATTTCTTCTACTACTATTGAACACTAAGAATCAATTCTTTCACAGCTTTCTTCTTCTTTGAATATTCCAGAGTCTTCTCACCCGAAGTTTCAGGAAATCCTTGAACCAAAAAGGATTTCTAAATGGGTTAATTTCCACATGCTACCTCAATGGATTTCATAAGATATTGAACAATCTCTGCCTCTGACATCTATTTCATCATATTCTTCTCCTTGTCTTGATTTTCTAATTCATCATCCCCTTTCTCTTTCAAGGCCTTTTCCTCAGAAGGGTCCAATCCAAATTGTGGCTCCCCTTATTTTCTATTTCCATTATCTTACCTCCACATGGAAACCACCACATCTGGATAAGACATTTGTTTCTTGGGTTTAGGGGGTTCAGATTGAGTTTCCTTAGACTTGGGGTTTTTTTCAACAACATCCACTTCCTTAAATTTCCTTTTCTTCCCAGCATTCATTGATGGTTATAGAGTTTGTTGCTCTTTCTGAACCGCCTCAACCTCTTCCTTAGGTAAAGAGTAAAATTCTGCGGATTCAACAGAAAAACCCATTTTCATCTTCTTTAAAGTGTCATCAATAACCATAATTACATTTTAATTTCTTGTCATGGATGTGAAAGAAATATTAAATGAATCAAGACACCTGATAATCAGCTTAGAAAGCACGGTCAAATACATTATAATTTGATTTATAGATTTTCTTCTTTAATATTCTTAACTGTAATCAAAACATGCCTCATCAAATTTAACTTCCTTAGATTTACCAAAAAATCTAAGAGGTAAATATCAATCATCTTGAGATTATCCTTATCACCCCTTCTCGGTATGAAAAAACCATGTACCCACAGCTGGAAAATCTGATTATTCAAAGAGAGATGAGGAATATTAGCGGTCTTCACATCTTTTTGTCAAAGGCATTCCATACCCTTCCCTTTATTAAAACATCCTTGCTCATCTGACAACTTATGTGATAAAAATTCAACTTTACCTTCATATCATATACCCCCCAAGCTTTCATCCATTTTGTAAGAAATCTTGTACGTCTTCCCATAGGACAAGAAAGAAAACATATCTCTGCCATCTTCCTCAAGGAAGGAAACATACACATAAATGTTTACAAGAAAATATGTATAAACCGGATCCTGCTTTTCTGGATTTGAAAAGCATTCATCCTCCAAGAAATTCAATATGATATTCATATATATAAGAGAATCATACTTGTAGAAATTAAGATGCACTAATCTCTCCTTGTAAACTAACCCTTTTGAGATAGGATTTACAGTTGACATATCCTATGAAGTGGCTTCTACAGACATTCAGAACTATACTCTTCTGAAGAAATTAGAACGGGCTTGGGATGGATTGGAATGTCTTTAAGTAAGGAGGACATAGCTCCGAGATGCAAAATCTTGATATCCGATGTGGGACAACACTCGAGGGGTCCCCTTTATATAGGCGTTGAGGTGACAGTTCAGCTTCTACGGTATATCGAACGATTGAAATTCATTGAGATTTGATCTGATGGTTGAGAAAAAAGCTGCATGAAAAACTTGACTCTGATATTTTGAGGTTTTAAGAAAAAATATTAGATTTATGAAAACTAGAGTCCGAGAAATTTTAAAACACATAAGAAAGTACCTGCATGTAAAATATTATTACAAAAACATAAATAAAGAAATCATACATTTCTGATTGGATAGAAAAATTTTCATAATAGGTTATTTTCTTCTTGATGAAAATTTCACTACGAAAAATATACTATGAAAAACATGAGTACGAAAAATTTCATTATGATAAATATCAGTATGAAAATTTCATCACTAAAATTCTCAGTATGAACTTTTCATTATGAATGTTTCAGTGTGAAAATTTTATTATGAATCATCAGGTACGAAAATTTCATTACGAAAGCACGAGTAAAAAAATATCATTTGGAATGTTCCAATACGAAAATTTCATTACGAAAGTTCTTGTACGAAAATTTCATTAAGAAAGATCCAGTACGAAAATTTCATTACGAAAGTTCTATTATGAATATTTCATTATGAAAGTTCTAGTACGAAAATTTCATTACGAAATATATGAAAAGCTCATTACAAAAAAATTTGAAAATCTCTTTACGATGTTTTTTTAAAATTTAATAAACAAATGTACTCCCCCTATAAAAAGGAGTTTATTAATGTAAGTAGATTGTTTCAACAAAAAGTTTATGAAGGAATATTACCTTACGATTAACATTCCTAACTTCAATTTGATTTATTCAAATCTATCAGAAGGTAAATATTTTGTGAAAATATCATCAAGTTGATCATGCATTCCGATAAACTGAAGAATGATATCTCCTTTTAGAGTGTTATCCCTAAGAATGTGATGCGTAATATATTTTTTCTTTTCATGAGAGTGGTGTGTATGTTTTTTACTAAGGCAATTGTCACTTTTTTTATCACGCAATATTTGAGTCTTAGTAAAACTCAAGCCATAGTCTGTGAGTGTGTGTTGCATCAACAACACTTGAGCACAACAACTTCCAGCTGCTACATATTCAGCTTCAGCAGTGGAGAGTGTAACTGACTGTTGCTTCTTGCATGACCAAGAAACTAACGAATCCCCTAATAAATTAAAACTTCCAGATGTAATTTTACTATACATTATACACCCACCAAATTCAGAATCAGAACAACTCTTTAAGATAAAATCATATCCAAAATTATAAAATAATCCTAGATCCATGGTTCCCTTTAAGTAGAGAAAAATTCATTTCACTACCTTTAAATGACATTCCTTAGGATTGGATTGATATCTGGAACATAAGAATACTGAAAACATTAAGTCAGGATGAAAAGCTGTCAAGTATAGTAGTCTTCCTATCATACCTCTAAAAGATGTTTGATCTATGAGTTTCCCAATATCATCAAGATCAAGTGTGTTTGATGTACCAATGGGAGTACTAATACTTTTAGTATTTTCAAATGCATACTTTTTAACAAGATCTTTAATATAATTATGCTGAGATATATATATTCGTTCTAGTTTTTGAGAAATTTGAAAACCAAGGAAATTTTATAACTCACCCATCATAATTATTTCAAACTTATATTTTATTAGATCTGCAATGGAATCAGTTAAATATTTCTTGGTTAAACCAAATATAATGTCTTCAAAAATAAATTTGAACAATCAATATATTTTTCTTATCTTTCATTATAAAAATGGTTGGATCAGCATTTCCCCTAACATAGTAATTTTGAAACAAAAATCATGTAAGTCTATCATACCAAGCTTGTGGGGATTTATTCAGGCCATATAATTCTTTGGTATGTCTAAAAACATGATCGGGATATTTTGTGTCTTCAAAGCCAGGAGGTTGTTCAACAAAAACTTCCTCTTGAAAAAAAACATTAAGAAAAGCACATTTCACATCCATTTGAAAAAGTTTAAAATTAATGAATGCTGCAAAGGGAAGTAAAATAAAAATTGATTCAAATCTAGCTACTGGAGCATAGGTTTCTTCATAGTCTATTCCCTCTTGATTATTATAGCCTTTAGAAATTAGTCTAGCTTTGTTTCTAACAATGACTCCATTTTCATCACACTTATTTCTGAAGACCCATTTTAATCCAATGACAGAAGTTTCCTTAGGTCTTTCAACCAAGTTCTAGACGTTATTCCTTTCGAATTCATTTAGATCATGTTGCATGGATTTGATCCAATCATCATCACATAAAGATTCGATAGTGATTTTTGGTTCTAATTGGGAAAGAAATGCTAGATTTTCTACTTCATTCATCAAGGAACATCTAGTCCGTATAGGATGATTTACATCACCAATGATACTATCACTGGGATGATTCTTAAGAAACACATGACTTGGGTTGTGTAAAACCCATTCATCAACAAAGGGTTGAATGTCTTCTAGGGTAAATGTTTCAGAAATATTTTCTTGAACATTTTCCATATCAGAAGGATCTTTTGAAAAAGGTTGATAATTAGTTTTTGAAAAAACATCTGAGGATATATGTTTTGGTTGTTTGAAAACAAAAGGATCAGTTTAATCAAATTTAACATGTACTGTCACTACAATAGTACACGTGTTTTTGTTGTAAATTCTATATGCATTAGAAGTTGTGGAGTCGCATAATAAAATTACATCACCAGATTTTGGTGAGAATTTGTGTAAGTTATCTTTAGTATTCCGAATGAATATCTTGCAGCCAAAAAACATGAAGTAAGAAAGTCTAGGTTTTCTACCATTCCATAACATGTAAGGAGTTTAATTAAGAAAAAGTCTAATCAAAACTATATATATAGTATAATAAGAAGTACTTACAGCTTCCTCCTAGAAATTTATAGCTATATAATATTCACTCAACATGGTTCTAGTTATCTCTTGAAGAATTCTATTTCTTCTTTCACCTACACCATTTTGTTGAGGATTTATCGGTGCTGAAAAATTGCGAGTAATATCTTTTCTAATACAAAAAAGTTTCAAAATCAGAGTGTTGAAATTATCCTTAATGATTAGTATGAATAGTTTCCATTGGATGATTTTTCTCATTTTTAACTTGGGATCTAAAACTTTTGAAATAATAAAATGCATCAGATTTATTTTCTAGTAAATAAACCCATGTAAATCTAGTGTAATCATCAACTAGAACTAACACAGTATTTTCCACCAATGCTTCCAGTTTGTGTTGGACCAAAAAGATCCATGTGCACCAACTGTAACACATCAGTTGTTGAGACATCACTGATTGATTTCAAACTATATTTATGTTTCTTTCCATATTGACAAGGATCACAAACATTACAAGAATCGAATCTATGCTCTGGTAGATCCTTAACTAGTTTATTCTTAGAGAGTTTACATAAGTTTCTATGGTTACAGTGACCTATTCTTCTATTCCATAACCAAGAATGATATTCTATTTCACTTAGACAGGGTATTTCATGGCTCCTTATGTCTTCTATGTTCAAATTGTAAACATTATCATGCCTATGGGATGAGAGAATAAAGAATTCCTTGGATTTGTGTACTAAGCACCAATCATTCCTAAAATTCACAAGGTATCCTTAATCACATAATTGAGATATTCTAATGAGGTTGTGCTTAAGACCATTATGAAACAAAACATTTGAAATTCTTGTTTTACCAAGAAGAACAATATTAACTATACCAACAATTTCTCCTTGAGCACTGTCTCTGAAAGTTACTTTTCCTCCTTTCGTCTTGATAATGTTTTCAAAATAGTTGTTGCAACCATTCATATGTCAGAAACATCCACTATCCATGTACCATGTATTTCTGTTGGTACTTATTTTATGTTCCTAAAAATATAAAAATAATTAGATATTCGGCATCCAAACATGTTTAGATCCGAGATTTTCAGATAACAAAATTTTGGGTACCCACATCTTCTTAGAAAAATATGCCTTATAAAAACATAAATATTGGGTTTTGATTAAAGAACAATTCTTTCCCAACTTACCACCACATTGAAACTTGGTTCAAAATGGTGCACTTTGAGGAAAAAATAATTGTTACAAAAAGTTGGTTTTTCATGGGTATAACCAAATCCAGATTTGTTAATTAATGGTCATATTTGTGAAGAAATCTTATGAAAATTTTCATTACCTAAGGTAATGATCTACAAACACTTATTTAAGGAAAATATTTCAGACTTGATTTTTATAACCATGTTTTTATCTTCAAAATCATTTGACTTGGAACTAGGGCTTGGCTCTAAAATAGTTTTCATAGAAATTAATTTTTCTAGATATTTAGAAAGTTTATTCTTCTCCGAATATACCTTCTCCAGACTATTTTAAATACTTATAAAATCATAGTTTTTCTTATCAAGATCTCTGGGAAGATCTGATCTTTCCATAGTACGAATAGTATTCCTAGAACTTTCCTTATCATGTTTTTTATTGAGTTTTGAAATATCAATCTCAATAAGTTCAGAAAAACTAGAAAATTCTTCATAGTTTGGTAAAATATTTTCTTCATCTGAAGAAGATTCTTCTTTGAAGAGTTATAATATTTACTATCATTAAAATATAAAGAAACATTGGTCAATGATTCAGCATTATGTACCTTAGCCATAATGCAATGATTATAAATAGGGAGTCTGGCTATAAGACCAAGATTCTCTTGTCCAGAAGATTCATAATCTGAAGATTCATCTGAATAATCACCACCACTGGAACTCCAATTATCATTAACTTTTAGAACATTAATATCTTTAGCTTTACAATACTTCTTCCTATTCCTTTTAGAATGCCTCTCTTTTCATTATTTCTTCTTGAGCAAAGGACAATCTGGTCATAGGTGTCCATCTCTCTTGCATTCATTTCATGTGACTTATAAATCTTTCTTATCTTATCTTTCCTTCTTCTTATACTTGGATTGGAAATTTCTCTGACCAACTATATTGTTCATCCTTCAAGAAAGATTAGCTAACTCATTTTCTGAGACTTCCCATTCACTAGATTTGGATTGAATAACAACCTTCTTAGATTTGGATATATTTACTCTCTCAGGAGTGTTAGCTTTCATGTGATTTGATGTTGTAGTAAAAGAAACAGTACCATTCCCATTCTTCTTTTTGATGATGTCTTCATCTCTCTTCATCATTGTTTCATGTTGGAGAATAGTTCCAAATAGTTCATCTAAGGAAATTTGATTAACCTTTCTGTTATCATCTATATCAGTTCTCTTTGATTCCCACACATTGGGCATAATATCAATGATATTTTCAACAAGATTTTCATCATCCAGACCTTTATCTCCCATAGATTGTAATATATTCATGATAGTCATAAATCTTTGTTTCACTTTACAAATGGATTCTCCATAATGAATGTTAAATCCATGATACTCAGCTTTAAGCATGGCTCTATTAGTCTCAATCACATTAGATGTACCAAAATGAGTATCTTAATGTTTCATCCATATACAGTTAGCTGCTTCACAAGAATAAATTTGGGTATATATATTCCTATTCATTGAAAAATGTAAAGTGTTGAGTACCTTATAGTTCATTTGATAATCACGATTCTCTTGTTTTTAGAACGTACTAACTTCCTTCGCAAGAATCTGATAACCTCCAATAATCATAACAAAAAATCCTACTCCAGTATTGATAAAAAATGTTTTCATTCGATCTCTCCAATAATCATAATCATTACCATCAAAAATTGGTGGTCTTGTAGGATTTAGGTTGATGACGGAACCAAAATTCATTCATGCCATCTTATAAAACATTCTACTTAAAAACTTTTTAGTATCAAAAGTTCAGATTCAAGGAAAATATTCCTAAACAAGGAAAAAATATAGAAAAATGATAAACTGAGAATGAAAAACTTATATGTGAGTATTAGTATTTGAAAAACCTCCTCTGATACTAGTTTTAGGATCTAAATAATGATGTAGATGCTCAATATACAATATGGTGGTGAATTAAACACTTTAAAAGATTCCTTAAACAAAGAAAGATCCGAAGAGAAGGGTATCCAACAACCTTGGATAAAGGTCCCTTGATTTATACATTCAATAATGCATGTCTTTCCCACAGCCGGGTAAGCCCTCGATACAAAGATCAGAGTGTCTGTCTTGCTATCCCCGCAAGCACACAACTTCAAGGTAGTTGGAACCTCTGTCTTCCTCAGCAAGGAAGCCCTCAAACTTTAAGGTAGTGGTCACCTCTGTCTTCCTATCCCTGGAAGCCCTCAAATGTAATCACCAACTTTCAGAATCGCACGAAGCAATCTGAACGAGCAGTTCAGTACGCACAAGGCATTAAAAGATTCTCTCTCTAGAAATCGCTGTAACATCATGTGGTCTCTAGAGTGATCACCTTATTCGATTATTTTTGAGATCTTTCAAATGATCTCCTATTAATAGCATCAGTAGCAACGGTCGGCTCCCTCATCCAACGGTCTTATTTTCCTTAAATTTCGGAGGGACATGTACACGTGTCTCTAAACCAACAGTTAGTTAAAAATAGAAGGGATGTCATCGTTTTACAACAAAACATGAGTAACTAAAATCACAACATCCTTTTAACAAACATAACAAATCAGAGTGTAAGTAAAATGTTTAGAGTCTAACCAAAAATTATATTCGGAGTCTATATTACAAGGATATTCATATTCTATTTATCAGAAGAATTTGGTGTCGAACTTCATAACAATTCGTATCCAAAATTCATAATCAGAATTCAAAACTAGAATTCGTAATGAGAATTCATCACAGAATTCATAATGTGAATTCATCAAAGAATTCATAATGAGATTTTGTCATCAGAATTCATAATGAGAATTTTATATCAAGATTTGTAATGAGAATTCATCATCAGAATTAGTAATGAGAATTCATCACAAAATTCGTAAAGAGAATTCATCACAAAATTCGTAATGAGAATTCTTCACAAAAAATGTAATGAGAATTCAACATTAGAATTCTTAATGAGAATTCTTCATCAGAATTCGTAATGAGAATTTTTCATCAGAATTTATAATGAGAATTCATTAAAAAATTCGTAATGATAATTCATCACAGAATTAGTAATGAGAATTCTTCATCAGAATTCATAATGAAAATCCATCATCAGAATTCGTAATGAGAATTTCTCAGACAATTCGTAATGAGAATTCATCACAGAATTCGTAATGAGTATTCTACTTTAGAATTCATAGTGAGAATTCGTCATCAGAATTCGTAAGGAGAATTCATTATAGAATTCGGAATGAGAATTCGGATCCTGAAATCGTATTCTTCATATCTATGAATTATACTATTCTGAAAATGTTGATATGAATCTGGTTTTTATACTTAAGAAAAATATTGATATGAACAAAGAGAACAAGAAAGAGGTAAATTTCCTTAAGGAAGGAAAGTTTCCTTATAGAAGTAAAACAAGGGTAAAAACATATTTTCTTAATGATATGGTCATTTTGATTTTCAAAACAAGAAGGAATGGAAAAGTAAAAAGTAAAACCTTATTGACTCATCATCATATATTCTATATATTTTTTATAAATTTGGTGGAATGATTTTGAGACCAGTTTCTATGATGACGTGCGATTCCAAGGCACGTTGTGCCTGATACAAATATTTGAAAAAATATAACACTTTTTAATAGAATGCATGCACAGTTTCCCTTGATAAGTTGAATAACTCTTAATTGGGTGTCCAGATAATAAATTTTAGGAAACCACTATGGTTCATAGAAGTTTTTTTACACTAGTAAAGATAAAACTTTGGTCGTCCAGGGTCATCAGTAGAAAATTTCTTAGAGGACGAACTAAATTTAAATAAATTTTAAAAAACAATTATTTGACGCAATGATTTTTCTTTTAAATACTATATTTTCATGGAATTAGGGTTATCATAGTAAATCAATAATTACTATTAGACATAGATAAAAACTATATCAGAAAATAGTGACGGATTGTGGATCGCCAATTGATGAAAATTCGATTCAAAGGAATCTCTCTGACGATGACGATGATACAATGATCCTTCATCAATGACTGATCTGAATCAAGGTGAGGCATGTATTTCATTGGTATCATTCCTCATTCATGATTTTCAAAATTAATTCTTGTCAATCCATCAACATATTGACCCGTAGTTCAATTGTTATCGGATGGTTATAACTGATGGGATTATTTTATGGGAGTTTTTTATTTGGTTCTTTATTTGTTGGTCTTTGTCTAAATGAGAATAGATTGATTTCGACACAAAAAAGGACAAGGTTCGTTCCTCAGGGTTTTATTAATCTTTTATCTCCCCCGTTCGTTGTTTTTTTCCCAATTATACCCATGTGGTCATAGTTGTACATGGAAGGAGGATCTGAACATCAGAGGACGCTTGGATTGGAGGTACAACGACAACAATGACTCTATCTGTGTAGATTAGGACCTGATGAACCTAAATATGCAACAGTTTCAAAAAAATATTCATCAGAGGGATAACAGAGGCTTGCAGATGTGAAGGTGGTGGAGACTTTTGTCAACGATAGTGGTGGAGGAAAGAATAAAAATTGTGGTGGAGGCCGCAAGACATACAGGGGAAGCCACGTGATGCAGAAGGGCGTACGCATGGAGCGGAAGCAGTAAATGTTGGAAACCATGTGAAGCAGACAGGGCTGACGTGTATGCTAGAACTGGTACATGGTCAACCATGGATGTCAACTATGAGCCACAATCAATTTAGCTACCACATGGAGGCTATGGATTAGTGTGTGGTCGACCATCACTGTCATTGGACCAACCATGTGGCTAGTCTATGGCTCAATGAACCACTTTATTCTAAATCTTCAACGTTCCATATCATTCAAATGGAACGTATGTTTAAAGAACAATCTACAGAGTTGGGACCATAATGATGAAAATGTCATTTTGTGACAATATGTAATGTTTTTATCTGGGACCAATACAGGTTGAGAGAGTTCCCTTGGTCCTTTCCTCGAGGGTTTAGTATGAAACTACATTCACATTAATAGATTATAGTCCCCACTAGAGGCCAAGTCATAGAGAGAGTAATGGTAAACCCCCATAGGACGTGAGTGATCCTCTATCACCACGACTATGGGTTTTGTGGAATTTTTGTGACCTATGAGAGCAGGGTGTTGGACCTCTATCTATTGAGCCACATCAGTTGGTTTTGTGGTATTCTTCGGAAAATATCCCCTGTAATACAGATTTATCCATAAAGGGTCATTGGTATTCATTGAACTAGATCCCCTCTCTATGTGTCATAATCTTTCATGACCAATTAATTCTCCTTGGATCAGGAACAAATGAACTATACCACTTCTTTAGTGTCTTTGATGGAGTCATGGACCGAGGATTGAGTTCTTTGGAATTAATGTGCTATGAGTAGAATCGTGTAGCTGGCATTTGGTTATGAACACTCGATTTCATGGTGTGTCGCTAGAGTACATATGTATGTTCTTGTTAGATGTGATATTGACATATACCTTTGTAGAGATGTCAGGTATTTTCCATAGTGGGTTTCCTATAATTGTATTTCCTTTGTGGTACATCTATTATTGTAGTTCGTTTGGGGTATTTCTTTTGTGTAATTTCTTTTGAGTTTTTGGGGTCTTCTTCTGAGTATTTTTATACTCACACCTACACGGTCATTGCCTGAATTTTTCATGTCTTATGCAGAAAATTGACCCATTGATGAAGTCTTAGGAAGATGGGGAATAAGAGATGCTTAGAGAGGCTGAAAAGGAAATGTGTTATTTTGGTTCATACATCAGTCCTATTACCTCTTTTCTTATAGGTTGGACATGTGGTTATAGAATTTTTTTGATGGGCCTGTATTCTGGACCTATTTACATTCACTATTTTACTCTTATTTTGGTATATAATGGTTTTCAACCATTTTTTACTATGTGTTTTAACATTTCATCATTTTTGGATTGGAGAAGTGTGTGTGCATTCAGGTATATAGGACAATGCCTCCAATTTTTGTGGAATTTTTTTGTGCAATCTATGTGACCTTAGAGAGAAAAGTGTATGTTCTCCATCTAGTGGGCCTCATCAATAGGGTTATAGGAATTCTCTCAGAAGAATCCTGTACGTAACGAGCTACATTAGTTGGGTTTGTGGTATTCTCTGGGATGGGTCACCTACATTGCAAATTGATCTAGATTGGGTTAGTTTTTTCTCTATCCAGGATCCCCTCTCAGTGTATCATAATCCTCTATGACCAATGTACAGTCTTTGGGTTAGTCTGAAATGAGCTACACCTCTTCTTGTGTGTCTCCAATGATATCATGGCTCAAGGAGTGAGTTCTCCTAGAACGATCACGATTAAAGAAGAATCCTAAAGCTATTAGTTGGTTAAGACTACCTGATTATGTGTTCTTCTCATGATTATATCCATATATTCATCTTATATATGGTTTTGACATATATATGTGTGGATATGAATGATGTTCATTTTTTTTATCTCATTCATGGTATTTCCTTCGTGTTATTCCAATCGTGTTATTTCCATTTTGATAATTAATTTTTGGTTTTAGGGTGTCCTACTAAGTATTGTTATACTCACCCCTACATGGGCTTTTCCCGCACGTGTCATGTCTTTTGAATATGATCAATCATTTAAAAGATCCCTATGTGGAACAGGACCAGGCGACTCATAGTGAGGCCCGATAGATGAGGAACTCCTAAAGTTTAAAAATCAGTCCTAGTACCTATATTCTTATAGGTTGGACTTGTTGTTGTAGACTCTTTATGGAGGGTTTTTATTCTGGCCCTATTTAATATCATGGTTGTACCTTGGTTGTGAGATATAATGGTTTGCCTGCAATTTTTACTTAGTGTTTTTACATTTTAGTATTTATGGCTTGGTGACCTTGTGTGTGCATACAAGTACTTAGGATAATTCCTCCCATTTTTAGGACGTTTATTCTCAGTGCTAGTCAACAGCCCATGGACTATTGGGGTTGGTCTTAGGGTAGTCATGACACATTTTCCTATAAGACAGGACATGACTACATTACCCTACTGGATTCCCATACAATCCCTATAATCATGAAAAAGTTACTGAATATTTATAGAAAATAGAAATGAAACATAATAAGAAAAATATTCCACACAACAAATATAAGAATCTCACACTAAAATCATTTCTTTCATTATATTTCATAATATCTTAAATGATAGCTACACATTCTATGAACTCACAAAGACAATACATGCATCGTGAATAGATCCAAATTGTATGTGGAATCATGTTACTCTAAAAAAATCATCACATAGATGAGTAGAATTTCATTTTTTCAATATATATTCGGTTCTGGTAAATGTGTTTAAAACCAACAATGGTCGATATAAATAATCCTTAATTCACACCATACTATACAATCTAGAGTGACCATGAATTATAAAGTCATATAAATCCATATAAAAATGACACAAAAATTGCATTTATAATTTCAAACCCCCACATTACCAACCATATTTACCACATTCGAATATCATCAATTTAGAAAAAAAATCATAAAACCACAATTTTATCAAAAAAAATTTAGAATTAACCACAACCAATATTTAATAACTTTTTAAGCCATTATAAAACACAAAAAGAATTAATCAATATATTTAATAGACATCAATGAATTTATATTTAATTATGAATGAAAAAATCATTAATGTTCTTAAGAAAGTGGAGTATGCGTGAAGCAACCTATCTTAGACCATGTCTTCAAGAAGAAATCACTTCAATTTTTCAATGTATCATACTCTAGAAAAAAAATTATTTGACAATCTATTAAATAAACCCCTGAAAACATAACATATCCACTATATCTAAGAATGAATTCCATACAATAGTGTTTTTATCAACAAAGATTGAGCTAATAAATTTACA
Source organism: Viscum album (assembly GCA_963277665.1). Lineage (NCBI taxonomy): Eukaryota > Viridiplantae > Streptophyta > Magnoliopsida > Santalales > Viscaceae > Viscum > Viscum album. The sequence goes on along the minus strand of OY728162.1, from coordinate 1,079,622,002 downwards.
GAATAATAATCAGGGTCCTTACCTTTGATTTGAAGGTAAAACAACCAAAAAATACATGATAGGTTGTTCTAGAATGAATGGAACTGCCAAAATCTCCTAACAGATTTCTCTAGTAAAGCATCCCAAGCTTATGGAGGAAGAATGGCAATTTTAGTGGTATAAATGAGTTAAAAATATAATTTTTAGAACGCTATAATGATGCACATGGCTTCACCAAATTGATTGGAAAACTATGTGAAACCCATGTGAATTGGTATTGAGTGATGAATAGATTTGATCATATAATTTCTGACTAGTTCTTCCAAACAATGTGCTAATCAAGAAAATACCCAGACACCACCAAAAAAACCCACCTGGCTACCTAAGAGAACCACACAGTTTCCATTAACAATTCAATATAAATTCAACCTCTATAAATCATATAATATTTTTTTGAAAACTTTATAGACCTTCTTAAAACTAACATTCATAATTTAATAATTAAAAAATTCATTATTAAACTAGCTTATCCACATATTAGGTATACTACATCCGTGATTCACATCATTAATTATAATATTTTTAAAATTAACTATATAAATAAATAATTGATCATAATTATATTTTTATAATAAATTAATGTAATTCACGACATTTTTGTAACAATAAAAAAATTATTTTGTTGTTAAAAAAAATATTAATTAAAAAAATAAATCTTCACGGAATATTTAATGGAATTCACTTCCACACAGAGAATGATCAATAATTTACAATTCAAAATTCAAATATCATACCATCTTAAAAATGAAAAATGTATTATGAAGAATATGTGACAAAAATATATGAAAATAGTTCTATAATGATTTACACCAAAAAAAATCCATTACATTTCCTCATGAAAATTAACTAAAATTATCATTCTGATATAAACTCTTATTATCCATTAATGAAAAACATACACATAGTGAGAAATATTAAAAAATCCTTTTTCCCATTAAATAACTTTTTTAAAAAATAAATTTTCCTCAATATTATAATATTTCATAAAAATAGTCATATGATTTTAAAAATATTATTAAAAGTTTAAAATATTGTTTATAAATTTACAATATTTCATTAAATATCCATGTTTTCCTCCAAAAATCACTTTTCCCCCATGGTTCACACTTACAAAACATAATAATTATCCCATAATATCAAGAGAATTAATAAATTAATTATCTATACATTCGAATAATTGATGATAATGAATAATAAATAAATTCAAAAGTAGTTTTAAATTCAATAGGCTGAAATTTTGCCTAAATATATAAAAAAATACCTTGGTATGAGTGATTTATTTTTGGGTGTTCCATTATAACCATGTTATAAATTATCCGTATAGGATTCCAAATATTTTTCAACACCATGAAATAACACAAAAATCAAGAAATTATTTTTAGAATGTTGATATATAATATTGTCTGCCTATATCTACCTGGATGAAACATTATAATAAATATTCAAAACATTTGACAGAAGTTAAACAAAACCTCTCAATAGAGTAACATATCCATGAATTTATCCGACCACCATAGTGCATTTAAGAATAATCTAAATAGTTAAAAATTAAAAGAAAAACATACTCATCTTTTCTAGAGAAGAACCCAAATAAGTATGTGAATCAATATTCTTATTGATTTTTCATCTATAGATACTAAAGACACTCATTCAAGATCTACCAGGAAGATCATATACTCGACAACCAATAATAATTATATTGAACTCCATTGAACACATTAATATACTCTCTATCATCTAATAATTTTTTGATATAATTTTCAATAGTATCAAATACTCATAGTCTGGATAATTAATCTAAACTTTTTTTGGATCAATAATCAGAAAAAATTTTTCCTTAATTTTTATGTCCAAAAACATTAATTTTCATTCATTTTTTTATTTTCAAATGATCACATTTCACAATAAAAAAAATTATTATTTTGAATAAATTTTTTCATTATGGTAAAATGATATCTCATAGACAAGTTTTTGTAGGTGATGAATGTTAGGTTGATATTGATTTTGAATAGTGATTAATTTTTCTTGGTAACATAATTCATGATTTTTAAAAATAGTTTGTCAAATTCTTCCATTAATCCTCTATATACATTCATGATCATTATTATATTTATAATCTATTAAATTAACGAAATAGTATCCAAATAGTAATAATTAAATTTTATCCACAAATCATACAAGATTATTATTCCTAATATTATCTCAAAAGGAATCTATAGATACCGTAATCATCTCACTTATAGATTGGATTTCCATAAAACAATATACCTGAATTGTAAATTTTTTTTAGCATTCTCAACATAAATCATATCCTTCTATAGAGCATGAACTATTGGTTCTCGGTATAGTGGAAGTGTAGTAGTGGATGGAGATATATTAAAATTTCATTTAATAATCATTACCCGAAACCAAGAGAGAAGATATTGCACATGAAATTTATAAAAAAATATATGATATCTGAATAAATATATATATGATATTTAGAACTTTTTTGTTAATGATTATGGATCATCTAAAAAGGGTCTTCCAGATTGTATTTTTTCACATGGGAGGATATAATGGTAGAATCCCTCTAGCGGTGATCCACAAATTATCTAACAGTCTCTAAAAACACCACCCATTCTCTGGGTGCTAGTGTGGGAAATCAAATGTATTGCGTAGTTCATTATTGATCAATAATTCTTCCATATAGATAAAATTATATCATGGGTTTCTCATTCTTGAGAAAGAGATATGTGGAGGATTCATGAGATATTTTATTGGAACAATATTTCTTTTCTCCTAAACATTGAGTTGGGTTCAAATGAATTACCTAAGAGACGTAGTTTTCTATTTATAGAGTTGGGAGTTCAGTTACAAGATTTAATTACATTGAAGCCATTAAATCTAATTATATCCATTAATGAAATCACATTATACATAATAATAATCATATTATAATTATTATTACTATTATTTTATGGTGCACCAACATATATAAAATGGAAAAATAATATTTACTGGCTCATAAATAATTATTTTTTCACTGGACATGGTCATGGTCCATTATAACTATTCCTACATTTATTGAGAACATTTATAAAAATTTTATTCTCTTAAAAACAATATTTTATTCCTAATAAAGTAAATAAGTATTTATTAATATAAATAAATAACTTTAATTCCAAATCTGGTGAAGATGTATTTATATAAATTATAGGATCAATATAATTGGAATAAGATTATTTCTAATTCTTTAGAATAATTTTTATTCCATTAATAAAATTAAAATAGAATTTAAACTAGACAAACAAAAACACTTGGTGTGTGACCCTATAGTATTCTTTCTCATTGGCATTGGGTGGGTTTTTCAAATGTCCAAGATTAATGTCTTGTAATAAGCCAAGGAACCAATGAAAAAAACACCCAAAGTCATAATGATGAAAACCAAATATTAATGATCACAATTTAATATAATATGTTTATCAAAATAATCATCAAGTAGGGTTCATGACGGTTTTATTGACCTATATGCTCGATACTTCATTCATTGACTGTATTAAATAAACACATCGTTACACCATGGCCATGGAATTTATGGTGATAGTTGGGCCAAGATATCAGCTTCTATAATGATGGAATGAAAAAATTATTCATAGCATTATCAATTAATAACATGATATTTATGATGCACCCAACGTACCCTACTTCCTGCTAGCATATGGCATGACGGTTTTTGTAAGATAATATGTGTACACAAGTTGTGAAATGACTATTTGATAATATTAAAGTCTAAGAGAAAATAAAAAAACTTAAAGATATTAATATTAGAAGACACCACAACAAGAAAAGTTCATATTGGTCTGTTTATTATCATAATCAACCATCTTGTGTATTACCATGTATAAAAATGTAGAAAAGAAGTATCATCTTCTTATGAGTACTCTCACCCGATGGTCTATATATTATGTGTGCCATTATATAATTTCATCAAACTACATAACTATATTATTAATAATTTCATTGCATTTCAAGGTTATCATCATAGTGTGGAACTACTATAACCTTATAAATGTGACAAATTATCTAGAACATCAATTCATTAATGTAATGATGAACAGTGACCAATATGTAATAAGATACTTAATTTAATATTTAATACATCATGTATTCATGTAGTCAATGAAATAATAGATGGTTCATGGACACCAACTCAAAAAAACTCTCACTTATACTAGATCCAACATCCTACAAATTTCAGTCCACTAGAAATCACATGATAGTCATGTTTATGCTATGATAAGGCTTTATTAAATGGGTTGATGATGTCATCTTCCATGGAAATACGGATCACAACAAATTCACCTCTCTGTGAAAAATCTATCAAGAGGTTATACTTCCAATTTATGTTCCTCATCCACTAATGTGACCATCGCCCTCTTTCGAGATCCCCCACTATTGTATTATCACAATATAATGTGATGAGATCTTTACTTTTAGGTACCACATCAAGATCATGGAATCTTTTTGATCCTAATTACTTCTTTAGATGCCTCAGAAGATGAAATATATTCAAACTCGACTATATAATCTACCACCACAACCTTCTTTCAGCGCTTCCACCCCATTATAACTCCATTAAATGTGAATAAGTATCTGATTTGTGATGTCATGTAATATTGACTAGTTTGGAAACTAGCATATGAATTCCCTATCATATCTAATTCATCATTACCTCCATAAACTAGAAACATATCCTTATTATATCTAAGATACATAAGGATGGTCTTGGAAACCACATAGTGGTGGTCACCTGGATCAGCTCGATATATGCATACTACACTTAATGTATACGATACATCTTTCCTTGTACATTAAAATACAAACATGAATAACTGAATAGGTGATTCTTATAGAATATTTTCCATTAAATTTATTTCATCATGGGTTTGTGGACATATTTTCGTTGAAAGATAAATTCCATGTGATACAAGAAACAATCCCCACTTGGATCGTTCCTTAATAAATATCATCAATGTATTGTTAATTTTGGTACATTTAATTATGATGATAAATATACTAGATCTATCATGATGGATCGTAATCCTAGGAATATATTAATCCTCTACAATTTGTTTCATGGAAAATCTTGTATTCAACCATGCCTTAGCAGGGTATAAGACTGGTATTTCATTACCAAAAATTATTATGTCATAAAAATATATTATTAAGAAAAATAGTGCATTCCCACTAAATAATTTTTAAATAGAAGGATCACATTCATTAATTGTAAAACAAATATGATATGGATTCATCAAAATTAATTTTCCATGACCTGGATTCATGATTTAAAAGATAATTTTATATTTGTAACTTTAATATCTTTTTGGAAACATTTTGAGTCACAAACCCTTCAGGTTATCTCATGTAAAAATATTCTTAATGGTTAACACTAAGGAAGGTTATTTTGACATCCATTTTCTATATATCATAGTCATGGTATTCCACATTTGAAAGTATAATTCTGATGTATTTCAGAATTGCAATTTATGAAAAGTTTTCCTTGTAATCTATTCGATGATGTTGTTTAGTCCCTTTTAAAAAAGTGCCTTCATAAATGTACTAACTTGTCCTTCTATGTATAACTTCTTCTGGAATACCTATATTCAACCAATGTGATTTACATCCACTAGTGTATCTACCAAAATCCAAATTTGGTTTTGGTAGACAGAATCCATTTCATAATTTAGGGATTCTTACGACATGGAACCATATATGCCAATTACCACTTCCTTGTAGGTTATAGGATCATTATTATCAACTAACAATGAGTCACCATAATTAGTAACATGTAAAACATACTATTCTAGTTCTCTATAACATATTTCACTCCTAAATTGTTCATGAGTCTCTGGAATAGTTTCTTTTTTCCATGAGGCTTTGTGGAATCTGATCCTGCACTAACTCTTGTATTCCGTGAGCCTCAACATCATTGAGGTTTATCTCACTCCCACTATACAATTTGGGTATTTTCTCCCACTCAATGAATAAGGAATTTATTACTATTATAACCTTACTTTCTGAGGGTTAATATAGGTAATAACCCATTGTTTCCTTGGGTTATCTTATTATGGTACACTTTATACCTCTAGGTGTATGTTTTTCAATTAAATAGGCCTTAACGAATGCTTATCTTCACCACACATGTAAAACCAATAACGTGGTTTCTCTTCACAATTAGAATTTCTATGGAATACCATTTATTGGTTTTGATGGGAAATGACTTAGTATGTGATCCTCTATTTGTAACGCAATTCACCAAAAGGATAATGGAAGAATCGCAAGAATCATCATTTCTCTCACCATTTCGAAAAAGGTGTTGTTCCTCCTTTCGATTACACCATTCCACTAGGGCATGTAAGAAGGAGTGAGTTTGGATATGATCCCAAACTCCCATTAGTAATCTATTAAGTATTGGTCAATATATTCTCTTTCATGGTCTGACGGGAGTTTCATAACCTTCCTACCAAGCTAAATCTTAATATCATTCTTGTATTACATGAATTTGTTAAAAGAATCTGATTTATTTCTCATTAATTAAATATATCAATATCTATTAAAATCATCAGTTAATGTTATAATGTATGATTACCCAACCCTTTCTTAAATATGAAATTTTCCACACACATTGGTATGAACTAATTCAAGAAGTTATTTATCCATTTCAACATTCCCACTGAATGTGGATTTGTTCAGTTTTACTTGTAAACATGTGTGGAATAAATCAAGTAGTTTTAGATTAAATGAATCTAAATATCCATCTTGAATTAAGTTTACCATGAATTAATCAATTACATAACATATCTGATGGTGGAATATTTAGGTGCGGTATGAGTAATGCGAATTATCGTTGTTATCAATATCCATTAATTGGTTTATTTAATACAATATGTAAAGACTATTATGTAAATGTTCCTTACCCTAAAAAATTCTATCTTTTTAAAAAAATAATCATTTATTTCAAAATTTGAAAATTAATCCATCCATATCTTGTCTAGATAATGAAATATCTTTTTTGGTAAAAAAAGGCACATATTAACTACCCTTTAAATCCAATATCATTCTAATCATCATTGTGAGGTGGTAGTTTCCAATTTCTACAACAACACGTTTAGCTTCGTTGACTACTCGTCGATCTACAACCCCTATATAAATTTTTTTAATCTACTTTATTCATGTATTTGAATACATTTTTGAGAACCACATGATGTATCTAATAACAATTTTTAGAAATTGATATATCTAACATGATAATAAACAAACCTGAAGTTTCCCCAGGCCTATTTATCTAGGTGATGTTTTTCATCCAGCGTCCCTTCTTGAAAAATGTGAAATAGACAAAACATGTTCCCTTAATTTCCTTTTGATCATCTTTTTCTTGGATGTGTGTGAAGAATATTTGGTCATAAATATATTTTCTTTCGATTTTTATTTTTTCACCATAAGAATATAATGATTTTTTCAGATCATATCATTTTCTACTTGTCTATGAAGAAATAAAGATTTAGTAGAGACTTCTCAATGTTTTTCACAGTAAAATTCACAAAAATGATGGAGAATATTTGAGGTATTGATGCCAAAAAGTGATCAATTCCCTATTCATCATGGTGTTGAAACCCTAAAACATCTTGTAGATCAATTTTTCCAACGATCATGTCTACATGAGGCCTAGCTGGTGACCCTCAACCAACATAATTTGTTAGAGCACCGTGGAAATCTCAAACAATAACTGTCTAGCTCTCTCCTAGTAAAGACAATGGGGGTTCATAAGCATTCTAGAAGATTCCAGGTTTTCATGACACGTAATGAGCTCATAAGATAAATATTAAAGCATCAAAAATTGTTATTTTACTGTGTTTATAATATATTTTTCACAGAATAAAATCTCTGCATTACTCCCCTCTTGACTAATCAGATCAAACATTGAGGATTATAGATCCTAAGATATCTGTTCATGGCGTAGAATAACCTAATGGAATAAATTACACTCTTGGAAGTCATTTCCATTGAGAATATTGTCTTTATCAAATATTAATCTAAGGGATAGTGTGGATGATGATCTTGTCATTTTATTCTACAATTAAAAATACCATATTAATTTTACTTGTCTTGATTATAAATTTTGTGAGAAATATTTAATTTATATATTTTATTAAATATCCCATTGTTTTATCAAGTCCCAATATCCCTCTCCATTGAACTTGTAATTTTTATTTTCTAGGACATTCTAGTTGAATGGATCCATATTCCCATTAACAGAACCCCAAAAAGTGTTGTTCAAGAAATTTTTATGTTATATTGGAAGGCTAGTCATTTCAAACAATGGGCATGTCGCTCCATGATCCATTGAGTGGACTCCCTTTTCTAGAAATATGGCCATGAATTTCTCAACACATGCCTACAAATTAACCCATATCTAGAAAGAGATAATCCTCATTATGTGAAATGGTTAATTCAAACTAAAACATTCCAAAGAATTACCTTTATAAATGCAAGTGTCCCAATATGGTTTGGTTAAAACAATAGTAAATTTTGTGTTTTTTTTCATTTTCATGTAATTGAGGATTAATCTGACACAATATTAGATTGAGGGATTTTATATTGTTATGAATACATTTTTTATCTTTTTTATTTCTTTACTCATCTTGTTAATATTTAAGTGGATGTTTAATTATTTAGTTAACCATTTTTGGATAAAAACATATGCATAATATATTTTATTTAAATTCCATCTTTTCTTATTAATTCATTAATTTATGTGATCATGGTCTTGCTTCAATAAGTATAATTTTAATACATTAGACATAAAATAAATAAATAATTAAAGGACTTGATCATGATCTTATCTAATGATTGATTTAACAAGAAGAAATTAAATAAACATATGAAATATGGGAATAACTCCTTAGGTGGAACATTTCATAAGATATATCATTCCACATATCCACATCTGTATCCCTGAGTTAGCATCATTATGGTTTAGTCCTTAACCGTCTCCAGACAGCTTGGTATTCTCCATTAATTGATAATATTTGTTACTCACACATAGGTGAGTGGAACCAAATTATTGGTTAAAGCAGATTATATAAATATCATTTGACATACAGGTCCAACAAAATAAAAATGGGAGGGATAAATCACAGGTCATAATTTAATTTAAAATTAAATAAGTGAAAAACCTTATAATAAATTCAATTAAATAAATTCCAACACATAAATTTGACTTGGTTTGGCTCATAATCAGTCACACATGCAATAAATTCAAAATAAAATAAGAGGATAGAATTCATTTCTGTATTCGTTATTTATTATTATGATTAAAATGATTGTATTAATTAAATAATTAAATAATTAATTCCCTTTCATCTTAATAATTTTCTGAACATCAATATAGATACACATCAATTTTTAATTCATGGAAAATAAATGAAAGTACCATTAATGGAATATTTAGTACACTAAAATAACAGATTATTTAAAATTATTTAAACCCATTATTAAATTTTCATACACACAATAGTGTCTGTATCAATAAAATAAGGTTTTATTGTTGCATTTTTTTAATTAAATATAAATTTAATTTTTACAACTAATGAGAGACAACATGGAATGTACATCTATATATAGACCATGTACAACGGTTGTTTTATATCAATGTTACACACCTGGGTCTTTAGAATTTTAAATCGGCCAGACTATATAGTGTTTACATGCCAGCTACACTCTCTGTATCCTCTTTCCCTATACCAAGTTGGCCCGGTCAACATGCATTGTGCAATAAAATCACTGTGTATTTTCAATTTCTTGGTGCATCTAGATACAATACACATGGGAATACGATATCTGATCTAGTTTTACGCCATTTTACCCAGCATTACGAGCCAAATATTTGGATTTACCCAGTGGAATCTATGGTTGTTATGCATTTAATCTTAAATCTCTAAGAATATGAAACATTGAATGAACATTATTAATATGTCGATAACATTTTAATTCAATATTTATTAAATGATGAATACCATTAAATGAAAATATTAACATGATTGCACATAGATCATAAATAATGTAAATAATTATAAATAAAAATGTGACTGCTTTGATACAACATATTGGTTTTGGTAAATGTGGAAGCATTACGATTGAGAGAGATATATTAAATTTTATTTTAATAATTGTTTCCCAAACCCATGAGTGAAGATCAATAATATCAATTTAAAAATTAATTTATTTGATGTATCAATAAATAAATACATGGTTCTAAGAAATTTCATCATTGATGATTGTTTATCACATGAAAATCCCTTTCAGATTACCTTAATTGAACTTGTGAGGGTACAATGGTAGAATCCATATGGTTGTGATCCACACGTGCTCCAATGGTCTCCGAAAAACACCACTCATTCTCGGTGTGCTAGCACTATGAATCAAATCTCGTTCATTGTCCATTATTGATAACTCATTCTTTGTTCTTGATGAAATAATATATTGGGTTTCTAATTCATGATAGGGAGAGAGGAGGAGTTAAGAGATAATTAATTATTTGCAACAATTCTCTATTCCAATCATTGGAATTGGATTCAAATTAGTTACACAATAGACATAAATATCAATTTATTGAGGTGGGGTTTCAATTACAAAAATTAATATCATAATATCAATTAAATATAATTATAACCATTAATGAAATCCTGTATCACTTAATAATAACATTAATAATATTATTATTTTGTTGTGTTGCCAGTTATGCAAAAAGGACAAATAATATTTACCAGTTTGTAAATAAATATTTTATCCTTGGATAAAATCCTGGACCATTCAAAATCATCATGAATTTATTGAGAACCTAAATAAATATTATTTTCACTTAAATAAATATTTTATTCACCAACAAGTAAATATATAATTAATAAATATTTATTAAATTTATTTTATTTATTTTATTTTAAATTCGGTGAATAAATATTTATTATATTTATGCAATTAATATATCTTGAATAATATTATTCCGTAGTCTAAAGAATAATATTTATTACATTAGTTAATTAAAAATAAAATTTAATTGAGACCAAAAATAACACATAGTGTGTAACCATATAATAATCTGTCTCAATTTCATTAGGCTAGCTTTCCTTAAGTCCAAGATTAATTTCTCGTAATGGGTCAAGGAACCAAAGAGATAGAACATAATGTTTCAATAATGAAAGCCACATACAAATGATCATTATGTATTATAATACCTTTATCACAATATCTCATCGTGTAGGTTTAATGAAGGTGTTATCAACCTATATGATCGATAGATCATTCTTTGACATCCTAAAATATGATCATCACTACTCCATGGCAATTGAATTTATGGAAATGGTTCTATTTCAAACAAAGGGTCGTGATATCAACTTCCATAAAGATTGATTGGACAAATTATTCCTTGGATTACCCATTAATAACATGTCATTCTTGAAAGACCTAGTATACCCTAATTACCTCCAACATATGGCATGGAAGTTTTTTAAACAAATGTAAGTGTGTGGGTCTTATCATTTATTAGTGATAATATTATAGTCTACATAATTTTATATACACTCAAATATGGTAATATGTGATTACAAAAAAAACATGTGTAATTCCAACTAGTGGGTATACTCTCAAAATATCTCATCATGGAGTATACTAAGTGAGTATTTCGTGAGAAAATCTCTCATATTATTTTGAGTACTCACACCTGATTTTCTAATTACTATATTTCCCATCATAGAATGTTGTACAAGCAAAGAACTATATTTTTAATATTGTCATATATTTTCAAGGTTCTCATCATATCAGGGATCTACTAAGAAATTCTCAATGAAAAAAATACTCTAGGACCTTATTACACTAATTTCATACATAAAATTGAAAATATATAATTAGTTATTAAATTTAATATTTAATACAACAAATATTCATTTAATCAATGTACAAATAGTTGGGTCTAGGAAACCAAGCCTAATAGAAATGTATTACCCAAAATGATTTGGATCTGTTTATCACACACCATCTCAAGATATATATAATCATTTAAAGATATTATCCTCCTTAGAATATCCAAGAGGTAACACACCCTCCCAATGGGTTGACTAAAGAAACTATCATAGAACTGAAGTGAAACTAAAGTTGATATCAACTTAATGAGACCTAAAATGAATAAATAAATTTTAAATAATTCTGTTGACACTACAACCTAGACCACTAAATGAATTTATATATTAAATTTCTCATATTCGTTATAGTATGATTATATATTCAGGGTCGTTTCTTATTTGATGTAGTCTCTATTAAAATTCTTCATTATATTTTTCTATTTAATATGTTTTAAAAAAATTTATGTTCCTTTTTGTGGAAATTTTTTTTTTCAGAATAGACACATTAAATTGAATATTATTAAAGGCCTCAATAAAAGGTATTTTTAAATTTAAATTTTTGAATATCTTATGAAATATAAGACAATCCAACCATTAATATTTGTTAATTCATTAATAAAATATAATGATTGGAGAAAATATATGAAAAATTTGTGGATTACTCATATTTCCATCTTCCCCTTCTAGGTTAAATCATTTACTAACACCCATTTCAATTTTTTAGTCTGTATGTTTATATGGTGGATAATTAATTGTAAGACATGTTTGGAACATATTCTCCACATTCCTTGATTTCCCCTTTTCATGAATTCCATATTCATAATAAATTGATAACCTAAGTTTATATTTCATTCATTATAAGATAATTTCATCTTCTGTTCTCAACTAACATATTGATACGACCACCATAAAAAATTTCATTGGGTTATATTCAGTTGTACATGGATGATTATAATTTTTTTTCATTAAAAATCACATACCATTAGACTGAACTGTATAACTAAAATACTAATTTTTTATTCAAATTCAATATTTGAATATTTAATTTCAACCATTGCTCTAGAATAATGAGTGACCTTTTATTCAATATTTAATATATGAACCCCACATAATTACCTTGATAATTTAATGATTCGTCCATATTTTTAAAATGTTGATTTGTTTTACTAAAATGATATAGGTCTGAATGATTTTGGAAAAATATATAGTCTCTCCAGATGAGTTAGGATGATATTTATACGAATTTTTATAACATATTGAATAAAGTTCATTATTAAAATATTTTATTTCCATACAATCAATATACAAGTCACCCACATAATATTCAATAGGTATACAAAGTTGGGATAGATAGAAAACTAGTGTACATAAATATATAATCATTGACATTCTCTTTTTTAGTCATTCGTGATTTTTTTGTATAATAATAGTATAAGAAATTGTATCTTATGAAAAAAGTATTTGATCTAACAATATATATTTCACTTCCGGAATAATATTTATTTTTACAGTTTTGATAATATGTATTGATGATATGTTTGACCTCTTTATCAATTGTATTTTAATAAAAATTATTCTAGAGGATTGATGTTTCAATGAATTTTGATATTTATTAATTCCATTATTGAATTTTTCATTCAATAAATGAGAATAATATCAATGACTCGGAAACTACCTTTGAACAACTATATATATATTCCATGACTTATTGAAAAACCACACTGAAAACGTGAAGGAAACCTGGTATTTTATATAACAATTATGTTGTAAAACATATACATTATAATAATTGAGAAATTCATTAAAACTATGACCCCATATCTAGAAAATATCAATATATTAATTTTGATACCAACTCCTAGAAATTACCTTTAGAGAATATGGGATTACCATCAAATTTTTTTCTTTCTCAAATACCCTATATAATGATATATACGAACAAAAATATTAATGTCTCTATTGAAGTCAATAGTTTCTTTCTCATATATACAACAATACTATGATAATATATTTCTATAAAAATGTTTGTTTTCACAGTATCCATTCAATGGAGATAGATGAATACAAGATTGAATTCGTGGAACATTTTGATATTAAAATTATTTGGTATAGATCCATCATAAAAATTTATCTAAGTGTAAGGTTGAATTATTATTTCATTTATATTAATGAACCAATCGTTATGTAGATCATTAATATTTTATCACCTTTATTTATAAAGATAAATATTGTTTTCTTCTCTATATGATGATAGATTTTACAATTTAGCTATAGATATATTCCCAATGTCAAAACAATTTATGTTAAACTAGCTTTAATGTTATGTAAAAAATAATCAATAATTTGAAAAAAGAGTACCTAAATTGTAGAAAACAATATACCTATCATCTTTAACACTAAAAAATTACAATAAAACAAATTACTAAAATGGAATAATTTTCAAAAGATTCCATATGAAAAATAATAATTTTTCATACACAAAGAACCACTATATTTTATTTAGTTTACAATGAATTTTTCAGATGAAATTTTTGAATATTTTAAGATATTAATTTTATTATATTTTGATATTTTTTCATTAATTTCATGTAATTTTATATATTTTAAAACCTATTTCGTTCATTGTAAATAGTGAAATTTTTTTGACTAGTTCATAGATAACTATAATTTTCTATATAATCTTCTAAACTATTATAAAAGTAGTAGGTTAGATCCCAAGAATTATGTTGTTTTTTAGGGATTTTTAGAAATAAAAAAAATTTAAACTACTAAAAAATTATGTGATGTGGTGGAAATGATTAACAAAATAATATCAATACTATAATTCATTAGGGTAGAAAAAAGTTTTAATTCATGATTTAATAAGTGTATTGTAATGCCCCAACCTTAAACATTACATAATCTAGAATTTTGTTTATAATTCACATTGTGGATCTTTTCATGTTTAGATATTTAGATAATTACTTCATAAATTATACATAACACATTGAATATTACAAATAGACACTTCTAATATCAATCCATTTTTTTATATAATAAAAAATCATTTAAAATAGACTGGTTTAGATCCATGATTTAAATAACACGACTTTTCCTGGATCCCATCCTTGACCTTATTCATATTTACGTAATGTGAAAATCATTTCAAAACATGGTATGAGAATAAAAAGCATATAATGTGATACATAAAGAAGAGAAAATGTTAGTTTTTTAAAAAAACAAGTAAACCACTAATATTTTATCATAAGTAATACTTTTCACCTTTATGAATTAGTAAATACTCTTCACTAACTAAAATTCCATTTCTTACCCTTTTGCATCCAAATTATTACCATAAATCCCATATAAAGAAACATATTACATATAAAGGTAACTCTGGACATAAACATACTGAAATGGAATAACCATACGTTCAACTTCCACCTATATCACTGAATGGAATAGCTATACAACTAACTTCCATACACAATGCATTGGAGGTTATAATGTATCCCGCCATCCGTGGATTATCATGAAACCACTTATCATTTGGTTTATCACATAACCACCCATAAAATGATCAAGTACCATATCATAATCATAAAAAATTATATAATCATAGAGGAAAAAATAACCATTCCACATTTCAATCACACGATATTATTTCAATAAATTCACAAAATAAATTCATTTAAACCATTTAAATGTAGAGTTTTGAATTAAAGTTTCCCATACAACATTGAAACACGTGAAATGAATTTACACTTTAAAATATTCATGTACCTTTAAATAAATCCTTAAAAACCATTTTTAAGACATACACGTGAAATATATGATTTTAGAAGAATAAATCATTAAAACATTTAAAACGATGTTTCAGTTAAAGAGTGTTTTAACAGTTGAGAAACAGTTGAAGAAAATTCATTAAAAAAAGTTAAAAAAACATCAAATATCATGTGAATATACTAATTCAATATATCACATGTAAAAAGCGTTTAATATACACCATATTGGATAATCAAGGTGCATAACATCAATATATACCACGATGAAAGGATATTGAGACAAAGTATATTATAATGATCATATCCTTAGATTAAGGATAAATCAATGAAATAAATATGTATGAAAAATATAAACACACCCAATATAAGTAGATATTATGTGTTAAAAATAATAGGTCATTCACATATATTATTTATAAAAAAACCAATGACATGGATATTCAACTCAATGAATGGTGATTGAGTTATGACACCCCTTACACAAATTCGGCATCCTAACGGTGTTACATTAAAGTTAGAAAAATGTGTTTATGACAGAAAAATGGAATCTCATCACTTGGACATAATATGTAAACAAATAAGGTTATATAATGAAAAAATACCTACATAATAAAATGGAAATTTAAATGACATAACATAAAAGATGTTTTTGACTAAAATACGAGAGTGAAAGGATCCCTAACCTATAGTTCAACTTGTCTCATTCATTCTTTATATTCCTAAATAATAAAATTATATTAATTTATATTTTCATAAGAACCTCATTCATGTTTACTATTCATTTTATAAAACTTATTATAATGTTATTGATTTTTTTTATTTGAGTTCATATCTGAAATTTTTTTGATGTTCGGTGCATGAGTTAAAAATGAACGTGTTATTATTACAATTTCCAAATTGTTCAGAAGTAAATTATCTACAGAATGATATTAATTATATAAATATAATATATATAATATATATCCATTATATATATATATTTATAATATTTTATAACAGTAACATCCCAAGTAAGTAAATAATTATGAATATTTATATCTATGTCTATTTATGAATTAGATAGTTCTTTAGAGGCTTAAAATGAGAATAAATCCAATCTAAAGCATAGAATACTAAAATATTTTTTTTAAACATCGTTTTACTTCTTTTTGATGGAATTTTTTTTAAATCAAACTCTTGAAAATAGTAGAAGCTCTTTTTTTTAGAATAAATTTATTCATTAGGATTGGGACATTGAAATTTACATTGCATAATTTTTTGGTATTTTTCTGACAATGTTAATTTTTTTTAATGAATAGAGAAAAATACTGCATTTTACTTCAAAACTACTTTTTCATCTAATTTAATTATATAGATATATTTTTCAATTTAATTGTTTTTAAAGTTTAAGTAGAATATATTTTTACCAATTAACCCAATGTAGGACATTGTAATTAATAACAAGTGTCACTCTTTTGATAGATATTGTTCTCAAAAAACCCGCTAATTATTTTGACAATGAGAATTATTTTTTAAATTAATTACAGAAATTTCTATGTTTGGAATTTGAGAAAACGGATTCCATATTTGTAATCATAATGACCAAATTATTTAATTAACACTCTTTAGTTTTTGGATATTTTGAATAGTAACGATGATAATTAGCTTTAATTATCGTGAATAATTAGTAATCGGGTAGTTAAGGGTAATAAAATAACATCATAATAATATAAAATGACACTAACATGTGTCCTAATGCTATTGGTTGTGTAATGACCGACCATGGGATGCCTTTTTCCAACATAGGGACCCCATGGAATCACTTTTGTGTGGTAGTGACATTTTTTCATTTTATTTTTAAAGGTAGGAAAATATAAAAAAAGTATGTACCACCTAAGTAAAATTTTATTAATTTTGTCTAAATAAATGAACTATTATACTATAAATAGTCATTGTAAAGGTAAAAATATTTCATAAATCATGGTAGTTTTTTTATAATTTTTAGGAATTACATAAATAAATTTATTTATGACACAATGATGATGTAGTGATTACCGCATTAATGAACTATTTAAATAACATAAAAAGATAATAAAAAATATAAGACTTACACTTGTAGAAAACCTATTTGATGGGTGTCTTTCGAACCATTATCACCTTATCCTTGATGTATACCATTTTTTGGGCCTTTAAAATTGGAAAAAAAATTATAATAAAGTAACATTTCAAGACGTTCCAAGAGTGCCCCTCCTCCGTCTTATAAAAGGCCCCCACCTCTACCCCCATAACCTACACCTCTCAAGACATTGGCTTGACCAAATTCTACTCCTTTTATCTCTTTACATCCCTCTCTTAATCATTTAAGCCTTACCTTAGTCAGAAAGATTTTTAATAAACCCATCTTGTTCAAACCAAGGGGAGTTACCCGATTTAAAGGTAATGTCTTCTCTTATGTTATTTTGTTTAATTTTCCTTCTCCAACCCCCAAAACTATTTTTATTCCATTCTTTTGTGAAAACAAAAGTATAATAAATATACAAGGATGTTTTTATGAGATGTATTTGATTTTTATTTACACACACCTTTGCCTAATGGTTAAAGAACATACTATTTCTGTGGATGGTGAATTACTTCCTCACGAAACGATCATTGTTCAATCTGATTTTAACACCTTTCATGGTGGCCATTAAGATGTAACAATATTTATATATGATATATATTATTTTTATGTTTTCCTTATGCTTTTTTATTTTTCATTTATGGCATACCGTTATGGATTCCATTATATGTAAACGCGATAATTTCAATTGAGGAAGTGCAGACTACCTCCCCTTCAAAGTGATTTGAATCGTTAATTCCATATGTGGGATTTATAAAGGATGGACATAATGATATTAAATATTATATCATACTGGAATTATATTATAACTTTATATCATTATTATTTCATTCTATTAAATACAAAAAAAGAAATAAAAGTAGTGTTCATGCGTACGTACGACTTACCGTCTCTATGAATTGTGCATTTCATCTCTTTCCTCTAAATATTATGTAATATAATAAATTCATGTATATACTGGATATATATGATATAAATGATATCTATATCATGAATATAATTCTGGATATATTGGATATTATACGACATGAACAACTTTTAATTATAAGCAGTTTATTTTTGACTCAAGTACCAATGATCGACAAAATGACCGTTATTAACATAAATAATTGCATAATGTTAACAACAAGGTAATAAGTGATATAAAAGGAATAAGTATTTTGAGAAAGGTTCTTAAGCAAGTAGAAACAAACTCTAGTTTATTATTCATGAGATTAAATAATGATCGAGTCTTGTCGGACACGTGCTAAGGGACTTCATCTCAATATCCTATCATCGAGGCATATATTGTTTAATACAAAACATTATTTTATATCGTGAATAAATCCCTTTTAATTTTAATTTTATTCAAAAGGAATATTTTCATACAAACCATTTTACTAAACGACAAAAGGGAATGTTTTTGTCTTACGTATGCAGTGACAATGACTTCTCCGCCACCGTGACCATTATTTGAGTTTCGGATTCCTCTACAAGACATACATTTTTTTAAATGAAATATAAATACCATGTTTTAATTTTCTTTTATTTGGTATTGAAAATGGGTTTGATTATTTTTTGATTATATCAATGTGTTTTTGATATCTTGGGATTGAAATGTGGAAATGTTATGTCTCCTTTATGCATATTTTATGTGATACAATTATGTTATGGTTATTGGGAATTGTTTATGAAGACGGGTGGTTCAATGATAAACTAAGGTCGGGTGAGCCCGTGATAGCTCTCCAATGCATTGGTTAATGCTAAGGGGTTAAATGGTATGGTTTATCTGAAGAGATTTAGGGAATATACTGTGATGGTTATTCCAAACGTAACCATGAGGGTTACTCCCTAGGTAAGAATGTTATGAATTCCTCAAGTTACATTTATGTCTTATGATTTCCATGAGTTATTCATGAATCATGTGATTTTATGTGGTATGTTAATGTGCTTATGTTTTATGAGTAATGTATGATTTCACTGATTCCTATGTATACATGGACTACTATTTTCATTACGTATTTTTATTTGCCTTACTGAGCTTTATATGCTCATACCAGGTTTTTGAAATGTTTTGCATACGTCATGTGAAATGTATTTGATGATATTATCATGTCGAGGAAGTGTCAAAAATGAATCCATGTTTTATTTTAAATATTTTTTTTAATAGGAAAAATGAATACTGTCATTTATGTATCCACGTTGTTTAAATGTGGAATGTAATGCATGATTTATGATCTAATTATCTAAAACAATAAACCTAAAAATATCCTCAATGTGTATTCTTGAAATAAATCAAGATTAAGTAATGTTTATGGATGGGTCCTTATAGTTTGTATCAAAGGGAGGTTTAGATGTCTTTAGTAGTTATAATTCAAATAAATGGTTATCCAAAAATATTTTTTTATGGTCAAATTGAAATGATATAGAACTTGAAGAATACCATGTTTCTTCATCTAATATGATTTTGTTAATAATGGTTTTATATAGAGGAAATAGGGAAGCAGTGCTAGGAAGGCATACAGAAGGAAATAACCTTCCAAATTAGCATCCTTAGATGGTCAGAATTGGAATTGAACAGTTTGTTGTAGTAATGGCGCAGATGACTCAAGCAATAAAATTTGGTGGTATCCATGCATGAGATCAGCTAGATCAACTATATAGGAACATGTCAGTGGTGGAACATTTAATGAGGAAACATTCCCTATCATTCAAAAGATCATCTATCTCTGTTCTAGCGGAAAGGTCGATTAAATCACTGGAGAAGATTTTCGATGTCATGGGGAGTTCTAACAATCAAAATGTTAGTCATTTTGTTTTCCGTTTGGAGGGAGAATCAGATCAGTGGTGGTCGACGGATAAAAATATCAGGGACACTGATGAGATTAATGCTCTTGACTGGGATGAATTCAAAGGTACGTTTCTTGAGAAATATTTTCCTAAGGTTGTTCGACAAAGGTTGGAAAATAATTCTTCTAATTGAGGAAAGAGGATGACTCAGTGGCTGCTTATGAAGAAAAGTTCACATGATTGGATAGGTATGCTCAAAATTTTATCCGAGACCTTGATAGTAAAATCAATCGGTCTTTACTTAGGATTAAAGACAAAATATCTAATGGAGTTATCTTCTCGTGAGTTCAAATGTTATGAAAAGCTTGTTCTAAGTGCTCAGAATGTAGAAATAGAGTTTTTCGATGATCAAGTGTTCTAAAAAAACTGACATAAGTAGAGACCGAGGTGGCAGGAGAAAGGGAAGATTCCTTCAAAAAGGTCTGATGGTAAGAAAAATATGTTTTTAGTTTGTTATAAATGTGGTAAAAAGCATGCTGGGGATTTCCTTTTGAATTCTGGAATGAGATACTGATGTTGTAAGATGGGACATAAGGCTCGTGATTTCACTGGAAAATATCAGGGTGATTGTAAGACAAAATTTGATTTACTGTTAGTAAAATGTTTCAAGTGCAATGAGATGGTTCATTATGCAAACAAATGGTCAAAAAATAGCTCTAATGATAGGAGGAAGTCAGACTACAAGCAGAAAGGTGTGGTGAAATCCATTGCAACTACTTCAGCAGATATTGGGACATCAAATAATGTGATATAAGGAACATAATTTTTTTTAAAATTATGCCAATGTGTTGTTTGATTCAGGGTCTACACATTCATTCATCTCTGAATTTTTTTTATTAAATTGAGAATTCCATCTCAATAAATGACTCATGACCATGTGGTAAAAACACACGGGGGAAATGCTGAGTTAAAAAGAATTTATATTAATTTTCCTATCCTTATCTTTGGAAGGATCCCACCTACAAACCTTATTATTTTACCACTATTAGAGTTTGATGTTATCCTTGGTATGGATTGGCTCTATGTTTACCATGCTATGATTGACTATAGAGCTAAAGAAGTTTATATTCAAAAAGTCTTTCAGTTTGTGTACAAGAATGAACCCGTAGTCTTGATAACATATCAAGAGGCTTAGAAACATGTAAAAGATGGAAACTAATGTTACCTTGCACATACTGTTGAAAAAAAAGGAACCGTTCTGATTAATGATGTGCCAGTGGTAATGAGTATCCTGATGTTTTTCCTGATGAGTTTCCTGGAATAATACCAGATTGGGATGTTGAATTTATAGTTGACATAGTTCCTGATGCTAATATGATTTCAAAACCCCCTTATCGAATGGCTGAAATTGAACTTTTATAGTTTAAGGAGGAATTTCAAAATTTATTAGAGAAAGGATTCTTTCGATCTATCACATTACAGTTGGGTGCTTATGTCTTATTTGTTAAAAAGAATGATAGTTCAATGAGAATTTGCATTGATTATAGATCCTTGAATAACATCACTATTAAGAACAAATATCATTTTCCTCATATCGATTATTTACTTGAGAAGCTCCAGGGAGCTCAGTATTTTTCAAAGAATGAATTGAGATCAGGGTACCATCATTTGAAGGTAAAGAAAGCAGATGTTCCGAAGACCGCGTTTCATACAAGATATGGACATAATGAATTTGTAGTTTTTCCTTTTGGGCTATCCAATGCACCTATTGTATTCATGTACCTTATGAATATAATTTTACACGAGTTCTTGGACAAGTTTGTGGTTGTTTTCATTGATGATATTTTGGGGTTTTCTAAAAGTAAAGATGAGCATGAAAGTCATTTAAGGGTTATTTTTCAAACCTTAAAAAACGAAATTATATGGGATATTTAGCATGTGTGAGTTTTGGTTGCAACAAATTTCATTCCTTGGTCACATTGTTTCTAAAGATGGAATAATTGTTGATCCTACAAAAAGAAGATGTTGAATAATGGAAAAGCCCCAGAAATGTAACCAAGATTCGATGTTTTCTTGGTTTGGAAGGCTATTACCAAAGGTTGTTAAAAAAATTCACTGTTATCTATTCCAATGAATAAGTTAACTCAAAAATGTGTTAAGTTCATCTGGAACAAAAATTGTGATGATTGTTTTCAGTAATTGAAATGAAGATTAGTGAATGATCCAGTTTTGGAACTACATTCCATGAATGGTGAGTTTGTTATCTGCACTGATGTTTCATTGAAAGGACATGGTTGTGTCCTAATGTAGAATAATCAGTTAATTGCTTATACTTCTTGTCAGTTGAAAACTCATGAGTTAAATTCTCCTACACATGGTTTCGAATTAGTTGTTGTTGTTTTCGCCTTATAAATTTGGAGGCATCATTTGTACGCAGTATAGTTTGAAATATATACCAATCAAAAAATTTTGAAGAATATATTCACTCACAAATAATTGAACATGAGGCAGAGGAGATGGCTAGAATTAATCAAGGATTATGATTGTACAATTAATTACCATCCAGGAAATGAAAATAAAGTATCTGATGATTTGAGTCGAAAAAGTAATGATTCATTTACCATGATATATTTGGAACATGTTCCATTGGTTAAGGATATGATGAACTTTGGCATATATGTTTCTGGTGCACGATGTTTCTCTTTTTTGTTTCAGTTATCAGTGATATTCTCTCTAACAGACATAATTAAGCAAGCACAAAACCAAGACAATAAGTTGCAGAAAAAGGTAGAGCTGGTACATAAGGGTACAATACCTGAATTCAACATTGATAATGATTATGTTTTGAGATTGGGGATGAGATTGTGTGTTCCTTTTTATTCACATTTGAAGAGAGATTTGTTATGTGAAGCTCATAGTTCTTCGTTTTCAGTTCATCCTGGCAGTACTAAGATGTATAGAGATCTTCGGGAGTATTACTGGTGGGATGGAATGAAAAGAGATATTGTTGATTTTACTGTGAAGTGGTTAAATGTCAACATGTTAAAGTAGAGTGGAAGTTACCAAAAGGGATGCTTCAACCTTTACTAGTGTCAGAGTGGAAATGGAAGAATATATCCATGGACTTCATTGTGGGATTTCCGAAGACACCTCGAGGTAATAATGCAATATGGTTTATTGTTTATCGCTTGTCTAAATCTGCCCGTTTCCTTGCTATACGAGATACATTTTTTTAGATAAACATTCTCTTTTGTATCTTAAATTGAATGTTAGGTAAAATGGAGTTCCCCACTCCATTGTATCTGATCGTGATCCAATGTTTACTTCTAACTTTTGGAACAACTTTTAGAATTCATTGGGTAATGAATTAAATTTTAGTACAGCTTTTCAACCTCAATCAGATGTGTATTTAGAATGAACAATTCAGACATTGGAGGAGATGCTACATTCTTGTTCGATGGATTATCAGGGAGGTCGGGACCAATATCTTTCTTTGGTTGAGTTTTCCTATAAAAACAGTTTTCATTCCAGTATACAGATGGCACCATTTGAGGCATTATATAGGAAGCTGTGTCGAACTCAATATTTATGGGATGATGTCGGTGAAAGGAAGTTGATGGGACCAGAATTGGTAGAAGAGTGGGAAGAAAAAGATCAGCTGATACAGAAACACATGAGAATAGCTCAGAGCATGAAGAAAAGTAATGCCGACAATAGGAGGAATGATCTCTTTTTTGAGGTAGGTGATCATGTCTTCCTCAATGTTTTACCATGGAAAAGTGTGATGTGATTTGTTAAGAAAGGAAATCTGAGTACAAAGTTCACTGGACCATATAAAATTATTGAGGGAGTTGGATCATTTGAATACCGAGTGTCTATAACTCTGAGCTTATCTCAGGTAAATAATGTTTTTTATGTTTCAATGTTAAGGAAATACATGCCAGATCCATCTCATGTTTTTAGTCCAGAGGTATTCCAGCTGGAAGAGAATCTATCTTATGAGGAACAACCGGCCTAGATTATTGACCACTGGGAGCAATTATTGTGGAATAAGGTGATTCATCAGGTAAAGTTTTTGTGAAAAAACCACATGATTGAAGAGGCAACATGGGAATCTGAAAATATAATTAGGGATCAATACCCCCCTTAGTCGATAAGTAAATAAATTGTGGGGATTTTATTTTCTAAAGGGGGGAAGGATGTAACATACAAAGTAAGTAATGAATTATGGATTTTCATATCTATGTCTATTTCTGAATTATATAGTGTTTTAGAGGCTTAAAATGAGAATAAATCCAATCTTAAGCATATAATACTCTAATATTTTTTAAAAGATTGTTTTACCTCATTTTCAGGGAAATTATTTTTTAAAAATCAAAATCTGGAAAATTTTATAAGAACTATTTTTCAAAATGAACTTATAATTTATGATTGGTTCACTGAAATTTACATTGAACTAATTTTTTTATTTCTCTGAAAAGGTTCATTTTTTTAATGAATAGAGAAAAATACTGCATTTTACTTCAAAACTGCTTTTTCATCTAATTTTATTATATAGATAGATTTTATTTTTAATTGGTTTTAATGTTTTATTAGGATATATGTTTTTTATTTAATCCAATTTCTATCATTGTAATTAATTTTAATTTGAAAATCGGCATAAACATGTGTCAAACATTTGATAGATATTGTTTCTAAAAAACCCGCTATTTTTTTTGACAACAAGAAATATTTTTTAAATTAATTACTGCAATTTCTGTGTTTGGAATTTGGTAATATGGATTCCATAGTTAGAATCAAAAGGTCCAAATTATTTAATTAAGACTCTTTTGTTTTTGGACATTATGAATAGTACAAATGGTGATTATCTTTAATTATCATGATTAATTAGTAATTGGGTAATTAAGGGTAATAAAATAATATCATAATAATATAAATTGTCACCCAAATGTGTCCGAATTCTATTGGTTATGTCATGGCCGACCATGGGATGCCTTTTTCCAACATAGGGAGCCAATGGAATCATTTTTTTGTCATAGTGACATTTTTTCATTTTATTTTTAAAGAATGGAAAATATAAAAAAAGTATGTAACACCTAAGAAATTTTTTTTTTATTTTGTCTAAATAAATGATATATTATACAATAAATATTAATTTTAAAGCTAAAAATATTTCCTACATCATGATATATTTTTTCTAATTTTTAGACATTATATAAATAAATTTATTTATGACACCATGATAATGTAGTGATTACCTCATTAATGGATGATTCAATTAAAATGAAATCATAATGTAAACTCTAAGACATACACTTGTAAAAAACCTATTGGATGGGTGGATTTAGATCCCTTATCACCTTAATCTAGAAATATATCACTGTGGGACCTTTAAAATCCGAAAATAATTTTATAATAATGTAACATTTCAAGATTTTCCTAGAGTGTCCCTCCTCCAACTTATAAAAGGCCCCCACCTCTACCCCCATAACCCACACCTCAAAAGCCATTGGCTCGACCAAAATCTGATCATTATATCTCTCAACATCCCTATATTTATTATAAAAGCCTTATCTTATTCATAAATCTCTTCAATAAACCCTTTTGGTTCAAACCAAAGGGAGTTACCCGATTTAAAGGTAATGTCTTCTCTTAGGTTCTTTTGTATTATTTTTCTTCTCCATCCCCCTAAAATCTTTTTATTACTTTCTTTTGTAACAAATCATGTATCTAAAATATAATAGGATTTATTTATGAGAATTATTTGATTTAAACATACACACATCTTCGTCTAATGGTTAAATAAAATATTGTTTCTGTGGATGGCGAACTACTACCTCATGAAACCATGATTGATCAATCTTCTTTTAACACCTTTCATGGTGGCCATTAAGATGTCACTATATTTATATATGATATATGTTATGTTTATGTTTTACTTTTTCTTCTATATTTTTCATTTATGGAAGTCATTTATGGTTTCCATTAGGGGTAAACGTGATAATTTTATTTTAGGATGTGCGGACTACTGCCCCCCCCCCCAAAGTGATTTGAATCGATAATGACATATGTGGGGTCTATAAATGATGGAGTTAATGATATTACATATTATAGAATACTGGAATTATAATATATCTTTATATCATTATGATTTCATTCCATTAAATACAAAAAAAATAAATTGATGTATCGTTCATGCGTACGTACGGCTTACCGTCTCCTTGAACGGTGCATTTTATCTATTACCTCTAAATGTTATGTAATATTATAAATTCATGTATATAATGTATATATATGATATATATGATATCTAAATCATGAATATAATTCTGGATATAATGGATATTTTAACACATGAACAACATGTAATTATAAGAATTTTATTTTTGACTCTAGTACCAAATATCAACAAAACAACTGTTATTAACATAAATTATTACATAATGTTCATAACATGGTAATAAGTGATATAATATGAATAATGAACTTAAAAAAGGATCTAAAGAAATTATAAATTAACTCTAGTTTATTATTCAAGAGATTAAATAACGATGGAGTCATGTCGGACATGAGGTAAGGGACTTCGTCTAAATCTCCTTTCATTGAGGCATATTTTTTTACACACAACTTTATTTTTATACAGTGTATAAACCCCTTTGACTTTTACATTTATTCAAAAAAAAAAATTATACGAAAAGTTTTACCAAATGAAAAAAGAGAATTTTTTTGTCTTACATATGCAGCCACAATGACTTCTCCACCGCCGTGACCATTATTTGAGTGTTGGCTTCCTCTACAATACATATCGTTTTTTTAAATGAAAAATAAATAACATGTTTTATTTTTATTTTTTTTTGGTATTGAAAATTGTTTTGATAATTTATTGATTATATCAATGTGTTTTTGATGTCCTGTGATTGAAATGTGGAAATATTATGTTTCATTTATGCATGTTTTATGTGATACGATTATGTTATGGTTACTGGGCATTGTTTATGTAGACGGGTGGTTCCATGATAAACTAAGGGCGTGTGAGCCCATGATAACTCTCCAATGAATTGGGTAAAGCAGAGGGGTTAAAATCTAATGTTTCATTGATGATATTTATGGAATATACTGTGATGGGTATTCCTAACGTAACTGTGAGGGTTACTCCCTATGTAAGAATGTTATGAATGACACATGTCACCTCTATGTCTTATGATTTCTATGAGTTATTCATGTATCTTCTGATTTCATGAGGTATTTTAATGTGCTTATGTTTTATGAGTAAAGTATGATTTCATTGAGGCTTATGTATACATGGAATAATGTTTTCATTCTATATTTTTATACCACTTATTGAGCTTTTTATGCTCATCCCACATTTTTGAAATATTTTTCACAGGTCAATTTTCATGTACATGATGTGATGATAGTGTCGAGGAAGTGTCAATAAAGGATCCATGTTTTATTTTAAATTTGTTTCCTTTGATGGAAAAAATGAATACTGTGTTTTATGTAACCACCTTGTTTAAATGTGAAATGTAATGAATGATTTATGATTTAATTTTCTAAAACTCTAAACCTACAAAGATCCTCAATGTGTATTCATGAAATAAATCAAGATTAAGTAAGGTTTAATGTTGGGGCTTATAATAACATTTGAATTTAAGAAATAAAATGCACCATTTATGGATATAGTATGTCGTACGTACGCATGGATGCTACTTTCATATACCTTTTCATATATAAATAAATGAAAACTAAATGATACATAGGTATATCATAATTTAATTATGATATACTATTTTATATACATTACATATGTTCCTTAAACCTGACCTTTATATATTCCATGTATGAAATTAACGAATATATCACTTTGAGGGGGTGGTAGTCTGTACTTTCTCAAATTAAATTATCATATTTAAGAAACAAGGAAATAGTAAAGTTATATTCTAAATGAGGATTAGACAAGAATAGAGATAATATAAATATCATATATAAAATATATAATTACATTTCCATCATAATTTCTACTATAATAGGTGGTAGGAGAAGGTTGAACAATCATCATTTCGTGAGCTAGTTGTTCATCGTCCACAAAAATAGTATGTTCTATACCCATTAGACGGAGGTGTGCATAATTTTAGTTTGAATAAATCACCTAAAAACATCTATGTATATTGTATATACATGTTTTTTATAAAATAATTTAATAATGAGAGTTTAGGAGGGTTGGAGAAGGAAAAATAAATGGATGGGGCTTAAGAGAGACATTACCTCAAATCATGTCACTCTTTGGATTTAACCTAAAAGGATTTCTTGAACTGACTTCTTACAAGGGGAAAGATTCTTAGTGGAATGGAGGAATTTTGGGATCCTGTTGGAGTAGATTTTTGATGAGTCAATGGGCTTTAGAGGTGTGAGTAATGTGTTAGAGGTGGTGTCCTTTTACAAGAGGAAGGAGGGAAACTTTAGTAAAGATTGAATGTATTATTTTATTATTAATTTATATTAGATTTATAATAACAAAAATGTGATATATTTTAAAAATAATATGAGGATTGGTCTAAATACTCTAAACAAATGGGTTTTATACAAGTTCAGGTCATAAATTTTGCCTTATCATTTAGCTTTAACACTTAGTTAAATAAAAAAAATACTTACCATGTGTTATTGTATTTTCAAAATATATGCTTACTATTGTTACTATAAAATTCCATGAGACCCAAAAATGGATCATTAAAGGCATTTTTAACATAAAATTTGTTATTTGTCATAATATTTTATATTTAGTACAATTGTATCATTTAATAAAATATTAACGGTTTACAAACTCATTTATGTCAATTTTTTTTACTATTCATATCATGAATTTTTAAAAAAACCACAAATACATGATTATTTATAAAACATCATTAATTCAAATTTAAAAAGTAATAATCATCTATAAAATTATTTTTTGGAATAAAAAGTTTCAAAATATGTTTTATTTTAATAATTATAATCTCATTTATATAAAACATTCATTTAAAAGGTAATCACTACATCACCATTATGTCATAAATTAATTAATTAAATTTATGTCTAAAAATATTTAATAAAATACTGTGATGTGTGAAATATTCATATATTTCAATTGAATATTTATTATTGAACATATCACTTATATAACACCATATAAAAATTCATTTACAAAAACATATATGTTTATGTTACATTTTCCATATCTATAAATTAAATTTTATATATTGTCATATTCACTTACAAGTGGCTCTATAGGTTCCCAAAAACAACCTGAGGATTCCCATAGTCATAGATGTATCATAAAAAAGGATTGGGACATGTGTTAGGGAAATTTAATATTATTATAATATTATTTTTAACCCATATTTAAAATATTATCTCTTTATTCATGAGAAATAAATTTATTACTGAAGTCATGATTTATAATGTCTAAAAAATTAAGTTAACTATATAAAACATTTAACCTAGTAATTCCAAATATAGATTCTATTTTACCAAATTCATAACACCTAATTATTAAAAATTAATTTAAAATTAATTCATGTTGTCAAAACCAAAAAGCAACCTTTAAAGAAGTAATAACTATTATGTGATTGAAATGTGTTTATATCAAATTTCAATGTGAATTTACATTAAATGAAAAAAATGGATTGAAAGGTAAAAATTTAATACAATTTCACTTTAAAAAAATTAAATGCCCAATATAACCATTTAAAAAAAATAGATGAATAGATAGATTTGACTGAAAATGCAATATTTTGTCACTACTCATTTAAAAAGTACTTTTTTGAATTTTTTTTAAAATTTACCCAATGTAATTTTTCTTGTCCCACATATAAAGAAGAAGTATAGTTTGTCAAATATAACATATAAAAGTGACAAAAACTTTATTTAAAAAGGGTTTACCATAACGAGGAAGTAAAATGACTCTTTTAGATATATTACAGTTTTCATGATTAAAATTGGATTCATTCTTATTTTAATCATATAATATTTATTGGATAAAATAAAAAAAAGGATAACAACCATATGTAATCATATTTTAGTTATTTTTATTCATTACTTCCATCACAATGGCTAGGAGTTAACTATCAATTAAAATAATAATAATATATTATTTTTCGATATAACTACTAGTTGATGCAACATACGATTTCAAAGAAACCAGTTATTGCATGTTGAGTATTCTATTAGATATAGAATAATATTTAAATTATAAATAATATTTTATTGAAAAATATTAATAAATATGAAAATTTCATATTAATTATTTACATGAGATATTACATCCTTCCCCATTTTAGGAATTGCGTCATCACAATTTAAAAATTAGGCTCATAAACATCAAAACAATTCCCAAATCGGAAAAAGAGTCCATCGAACTATGACATTAATATAAATAAAGAGAAATAAAAAGGTCACTCGAGATAATACATACCCATATTCCATATAGGAAAACATGTATATGAATGAAAAACAATCCATCATGTTCTAATAAAGATTGATTGAAAACATGATCTGGATAAAGTTAACAATCTAAAAACCATAAAATTGTTAGTTCTGTTCATTCATGCCAACACAATGTCTAGGATTTAACTACCATTTAAAATAATTATAATATTATATTATTATCGGTATAACTCAATGTTGTGTTCAACATAAAATTTCAACGAAACTCATTGTTGGATGTTGAGTACTCTAGAAGACATAACATCCTCTTTAAAGTGAAATTAATATTTATCTGAAAAATATTAATAAATATGAAAAATTCGTATTCATTATTTATGTGTGATGTTACATCCATCCCCCATTTTGGGAATTATTTCCTCACAATTTTAATATTGGGCTAAAAAACTTCATTGAAATTCCCACATTGGAAAAAGAGTCAATAAAACTATCACATTAAAATAAATAACGAGAAGTACAACGGTCACCCGAGACAACTAAAACTAGGATTACATGTAGGAAAACATGTATATGGAAGAAAAAATAACCATCACATTCTGATGGAGAGTGATAGAAAACATGATCTGGAGAATGTTTAACAATATGAAAACCATAATGTTGTGATTGGTTAAATATTCCTTGATTCCCTAGTTCGAAAATTAATAAGACTACATTTTTGTTTTATGTTCCTTTTAATAAAGTTAACGAATTTAATTATAATCATGACTAGGTACGTAGGGAAAAATTCTTTCATGAAAAATAGATTTCATACATTAAAAAATTTCTTCCACACATGCATCTTTTCTCAAAATGATGAGTATTCAAGATGGTTTGGTGACACATTGAGAACTAGAATCCACTTTTAGAGAGTATCATAATCCAAAAAAGAGGGACTATATATTTTCCATGTCATTAGAAATTAACAAAAACCAAAATGGTTATTACGAGATCAGATTATCCCTAGAAAGGATAATCCATTTTAAAAAATAAATACTACTCTTAATCTCCCAAATTCAACAAACAGTGCCCAATATTCAACGAAGACCATTAAATACACAATTGGATTTAAAATTATTCAATATAATCCTAACTTATATAGAATCCTGAAACTCATAACAACAATATCACATACTCCTCCTAGATAAATTTCATCATTTATCCCCAAATAACATCAAATAATCTTAATGTATCATACTTAAAAGTAATTAATCTAATCACATTTCCTAAATGATAGGTTAATAATTTCCATAACTAACATAAATCACTATAAGTCCACAAAAAAAACATACCTTCCTCCAAAATAGTGTTTATCACATAATAAAAGAATCATTTACCTATACTAAGGATACTCATTTGATAAAACATAAGTTCCAAAATAATCTTATTCTTGATTAATAAAATAATTTCATTAAAAATAATTATCCATACTGACCATGGACTTCACTTAGTCCAATGGTTCGCAATAAGTCATAGTCGCACGTTGGATATGGGTTTGATTCCCACATCTTGGTCCGATGCAACAGGTTGTCACACAGTCTATGAGTTATCCTTTTTCAAAGACAATATATTTTTATAACATTCCAAAAAATGACAAAAATTCCACACAAATAACCTTAATATATTTTAACCTCAAATGTTATTTCATAACTCACATTTTCATTCCAAAAAGTAATAAACTTTAATCTTCTCAAATCCAAGGATAATATAAACCCATATGGTTATTTATAACTATATCCATAAAACAAAAATATAATTATTCCTCAAATAGAATTTTCACATAATAAAATTTATTGTTACAAATACTAGATAATGTGTTCCAAAGTAATCCTAACAATAATAAATTTCAACATATCATCATCATCCATATATATAACATTACTCTTTAAATCCTAAAATGTAGACATCTTAATCATCGAACATTATTAATGATCCTTTATCCATTTATTTCCATATTTTTCATTTATAATATTTTTCTACAAACAAAATAATTCATAATCTCCAAAGATTTTTGTAATGTCAAAACATGATCTATGTAATAATCCACACCTTTCATATGTTGTTTTCAATGTCCTCATATTAAATTGGAATGGAATTAGGCATTGGTAAATATATATTTGTATAGTACTACGAGTACCATTCGAGAACCTTATTCATAGGACATACTTTTTTGTAATGACCATGTACACCTCATTTAAAACATTCAATCGATCCCTCATAAAGATATTATTTCCCTTTCTTGGTGTCAAATGGACGCTTCCTTTTTTCAAGGACGGTTATTTCTTTATGACCGTCATTACCACATCTAAAATATCTTTCCACCCCTTCAAAGAATTTTACTATGTGTTTATTTCCACATCCTTTACACAAAGGTTTTCTAATACACATACCTTTCGGATTATTTCTGGAACTTCTATTGGGATTATATTCTTACATATGTGATGCCTTTGAAAAATCAGTAAGGTTCAAGTGGTCTATCATGTCTACATATAATTGGTTATGAATAACCACAAGGTTTCTTCACTGTATCTCCTATTTCATTTGAGTTATCATTTAGAAAACAACCACAGTGTCCTTCAAATCCATTATTACATAGGTCCCTACTAGATCCCTCCATTTACAAAAACCAAAAACGTCAGTGTGAGTATATTAGTAAAATCATCATTTACTATCTTCTGAGGAGGGTAAACACTAAGATATAAATATTCATGTTATCAAAAAATCATATGATATATCTAAAATAACTATGATCCTTTATAATATGAAAACGAGTATGGTTACATAACATATTCTTTAATAACACCCTACCATATAATGTTATCTAAACCGACCTCAGATACCAACTGTAAGTCCCCAACATTAAACATTACATAATCTGAATGAATTTAATAATTTACATTGAGGATACTTTCATCTTAGAGATATAGATAATTATATCATTTCATATTCATTAAAACTTGAATATTACATATATTCACTTCTAATCACTATCCATTTTTTCAATAAAATAAAAACTCTATAAAAAGAGACATGTTTAGTTCTATTATTTAAACAACATGACTTCTACTTGATGACATCCTTGACCCTATTCATATTTATGTCCTGCTAAAAGAATCTAAAACATTGGGATGAGTATAAAAATCGTAGTAAGGGTTACATAAAAAGGAAAATTATTAGTTTTTCAAAACAACAAGTAAACCATGAATAATTTATCATAAGTAATGCAGTTCAACATTATAAAGTAGTAAATACACTCCATTGAATGAAATATCATTTATTACCCATTTGTCACAAAAATATTAACCTAAATCCCATATAATTAATCAGAAAGAATAGAAAGGGAACTTGGGACATAAACATACTGAAAGAGAATAACCATACGGTCAACTTCCATACATATCACTAAATGGAATAGCTATACGACCGACTTCTATACCCAATGCATTGGAGGTTATAACGTAACCACCCATTCATGGTATTTAATGGAACCACCCATTATTTGGTTTATCAGGTAACCAATCATCAAAATTCAATGTGACATAACATAATCATAACACATTAGATAAGAATAATGGAAAATAACATTTCCAAATTGCAATCAAAATATATCATTTCAATACATTCATATAATTATTTTATTTAAAACATTCAAAAAGAGGAGTAATGAATAAATGTGTCCCCTACCACTTCAATGGATTTGAATGAAATTTACACTTTAAAAAAATAATGTCTATATAAATAAATCATTCAGAACAATTTCGTTTACATGGAAATGAAATAGTTTCTTTGCACTTGAAAAAAACATGAATAAAATTCATTAAGGAAAGACATTAAAAAAACATTATATATCCTAAGAATATACTAATTCATTATATAACATGTCAAAAAGGTTTTATATACACAATATTGTATAATAACGGTGAATAACTTCAATATATACCTCAATGAAAGGAGATTGAGATGAAGATCCTTGCAAAGGTCATATCCTTAGATAAAGGATAAATCAATGACACAATTATGTGTGAAAAAAATTAATACGCAAAATATAAGTATATATTAAGTGTAAAAAATCAGATTTCATTCACACTTATTGTTGATAAATCAATACCAATGAATTGGATATTTAACTCAATGAATGGAGATTGAGTTAAGATTCTCCGTACTAATATAAGGCAGCCTAACGACGTCACTTTAAAATTCATAAATTGAGTTGATGGCAGGAAAAGGGTATCTACAAACTTGGAAATAAAATGTACAATAATAATGATATATAATAACATTAATCAATATAATGAAATTTGAATTTAAAATACATTACACAAAATATTTTTTTGATTAAAAGAGTAGGGTGAATGGTTCCCTTATCTCGAGTTTGACTTGTATCGTTCATCAGTTATATTCCTGAATAATAAAATTAGGACAATTTAAATTTGAATCAAAAGATTTTTCAAGTTAATTATTAATTTTATATAAATTTTTATCATCTTATAATAATTTTTTTATTATTTGAGTTCATATAGGACTTTTTTTATTTTCTGTACATGTGACAAAATGAACTTATTATAATTACAATTGTCTATGTGATAAAAAGTAAATTATCTCCAGAATTATATTAATGATTTAGATATCATATGTATAATATATATCCATTATATATGTATTTATAATATTCCATAACATTGGATATAAAAAATGTAATGCACCATTCCTGGAGACGTTAAGGTGTATATATGCATGAATGATACTTTCATTATTTTTCATAATTAAAGGAATGAAAAATAAATGATTATTCGTTATATTATAATTCTAGTATAATATAATATTTTATATATATTTCATAATTTCATTAATATTATCCTTTATACATTCCATGTAAGGCAGTACGATTCATATAACTTTGATTGGGTGCTATGTCGTACATCCAAAAATTAAATTATTGTATTTATACAACATGAAAAACATAAAGGTGTGTTTTAAATGATAATTAATGAAACATAGAGATAAAATAAATATAATATATATCATATATAATAACATTTCCATCATAATGGCCACCATAAGAGGTGGTATGAGATAAATAAACAACCATTCTTTCATGAAGTATTTGTTCACAATCCATAGAAATTTTATGTTCAATAACCATTAGATGGAGGTGTGTGTAGGTGTAGTTCAAATAATTATCATAAAAACATCCTAGTATAATGTGGATACAAGTGTTGTTTATAATAATGTAATAAAGTGGGTTTAGGGGGTTTGGAAAATGAAAATAAATAGAATAAGCATGAAAGAAGTCATTGCCTCAAATCCATTCACTCCTTTTGATATAAGCTAAAATTCCTTCTTGAATTGACTTCTACCTAGGGGAAGGATTCTTGGAGGAATGGAGGAATGTTTTTAAATTATTGGAGAAATGTTTAGAAGAGATACGGGGTTTTAGAGGTATTAGTAATGTGTTAGAGGTTGTGTCCTTTTATATGAGGGGGGGAGGGACACTAGGAAAGTCTAGAAGTGTTATTTTTTATTAATTGATTTTTTAAATGTAACAAAACCAAAGTGAAATTTTTCTAAGATACTATTATAATGGTTCTAAAAACCCTCATCCAATTTGTTTTAGACATATTTCAATCATATAATTTTCCTTATCCTCTAGCATTAATCCTTAGTAAAATACATTAACACTTACAATGTCTTTTTGTATTTTCCAAATATATGGTTACTATAATTTCTATAAAATTCCATGTGAAAAAAAATGTATCATTAATGATATTTTTAACACAATAGATGTAATTTCGTCAAATATTATATATTTTAGGACTATTTTATCATTATAAAAAATATTTATTGTTTTAAAAACTCGTTTTTGTAAATTTTTATACTATTCATATCATGACTTGAAAAATACACAACAAAATTTTTTTTCTAAAAAAAATTATTAATTAAAATATAACAAGTCATAATCATCCATACAATTCGTGGATGACATAAAATGTTTCTAAATAAATATATTTTTATATTTATAATCTTATTAATTTAAATCATTCATCAATAAGCTAATCACTACATCACGATTGTGTCATAAATAAATTTATTTATTTGATGTCTAAAAATTATAAATAAAATATCATGATTTTGGAAATAGTTTAGATTTATATTGAATTTTATAGTCTAAAATATCACTTATATTACACCATATAACAATTTTATTACTAAAATATATATTTTTAAGTTACAATTTCCTTAACATTAAAATAATTTTTATAAAATGACATTTTTACTTACATGTTCCTCCATGGGGTCCCAAAATAGACCCAAGGATTCCCATGGTCAGAAATGTATCTTCAAATAGGTTTAGGACATGGGTTAGGGTAATTCAATATTATTATGGTATTATTTTGAACCATTATTTTCCAGATTTACCATTTAACCATGGAAAATAAATTTATTACTGTAGTTACTATTCACAATGTCTAAAATGAAAAGTTACCTATTTACAAAATTTTGACCTCACATTTCCAAATACTGAATATATTTTTAAAAATTAAAAACATAGAAGTTTCAGAAATTAATTTAAAATTAGTTCCCATTGTCAAAACCAAAAAGCGTCTTTTTAAGAAATAATAACTATAAAAAATATTGACATGTGTTAATGTCAAATTTTAATGTGAAATTACATACAGTGAAAAGAATTGGATAAAGAGGTAAAAATACAATCCAATTACACATTATAACCAATTAAATGTAAAATACAAAAATATAAATAAATTAGATGAAAAGATAATTTTGACTGAAAATGCATTTTTTCTTTCAATATTCATTAAATACAATCTTTATCAGAAAAATTTCAAAAAATTAACTAAAGTATGTTTTTTCCGCTTCTAAATAATAAGATTATTTTTTCAAATACAAAATATAAAAGAAAAAAAAAATATAGATTTAAAAAGGGTTCTCCATTAAAAGGTTGTAAAATAAATTTCTTAAAAATATTAGAGTTTTTCAGGGTTATAATTGGATTCATTATTATTTGAATACACTAAAATTTATTGGATAAAAGGAAAAAATATTTAACAAACATGTGTAATCATATAATAGTTAGTTCTATTAATTCCTTCCAATACAATGGGATGATTTTAACCTCTATTTAAAATAATAATCCAATTAAACTATTTTAGAATATAATTCAATGTTTTGTGAAACATAAGATTTCAATGATTCATGTTGTTGAGTGTTGAGCACACTATCATACATAACATCCCCATTAATGTAAAATTATTATTTAATTGATTTTTTTAATAAATATAAAAATTTCATATTATTTATTTACCTAGGAAGTTACATGAATACTATAGTTTATTATCATGTAAAATGAGTTACATCA
The DNA here is from genome assembly GCA_963277665.1 of Viscum album. NCBI lineage: Eukaryota > Viridiplantae > Streptophyta > Magnoliopsida > Santalales > Viscaceae > Viscum > Viscum album. The sequence continues at coordinate 1,079,583,563 of OY728162.1, read as the reverse complement.
TCCTATCAAATTTTATATTTTTCCATGAATATTGACTAGTAAAATCAATGGACATAAAACACTACAGTGTTGTCATATTTCATCTATTATAATTCTTCAATTATATTTTCCCATGAAACATAACTACAAAAATAGTGTTCCTTATATAATAAAACATGCATTCATTCTTATGTTGTCATGATTTTAAATGAAACTGACTATCTTTTTTAACTCACATATATTTAACCAACCATGTAATATTTTGATGAATAAGTAAAGGTAATTCCTGAAAATAAAACGGGGTATTAGATATCTAATGTTCTAAGATAGGTTTTTAATTAATAAATAATGAGAATATAAAATTATCATTGTATGTATGATGATGTATGGATGAGAAAGAATCATGTAATGATTTCAATGATTTGTTAATATATATTAAAAATATAGTTTACAAAGGAAGTATTATGTATAAAAGATAAATTAATCAATTCTATCTCCCATTAAAAATATTATCTATTAAGTTAATTAAAAAATATTAAAATTATATATAATTAATCGGACTATAAAATAGATGTAGAATGAAAATTAGGAGATCGAGATATTCTTCTCTATAATTAATCGGACTATAAAAATATTATCTATTAAGTTAATCCACTCACTCTGCTCAAAACCAGCTCTGTATGAATAAACCAGAAGTTGAATACTCTCAAAATTACATTATCTTTACAATTATAAATCCATAAACCTCGTTATTAATAGTTTTTTTCCACTATGTTTGTAGGAAAATTAATCACTTAAATCACTTAGAACCACTATTATGTCCCTGGTGATCCATAAATCTCAGTTGATGCTAAACTAAATGATCCTTACCGAGGGAAATGGCATATGATATATTATTTTTCTTAGGCTGGTTGAACAAAATAATTCCCATTGAGAGTAAATAATCTAGATCAATATATATATATATATATGTTTTATTCATTATATACAACATGATAATTCATCATAAATATAACATATATTGAATCCAAAGTCAATAATCCCCTCAAAATTTACTATCCCTCAATATCAGTTACCTCAATAACCTTACAAATTAAACTGATGTGGGAAATATATTAATATAATATAGAGAGTAATAGTTTGATACAAACCCATATAATAAATCCTGCAATAATATAACCACATCTTATGTAGTTGATTGAATATATTATAAAGAATCTTAAATATCATTCAAAGTTCCTTTGAATAATCAAATCATATATACATATCTCATTCTGTGGAATGGTTATTCATTCATGATGACTAGATGGATCTTTTACTATATTATATAAGTGAATATTATTATTATGTGAGGCCTGATTAATTTCACGTGTGATACTAACCTCTCTTAAATTAAGAAATGTGAAGAATATTTCATATCCCATGAACTTTGTATAATATATTAAACACCACGTTGAAAAAAATATATCTTACATGAGGAACAAAACCATAATAACCCTTCTGAAATTATATCATATAATATTAAAAACTCATTAACACAAATCTTTACATATTATCATCCTAAACAAGAATCTAAATATCCAATTAAAACTTAATAGTAATCAAATACATTTATAATTTCATAAATTCCAAAACTCATTTAACTGATCATAAAAATTCTACAAAACTGAAAATAAATCCAACATATTACCGAAAACATATTATTAAAAAACTTATTGATTGTTTTACATTTAGTAAACAAGAAAAATATTCATTAAGAAATATTATAAAAATTAAAATTCAAATAATAAATTCGTATTGTCAACTCTATAAAACATAGAAGTATTTTTAACACATTAATGATACATAATGGTCGAGGAAATATTAAAAATTATATTTCTATATAAAACACCAAAAACTTTTATGTAAAATATATGGAAAATATGAATAAAAATAGATCAACATCAACTAGACCGAACAAATACACCTTAATTAAATACTAGTTTTTAATGTGGTTATAGTATCAATGCAACCAATGCATTATGGTAATGACTCTGTTCTCTAATGGAAAATGGTGTCCTATGATTTCAGGAAGATGTATTTTTGAGACATCAAAATTTATCTCACTTATTGTAACTTCTACAATAAACCTTTTAGGGGACTACAATTATGATAATAATCCAAATAGTGTATCATGTTAAAACGTGAAGGAATGATAGGTGGTGTATGTGAGGAACTAATATGTTTTAATAAATGAAATATAAAATAATGAAATTGATATAAAAATATGACACTTCTCCATATATATTTCTTCAAATCACATTATTCTCCTTATATTTATGTTACTTGTTTACATTATTGAATGAATATATTATTTTTCTAATCATTCATGGGATTTATTTTATTACTTTTTAACTAAATTTTTAACATTTAGTTTTTTCCATAAGCAAATAACAATGAAATATCCTCGATAAACACTTATAAAACTCATTTACATTCAAAATGTATGTTTAGTTTTACTTCAAATATCATAATTTAATACACCTATATATTTGAATTTTCTAAAACATCATCATTATATGGAGGAAAAGATAACTCAAAATAGTGATTCATAGGAATATCATTATTTTAGGTTTCAATGGAGATTGAGTTATACTAGTGATACAATGGTGAAATCAGTTGTTCGAAATTCATGTTTTATTTTCCCACTACATTTAAAGAATAATGTTTTGTGGAATTCTAATCCATAATATTATTTATTCAGGGTTTTAAAAGTGAAATTTTATTGAGAAGAAATTAATAAATGTAACAATTTTTATATTATTAAAATAGGGGAAACCATATAAGGTATTTTATTTTAAATTTCATCTCATAATTAGATATTTTGTGATGCAAGATCATTCTTTTAACATGAATATGGCATGCCGAAAAATGAGACTTACAAGAGAAGAAGAGTGGTGAAGTTATTGATTATACGTCTATAAAAATAATAGTTCATCTTAATTGTATTTTTTTTGATGATTTATTTATTTTTATTTGTATTAAATAATTGGATATCTAAAAATTTCTAGATTAGTCTCTTATATATTGAATATGGTATAATAATTATGTTTCTATGATTGAAATGTTCAATTATTCAAATTTATGTGAATCCCAAATCTAATAGAAGTGACCGAAAAAACGTAACTTAATGTGGAGTATGATTTCTGAATTCATATTATATCACAATTACTATTAGATAAAATGGGGTTATAGTGGTGTGATATTGAAAAATTAATATATATATATATATATATATATATATATATATCTGTTTGTGTGTGTGTGTATGTGTGTTTATTTAAGATGATCCATTCAATATGTTATTCTAATTTTTGATGTATAATCCTAATTTATGGATAAGATGAAAATGTAATTTTAGTAATATTTACTATATATGTTCTTTAATTTTGAGGAATATTTCATGGAGAAATGATTAAAAATACATAAAACAAGACTAATAAGAAAAATAAAATATGTATTATAGGGATAGTAAATCGATTGAATTTACATTTAGTTATTGAAGAGTTCCTAATATAATTATGTTAACATTTAATCTAGAATGTGATGATATTGTAATTTATAATATATTTTTTGTTGGTAAAGTCATGGAAAATGAAATTTTATGTTTATATTATGGGGTGTGAATGTGTAGTGTGGAAGGATTAATATCATTTTAAAACAATACATACTAATTTGATAAGGTTATGGGGAATCAATGCGATCCTAATCATAGGAAATTTATGTTTCATGATTATTTATAACTTTTTATGGGGATGAAAACATTAGGTTGGGAAAAGGATATGTATATGTTTTGAAATCTGTTGAGCTATATTCCTTAAAATAATGATATCCTTACAAGAGAAAATGTGTTTTTATTAAAATAATAAAATTCATTGTCTATTTCTATTTACAAATCATCTACAAACAAACAAAATTTATTATATATCATTTCATATATAGAATATTTTAATTCATTTTACATTGGAGGATTTCTTATTTTACATTATTCCTTCGATTCATTCCAATGGTATATGATATATCTTTTATACATTACAAGAACATTACATTGATGTGGGAATCATATGAGATCATGCTGGTTTTAAGTGATTTATAAATGATTAAAAGATTTTACACTAAACCAATATTGATATAATTTATTGTTATATTTACATAAATAGATGGGTAAATCTCCATTTATTTATTTCTGACTATGATATATCTTTCAAATTTATCTTGTGGTCGATAAAATGATTATTTTAGTTATGTTAAGGATTGTGTTGGTTTATGATAAATTGATTACTATATGAAAATGGGATTCTTTATGATTAGTTATTCATAGGTAAAGTATTCTATTCTTCTAATTATGGGGGAATGATGTTTTTCTCCTATAGTTGGATGAACATATTTTGAAAACTATAGAAGAAATTGTAGAAAATGTCTCAAAAATTTTAGAATTTAAATTTTGAATGTTGTGAATATAAATTTTTAAATTAAAAAATTATGATATTTTGAGAGAAGTAATATATTGTTAGATTATTTAATTTTCTACTATATATATCTTCGTGAGGAATTATCTGTATATTAAATATTAAAAATTATTAAATCTATATTTTCTTATGAATTTACTCCATGGAATATGATATTGATTACAATTTTTTTGATGATTTGGAAGAAGGTAAATAATATTGATGTTGATTCAAATGAGGATCATAATATGTTCTCAATATATCAAAGTATAGAATATAATATAAATATATTAATTATTATTTTATTCATACATAATTCTTTTACATGGTTCTATATTTGTGGGTTTTAGTTAAAAAAATTTGTTTTTTTGTGGGGAAAATTAATGTATATTTTCAATAGTTTGTGGAATTAGAGTATTGAAATTTTGGAGTCTTGATGTATACATGAAAATTATTATATACATTATTATTATAAACATGATTGATTTTTTCTATTTCCTATTATGAATATCATTTTTTTAATTTATTAATGAATCTACTTTTTCTCCCATTTGGATTATTTTCATTTATTGATACATTTCATCCCTTCAGACGATGATTAATATTTTATTATCCTTTTTACAAATTATATTATTTTGTTATCTATTTCAACTTATTGATTAATAGATGAATAATGTTTATTTTCATTAAAAAATGAAAATCTCAAAATAAGAAAATTATCTAAATAAATGGATAATGAATGTTTCTTTTTTAATTTTTGAAGATGTTTATATATGGGGAAATGTAATATTCATATTTATTTTTTAGAATAACTTATTCAATATATGAAATTTTTATTCAGTTTTACTTCTAGAATTTCATTAACATTCAAATTTTCGAATGGATGTAATATAATTTTTTTCAATTTTTAATACATATATTATAGAAATAATATACTAATCTTATAATGATGAAGATAAAAATATCCTTATTTAATTTTCATGTGTAGAAAATATATTATATTTTTATTTCATAATCTGTAGTTTTTTGTTAGATAATATTTTAGTTATTAATCAAGGCTATTGAGATTTATGTTTTAGGTTTTTGTTCTAATGTAATAATATATTTATGTTAAAAATGTTTTTTATACTATAATTTCTCACTATATATTTAAATTTTCGAGAGCCCTATCCTGGAAAAATGTTCTGTAACACATCATTGATAGTGAAAACCAACAAAAGGTGAATGATTGATTTCATAAATCGAGAATTGGTTATAAATCATGTATTTCTCTTAGATCAAGTTATAATTTAGTTTATTATATTTCCCTCTTATTATATAAAAATTATTCTATATTTTAATTGATTTATATCAAAGAAATCAAATATGATAACATTTTTTAAAAAAATTTATATTCTATGTAATAAGAATAAAACAATGGAATGGTGTGAATGATATAGTGATATAAAAAAATCTGAAAAATCATTTTAGGATTTTCTGAAATATGATAAAATTTCTGGATTATATTTTTATAAGTGATTGAAGTGATATAAATCTTCTTATGTTATGAATTATCATGCTGGATGTGTTTTAGATATAAATTCATAAGTCATTTTTTCAAATGTGGGATTTATTTCAAATCATAATTCTTTATATTGAAAATATTTTTCTATTGTTTAATTAATCTATGACATGATCTAAGGAAATCAATAATGTTATTATAAAACATTGGGATTTAAGGATATTAAACAGATATATGATAATAAATTTTTTTTATTTATAAATTTCAAGAATATTTTTTTGATTCATAAATTGAAACATACATTGTTTTTATCCTGGATAAATCCTCCATCCCAGCATCGTCGCTCAACCCATAACATCCACAGCTTCCCTTGCCCCACTACATCACTTCCAAACATCGCAGGACACCCTTTCCAAATTATGTATGAAGGGCCTTGAAAAATTAATTGTGTCGGATTTTTATTGACGTGAAGTGGATTATCTTCTATCATGAAATACCTTGAATGAATTTTATGGTTTCATGTAAATCATGTTCCGACCATTCTCTATAACCCACAACTTGCACTCTATTCAATAAATATATGAATGGAACCACCACATATTTGTGCAAGGGATTCATTGGGATTTATCAATTCTATATAGAATGCTCTAATAAAAGGGTGATTTATCAGCTCTATCTATATGTGCTGATAAATCTATCCATTATCAGCTCTAAAAAAATTCTGATAAAGGATTACCATTTATTAATGCGGATAAATGGTAGTTTTATCAGCACTATTTTTAGTTCTAATAAAACATTCTAATAAAAAAAATTATTAATTTTAAATATAATTATAATATTTATATTCCATAATAAGGTTTTATTTGTATACATTGAATAAACAATGTATCTTCTTAATTAATATATTTTTTCAATTAAAATACATATAATAAATTTCATTAAATAATTAAGATATTTATTATATTTATATATTTATAAATATATATAAATTGGGTTCTAAAATATATATTTATAATTATATATATATAGTTATACATTTTAAATATTTATATTTTTAATTACTATTATATATATATATATTTGAATAAATATATGCTTCCAATGAATTTTTTCAATTGATTGAGAATATTATTGTTGTTCATATGTTATGTATTCATCATTAATGATCATTTATACATTACATCATCATTACTATTCATGTTGTCCTTATAAAGAATCTTTTTCATGGGTTGGGGTTGGTGGAATAGTGGATGAATGGTTATTACTAGAAGGGGTAATTCCTTGCATGATAATTATTCTTGTTTAATATCCAGGGCTTTAATTATATCAATAATCTACTCCTCCAACATGTACCAGAAAAGTGATGATTACAGGTGATAATATGATGTGATTTGGGTGATTGTATAACAGACCAATCATAAAATATATTAATTATTTCACTACTACCCCAAGAGTGTACATTGATTCAATAGAGTTGGTTCCTATCACTTAGTGTATTTTTTTAATAGGTGGGGACAATTTTACAAATTTTATTAAATTGATATTCTATAATTGAAATATCCTAATAACAGATTAGGTCTTGAGATGAACTTACTATTGAATAGAAATACATACTATGATACCCAGAGTAATTCTTATATCTAATGTACCTTGATCTCGTATCAAAATATGTATGTTTTGGGTGCACCATGAAGGGTAAACACTAGTACATGCTACACACACCTCCAAATCATATATCCCAACTCGAATCCCAAACTAATCATTTATCTATAATGTAATTTTTTGTATATAGTCATAAATATGGGTACCAGTATTTTGAATAATACTTCCTTCATCAAGGTTTATATTGTCCTAATTTAGGATACGACAACCTCTATAGATCACTGATCGGATGAATCATCCTATAACAAAGATCATTTCTTAGGCTAGTTCTTGGTGATTGTTCATCTAGATCACCACTGATTCCCTATTTATGGTGTATCTATCAACACGTCACCAAATGAAACAAATCCATATATGTGAATCCTCTAAAATACATGGTAAAATTGAATACCCTTCATAATGAGGATTGAGAGTTGTAAATAATACATTTAAACACTGTGGAATTGGATGGTAATTTTATGTTGTTACCAAACGTTCAACCAGAATTCTTCTTGATTATAAGCACTAAAAAGGACATAACAATGAATGTGCTAAGGTTATTTTTCATATATTTTCATGAGATAGCATTCAAATATGTTAATAGGATATTGATTAAAACACCAATATTACACTTAAATGATTTGGGTAATGAGTAAGGCTCATATTTTGATGTATCTATAGTCAGGATTTGAACAGTTCTGGACCATGATGGTCACATGGTTACCTATGGGTCTATAGAGTTAAGGATATATAATAGAAATATCCCAGATCATTTCATAGAATTGGATTTAGTGGTTATTTCAATAATGTGTTTTTAGTTTTATCATTAGGGTGGGATATTTTTGGAATATATAAAAAAGTGTTTTAATATATTTAATCAAAAAGTGAAATAAATCATTGATAGTGTAGATTATTTTAGTATATCTATCCCATTAAAATTTACCTGATGTTTATCCGCAAGATGGGGAAATTTTATTATAATGTACAATATTAGAAAGAGCAATCTTAGGTAGATATGATTCAAGAATCAAGTGGAATACAGTTACCCACATTAAAGATATTTGACTTTATGATCAAAACTATCATTGAAAAGTGACATTTTTGTATTTATCTATCTATTATTCAGTCCCCAGTGGTATTATGGTAATAATATATAGGATTCATACTATTTATTCATGAGATATTTGATTATCCTTTTATAGATTTATATTTTTTAAAATGTCGGTCAGTTTAATTCATGTATCCTTTTTAAAGTGCCTCTCTTAGAATTTATGTCATTCAAAAAATTCCTAAGTGGATATTTTAAAATGATTAAAGTGTATTAATATTTTTCATACATAATTATATGTGTTAAACATAACATTATTTTAAATAGTTTTAAAATGATTTAAACACATTGCATGGACTTAGGTTGTAGGCCAATTGTTTATTAACTCACCCAATTGACTTTCATAAGGGGATGTTAATGTTTTGAAAGTGTATTAAACGTGGGTTTCATTTTTAAAAATTTGGGTTATATTAATGAGGTAATTTTTAAATTTTTTCGTTTTTAATGGAATTTTTAGTGCGATTTTAAAAATAGTTTTCAAATGAATTTGGTTTTAGCTTCCAAGGGGACGAGTCATAGTAAAGGAAATGCAGTAATATCTATCCTAAAAAAATTGAATTCCCCTTAATTGAAAGGAACCATTTATGTATTTACTTTTTTAAATATTAATATCAATAAATCAAATAGGACGTACGTGAATAATGACTGAATGGCTTCAAATAATTTTATAAAATAGTATGAAGATGAAGTGCAAGGGGTCATCTAGTTTGCAAAAGATCATGAATATAAAACTTATCAAATCATTTGGACATGTTTATATTGTTTCAATTCATGATAAGTTAGTCTAGAGGAGTTAAAAGAACACTTGAACTATCACTGAATTGATCAAAGTTATAAATGTAGGAATAAAGACTGGGAAAAGGATAATATATTTAAGAATTGGGATAACACAGTGTTTTATGGATCATATTATATGATTAAAAGTGAAAAAAATTATGAAAACCATATCGAGGATGCAATTATAGATATAAATGGTGATAAGGACCATATTGAAAAAATGATAAGGATAATTGAAGATGAATTCCGTGATTTACGAAATTTTTTAGAGTAGTTAAAGGGTTGTGCTAATATGCCATTTTATAGTGGATTCACTAAATATATAAAATTTTCATCTATACTAACGAACTATAATTTGAAATAAGTAAATGGATGGAGTGATTCCAGTTTTACGGAATTACATGCTCTGTTAAATGAATTTCTCCTTGAAAAAAATAAGACCCCAAGCCGAATTTGTTATGAAAATAAGTTGGCCGGAAGTGAAGACAGATAGAACCTTAATGTGTGAATTGAATTCACTATACAAGAGGGTATGATCCACCCCCAAGTTTCTGTTATAGGGTTCTTGGTGGAAGTATATTATGATAATATTACCAAGGTTTGGGGAAAATAGAACAAAAATTTCTGATTACCATGCCACACTGACATTCGGAGAACTCTGGAGAATCTATAGGATTGAAAAATAAATTAATTCAAAAGTGATATAATAATCACTTATTTATAAATTAGAAGAGTTGAAAATTTCAGAGGTTTGGGTTATAAATAATTTATTATGATATATCTACTGAATTAATTAATGTTTCAATCCTCAAAATTCTATAGAGTTCTCCCAACATCGGTGAAGCGGGGTAATCAGAAATTGGTGTCTGATTTTCCCCAAACCATGGTGTAATCCTCAATTGATAATTCCAGATCACAGGTGATTAAGTATATATAGTAAAGGTATATTTCTATTCAAACCTTTACATAGTATCAATATCTCAATGTTTATCAGATTTATATGTTTTAAAAAAATTAAACATATTAACCATTAAGATAAATCGGTGAAATCATACATATAATGAACATTCATCCAACATCACATTTTGTAGCACATTTAAGGAAATGTTCTTATATCCTTTTCATTAACTCTCTAAGTAAAACACCAATTACATCCTTTAAGAAGTGAAACCACTTCTATGTTTACATATGAAAAATATTACAATGTGCTTCCGTTATTAGATCACATAACTCAATGAGTCTTAATATTTTGATAAGAGTTTAAAACAAAAACTCTTGTCATATAGAATTACATTAACACTAAAAATTGGGGTTATAATTGTGAATATCAGAAATCATTATCATAACATGTTTTTACCCATTAAACAATTTGATTAGGATCTACATAAAGAAAGTGATGGGTTTATATTATTTATTTTTTTTTGAGTTTTAACACCATCTCTATATTAGTCGTACGAATAACCTCTCTGGTTAAGATTTGTGTAAACAGATCCACACGGTTTTTACACAATCTCACATAATAAATTATTATGGTACTATCTTGTATCAATTTTCCCACATAATCATGTCTCAGACGTATATGTCTAGACATTCCATTATACATGAATCCACATTCCTTTGATAATGTTACTTCACTATTACGACTGATAGATATATGAGGCATCAAACTAGGACATAATCTAATATCCAATAATAGATTCCTAATCCATTCAGATTATTTCCACATTCTGTTATGGAGATTAACTCAAACTCCATGGTGTATGTGAAATACATGATTTTTTCTTTCTCTCCCAAGAAATATCACAACCTCCAAGAGTAAACAACCATCCAGAAGTGGATTGGTTATCACCAATACTGGTACTCCAACATGAATTGGTATAACTTTCTAATACAACAAGATAATCATTATAGTATAAACCAAAATATTAGTTCCTTTTTGTATATCCAAAAATTATTGTTATACATATCTGATGATCCACATGAGTATTACTAGTATATATACTAATTTTACATACTAAAAAAGAAACATCAGGTCTAGTTCAGCGCTTCACATACATTAATGTTCCGATTACACTAGCACAATAAATATATGCTACAACTCTAGCTGTATTCATAGAGAGTTTCACACTAGAATCAAATGATGTATTTACATCCTTGAAACCTAGATGACCAAAATTATTTATCATTTTTTCACTGTAATGATACATACGTAAATATAACCCGCAATATGTTTTCTAACATTAATACATAGAATAATATCTACTATTTTAAGATCGTTCATTTTAATCCTAGAAGATAAGTAATTTATTTTCATGACTATACCAATCATATTGGTTCCAAACATTAACATATCATCCACATATAAACATACAATAACTCCATATTCAATTGTAAACATTGAATAATCAAATTTATCTTCATTATTATGAGAAAATCCATTAGATACAATAATATAATCGAATTTCTTAGGATATTTCTTTGGAGCCAGTTTATGACAATAATGATATTTAACTAGTTACATAGCTTATTTTAATTAACTTTTAAAACAAAACCTTAAGGTTGTTTCATGTAAATATATTTATTTAATTATCTATTTAAAAAATATATTTTTACATCCATTTGATGGACATGCAAATGATTAATTAATTATAAAGAAAATAATATCCTTATTGATGTAGTTTGAGCTATAGGGGCATATGTACCAAAATAATCAATCCCATATTTTCTTCTAAACCCGTTGGAAACCAATTTAGTATTAATAGCTTGGATTTTACCATTGGAATAAAATATTATTCTAAATACCCATTTACCACCAATATGTGTTTAACCTCTTGGTGAATCAATAATTAAAAAAGTATTATTCCCTTTTATAGATTCAATTTCATCATCAATTTCTTCCTTCCAAAAACAATTATCTACAAGACATGGGCTCTTTATAAGACATTGGGTCATCTTCTATAGTCAATACAATAAAATACTTATTCAAAAGATGGTTATTTTGATCTCCTTAAAAATGAAAAATTTTGGAATCAGGAGAAATAAAATATTGATGTAGATGTATCTCATTCCTAATTATTGTACTCCATTTAGGTTCAACTAGAGAATCATCCCAATTATATATTATTGTATTTGAACTAGATGGATTACATTATATTTGGATCTGAGGAATCACATCCTTCACGTAATATTTTTTATAACTTTTATTCAAAAAACTCTACATCACATGATTCAACTGTTATATAATCTCCAAAATTCATAATTCTATATACATTTCTATTTTCTACATATCCAAAAAAACACCATGAATTGATCATGGACCAATTTTAGTTCTTTTAGAATAAAAAACTCTATAATATGCTAAAAACCACCACACATTGTAACAAGAATGATTATGTCTTCTTCCTATCCAAATTTCATAAGGTGAAAACTTAGTTTTTAGAGATGAAATATTATTATGTATTTGACATGCAGCTAATAATGCTTTGATCCATAAATTTAATAGTAATGCCGATTTAATAATCATGGAACATACCATTTCTTCTAAATTGTGATTTATTGGTACCTTTTTCCTCCTCGTTATACGTGAATTCGAGTGCATGCCAAATATCTCGAGTAGTCTTTATTTTGGTGGAAGTAGTCATAGAGACGATTTAAAAAATCCATATTCTAGGTTCTGCCTCATGAAACCCTTTTGATTATTAGAATAATAGGTTGGAATAATGGAAATATGGATATAAACCTGATGTGTGTATTGAATTCACTCTCTAAATGGTTTTGATCCACACCAAACGTTGATGGTGTAGGGTTCTCTATAGAATTATCCCTGAAGGATTTCACCATGGTTTGGGAAAAATCTAACACCTATTTGAGATTACCCCGTTGCACCGATGTTTGGAGAAATATGGAGAATTTCTAGGATTGAAATTAATTAAAACATAATCAATCTCATCATAACTTATTTATATATTTGAAACAGTTCGAATTGCACTGGTTAGGTCCAAGAACACATTGGATGGACCGAAACTAAACTAATCATGGTGAGGGAAACACTACTTTGATCTCACCAATTTGATCAATGAATGCATTTGTTCAACAAGAAAGACACAAATCATTATGAGAGACAAACCAATTCAAATTTTAGAAAACATTCTATTTATTTTAAAAAATAATTTGAATAAAATAGTAAAAATAATTTTTTTTCATAAAATATAAAATATATATATCAAAACATATGATGCCAAATTAAATCTATGCTTGATGGGTATGATCTCCAAAATAATAGATAGCTACCTGGATTTTTGTATACTATTTGTCATGGACAAAAAAACTCCTAGAGAATTCCAAATGTGTTGTGTTTCTTAATATAAGAAATATGACTCTTTTACTATGAAAGTTGAGTGGCACATTCCAATAATTCCTTAGTTTAGGTGCCTATATGGATGTAAGGAATCTACCGAGAAATTGATGTGGCAGACAAACTGAAGAAATAATGATGCGAAACTACATCTACTGCACTACACAACTCGATGGAAGAGAATTGATCATGAGTATCCTAAAATTTAGAAATGAGATGAGAAACATTCATATTGTGTTATCTAATGTATGATTTTTTTTGTTTTCAAAAAAGTATTTAAATTACATGGCGAATTATATAGGTTAATTATAACATACCTCTAAGATTTGGCATGAATATAAAATATAGAATCTTATCTATATTTATATTGGGAAAAAATAACTGGGAAATGATATTGATGTTTATTTGGCTCCATTGATTGAGGAATGTAAATTATTGTGGGATTTTGGTGTTACATTGTATGATTTTTATAGAAATTAATACTTCCTACTGACAGAAAAATTTTATGGGATGATAAATGAGATTTCTAATTACCAAAAATCTCTAGATATAGAATTAATGGAACTCAATGGTGACACATCTTTGGAAAAGATATATAGTAAATTAAGTTGAAACATTCATAAAAAACAATGTTTCTAGGACATCACATATCTCTACCCTGATGACATATATACCTTTTTGGATTACATCATTCAATTGATGTTTAGAATCATTTAGTACAACATCTAAACTAATATGAAATCAAAAGCTTGATAGTGTTAAATGTGTGGATAGTGCTTTCGATAAACAGTTTTAGAAAGACAATATGAAAATTTTTTCTAAAAAGACAACATTTTTTATTATCCATGTTGAAAATACTTCATGTTATAGTGTCATTAGAATATATCTAAATGAACCGTAGCAAACAAAGGATTGAATTGAGGCTATGTTGGACATGGTTAACATTGGAATACAAGAAGTGTTGGCACTATGGAAGGGTGGAAATTGATCATTTCTTCCTCTACCTGCTTACACATTTTCCTAGATGGAGAGATATCAATTTTTCAACTTTTTGAATGGAATAAAGGATATTGAGTTGTATTCATCAAACATCATGTACTTCGTGTCAATGGATTTTTTGAATATAAAGGGTATGGAATCGCTTGACTACCATGTTATGATGCAAGATCTAATGCCTATATCATTACATTTCCTTTTTCCATGAATGCCTGTCATCAGTTAACCAAGCCCTGTTTCTTCATCTTGGATATATACATCAATGTTATATACCCGAGAAATTTACGGTCAATGAGAATAGTATTTTCCGTCATATTATGTGAATAAGAAATGTTATCGCTGCCAACATTATTTTATATGATGGTTCATTTGATGGTTCCCATAGTGAGAGATATTATACTATGTTTTATTTTACAATATAGATATATGTAAATCATTTAATGGTATATAATCGTTTATAAAGGTTCTGTTATAAATTGAATTCATCTATGGGGTTTTATTGTGGAGTGATATATTAATTAGGAACCTTTGAATTATACACTGATTACCTATCCAATGAGGAAAGCATTGGTCCAACAAAATATCATCACGCTGGGTAGCTTTCGAGTGGAGGAATTTATTGAAGAGTTTTTGTCACAATAATTATTATATATTAGTAGCATGAACAACATTACATGTTACATTATAGTTTGGAGGATTCCATTTATATTGAGTTCCATTAGGAAATTATTAGGAATTTTAATCCATCAAAGGATGAAATATGGATTACAAATACAAATAATCAGCATTATATAGGATGTCTTCAGGATAATATTTTTAATGATTCAGGTGAAAATACGAAATCAATTTTAGAATGAATTAGATGCCTTACTAGAGTATTGTGTGTGTGTGTGTGTCTAAATATACAATGGTTATGTAATTAATGGTTACAAATTCTATAAAAATTAGCATGATGAATACAATACCGTGAAAAATATCGGTGTTACACTCTTAGATGAAGAGATTCATGTTTTAGTACTAAGAACATATAACCAATTTACATGAATATTTCATACATAGAAATTCTCATACAAATATTGGAGTTGGATTATTCAACATTCCATGTGCTGATTTTTCAATCTAAGTGTGTAGATAACAAAAGTGCTATAAAATATATGAATAAGGATTTGTGAAATTTGTTTTTATAAATATTGGTTCAAATAGAACTCATTATAATGGAATCAAATATGGTATATGATATTTATATTCCATATCCCACAAATACAATAGTGGTAAATATTTCTGTTATTGTCCAAAACCAAAGAAAGGTAAGATAAAAATTCAACCGAGGATTCCCCTTTCATTGGGAATTCACAATCATTTCACATTTTTCCCAATGAAGATGGTATTATTTATATCAAAGGAGCCCATAATAATTATATTTGGATTATTGACGGAGGGGTAAAATCCCATCATCTTTTAGAAATGAAAAAGAGATTTCAATAATCAAGTTACGTTTTTTGTTTAATATACATCATTTCAACGCATGTTAATATCCTTTATTTCTACATTTATGTAATATAAATTAAATGATAAAATACTTATGCAGATAATGACTTCCGAACATGATGGTGCTCCAAATATCAGAGAAAAATAGGTTACATAACCTTATGATGCACACGATGTATAGGAACAACCTTTTTTATATTCTAGAGCTCTAAATCATGAGGAGAAATAGGTTTCTCTACCTGATACCGCCCCCAATTCCAAGGTACAATGACCATATTCACATGACGATGCCAAAAATATAAAGGAACATATTGAGGATGTTGATTCTGGGGAAATTGTCGGAAATGAAAGACCAACTATTTCATAAAAAATAGAACCGTTGTAGTTTGAATGTTTTAGAAAAAAAATCATTAAGGAGAAAGACAAAGGCATAAAATATGAGGTTTGATGGAATGTGAAGGGTTATCTCGTTAACCCCAAAAATAACATGTTGATATGTTATATTGGAATATTTAGTAGGAAATGTGTGTTGAATTATATAGATTTGTGTCACTATGTTTTACCTAGACTGAAGACACTGATGTGGGAAGAGATTATGCTAACATTATGATATCGTTTCTTTGTTTTACTAAAAAATAAAATAATGAAACAAAGACATAATATTCATCATCAATTAGAGAGTTACATTAAAGTAGATTAATCCCACAATAATTATGTATTAATGCATGGTGGAAGTATTCATAGAGGAATTCCCATAATTATAACCTGACAACATCTTATTGATGCTGGAAGGAAAATAAACTTGCACCAACCGTTTATTTATGAACACCAGATAACACAAGAAGAATGGGTTTCATTTACTAGATGTTATATGGATGTTTTTTCAGGTTTTGGAAGTAATATGTTATTTAACAATTCAAGAATTTTAAAATTTTATTGAAATCATTTTATTTATGAAACAACAACTGTGTGCTGGAAATAAGGAATGAACAAAAAAACCCGCGTACCCCAACTATAATGTAAGGACATCATATGCTTCATTTAAAAAAACTTGTTACATATTTTAAATACAACATAATACATTAATGTGATATTAAAAACATCATAATAATTTTATTCCACTTATATGAACATTGATAACTGAAAATTTAATTCTACTACCATCATATTCCATGTACTGTGGACGAATTCTTGTTTAAATAAAGATAGAATAGTAATAGAAGAAAACACACCAAATGTTTGGGAAACATGTGAATTATAACGTAATAAATTATTTTTCATCTTCTAATCACTAATAACTAATAATGATCAATTATTTGTGAATATTTTATACTCAATATAGTCTCTAGAATCTTCCACACCTATTCTGGTTGAACACAAACTATTGATGGGCTTGAAGCAGAAAGAATAGTATGGTAACATCGATGATGTGGGTATTCGGGTGACACTGTCTAAATATTTTGCGAAAAAACTAGAGGAAGTTCGATGTTAATTAACAATGTATATCAGAGAATTAATATCTACCCCTGAAGATGAATTTAAATGGTTTAGAGACATGATGTCAGCATTAATGGGGGGGATCAATGATAATAAGTAACTCATGAACCACAACTGCATGGAGATCCCTCCACACCCCACTAGCTATGAGGATAGACATTCCCCTAAAAGTGATTCCTTAGATGTGGTAATAAATTTTATAATAAAATTTTTTATGAAAATTTATACAGACATACACATATACCTTTCATTTACTAATATTCTATAGGATTATAATGACATTAATTAATATTAAGAAAAACCTACCCATCACCTTGTGGAGAGGTATAAGGTGTTATATATTCAAAATGACATGAAACAAATAATACCACTTCTAAGAGGTCATGTACGAGTTTCGATCATCATATCCCATGAGCTTTGTATAGGGTTACCTATTCTAATTAATGAGGATGATATTAATATGGTCGGAACTGTTTTTGGAATATTTGTCTTATGGCCATAAAATCGTGTAAATATGCATGTTTAAAAAGAGGTATACATTAACAATTTAATTTTAAATATGAAAAACTAATAATTAATGGAAAAAGGTCTAAACTAATTAATGTTATTACATATGGAGTAATGGAATGAGATATGAAAAAAACCATCTCAAAACCATCTAAAGGGTCAACCAACCGATAAAAAAGTTCTTCCAAAAGAACCATTACCTCAATTATTGTATATCCGCATTTGTAATCACTTACGGATCATGTGTATACTATGATAAAAGATTGTTATGATCACATAGTTTATTTGGAATAAAATATTAGTGGAGAGAAAGATCAAAAATTCATTTGTGTTGAGTGTTTCAGTGAAATCATCGACTATGATTAGCAAGGCAGCTCGATTATAAATGTATACTTGATGTGTGTTTTCGTGATTTTATTTTCCAAAATTTGATATACTATATTAATTATGAAAAAATACATTTCATATTTTTCTAAAAAATAAATATTATAAACAATTGAACAGATTTGACCACAAAATTGTTTTGGATCTGTTTGTCCACATATATCATCTAGGAAAAAAAGTAATAGATAGCAATAAAAGATGAAATAATGGAAGGTCTAATAAATTTATATTGAAGAAAACATTTAAATGAAAGATGGTAATTAATACCAAGGATTTAGGGGTAAAACTCTACAATTTATTCATATCAAATATATTTTTATTTCATTCATTACTTATTTTTTTTGAATTTTTAGGCAGCATTGGATTCGCAGTGTGGTAAATTTGGTTACTCAAAATTTTTATTTCCTGGATTCAATGAATGGATATCAAAAAAAAATCCATAAAAGATGAAAGTTTTCATTTTTAAATTCCCTACATATCACGTTTTAGAACTAAACATCACGTTATATTATTTGTGTTATCTTTTAATGAGGACTCTGTTATGATAGGTTTGTGCCTCGCTGTCATGGAAAAAATGAATGTGGTCAGGGTATAGGAAATTGGGTTAAGACAAGTTTATTCAACTAGATATGTATCAGGGTATATATAATATGATTTCAATTTCCAAACACATATAAAAAAATTACATAATATACTCAGTAATTCTACCTTGTTCTAAACAAACCAAATAAAAATATTGTTGGTATTATGTTTGTAAATTTATGGCAGATATCATATAACATGAACAAACTAGAACCCATAAAAAGGTATTTTCAAATATAATTAATTTTTTTTAAATATATATCAGTCCTTTGTGTATTTATATATTTAATGTAGTACTATGACTGTCAAAAAGACACATATTCATATGACGATATAGATGTGCTCTGAAACAAATGGGAAGCATACCTGATGGAAGAATGTTCACAAATAGTATGAAGATGTGACTTCCATAAAAGTAAATTATTGATTCATCTTTATGTGTAATTTATTAATTTTTAATATTAGTCACATACTAAATTTCTTTTATAAAGGTGGATTATTTGATTTGATTCACGGTTGTTCGTTCTAATATACTTATGCTCATGCAAGATCAGACTTCGAGGATGCAACACAAAATTCAATGAGAATGTTTTTCTAATATACTTTGTTTTTCCTAATAATAATATATTCTCTACAATTTATTAACATAATATAAATTAAATGTTTTACTACTGATGTAGACAGTGTCTTCCACATACTTATACACCCTCAAATCCATTTCACCCTAGAATTGTGGGCATTTATCATGTTCCTTCAATGCAAGCTCATGGAACATGAAGTAAAGTAATAAACTTTGACAATACAGTATTTCTATTCTGACAGGGAAAGGAAATTAAAATCATCATATTGCATGGTGTAGGTGGTATTACTCAATGTGTCCCTTTTAATTAAATTTGACATTAATTAAAGTAAAAAACAACAAGTGACATTCTAAAAACCAAGAAACGGAATTTTGATTTTTTTATATTTAATGAAAATGATCTATTAGTCGTTTCTGATGTGTAGGAATCTGTCAGACCACAATACGATGCATTCTATTTCAGGTATCAATGAAGGTGGTTCTTTTTTTTATTTAATATTTACAATTATTTATGTTAAAAAAATTTACATACTGATAACTGAGAAGATGCATTCATATTGATTTTATATTTTAGAAATATTATCAATTAGTCATTTGTGACATGTATGAATAATCCACATTTCAATGCAATGCATGGCGTGGCCGTTATAACTAAATGTGTACCTTTTTACTTATCCATCCAATAGCCCAATGGCCTGCAATTTTTTTATTAAAAGAAAACAACCTTTTAAGGGAATAAGGTGGAAAACATGATATAAATCATCGAAATAAAACAAATCATGACCTGAAGGTTTAGAAATACCAATAAATCTTACAATGTCAAGAAATCCCTCCCCAAAAATTGATCATGAAAATGATCTCCATCGGTGTAGGGCCAAACATCACGAAGGATTCATGTGTCAAATCACATGCCCGATCCGATGACAAATTTCATAGCCTCTATAACATCAAAATCCATAATGCTCTGAAACAATGAACAACAGCACATGAACCTCCTCTTGGGCTTGTCCACATAGTCATGTCTGGGTGACACACCATACTAGCAGTCCACACAAAGGCTTTCACTATTCTGAGATGACACAAGAAAAATCCTTCAACAAGCATTCATCCTAGACTAGCCTCGAAAACCACCTCAGACCCCAATCACCGCATCCACAAATGCCCGGTAGAAAATCCAAAGAACACGAGTTCAATCAATCGTCACCTAGGACTGGATGGCCCAACCCCGCGCCAAGGGACTATCACCAATGAGGTAATCTGGATCATCATAAAACAAAAACACAAATCTGGGCATGGATCTGATCTGATCAGAACCACAGAAACACCCTCAATAGACTGTAGCCAAGCCTCACAATTATAATATTTTGAAGATTAATCACGACAAACTAGGTCAACAAAACTAGATCCAACCAGATAGAAAATTCACCATAAATCCAAAAGAACATCATGTTAAAACCAAATATTTTGATCCAGAAACCCCCCCTATATAGCACTATAAATCATGCTTTGGATTGTACTATAGAGACCTGGACATAGAACCTATCACCGAAAGCACCGACCAAACCAAACCCTCCGGTTTGGGCCACAACAAGCCTCGAAATCGTCTAAAGAAGAAGACCACCACGGGCCATCTGCCAAAGCTCCATCGAGAAGTGGTGTAGCCGACCCACATCGAGAGAGATCTT
The DNA here is from genome assembly GCA_963277665.1 of Viscum album. Taxonomy (NCBI): domain Eukaryota; kingdom Viridiplantae; phylum Streptophyta; class Magnoliopsida; order Santalales; family Viscaceae; genus Viscum; species Viscum album. The sequence goes on along the minus strand of OY728162.1, from coordinate 1,079,561,997 downwards.
CACCAAGGAGACCTTTTCGAATCACTAAGATGAAAATACTCCAAACAAGCTTCGCCACAATACAAGGACCCCATGTTGAGCCACCGCCGATGTTCCACCAGAATGCGACGTCACCGCACAAGCCGAGCCAAACACCTACGCTCCACCGAGAGATGATGCTGCCACACTAGCAGAAATGCAATGATAATTCAAACCCAAAGCATGCCAACTATGGGATATCCACTAATATGTGACGCCACCGCCCACACCAAGACAGATCTACAACCATTATCGGTTTAGAATTGGCAGTTTTATTAAAAAAATTCGCTCTCTGAAAACCCAGAAAAAGCTGTGATTTTTCTGATAATTTATCAAAATGATTCATAAATAATTTTTGATCTATATGAGTTTGTTTCACCTGAAAATGATTTATGGTGCGACTGGTATGGCTCAAAATACGTGTTTCCTATTAGAAATGACAATTTAGTAACAACAAAACTAGTATACTAATAACCACTAAAACACATTAATATTGTTATGCTATTTTAGGATAATGATATATTCATCAATTTTGACTTGTAGGAATTATAAACACATAAATATAAGACATGGTGTGCCCGATATAACTCAAAATGTAACTTTTCATTTAAAATTGACATTATTATAAGTAAATACAACAAGTGGCAATCTAAAAACTGAACAAATGCATTAAAATTGTTTTGATATTTTAGTAAAAAGATCTATATGTAATTTTTGACATTTATGAATTATCCATAAATCAATACAACCCATGATGTTGTAGTTATAACTCAAAGTGTCTCTTTTTAGTTTCAATTGACATTAATTTATGTAAAAACAACAAGTGACATATTGAAAACCATGAAAACATATTTGAAATGTTTTTATATTTTAAAATAGATATATATGTGTCAAATTGTATGTGTAGGAATTAGGATCACCTCAATACGATGCATAGTGTGTCTGTTATGGCTCAAAGTGTCTCCTTTTAATTCAGATCGACTTTAATTATTGTATAACCAAAAAGTGACATACTGAAAACTGAAGAAATGCATATGGAATAAATTTATAATTTAATAAAATAATCTATTATTCATTTTCAACATTTAGGAATCTACTTCACCACAATCAGACACATGGTGTTTCTGGTTTAAATCAAATTCCATCTTTTTATTTAAAATAGACTTTAATTTAAGTAAAAACAACAAGTGACATAATGAAAACACAGCAAACACATTCAGTTTGTTCTGATATTTTAGGAAATACATATATTACATATTTGTGACATATAGGATGTAGCCTTTCAAATACATGACACATGATATTTCTAGTATAACTCAAAGTGTCTCTTTTTTATTTTAAATTAACATTAATTTAAATAAAATCAAAAAGTGACATAATGATAACTGATTAAACACTTATGGATAGTTTTTATACTTTAGTAAAATTATCCATGTGTCATTTTCTATGTGTATGATTCATCCTCATGTCAATCCAATGCACGACGTGACCAGTATGATAAAAAGTGTTGATTATGAGCTTAAAATTGACATTTTACTTCAAAATGTGTCACTCACTAAAACAAAATCTAATGCACTACGATTGTATTGATAATTTGGTAAAGTGATTAATATTTCGTTTTAATCTTGTATGATATAGTCTCATGTCAAACTGACACACTATGTGACTGGTATGACTCAAAATGACTATTTATCAATTGAAATGACATTTTAGTAATAAACTAACTGGCATACTATCAACAGAGAAAACACATTTTTATTTTTTTGATAATTTATTAGTAATTTGTGATGGGTAGGAATCATAAAAACCACAATATGACACATATTGTGCACAATATTATGCGAGTTGTCTCTTTTTATTTAACGTTAACAGTAATTTAAGTAAAAAAAGTGACAAATTGATAATAAAACCAACTCATTCATATTGTTTTGATATTTTAGGTATAAGATCTATTTGTAATTTATGAAATGCAATAATTAGTCGCACCTCCATTAAATGAATGGTGTGGCCAGTATAACTCAAAGTGTATCTTTTTATTTCAAATTGACATTAATTTAAGAAAAAACAATAACTGACAGACTGACAATCTATAAAACGCATTAGGATTGTTAGATAGTTTAGGGAAATGATATAATGGTCATTTTAGATGTGTAAGAATCATCTAGACCTCAATAAGACACATTATGTGGTCGGTATCACTCAAAGTGTCACATTTTATTTAAAATTGACATTAATTTATGTAAAATCAAAAATTGACTTACTAAAATCATAGTAAATGGATTTATATTGTTTTGATATTTTATGAAATTGATTTATTTTTCATTTTTCAGATGTATGAATTAGCCACACCTCAATATGACACATGGTGTGTCTGGTATAATAAAAAGTGTCCCTTTTTATTTAAAAATAACATTAATTTAATAAAAAACAATTGTGGCATACTGAAAACTGAGAAAATGAATTTGGATAATTTTAATATTTTAATAAAATTATGTTTCATAAATTATTGATATGTTGTAATCAGCAACATCTGAATATGACTGATGGTTAGTCTGGTATAACTCAATGTGTCTCTATTTTTTTTAAATTGGCATTAATTTCTATAAAAACAACATGTGACATACTGAGAACTAGGAAAGTACATTTGGATTGTTTTAATACATTAGTAAAATGATCCAAAAGACATTTGTGATTTTTAAGACTCAACAGAACCTCAATCTAATGCACGGTGTGGCCGATATGAATAAAAGTGTTCATTATGAGTTTAAAATTGACATTTTAGTTAAAAACATGTCACTCATTGGAAACATAGAAAACATGCTCCAATTGTCTTTATAATTTTGGATAGTGGTTCATTGGACATTTATGACACATATGATGTAGTATCACGTCAAACTAATGGATGATGCAACTAGTATGAATCAAGATGTGTGTTTTCATTTTGAAATGACATTTTAGTAAAAAAATTGTAATACTAAAGAAATGTGAAAACACATTGAGATTGTTTTTGATACATTTGAAAAATAATAAAATATTATTTTGTGATATATTGGAATTATCCACACCTTAATACAATGCAAAGAGTTTATTATATAACTCAAAATGTGTCGTTATTTTAAATTAATATTATTTTTAGTAAAAGAAGCTGTGAATATTAAATATTAAGAAAACTCATTAAGATTGTATAATATATTAGGGTAACTATAAATAACTCGTTTTTAAAATGATGAAATCAATCCCACCTTAATTGGAAGCATGGTGTGACTGGTATGATGCCAAATGGGTCATTTTTATCAAATATTGACATTTTATTAATGTTTCATTTCATATTATAGTATAATGTTTTCGTTTATAGTATAACTAGCATAATATTTGTTTGATTATATAGGTTAAATCATTTTTTCTGGATGGGTTGATTTTTTCAAAAATAGATACAATGGGAGGACATTTTGGATAGGCGATCACATGCGTCAATAAATGAAATTTTAATGTTTTAGAATGATTGCTGAATAATGGTAAATTTAATTATATAAAACATTTTGTATGAAATGTAAATTGTAGTGTTTTTTGTATATACCATTGGTGGAATTTTTTTATTCATGATTTCAATTAAATATATATAGCATTGTTTTAAATTATAGAATAGATTGAAAATATATTGAAATTGTGGGTTTTTTATTCTTAGTATGATTTTAAAATATAATCACATACTGGTGGCTATGCCTATATTAGCACAAAAAATAGTACAGATAATTATGGTCTTTATCAGTTCAACAAAATCATTAATTAAAGAGTTCCTTTATCAGTAAATTTTTACAGCAGATAAAGGAACATATTTATCAGCATTTTTTAATGCCGATAAATGGGACCCCTAATCATAATTGTGAATAACCGTGCATTTTTAGCACTATTGAATTCCATGTTTCACATTGTGAATCGCCATATGTGTAGTACTGTGGCCTTTGAATGAATCAACTTATAATAATTTGTAATTTTTTATTAATGGGTGAATTGCTGGTGGGATTAGTTTTCAATCCAAGAGACATACAACACATATGCCCCTTAACAGTGTTAAAATACTCTTTTAACAGTGCTAAAAATATGATGTTAATCGCAACGATGATGGGGGTCACCTTTATCAGTGCTATAAAATCATTGATAAAGGGGGTCCTTAATCTGTGATAAAATATATTTCTTATAATTTATATATTATTTAAATTAATATTTATATTTATATTGACTACTATAAATAAATAAATATATTTATATATTTAAATAAATATATATTAAAATAAAAATATTTAATATATTTATAATTATTTAAATATATATAATTCTTATAATTCTTATAATTTTATTAATATAAATAAATATATAATTATTTATAATATTATGATATATATATATATATATTTATTATATAAATAAATAAACATTTATTTATAGTTATAGTTATAATTATACAAATAAATATTTATTATATATATAATTTTTTTAAATAAATATAACAATATAAACAAATTATTGACATTATATATATATCAGCACTTTCTTAGAGCTGATAAAGGAATTTTTTGTTAGTGTTTTCTATTTTAGCACTGATAAAAGATTCAATAGATTTTATAAATGAATTCTAACAATCCCCTCCTTCTTTCGCACAACTCATGCTCTAAGGAAAACCGACCCCTAATCCACCGACCACTCTTCTACATGGACCTCATCTTTGATGATGACGGGCCATCCTCTGTTGTGAACCCTCTTCCGCTATGAACCTCCTCCTTCGTGGACCCACGTACACCAAAAACCGTCGTCCACCATGAACCCACCTCTAATGTGAACCAATTTACACTTTGAACCCACCTACGTTGCGTGCCAAATCCCACTTCTATTATGAATCCATCGCTATAGTGAATCCACCTCTACTCTGGACCCCTCTACACCTCCTCTACCACAATGGACATGACCTACAATGACTCAACCACTTCCATCCCTTACTTCTGAAGCAGGTATTACATTTTTAATATGTTATTATGAATTCCAAAAATATAGATACATTTTGGATCCACTAATTTTATTGAAACAAAGAATTAAAATTTGATAAATGGATCCCCATCCCTATGTATTACGGAGGGTTAATAGTTCTTGTCTTCCAACATTCAATTTTTATATTTGATTTTGATGTTTTGGAATGTTAATAATTCATTAGTGATATTTTTAAAGACCCATTAAATTTAAGGGAAATTTTTTCTTAATTTTCTTTGGGATTTTACAAGAACGTGGTTTCTGACGGCACTTGATTCCGAGGCCCGGTGTGCCCGGAATTTCTATCTAATGTTTAGCCCGGGTACGTTTAGTAAACGAACGAGCGAGTTTTTTCTAACTTTTGAACTGGTGCTTGGAATCGAATTCTGAGGGCACCAATGAATTTGCTGCATCGGTATTTTCTTAGAAACACCTTTTCCGGAGTTTCGTTTTCATGGGAGGAGTTGTTATAAATTTGTGGAAGTTAAAAAAAAAATTGAGTTACCATTTTTATTTCTTTTAAGTTCTTTACCCATTGAGTGGAAGTAGGGGTTACCACCCAAACTTCCACTCAATGGAGGGTTATGAGAGTGGTGGGGCCCACACAAACCACACCCCTTCATCTTCCCTAACCTTCCATAACACTCCATTTAATAAGTCAAGTTGAGTTAATTAATTGAGTGGATTAATTCAACTTTTTAATTTCAAATTCTTAAGTTATGTTAATAAAATATGTAAAGGACTTACTTTATTTTGGTTGGAGGTTTTTGCATTGGGAGGATTTAGAGAAAAGTTGAGGATATTGAAGAACTTCTACTTTTTTGACAAAGAATGCGAAGAACGTGAAGAACACGAAGAACGCGAAGAACGCGAATAACACGAAGAACGCCAGATTCCTCGGAGATCGACGACGCGACGCTGGTGAATCATTTCCCCGCCACACGACTCTCTCCTTCTGTGACGTCTTCTTCAAAGATGGTTATTTCCCCGATGAACCCTCGCTCAACGAATTGGATATGTTAGGGGTTTATGCGTTTCTTTTCGTGACATTCTTCCGTCATCATTCCTCTTAATTTCGGACCGCTTGTTACTAATTAACCGGAGGGGGCCAGACCGCACAAACACGGCCGACCCTCCTCCCCTTTTTATCTTGTCTACCTTGTGGTGAAATGGAACGAGGATGGCGCGATGTCGTCGCATCGCGCAGGGTCATGCGGAAAGGTATGCGTGGAGCCGTGGCGCGACGCCTTTGAATCAAACAAGAACGTGGCGTCGTCGCGCCGCACCGGAGAACCCCTAAGGCACCGCGGCCAGAGCGGGGCCACGGAGGAGGGGCATAGCGCCATCGCGCCACGCCGGGCAGACCAAGGCCGCAACCATAGGCCTCGGCAGAGGATGGACTGACGGCTGGTTCCGAGCCGCCGGCATTGGAGTAGGGGGACCGGCCATCGCCGGCCCCGCGGCGGCAACAACCGGCTAGCTGGAGCGGGCCGACCGGTCTGTGAAAGAGCCGGAGGTGACAACCCCCAGCTGGTCAGCTTGAGCAGCCCCCCATCATGGGGGTCGCGGTTACGTAAAAGGGGGGCTGCCCCCCCCCCCCCCGCGGCACCCGCTCGGCCGAAACGACACCGGGACGCGCCAGCCGGGCCAGGCCGCATGCCCAAGCTGGCCGGACTCGGACCCGGGTCTGGTTGGCCCGGTTCCGGCTGACCCAGGGGGTACCGGGCTGGGTCGGCCCAGGCCCGAACGCCCTAATACCGGACCACTGATGGTCATTTGCCCATAACATGGGCTGCGGATCTCCGATCGACATACCTTCAGTGGATATTTTATCCTTGCCAAGATACGGTCATTTCGATATATTACACTCAAGGTTTCGGAGTAATTTGGGTTCGGCTAGGTTGGTGTGTACACGAAACCAACCAGGCCCTCGGAGCGGAAACACTTATAACTTGTGCTCCGGACGTCTGAGTAACGTGCCATCGACTTTGTTGAACTCCTCTATGTGAGACAGACCTTTTTTCTTAATTCGATCGAGGTTTGGACGCAGATGGAGTACGGTCTGGTTGGTTTTGACAAAAAAACCAATCGGGCCCCTGGGACCAAAAAGACAGTAACACTCAGACCGGGCATCCGATTGACGCGCCGTCTGTGACGTTGAGTTCCTGTTGACGATACGGATCTTTTGGATACATCAACTCTGGACTATGTTTCAGTTGATGTATCAGCCCTTCGGCTTGTGGAGTAGACCCTCCCGAACAATCTTGCTGTGTGCGGGAACCCTAGAGCTGGCTGCGAATGCGATGACGATGAAAAGTGTACAGAAATCCTCCGTGGATACGAAGGCGAAGACTACAACACTCAGCGATCCTACGTGGATCAGTGCTACCGATCATGTGTGGGTCAGATCCAGTGTGGGTCAGCGCTCTGTGGTCCTATGTGGGCCAGTGCCTACAGATCATGTGTGGGTCCGATCCTGTGTGGTTCATTGTGGGGGTTAGTTATCTATCGATACTTAGTGGGTCATTGCAGGGGTTAGTACCTATCGATCATGTGTGGGTACTGTGGTTTAGATGAATCAGTGACTACATCTGATCATCTCTATCATCTTACAAAGAAGTATACCTGTATGATCTGAATCTTGACATTCAATCCTCATCTTCTATAAGATTGACTTGATATCCTGTGTGGATTACGTTATTATTTCCTGTGTGGAACGGTTGTGAATTCTTGTGTGGACTGTGTTTTACATGAGCTCGGATGTTGGATCCGAACGAGAATTGATGACTTAGATATATGTATGGGCATATACCTAAGTACTATCGGTGGTTACTTCGTGGTTGTATCTTTCCATTGTGGACTATCCTTTGTGGATTCTGGGAGACCTTCAGGGTGTCTAGGTCCCTACTAAGTAGCTTATACTCACCCCTTCACGGGCTATGCCCGCACTACGTTGTGTTGGTTGCAGACGACCGATAGTGTTGATCGTGGTAGGGGCACGATGAGCAGGTCGGTACCCGAAGGTGGACCACTAGGTGGGGCGTACTCGGAGCGGACGGCTGGACCCGAGGAGCTGTGGAGGCTATTTGTACCCACCCTTCTGGTGGGACTTCCATTGGATGGCATGAGGCTGCGACATTACTTTTCAGTTGTTGTACATCCTTTTTTAGTGGTACTTACTTTTAGTTTGGGTTTTCATTCTGGCCCACTTACTTTTTCGCACTTACTGTTGTACCCAGTTTTACATAGTGTTTACTTCTATTGTTTTCTTGCTTTGTGCTATTTGTTTACATTACAAAGGAAATTTCTTCCCTTTTTATCAGGAATTGTTCCTTGGTTCTAGTCGGCAACCCCTGGCCTATGGATGGCGGGCTTGGGGTAGTCACAGCACGGGCCCCAAGGATGGGTCGTGACAAATTGGTATCAAAGGTGTTTGGTTCTATCGTATAACTTTGGACTCTAATATTTCTTCTATGTGAAGCAATAGTGTTAATCATAATGGGTGTGGTTATCAGTCCATGGAGTCCAGTGTTGGTGCGGAGGCCGATGTATCCGTACCCAGGACCTTGACTTCTGATTTCCGACTTAATACACGAAAACAATGATTACATGTGTGTTTCAGGTTTTCTTTATGATTACATTATTTCAGCTCACCAGGTATACTGTTTGACCGTGGAACACCTGTTTCTTTTCAGGATGGCCTAATGATGGTAGCCAGCTAGGGTTCCGAGCGTTGTGCTTGACGACAGCCCACCGAGAGATGAGGCCTTGGTACAGGGCTCTTGGACAGCAGAGGCACCGGCGGTACCTCTACCTGCCGAGCCACCGATGCTACCAGCCCCAGCCGCAGATGATGCACATCGCCTTAGTGCACTGCATGAGTTTCAGCGTCAGTGACCACCTAGGTTCTGTGGGGAGACAAACCCTTAGGCAACCGAGGATTGGTTGGAGGGAGTTATACTAGTTTTCTTGTTAGTGAGGACACCAACAGACCTCATGGTGATCCTCGCAGCGATCCTACTTCACGCGGCATCAGGTAGATGGTGGATCTTGATGGTTTAGGTGAATGACGAGGAATCTCTCTTATGAACGATATTTTAGATCCTCTTCCGCTCAGAGTTCGTCCCATCCACCCTCAATGTGGTGCGCATCCAGAAGCATCATCAGCTGCGGTAGGGAAGCTTGACGGTCGCTCAGTACTCGGAAAGATTTACAGATCTCTCGCGCAATTCGATGGAAATGGTAAAAGACCCATTCTTCTAGTCCCAGACCTTTGAGAAGGGATTTAGGTAGGATATCAGGGCATTGCTGATCTCACTCACCATTCCTACTTAGGCAGGTGTACTGGAGAGAGCCCTTTTGATTGAGAGCTTCCATGCTGAGCCTTCATCAGCAGCGAGACCTACCTCAGGGCAGCACGTAGCAGAGCCTTCTGCAGCAGGCAGTCGACGGATGACTCATGGGTCCAGGCAGACCATACCCTAAGGTAGACGACCTTAGGACACTGGCTCAGTGGTGTGGGGCACACAATGCGGAGCCCGTCTTTCAAGAGGCATATAGTGCTACGCATGTGGTGGACAGGGAGCACCCAGGCAGAGGCAGAGGGTCAACCGTGGCGGTCCGCATGGAGCAGGAGGATGAGGAAGAGGAGTTGGCAGAGCATCAGGTGGTGGGCGACGCATTGAGGATCTACCACCACCACCACCAGAGGGTCCACCCCGGCCATAGGGAGCTGGCGGGCAGAGATAGGCTCAGCTTCAGGCAGCGGAGGCCTACGACCACGGTGCGCCCGAGATGATTCAAGGTACTATATGTTTCTATTCCACCCTTTCTAAAGTTCTGATAGACACAGGAGCGAGTCATTATTTCATAGCCACTTCCCTTGTTCGGAGCTTGGAGATTCGGACGGAGTCGTTGGCTCGATCCTTACAGCTAGAGACTCCTACAGGAGTAGACTCGACGATTACGCACTGGTGCTGGCACTGTGAGCTTACTATAGGAGGCGAGAGATTCAGCTGTGATCTTCATGTAGCAGCGTCGAGGCCTTACAAAGTCATCTTGGGAATGGATTGGTTATCTACAGTCCATTCTCATATCGACTGTATTAGGCGCAAGGTGCGGTGTGTACGCACCGACGGGAGCACGATCACCTTCACCGGCGAGAAGGGAGACATCGCAGCACAAGATGGACTCTCACAGAAGAGAGGAAATCCCAGTACTCATTAGTTGTCTAGCCTCATCCTTGGAGCAGTTGACATGCGGATTCTTGGTTTTCCTACAGTGGTGGATCAGTGTGCAGACGTTTTCCCCGACGACCTTCCAAGACTTCCTCCTCTCAGAGAGGTAGACTTTTATATTGACCTATACCTCGGGACAACCCCGATATCCACTCCAGCATATAGGATGGCCCCCGCTGAGCTTTGAGAGCTACAGGTACAGTTGGATGACTTGAAGGGGAAATGATTCATCCGACCTAGTGTCTCACCCTAGGCTTCCCCGATTATGTTCGCCAAGAAGGCGGACGTGAGCTTGCGACTTTGTGTCGAATATCATCGCCTGAACCTGGTGACCATGAAGAACATGTATCCGCTACTGAGGATTGACGACCACTTCGATCATCTCAAGGGATCACAGTGGTTCTCGAAGATATACCTCAGGTCAGGCTATCACCAGCTCAGAGTTCGGGACGAGGACATGTAGAAGACGGCCTTCAGGTGCCGGTATGGACACTATGAGTTCATGGTTCTGCCATTCGGCAGAACCAATGCTCCAGTAGTGTTCATGGACCTCATGAACAGGATATTTTAGCCATACCTCAATCGATTTTTCGTGGTCTTCATCGACGCCATTTTGATATACTCGACCACTATGGAGGAGCACGCCTACCACTTGCAGGTTGTACTGGACACACTCCAAGAGAACCAGCTTTATGGAAATCTATCGAAGTGTCAGTTCTGGATACGTGAGGTCCACTTCTTGGGAAATGTCTTTTCTTTGGTGGGAGTTGCGGTGGATCCTGCGAAGATCGAGGCAATGCTAGCTTGGGAGCCACCCAGAAGTGTGACAGAGGTGCGGAGTTTTCTGAGACAAGCTAGATACTACCGGTGATTTCTGCCAAACTTATCCAGAGTTGTGGCACCACTCCCAGCCTTGAAGAAGAAGGGGAAGCCCTTTGTTTGGTCAGACAGATGTTAGCAGATCTTCTAAGAGCTGAGACAGAGATTGACTACCGCGCCTATCTTGAGGCTTCCGAAGGAGGGAGTTGGATACGTAGATTACTGCGATGCATCACGGACCAGACTCGGATGTGTCCTAATGCAGGAGTGGGCCGTGATCGCCTTTGGATCACGTCAGTTTAGGCACCATGAGTTGAACTACGCTACCCATGACATGGAGTTAGAAGCAGTGGTCTTTGCTCTGAAGATGTGGTGACACTATCTGATGGGCGATCACTTTACAATCTATTCTGACCACCAGAGTCTCAGGTACATCTTCTCGCAGAAGGAACTAAACCTGAGACCGTGGAGATGGATCGAGTTCCTCTAGGAATATGACGTTGAGATAGTCTATACTCCTGGAAAGGGGAATGTGTTTGCCGATTCTATCAGCAGGAGGACGGGAATTCAGCTACTTGGGGAGGCGACCGAGCAGCTAGCCACTTTGCAGATGTCCTTCATTGATAGAGATGGAGCATCCTTCCTTCAATCACCCACATTCACTCCTCCACTACTGTAGTGGGTCAGAGAGGCACAACATGGGGACGACGATTGTGAGATGCGGCGTGCGCAGATATCCTCAAGATAGGCACCTAATGGATTCACCGTGGGAGGAGAGCACAAATTCCTTTTCAGAGGATGTACCTTGGTACTAGTAGCTTTACAAGAGGAGGTGTTGAGAGAGTTTCACACATCCCCTTTGGCATTACATCCTGGAGTGGCGAAGATGTACTGGGATCTCAGACGACAACACTAGTGGCCAGGCATGAAGAAGAATGTGGCAGATTTAGTTTCTCGATGCCTCACCTACCAGCAGGTGAAGGAAGAGCAGCATGTACCAGCACGCTTGGGGAAGCCCTTGGCGGTCCCTGAGTGGAAGTGGGATGGCATATCTATGGACTTCGTGACTGGACTTCCACACACTTCAATAGGCCAAGACTCTATTTGGGTGATTATCGACCGACTCACCATGTCGGCTCACTTCTTACCCATCAGAGAGTAGGTCTTAGTGGAAATCATGGGACGTCTCTACGTTCAAGAGATGGTATGGCTTCATGGTGTTCCATCATCTATCGTCTCAGATCGAGATTCTCTCTTTACTTCCCGACTTTGGAAGGGGCTGTAGGAGGCATTCGAGACACATCTACATTTGAGCACCGCCTTTCACCCTCAGACAGATGGTCAGAAGGAGAGGACCATTCATACTCTCTAGGACATGCATTGCACATGTGTCCTCGACTTTGGTCGCAGCTGGGAGGACCCCATACACTTGGTGGAGTTCGCGTACAACAGCAGCTACCACTCCACCATCGGGATTGAACCTTACGAGGCATTGTACGGCCGACCTTGTAGATCACCTCTGTGCTGGATAGACCCTGGGGAGTCAGCACTTGTGGGACCAGAGATGGTCCAGGCCACAACAGAGAAGGTTCAGGTCATCCAGGAGCGGATGAGGACAGCTCAGAGCTGGCAGAAATCATATGTTGAAAGAAGGCGGAGGCCACTAGGGTTCGAGCATGGCGAGCACATATTTTTGCGGTTCACACCTCGACGAGGATTACAGATATTTGGCTGAGGTGGCATGTTGTCTCCACGCTTCATCGGACCATTCCTGGTCCTCAGTAGGATTGGTGAGGCGGCTTATCACCTAGATCTACCACCTTAGTTGCACAGAGTGCACGACGTCTTCCAAATATCTCAGCTGAGGAGATACGTGCACGACCCGACGCATATCATTGACCATGGGGAGATGGACATAGATGATGGGGCGACTATTGCGGAGGTGATAGTGGAAATAAAGGATCGACAGGAGAAGGTCCTTTGAGGACGGTCTATTCCTCTAGTGCGCATAAGATGGCAGCACGGGAACCACCAGGAGAGCACTTTGGAGTGGGATGCTCATATGCGTGCACAGTACCCACATTTGTTCCCCTAGTTTTTGATGTTTCTTTAGGGGGACGTAATGCACAGAGGTGTGAGTAATGTAAAGACCCATAAAATTCAAGTGAAATTTTTTCTTAATTTTATTTGGTATTTTACAAGAACGCGGTTTCTGAAGGCACTTGATTCCAAGGCCTGGTGTGCCTAGAATTTCTATCCGAAGATTAGCTTGGGTACGTTCAGTGAACAAACGAGCAGGTTTTTTCTATCTTTTGAACCGTTGCTTGGAATATAATTCCAAGGCCACCGATGAATTCACAGCGCCGGTATTTTCTTAGGAACACCATTTTCGGAGTTTCATTTTCATGGGAGGAGTTGTTAAAAATTTGTGGAAGTTAAAATAAAAATTGAGTTACAATTTTTATTTCTATTAAGTGGTTTATCCATTGAGTGGAAGTTGGGGTAACCACCCAAATTCCCATGGGAGTTTATGAGAGTGGTGGGGACCACAAGAACCCCACCCCTTCATCTTCCATAACCTTCCATAACCCTCCATTTAAAAAGTCATGTTGAGTTAATTAATTGAGTGGATTAATTCAACTTTTTAAATTCAAATGCATAAGTTATGTTAATAAAATAAGTAAAGGATTTATTTTATTTTGGTAGGAGCTTGTTGAATTTGGAGGATTTGGAGAAAAGTTGAGGAGCATGATGAACTTATTCTTCTTCGACGAAGAACGCGAAGAACGCAAAGAACGTGAAGAACGCCGAATTCCTCAGAGATCGTCGACGCGACGCCAGTGAATCATTTCCCTGCGACGCGAATCACTCCTTCCACGACGTCTTCTTCCGTAATGGCTATTTCCGTGGTGAACCCTCTCTCAACAAATTTGATGAGGTAGGGGTTTATACTTTTCTTTTCGTGAATTTCTTCCACCATCATTCCTCGTACTTTTGGACTGCTTGTTACCAGTTAACGGGATGGGGTCGGACCTCACAAACATGGCCGACCGTCCTCCCCTTTTTATCATGTCTACCTTATAGCGGAATGAAACGAGGATGGCGCGGTGTCATCGCACTGCGTGGGGTCATGCGGCTAGGTATGCGCGGTGCCATCACGCCGCGCCGGAGAACCCTGAAGGCACCGCGTCAGGAGCGGGGCCAGGGCGGAGGGGCGCAGCGCCATCGCGCCGTGGCAGATCCGGGACTGGCGGCAGGTTCCGGGCCGCTAGCATCGGAGCAGGGGGACTGGCCATCGCCGGTCCCGTGGCGGCAATAGCCGGCCGGCCGGAGCAGGCCAGCCGGTCAGTGGAAGAGTTGGGGGTTACAAACCCCGGCTGGCCAGCTTGAGCGGCCCCCCATCATGGGGTTCGCGGTTACGAAATAGGGGGCATCCCCCCCCCCCACCGGCTCGGCCGAAACGGCCGAGCCTCCTGGCGACCGGGCCGTGCCCAAGCGGGCCGGACCCGGACTCGGGTCAGGTCGACCCGGTTGGGGCCGACCCCAGGGGTACCATGCCGGGCGGGTCAGACCGGGCCTGAACCCCCTAATACCGGACTGATCATGGTCTTTTTCCCAAAACATGGGCTGCATCCTCCGATCGATGCACCGTCAGTGGTGATGCGATCCTTGGAACAAGATGGTCATTTAGATATATTACACTCAAGGTTTCAGAGTACTTTTTATTCTTCTGGGTTGGTTCGTACACGAAACCAACCTGGCCCTCGGAGCAGAAACGCTTATAACTTGAGCTCCGGACGTCCGATTGACATGTTGTCAGCTTTGTTCGATTCCTCTAAGTGAGACTGACCTTTTGGCTTACTACGGTCGAGGTTTGGACGCAGATGGAGTACGTTAAGGTTGGTTTTGACTAAAAACCCAACTGGGACCTTGGGACGAAAAAGCCAATACCTCTCAGACTGGGCGTCCGATTGATGCTCCTTCTGTGACGTTCTGTTCCTGTTTACAATACATAACATTTTGGATACATAAAATCCGGACTATATGTCAGTTGATGTATCATCCCTTCGGCTTGTGGAGCAGACCCTCCCGAATGAGCTTGTTGTGTACGAGAACCCTAGAGGTTGCTGCGAGTGCGACGACGATGACGACTATAAAGAAATCCTCCATGGATTCGATGGAGACGACTACATCACTCAGTGATCCTACGTGGATCAGTGCTACCAATCCTGTGTGGGTCAGATCCTATGTGGGTCAGCAGTCAACGGTTCTATGTGGTCCAGCGCCTATAGATCCTGTGTGGGTCTGATCCTGTGTGGGTCATTATGGGGGTTAGTTACCTATCGATCATTTGTGGGTCATTGTGGGGGTTAGTACCTATCGATCCTGTGTGGGTCTGATGGATTATATGAATCGAGGACTACATATGATCATCTCTATCGTCTTACGAAGAAGTATACCTGTGTGAGCGGTATATTGACTTTCAATCTTTATGTTCGATAATATTGACTTGATATCCTGTGTGAATTACGTTATGCTTTCCTGTGTGGAACGATTGTGATTTCCTGTTTGGACTGGGTTGTACTTGAGCACGGATGATGGAGCCAAACGTGAATTGATGACTTAGGTATATGTATGAGCATATAACTAAGTAGTGTCGGTTGTTACTTCATGGTTGTATATTTCATTTGTGGATTATCCATTGTATATTTTGGGAGACCTTAAGGGTCTCGGGGTTCCTACTGGGTAGCTTATACTCACCCCTACATGGGCTATGCCCGCACTATGTTGTGTTGGTTGCATACAACGGACATCGCTGATCGTGGTAGGGGCATGAGGATCATGTCAGTACCCAGAGGTGGACCACTGGACGGGGAATACTCGGAGCGGACGGCTAGAACTGAGGATTTTTAGAGGCTATTTGTACCCACCCTTCAGGTGGGACTTCCAGTGGACGGCTCGAGGCTGCGGCTTTACTTTTCAGTTGATGTACTTCCTTTTTCCGTTGTACTTACTTTCAGTTTGGGTTTGTATTCTGGCCCACTTTCTGTTCTGCACATACTATTGTACCCAGTTTTACTTAGTGTTTACTTCTACTGCTTGCTTGCTATGTGGTGTTTGTTTACTTTACAACGGCAATGCCTTCCCTTTTTATTGGTAATTACTCCTTAGTGTTAGTCGCCAGCCCCTGGCCTATGGAAGGCGGGCTTGGGGTAGTCATGACATGGGCCCCGAGGACGGGTAATGACAATATTCCTCATTTTCATCAACTCATTTGACCACTATGGTATGGATAAAGCTTCTTAAACAATAAATTATTTTTACAACTTCTATCGATTGAGATGTTTTCCATTTGGAAATTTCATCGGATGATCATAGTTGTAGTATTAATAGAATTATCCTTCATCGAAGGAGCTTAAATTCTAAACAAGGTATATATTCATCTTGGGAAGAATTAATAAATAATCTTCAAAATCTCCATCAAATATATTATAATCCTTCAATTCTATAATCAATTTGGAATGTGTTTGGTATTTTTTTATCTGGTAAAAAGTCCACTATCTTGATATAGGACATATTTTGGAGGTGGTGCCTCCTTTGACTATATTGGAATCATACTTCTTGATCCATTTGTATACTACACATCGACCTTTAATTCTCTACATCGTCGAGTCATTACCTTCTTACCTCATGGATCCAAATTATCTTGTTGAATTGTAATTCCTTAATTCATAGGGGCAGTTTCCCATCATTTAGAAAATTTTCATTTTGATTCTTACATTTTTATTTTAGTAATCTAATTCATATATTTACATATATAATTATACTATTCATGTTCATTAGTTTCAAACCTCTTGTGTGTCTCCTCCAATAGACATGGATTCTATCCATGATCATGATTATGCAGTCATTCGAATCACCCAACACATTATCCATCATGAATCTATTTTAGGAAATCACCCTCAACATCTCAATAAATGATATAAGAAGAAGGAAACAAAATCATTTTCCAATAATCCATGATTTATGATCACTAAATCAATGGATAATTACAAATTAAATGTCGATTCCCAACAGAATTGTGTTTCATGAACCAACATCTCCACAAAGTCATCTTGATGACCTTTATATTGATATGGAATTCTAAAATGTGAATATATTTTTATATAACATTGTGAATATAAATATATTAAACAATAATTTTTTAATGTACATGGAATGAAATTCCCATTAATAGGTCATATTATTTTCCCACTATAATGAGAACATATATATTACTTAAATATATTCTTAAATCAATATATCATATAGTCTAGATACATCTATCTTACATGACATAGATGATGGTTGACTATTAGGTGATGGAGTCTCATATGAAATTGATACATCTTCTCATGATGTTCACAATTGGTGTTCTCTAAGAAAAATGGTCCCAAGGTATGATCCACTAAGAGGAATTCCAAATGGTTTATATGTCATTTGATATTTATATATGCAAAAAAGATTATTTTCCCTCAAACTAGATTTTTTTTCTACTATAGCTTTATATTTCATTAAAATATAGTTATTTTTTATTCCTTAGTAATTTAAAAATAGCCTATCTTCTTATTTATGTCATTGTGGAAATTCTCAAGTGCTTCATTCAAAATAATTCAAGTTTTTTGAAATGTTTCTAAAAAATAATATTTGTTAAGAATACATTTTTTTAGTTTAAAATAGCTTTTAATTTATTTAAACACTTATCATGGACATTGGTTGCAGGCCAACTATTTTTCAAATCACCCAATTTTCTTTCATAAAATGATATGAATGTTATGAAAGTGTATTTAATATTGGTTTCATTCTAACAAGGCATTTGTGAAGATAGAAATGAAAATTTGTAAAATATAGATTCTTTTCATTCATTTTAAATGATTAAGTCTACTGGGTCATGATGTTCCTAAAATTATTTTAAAAAATAAATTTTTTTTACGAGAGTGCAATGAATTGATTTTTTTATTTTAAAAAGGGTGTGTTATTTAAAAGTGGATTTTGTGTAATGTTGTGGGTTTTTAATGGGATTTCAAATGCGATCTTACAAATAGTTTTAAAAGGAAATATGAAATATCGTTTTTCTAAAATCATCCATGTTTTGACAGTTATAGAATTAGTTAAACCAATACATTATAGAGGGAAGGGATGTATATTGATAATAACACAATCGAAATGGCATTTCCCTCACATTATACAAAGATTATGATATCCATAATGACCTCACTCCCAAAAAAATGTGAAATAATGATTAACGACATGGTAACACCTAAACCTACATTGAATCCAATATCCCATTCATGTTTTAAATTACGGGGAGCCTTAGTTGATAAATCAATTTATGCATTTTCCCACAAATGGATGTGATTGATTATAAATATGAAATGCTTGACACTTTATGATGGATTTGAAAATGGTTTCTATCTTTTGAGGGTGTAAGATTTTACATGTGATTTAATTATTGTATTATATTTATTCATGTGATGATCATTGGATTGTAGTTTATCAATTCCAATATTTTTCTGCATGAAAAGCGAATGAATTAAGACACATGTTGAGATGTATAATACACTTGATAGATAACAAACTATATATTTTCCACTATTTGTATGTTTTTCATAGTCGATATGACTTTCCCTAATTAGGAAGGAGTAGGTAAGGGAGTTGGATTCTCTATTTTATTGCAATCAACATAGGCTGACGATTGGCATCAATATAGTGTGAGTGCAAAATGATGGAATAATTGAATTCCCTCTATTATTTTGATATATTACATATATTATATTTGGAACCAGAAAATAGATATCTATAGAAAAAATTAATTTATCATCTAAAGGCCAATGTGGATGATAAGAAATAATGAATGGTGACTGTATTTGTAAAAGTATTTTAATAATTAAAAGGATTATATTTCAGTTAGATTTTCTCCCCTGCTAAAAAGAATATTATAATTTTGATGGTTTCTAGCTTGGTATCCATTGATGGTTTATTTCTAAAATAGATGGATGTCATGATGATATTTGATCATAGATATTTAGAGGAAGTCATGTACATATATCAACTATAAGGATGGAATAGAATGTTCGGTTCTAGTCTCAAATGGAGTTATTGTGGTCTTAGGTAGGCAACAACACCGTGTAACTATAATTTCAATGATTTCATATTAGAATTAATGATCATATTGAATAATGTATATAATTTAATCTATAGGTGGGTGCAATATGATAGGTTTTTTCTGATTTTACTTATTTATGTAGATGAATTTCACTTAGTGAGACCAATAATGGAATGGTATGAAGAGCTGAAGATTGAGTAATTTAGAAGATCCCAAATGAAGGACCATGATTATGGAGAGAGGATAGTGGGAATAAATTTCAAAATAGACTTAAATTTTATAAATTTTTTATCCTTGGATAATTTTTATATAAAAGTATCATGTATTTATTTTTTTAAATATTCATATTACAAAATCAAATTGGATGGATATGAATAATGAATGGATGGATGAAAATCATCTAACATAAGAGTATGAAGATGGAGTGAAATAGTTCATCAAGTTTGCAAAATATCATGTATATGAACCCTATCATATCAATTTTCCATGTCTACACTACATTTAATCAAGAAATATTAGTCCATATATGTTTTAAGAATATTCAATCTTTCACAGAATATTTCTATGTTATAAATATATGAATAAACATGGGGGTAAAAGAGAATGTAGCTAGTGGATATGATAATACTATGTTTTATGGATCATCTGATATGATTAAATGTATGGAAAATGAAGAAACTCATATCGAGGATGTTACTATAGATGTTAATGATGATGAATATCATATTGAGGAAATTAAAAGGATAGTTGAAGATGAACTTCTTGATTTAAAAAAATTGTTTGATAAGTTAAGAGTTTTGAAAAGATCCCATTATATGATTATAGCACTAAGTATACAACATTTTAAGGAATTCACATGAAAAACACATAGTCTCAATCGGAATTTGAGACTAACATGATCCCAATAGTCAACAAAATAATTTGTTTGACTATATAAATCTTTGAAAAGAGGCACCCCAATAGTGGGCTAGTAATTTTTATTGTACAAAAATTTGACTAGTGGTATATGGGTGTGATATGAAAATGAAAAATCAAATCACATGTCTTAAGTATAAGTTATAATATATAAATGTATTTCACTATATATATATATATTTTTTGTGATGGTCATTATTAGTAGATATCTTTTGGGATTCCATCAACTCATAATGGCTCCTTTAAAATAAACAGGTAATTCATGTATCTCTATAAAAAATAATGGCTAAAGATTCACAATTTAGTTTCATAATATAATTCACGTATGGGTCGGAATGATCCTCGATATTTATAATATATATGATTTAAATTATATTTCATTATTCCATTATCTAATAAAATAAAACCTAGTCATACTTATTTTATCTAGGAGAGGGTGTAAATATGATACCAAAATATATAGAATTCTCATCCTATTTATATGTGGGGATTGGATGGGTTATGTGAAAACCACATGGATATTAATGTTCACCAATAATATAAATACATGTTTAACTCTAGGATATAAATTCAGGTGTATCCCTCATAATACTTGGACATAAATTTAGATGTTTAATGTTATAATATATTTTATAGGAACTAAGATGAATGTCCCACTAAGATAAAGGATAATTCTCAATAATTTCAATCATCATAGGCGAGGGAAAACATATAGGTTATAGAATAAGAAAATGTCCTATGATGTTAAATACTTCTCATTTGTGGTCTCTCCACCAAATATTTTCATATTATTATACTTAAATATTGTATCTTCTAATTTATCATACGAAGCAAGGTCAAGCAGAGAAGTGATGAGTTATAAATTTTTGAGAAACATGATATCTCTCAACTACATTATATCTAAATTTAAATCTTCCTAATGGATAATTATATTCCTTTATTAACTATATTACATCAATTCTTGGGATGAAAATTTCATTGCCAGAGTATCAGTTGAATGTTATCCCATAACTACTGTTTATAAGAGATAATAATCAAATATCATAAAGAAAATAACCACATTCCTAAGACTATGGATTAGATCAATTTTATAATAAATGTAATATATTATTATTTGAAAGTCATATAACATAAATTCCATGTAAAACATATTTTTAAAACACATGAGTTTACACATAAATGCATTCACTTTAACAGCAAGCATTAGTTAAAATCTATCATGTTCCCAATTTTTTCGTGATCCATAAGCTATAACATTGTCCCCCAACTTGAGTAATATTGATGAAAAATTCCCAAAACATCACAAAAGTACATGTAATCCAAACTTTCTTATATAATTATTATGATAGGTTTTACTGTTATGCATACTCTTAACTCAAAATGGGGGTCTTCACATTATAATAAGAAAACCAGAATTACTCCATTATGATTTCTTTTATTGAATGATGATTATATTATAGGGAATTTTATTATTAGTCACTTATATAAGACAAAAAATCAAAAGAATATTCATCTATATTAGTAATTATTTGGTTCATCCAAAGAAATATTAACCTCATTCATCTCGTGGTTGATAGAAATTCATTTCCATGACACCATATACACTGAGAACATGGAATATAATGTAAAAAACCCATATATTTATAAATTCATATATATTTTATGCTCAATAATATTAAATGAAATGAAAAAGAAGTGAAACTCACGTGCCTTTTCAATTTTAGATTATTCCTTTATATCATTATTGAATACCGTGATAAATATTTTAATGAACAATTGAAATATTCAGTTTCTGAAAGACATGAATACTTCTTGGGAATTAGTCTTGAGAAAATTCATAACCAATATTATTAATGTCTATATATAATTTTTAATTATATAATAGTTCAATATTATTCTATCACATTGAGATTATTATTAACTTGACTAAAGTTTATTTATAAAAACCCCCATTCCCCACTCATTTGATAAAATAATTCATCAATTTAGGGATATGGATATTTGTTCGAAAGATTCAAATAATTTGACATCCAATTATAAACTCAGAACTAGTGTCTCCCACCTACCATCCTAAAAAATGTAATGAGGAAGCCAATTGAGATACATGAGGGAAACAAATCCTATATCATCAATGTCCTTTAGCTAGATTTTCAATTCCTTTATTTTTATAGTGTCATATGATAAAATAGAATTGAAATATGTCTTATTCTAGTAAAAAATGTATATAGCAAATATGGATAATAAATATTGTTGTAACACCAAGAATTCATAGATAAAAACCTGAAGATAATGCCTAAAAAGGATATAATACACTTCTAGAAACGGATCACTAATATTTAATATGAGAGAAGAAACCTAACACATTATCCACCCATATTATGTAAGAGGATATTCTACCATATTGGGACACCAGTATCATTATACTTGTAATAGATAAATATAAACATTAGGGGTTGTGAAATCCACCCTTTGATGATAATAATCAATATAAATATTAGATATAATATTCTATTACATCTCAAAGATTATTTCAAAATGTTCTATTTTATGGATTAAAAATCCCAAGAATTCACCACCCCATATAAATAGGTGATAGAAGGGAGTATTTTTGCACCACAATTTTTTTCTATTGAGGAGGTTCCAATATATTTAAATCATGTGGAATAATCATTTATGTAATAGTTAAAAACCCACAAAATAAGAATATATAAATGATTATGAGGCACTTGTACTAAAAAAGGAAATAGAAATGTACGAAACAATAAGAACAATACATGTTGCATTCACCGAATCCGCCTTGGATTGTATGGGAGCTATCCTATATTATATAATTTCTTTCATTTATTAATTTTAGGGGATTCCAATAGCCTATTTTTAAATATTTAGATAACTCTTATGAGATGATGAATCAGTTATTCCTCCATGAGAATCATGGGGGTCCCTATTACTTTAGATGAAGTAAACTACTCATGAAATAAATTAGGATTGGAATAAATAGTGCCACTATTTACTTGAAGACTGATTTTATAGAAATTTTAGAGGTGTCTTAATAAATTTTATTCATGTATTATCTCAGATGAATTAAAGAAATAAGGCCTTATATGATCAACATCACCAGATTTATGGAGAAAACGACTCCTTATCCATATGGTGGAAAAAGTAATATATAGATAATGTTTTCAAAACCCCCCACAATTATCCCTTATATATTAATCATATATTCAAATTCTTTTTTCAGAATATTATTTACACTACAACTAGGAGTTTTGGAAACATCAAACATCCCCAATATCCCATCATGATATACTTCCATAGTCACTGAATAATCTTCAACTTTTGAATATGATTTAATATTTATAAAAAATACATGATATTGTATGAATTTGCTATGACCCATCTCAAATTGATCTGATTTCAATTCATCATTAGATAGAATCTACAAAGACAAATGAAAAATATCCATATATATATATATATTAGTTTACATAAAAATGGAAAACTTTCCATGTTGTAGGTATAAAAATGAATGGAATTTTCATTGAGAAATAATCCATAGGTAAAACAACTAAGTAAAAATAACATTGAAATCCTCATATTCAAAAGTCTCATTTATCATATCATTAATAAATTATTCTTACCACTTTAGTTGGGCCCCATTATCTTAAATAGGGAAATTTAAATTTAACTAATTTAGCAGTCTCCTAAAATTAAAATGAAATCCTAATATACTCTCACCAATCATCAGATTTACGAGGATCAATATTGCCCTGAAATATAATTGCAAATGATAGAAAAATTATTATGCCTTTTCATTTTTCAGATTAAAAAATAGGTCCACCTATTGAGTTTGAGTGATGAAAGTACCTTATCCATTATTTTTAGCTCAAACCATCCTGAATACAACATAATGAGATTTTGATAAATTGGGGAATTACTCATAGAATGTAATATATATATACCATCAATTTAGTTTATGTTAGTCTAAAAGGTGGGATTGTACTATAATAAATCAAATAAAGTTTTAAAAACACTTAAATAGATAATAAATATCGTTAAAATATACATATATACATTATGAAACCATAGAAATCATGGATGAATTGTCAATAAATACACCCTTTAAAAATAAAATGACTAAATGAAAATAATGTCTTCTGTGCACCCTAACCAGAGAAAAAAATAAATCCAACTCAAAATTATAATTACACAATCATTACATTCCATATAAACTTGATGGATAATACTAAACAAATTTGAAAGAATATTTTTGGTACAAACATCATAAGTTTTTATGATCTTATATCCACTCTAATAACACTCCCTTAATATTAGAAATCAGAACCTCAGTATAACACCATTTTTTGTTAAACCATCCTAGGATGCCCCTTACTAATTCTCCAAAGTCGTTTCCTAATATAGACCATAGGTTGTTTCCAAAACACATGGATATAAGAATTTTTTTGTAAATAAAGGATATGCCTTTTTGGAATGAGTTGTAAGTAAATATAATTTATTTTCAAAGGATCCTACCCAATTACCTAACATCACTACAACATATGATATCAAGTCTTTTTTATTAGAAAATTTAATAATACATAAAAATATAAAAAACTGAAAATAAAATAATTTTATACATCAAAAGTACATACAAATAAGATTCCAATATTGATCTAGAATATAGATGTAAAAACATAGATCTAAAAATTTAAAGGATATGTAATAAATCACTAAATATAAAATATAAAATTAGTGTAAACATTCCATATATAATACCAAAAAAGAATAGATACTAAAAATGTCCTATTCAATGTATGGATATTGACACAATGTGACCTCCATGGAACAAAAATAATCTATCATTAATAAACTCCACATCCAAGTACTACATCTTATTCACCCATGAAAATAAAAAAATTTATACAACCACCTATTTGGTATGTGTATTTTGTGATAATAAAAAGGATATTTGGATCACACCTTGATTTCAATAAATTTACATTGATATAAAAATAATATCATTCTTGTTTGAAAGTAAATTTTTAAATATACTATATGAATTTGATAAGATAATAAATTTATCATAATATTACTATATGACTAACATTATTTTATATTTATAAAGAATTGTTAGAAAGACATAAGGAGGTTAAAAAAATTCAAGTCTAAGATATAACCACGGAATATAGAATGACATCCACGGGGAAGGGAGCCCAAGATAAATAAATTTTTAAGAGGGAAAATTTAGTTCCTTTATAGACTATAAAGCCCACTTTTTTTCCCACAGACCATGAATGTTTTATCTTCTTGTGAATCTGATAGAGGAACCCATATTTCTTAATATTTTGTATAAAAACTAGTTATTATGAGAACCAACAATCATGGAAAAATAAATCCATGTCCAATTTTTGTATCCTTCACACAAAGTTTTTTATATATCCTACACAATAGTAGTTCATTATGTATCACACGAGACTCCAAAAATAGATAATATAGCCCCAAAAAACATCTGAATAAATGGATGATAGTAACTCATCCATAATTAATGATATTATATCCAATGAACATTTTTTTTGCTACCTCAGTCCATATTATCATTAAAACAATCTGATAGCATTCCCCATTCCATTAACCATTTAGGATAGTTTATCAACTTTAGAGAGTGGTGCTTCCATAAATGCTCTATTGACCATAGAATTTGGAAGAATGTTGGAAGAACTCCATTTTCTAATAATATAACTAATAGGATGAATCAATTTAAATAATATTCACGCAATAAATAACATTGATCCATATAACCTTGAATCATTAAAAGATATGAATATGTTTTCATAATCTATAATGATATCCATTCTTTAGGAACACGTAATAAAGAATTCATGCTTCACATTAAAATAACATATAATATTCTAATGATGAGAAAGTCAACCATTACATTATTTGAATGGTATTGGGTAGTTCCATGTAATATATGAATAATCTCCTTTATACAAATATGACCACCACACTCAGTATTTACTCTACAGTGGAAATCCTTTCTAGACACTATAAACACACATTTCCATTAAATTTTTTCATTGTTATGGATCGACTCATTACTAGTATACCATATGTGGAACTATTTCATCTTTGGGATACAATATCTACCTTGGAACCTGACCCACATTTCACTATCAGAAGCCTTATATGTAATTTTTCAAAAAGTACTATTTGATAAAAGACCAGAACTAGTGACATTGAAGAATAGAACACTATCATCTTCAAATATCCTAATTATAGAACCTGTAAATTTATAATTATTATATAGGGTCACATTATGAAAGGTAGGATGAATGAAAATTTCGTTAAATCGAATATATGGGGCTGATTAGAAAAGAAATAGGAGAACACCACTAGAATAGTCATCACACCATAAGGAGAAATGGATGAATACCATGAGCTATTTAGATTGATAATAGATAATGAGGAATAATTATTATAGACCAACCAATTAATGGAGATCACTGAAATCATATCTTATACGATTTAATTAACCATTTATAATTATCCCATAGGAATTATGATAATAGGGATGACCCCTTAAGCCCACCGAGATATTTTCTCATGAAAGTAGAACATATAGACATTTATCCCTTTGAAATTAAAAACAGAAATCGTAATTCCTATCCAACAGAGACCAGACATACTAATGGAATCATCCCCCTATCTAAAGTATCATAGGAAACCATTAATAACCTTTTCAATGTTGTAAATAATATATTTTATCAATCAAATAAAAAAATTATGTATATGGAATGGAAATTAGTATATTCATAATGAGTGAAACCCTTCCACTAGTAGAAAACATCATATATTTTTAGTTGGCCAGAATACCTTATATTATATCAATGGAAATATCAAAATGAAAAATATTTTGAATATTTATCTTCATGGGGTATCGTAGGCCAATCATGTAGAATGTACATTTGGGCAAACAAACCCAACAATCAACGAGATATGAACACTGAGTAGAGTATCCACTTGAAAACAAATCCATGGATTTTAGCCCTATTGATAAAAGTTGTATTATTTTTATCATTGGTGTTGATAATAATAGGGTTACTAGATATAGATATGGTCTTTCCAAAGATTAATAATAAAATCAGTTAATAAAATAAAATATTAGAGACATAAAAAACCAATGCATAGTGGTATAATATAGAACATGGATTATTTAGTAACATTAATGTATTTAACATAATTGGTAGTCCCTTTGAATACGTGATATCCCACATAGTTTTGTTTTTATCCTCCTAATTACCTCTAGGATACTTCATATAATTTAATCATTAAAAAACCATATACATCATGTTATATTTGATGCATGGACCAACCCATATGGATCATGTGTTCATTCAAACAAATATAACATACATACTTTGATACCAGTTGTAAAATTATGTATATAACCATTCAAAATTATTAAATCAATAAATATTATTAATTATATTAAATCTAATAGTTATTTTCAGGTTTATAGTTTAATAAATTTCGATAAAGAAAACACTAGTATGTTTTATGTTCTTTGTCTCAATGGAAAAATTTCCCATTATATGCGAAAGTACTAAATTCAGGACAAATCATGGCTATCTCAAAAAAATTATTCCAACACATGTTATCCGTCTAAACATGTCATGTGTAATTTTTTCATTCATTACCTATGGTAAATTGAATCATAATAATTGCTGATATATGACTCTCACTAAGTGAAACATATAATTAATCAAATAACATTATAAAAAATGAGAAGAATTATTTCATGGATAGGTAAATAGTAATACGGTATGTTTATCTTTAAACTGAAAGCATCCTATTTCTATCAAAATATATGAAACCATGGATACAATTAATACATATCTTAATTTAGTTGAATGCCTAATTAAGGGAATCAGAACATGCAATTAGGGATTTTTACCATGGAAATTTATTTGTCTTTGAGACAGCAGTAAAGAAATATTTCCAAATTGGGTTAGTAATAAACAAATATTAAGTCATATTTCTTCCCATGAAGCCTATAAATGTATGTATGGGATATATAATTTTGAGCACCACCCATTACCATATTATGTACAATTCATTAACTAAAATATTCATGATCACATTTTATAAATTTCCTTAAGGAATAACATAATAAATAAAACCAATATTTCTATTTAATGAGAAACATTGGAATCAAATACATATTATTACTATGATAGTAGACAATAATTATGAAGAATTACAATACATTTCCCCTTTCAAAAAACAAATATTATTAACATAACCCCTCAAGGGAAAGTAGTGGGATGGTTAAGGATTATATAGTAATAATGAAAATAATAATCTATATTTCCATAAAAAGATATATAATTCCAATAATTTTCCCCATATCAATAGAATAATATTTATTATAGGTAATATTCATCCAATAAGAATTATTTAATGTGTGATTTTCGAACAAGATAGAGAATGGAACATAAGGATAAGTTAATACAAGAGAAAACTATCATAATCCATCCATTGAATTTAGAGGCATGGTTTAAGTGGAACATATCTGCAGTGTAATAATGGAATTATTGAAGGTTGTTGACATAGAATAAAAACATAATTGAAAATCAATTGATGAATAACAAAACCCAATAAATGATCATGAATTGCATTGTTTGGTATATTTAGCCCATTCCCCCAATTGATTGAATATATATTATTATATAAAAACATAAACATAAATCCTATAAGAGAATATCTATCAAAAAATTAAAATATAAATAAAAGTGAAATCTTAATATAGTTCTTAAAAACAATTTTATAATTGATGTATAATAGGATGTTACATGTGACATCTGAAAGTATATTTCCAAAGGATAAGTCATAACACATTGAGAAACATTAAATTTGAAATATTTTTACATATAAATGGTTTCATAATACATATATAAAAGGAATCATATTTATTAACATGTAATATGATTCAATGAATCATAATTAAGACAATAAAAAATATTACGACATGATTAAACCATAAATCAAAACCCATTAAATGAGTAGGATTTGATTGAAATTAAAATATCTTGATTGAAAGATAATTAAATATATTAAATCTCAAATATGATGTAAATTTAAAACAATGAAATAAAATTAGGTGCATAATATCAAACATGACTCTAAGAGTGGATATATAGATGAAAAACCTTACCTTGATCAAGATTCATTCTAGACATTTGATTATCTTATTGAGTAATCATGATATTTTTATTATATACTTACTCATGAATCATATAATTCTTTATTTAATTTCATATCGACCATTTATTTTTATAAATACCCATATATTTAATACAAATTTTCCCATGATTTATTATATAATGATACAATCAATACAACCCTTGAAAGTAATGTGGCCTAGTGTCATTAGGTAATTAGGTACGTAATATAACAACATTCAATGGAAGGACAAATAAAATACTCAAAAACATCATAAATTGTGCTTAAATTTCCTCAATAATCTATAAAAACCTGAGATAACACTATCATGTACATAACCAAGGGGTGATCTTTAAATCATGTTAAGGGAATAATCAAATTTTAACATGATGGATGCAGTACATGTGATTAAATAAGAAAATCGATGAGACATAAAATGTCTGAGAATCATAAACATGAACATTAAATAATTATATATGATGATAACATAAATGTAAAATTAGAATGGGGAAATAACATAATACATGACATAATCATTAGTTATGGCTAATTCCTAAGACAACATTACATGATGGATAGAGTCATATCATGAATTATAATAACACCATGATCACATACATAATGCATCAGGAGACAAAAAAATTACCCAATGCATTGAAAGGATATATAATTTTGTGCCCACCATCCTCATTCATGTAATTTTTATACATAAGGGTTCAACATAGATCATAAAACATAATGATGAATTTCATGTATTATTAGCACATGATTATGGAATATGGGTTAAATACACAGATGTATCCATTCAATGATGATAGTTATATCTTGGAGAATACCTTTGAGTGGAAATGAAGAAGTGAATTCCATGTAATTATTTTTTCATAGAAATAAAAGGAAAAATTGGAAGCATAAAGGGGGCCCAAAAAGATTCATGGAATTGTATAATAAGAATAAAATGGTCATATCATCTCTTAGAAATCAGAATGATGGTAAGAGGGATGTTCAATAACATATACAAAAATGAAAAAATTTAAATCAATAAGAATAATATAAAAAATATGTTCAAATTAAGATGATAATGATATGATCCCTTACCATGAGTGGGATCATCTAAAATCATTGGAGGAGTTTCTATAGAGAATTAATGTACCATTGGAGGGATCTAGAGACAGAAGGGAATAATAATTTTTTTACTTGATGTTTTTTGTGTGATGGTGAGTGAGAGGGTGTGTGGGATTTTTTATAAAAATATATTATAATTATTTATAAATTTGTAATAATATTTTTTGGACTCTATATGATAAATTAAACCCAAAAACATAACATTCAGTGCAGATATCACATGCTTTCCTCCAGAAGGATAGGGTTTTATTATTTTTTAAGCCTATGATAAAATTTCAATAATATAATTTCCATGGGGATGTGTAAGTGATTCACGTGAATAGAGAATTGACTTTAAAAACATAAAATATAATATAGGTTCTGGAGGATGCAGTATGGCTTTATAAAATTAATAAAATGACATCAAAAAAACATTATTTTTTAAGGGAGACATAATTTTTCTATTTATAATAAATATATTAATTTTGAAATCACTTTTTACATTTTATGTTTTCATAACACATACAATATAATTATATCATCTTTAATTTTTACTCAAAATAAGAATTTCAGAAAAAATTATATGAAATTCGTGGTTATATAAGTTTGATTTGAGATTTCAAAAATAACATTTATATGATCAAACGATTTATCTAATTTTGAGAAATTACACTTTTATATAAAAAATCTCTTATTTATTATTTTGTATTTGTTTTTTAGAGAATAAAATATTAGTGGAAATTATTAATATTACATTATACATAATAAAATTAAATTTATATTTATATTTATTAAACATTGTTTAATAATTATATATGATTAAAACACCATATAATTAAAAAATTCAAGAATTCATTAAAAATAGTTTCGTGGTTGAAAATATATATTTTCTTAATATAAAATTTTTATTTTATCATATCATAATATTTTTTTATCAAACATATTGTATGATCATTATAATGTAATAATAATAAATGTAATCATTATTTTATTAAAAATAAAAATATAAAAATTCCTACTGTTATGGTTTAGATATATATCTCTTTTTTACAATAGTGAAAGCTTTATGGGTAAGGTGTGAAATGATGAAATTCGATTTGGGTATTACGTGAACTTGGTATGCACCGTGGTCCTGATGTGCTTGATCTTATATCATAAATAGGTTCTCTTAGATTTTAGTTTGTGAATCTCATATTTGGAATGGTACATGGAAAATATCAATGATTCTATCCCCTTCAAGAGCTTAGATAAATGTTATTTATAAGGTATGATCATACTAGTCATGTTCATCTCTTCCTTTATCTATGTAAATATGATTGACCAAAACACTTAATATAAAAATCATAATGGTAACTATAAAATGACTATATTATCAATATTTATTATTCTTGGTGGTTTTTTATATCTATAAGCCTATATAGTTGGCTAAAATAACCATAGTTGGGTATTTATTTTCTATAACATCATTAGTTATGATTTTTTTATTCAAAAAAGGAATTAAATTTATAAATTCCTAGGACGTTACAATCATCCCACCATTAAAAATTTTTACATTAAAATTATCATTTCAAACAATGCAATAGATGATGGAACTTCTATATCATCAACTCTTCTTGTTCCCAGGTCACCTCCTCAATTGTGTTGTTTGACCACAACAATTTTACCAGGTGAGTTTTAATGTTTTGTAAAAACTTATCCCTATGATCTAAGATCTTCATCGACCACTCCATGAACGAATGATCATTCTATAATATCACCATATTTGGATTCATTAAATTTCAAGGATTGGGTATGTAAATCTTTAATAGATACACATGGAAAACATCATGTACTTGAGTTTTATTTGGTTGGA
The DNA here is from genome assembly GCA_963277665.1 of Viscum album. Taxonomy (NCBI): domain Eukaryota; kingdom Viridiplantae; phylum Streptophyta; class Magnoliopsida; order Santalales; family Viscaceae; genus Viscum; species Viscum album. Next base: position 1,079,529,668 of record OY728162.1, on the reverse strand, counting down.
GTGGTAGTCCATAGGAAACTGCTCTTATGTAATCAAGGATCTCAAAGGGGATGATGTATCTTGGACTATACATTCCCATATTCCCATAACTCATGGAATATATTTATAGTTTTATATTAAGGAACACATTATCATTGACCTCAAACTCTAGATCTCATCATCGATTTGTTTGAATGATTTTCTTTAGATTTCGTGTATATTTCATATGAAATAGAATGGTTTAAACATTATATATAACCTCTTGAATATTAACATGTTCCATAATCATCTAGTATACAACATGATCCCATCATTCCAGAGTCTAACACCTCTTTACAAATAAATCCTCACAAGGATCCATATTAATGATAAATTGGAAGATGTTGTTATGTTAGAACGTCGCTTGGAAGAGGTGTGAATCTCAAAATCAATGGAAATCCATTGAACATCATCAAAATATATTCCCCATAATTTTAATTCTTCTCTAAGACTGAACCTTCATCTGGGGATGATCAGTTCAAATAAAAAACATATCTATATCAAATTATTACTAAAGGATAGTCCAAAAAATTGAGTTAAACATCATCTATCAATCTGATCAAACAGATAATTCTACTCCATGTAGTCATACAACTTCCATTATGTATATCATTTCTATCTCTTCAAGTGAAAAGTATTCCCTGATATAAATGAAATACACTAACTAGGTAAGATGATTGAATTCCACTCATATATATTTATTACCTTAAAGAGTCATAGGGAGTCCGTTGTAAAAATCCAAGGTATGATTTGCTATTATTAAAATTGTATTGTCAATATATGGATCATAATATTAATCTTCATTCAATCATTCTGGATTTAATGACCTATAATTTTATCAATGACATTTCTCTTATTATAATTATGTCATAGAGTATAAATAAACAATTTCAAATGGAGAAACCAATAAAAACATTATACTAACAATTTAATAATTATATATTAGTCAAAAAACAAACCAATAAGAATTCAAAATATTACAGTGGGATAATAATTTGAAAATAATATAATAATAATGGAAAATATTTGACCTACTCGAAACACTAGAATCACAGGACTCACAAACAAAGTTATAGAAATAAAACATAATGTTAATAATAAAATATTCAATCAAAAATAATAAATTACATATAACATAGAAGAAAATATATGTTAATGATTAATATAATATGATGTATTTATAGGAAGTAGTAAACCATTAGGACCATTTGAAATATAACTATTTGAATAGTAACCTAACTGTTGGAATAATAATTTGAAAAATTAAAAAAAATTATACGTCTATTAAAATGGTTACATCACAAAAAATGTATAAATATCATTTAGAGATCATATAAATGAAAATATGATATATTTTTATCATGGAATATGTAAATAATTGTTTTATAAATAATAAATTATGTGTGTGTATTTTAGGGAAAATAAATGTGTATTTAATTTTTTATAATTGAAATAATGATTTGAAATAAAATTTTTATGCATAAACTGGAATCAGAAATAAATATTTAGTTCTATTATAATTTTAACATCATTTTATAAGACTATAAATAATTTTCTATAGTGTCATAAAATGAGTTATAATATTACAATTATTACATTTCAAATAAAGGATAAACTTAATTAAAAATTAAATTTATCATATTTAAAATATTAATATAAAACAATGGTGTCATTTTTTGGAATATACATGTAAAACCAATGTTGGGTTGAATTTTGAGGATTTTTCTATTTTTTTGAATTTTTGGGGAATAGTGAAGTATGGTAATTTATGTCATTTAACATTATAAGTATATAAATGAAATTTTAAGTCAAAGATGAGTCATGAATGATGTATGTTCCCATTGTATGAAATTATGAGCTCGATGTTATGAATTTTTTCATGGGAATCATCCTTATTGATAATGTTGATCCAAAATACTAATCAAATGAATAATATAATTGAAGACACCACTATCCTCCCCATATGAGCACCACTCCTCACAAACCCCTCTCCTACATCATCATACAATTTTTATATTTTGTTAAATCTTCTAAATTACTTTCCTTATACACATCCCAATATCCAAGAGATTCAAATCTCAACAAAAGTCCAAACCAAAGTTCTTTATGGAGGTTCTCAAGGAGACGATATTCAAGAGGTATAATCCCCCTTATTTCTCATTTAAATTACTTCTTTCTTCAACCTCATTCTCACATCCCATATCCAAAACAATAATATATCTCCAGTTTCATATATATACTGAAATTTTATTTTGGTAATAAAATATTAATAACTAAATCTCATTTTTCTCTATTATCTTAAAAATTAAATCCTCGTCTGTTATATGTCAATTCCTAAACCTCATGGATGATGATTTTCATTCTATATTACATCCTTCAAATGTTGTCAAAAAATAAGAATAATGGTTGAAACATATTTTAAAATTTATATTATAACATTTTTATGTCCATGATCTAATATATATAAATAATATTAAATATTAAAAAAGAACTAGTTTGAGATGATCGAAAAACATCCAAAATATTCTAAATATATATCATTAACATTTTATCAAATGAATGTTCCTCATGGAAAAAAATAAATTAATATTTGGAATATTTAAATTTATGTTAGCGAATTAATACCATATAAATTCACATTTTTATGATTATTGAAATTTTACATGAACTTCCATAATTATATACAAGAGAACCAACGTTGATATTATGAAAAAAATGCTCCCAAAATGGAAAAACTAAACTCTAAAAACCATCAAAATACCCCAAAATTAGCATAAAATTTATAATAAATAAATTATATGTTTAATGTGTTATGAATTAAATAATTAATAGATACAATTTTATTATATAAGACATTAACGTAAAGTGCAGAACACATTCAGACATAAGGTAATGAATATCATTGAACCTCCAAAAATCCTTTGTGTTGTTCTAAATATCTCTTTAAACCTATTTATTTCTTCATTATTCTAACATTGTTCTTCTAAATTCTGTTTATATATTATAAAATTGGTTATTTATATCTATTAATTCTTATATTATGGGTAAATTTATATTTTATTATGTTCCCTTCTCAATTATTCTATATAAGCATGCTTGATTAAATAGAAAATCCCAATTACATATATATTTACAATTATACTACAAAATCAATTTTAAAAACCGTTATTTATTTTAAAAACAATCATTTCATCATGGAAAACTGTCATAGATTATTTTTAGTTTTTTTAAAAAAATTATTCAATTGTCCTCTTTAAAGAATAATTTTTATTATCTAAAAAAATGCACTAAGGTGGCTGATTTCTAATGCATCTTAAACATTATTTATATGTTTTTTCACTTAAATTTGACATAATTTATCCTGATATAATCATATTTTAAATATTAAATGTGAATTTTTTCTTTGAATATCTTCTTTATTTTACATTATTATGATATTTCCATTGGTTATTCCAGATGACACAATTACAATGCCTAATTCTTTCCCTTGGTAACCCTTGTGTTTATTCCATATGTTTGATTGTTTATGTGGAATACATATGAATAAACATTTTATAAATTTTTTATAAAGATTAAAATCCTATTAATTTGTTTATTTTTGGTATTATGGGATGTAATTCATGATATTGGTTAGAAAACCAAATCAATTTAGGATATAGTCCACCATGTGATATAGAGTGGGTAATTAGCCTTGACTCATGTTTATTTCATGTTATATAGTGTTTCCATATCCCTATATTAACTTGAACATATGATTCCATGATCATTATGATATTCTTATATATGTTTATTCTTCTTCCATGACTATTTTTTATCATGTTATGCCTTTAAACCAAGTGTTATACTTGTTTTCCATGCCTATTCCCTTACTAGGATTTTAGCTCATCCCATTTGTCAATGTATTACCAAGGATATCCTATGCATATGTATGAACTAAAAGGTTATTAGGAGATCATTTTTAATATTAATATAATAGTATTTATTATATTTCTATGTTTAAAATTTTATGTCCATAGTTTTCAAAATACCCTAGACATTACAATCCAAGGTTTTCATATCATGTTTATTTTTACCTAAAATCACGTAACAATATGTGTTGAATGTTAGGGTCTCTATAGTTGGAATAAGAGGATGGTCTAGTTATTTTTGGGAATACGATTAGAAATTTTTTTATGATTCCTAGGGATAATTCTATCACTATTGATAATAATTATTGATACATAAAGAATCACATGTTAGGATATACTTTACATTTACAATGTCATCCTCATTTGTTTAAATTTTTCAATTTATATTATTATTATTGGTGTATTAAATCCCACCATGTTCTCGTTTTTTCAAAGTTAATTGATAGGAATAGGGGAATCCATTCAAAAAATCAATGTCATTGTAAATGTGATGATTGACTTAATGAAATGAAAACTCTGATGGGAACATGAGCTCAGAAATTAATGATAGTAATTGATCAACTGGCTCAAGTTATTAAAAATAACATAAATCTTGTAGAACACCCACCATATCTAAAGAATGATTAAGTTGCAGTCAAAATCCATTATACTACAAATGAATTATATATTTAATGGATCTTATTATACCCTCATTGGAAAAAAAATGGCTAACTCCATTGAGAAGATATTATATATCCTCTAATTCTCAGAAGGAGTAAAGGTTTTGTTGCTGATCTATTATTTTTATGGGGAAGTTATTAGTTGGTAGAAAATGATAAAAAAACATAAAATATAAGTGGGAAGAATATTCCATGGAATTTTATGGTGTAAGAAAAATATTTTTCAATAGATATTTTCCTTGAACCATTCTTCATAGGATAGGGAGAGAGTTCTTCATATAGTAGAAAAGGGAATATGTGTCTTTCGGGATGTAGAAGGAAAAATTTACTAGGATTGCATGTTATCCCTTTGGCTTTGTCATGAACACTTAATGGAAGGTGTATTTCGTCTTTATGGGACTAATGTTGAGTCTTAAAAATTAATTCATGAATTGAGACATTGAATGCTATGAGAAAATTCTCTATTGTGCCCTTATGTTTGAAATATTGATTAGAGTCTCTCAGTGGACTCGTAGGCTTAGAGATAAAATCTTAAAAATGTATTTTAATATAGGAAGATAAATAGTTAATTCTATAGATGGAAAGAAAATCCAAAATCCCATGTGTCAACAGTGCGGGAAGAAGTATCCTAGGAACTGTCTAAAGGGAACTATGATATGATTAAAAGGTGTGAGAGAGGGGAATCATAATAATATTTTCTGAAGGGATGTGATGAAGCCTAAAATTTTGTAATAATAAAATAAGGTTCAGATAAACACTCAACCTACAATGAAATGTTTCAACTACATGGAACATGGGAATTATCTGAGAAAATTTCCTTATCCATGGTTTTTTGGAAGAAATCAACAACAATAACCACCACGACATCAATGAATCAAATATTATAATACTACTACTCAGGTGGAGCATGAAAATGATGTCATGATAGGTACCCTAGCTATTAATTCAATAATAGGGAACATATTATTTGAATCTGGTTCTAAAAAATATTTCATATCATTGACGTTTCATAGAAATATTCACAAACTAATTCAAAATATGAGGGTTTAGTTACCTATGTAAACAATTAATGGTGAAATTATGGAATCTAAAGTATAGAAATACTCCAAAGTAAATGTTAGTAGACTGAACGTCCCAAAAAATATTTTCATAATAACTTTTTTGAAGTTTTATGCTATATTGGTCCTAGATTGGATATCATTATACAATGAAAACAAAACAGTCGAGAAAGGGATATCAATATTCACATCCCATATAATCCTCCAAATTCAGTTTATGTGTAAGGATGAGGATAAATCTAATTTGGAATCATTATCTCAAATGTGTATATTATTGACTTATGAAAATTCATACCCATCTCAGAAGATTGAGACAAATGAGAGGATATTGGTCAAAGACATTCCCAATTCTAGGGACTACACTATTTTTTTCCACATTTAAATTCATGGCCTTCCTCATGAATAATAGGTTTAGTTCATAATTGGTATTAATCATTGATATATGACTATATGGTAAAATACTTATATAATTTCCACAATTTAGTTGGAAGAATTAAAGATGCATTTAAATGAAAATCTAAGGAATGGATTTATAATATCGAGTGCCTCACCATAGATAGAACTAGTCCTCTTTATCATTATTGAAGATATATTTGTGAAACTCTTAATTTGTTTTATAGATCTCCAAAATTCATCAAAAAGAACATGTATCTCATTCAACAAATTGATGACTTGTTCGATTAGCTATGTGGAGCCGATTATTTCTCTACGGTGGAGCTTAGATCAAGATATCGCAAAATAAGTGAGAAGAATGAATACATTAACAATAATTCCTTTCAAATGACGATGGAGTTGTAAAATTTTGGTTGTGAATATTTATATTATCTAATCCGTAGATAAAAAAGAACATCCCAATGACACACATAGCTCAGGCATCTCTATTTACCTGGTGAGAAAAAAGATGTATCGTGCTCAATGAGAGAACTATTCTTGGGAAAATATGAAGAGGTATCTCATTGAATAAATGTAAAAAATATTTTTATGTCAATAATTGAAGTATTAATGAATTAATTCACATGGGATGATACAATCTTTCCCATAGAAGCATGGAAATGGGAAATCATCACCACATTCATTTTCAACAGAATTCCAAAGATATGAAAATAAAATAATGATATAAGAGTTTTTGTGGATCCATTAACCAAGATATATCACTTTTTCAAAACATGGGAGGACATCTCACTCGATTAGATTCATTTATATACATCACATAAGTTTTAAGGCTACATAGAGAACCATTACTGATTGAATATAATAAATATCCTTATTTTGAATCCATGTTCTGGAATGTCTCCAATAGTATATAATCATTAATTTGAACATCCACATGTCTTATCATCCTCAATCTGATCTCCAATCTAGGAGGACTATTTTAAAATTGGACAAAATGTTGAGATCATGTTTTATCAAAATTAAATGAGGATAAGACTAACATATAGAACATGTAATGTTCTTTTATAACTATAATTTACACCCAAGAAAATAAATTAATCATTCTAAATCCCTTTATAGGAAAAAATTAAGAAAACATACATTATAATATTATGGTGATGGATATAGGATTTTGGGACCTGAAAAGGTTGATAAAATGTTAGAAAAGGTAAAAACCATTCAGTAGTACATCATGGAATCCCAAAGTCGATAGGAGAGCTATACATATAATATATAATTGGACATAGAGTTTGAGGATGGAGACATGGTATTCATCTATATATCACCATGGAAGAGATTCATGATATTTGGTATGAAACGAAATCTATGTCCTTTGTATTTCAACCCCATTAATTTTCTCGATCTCGTCAAAGCTGTAACCTATAGACTAACACTTCTACAAACGATTTCTCAATTAAATGATATATTCCACATATCCTTCTTGAAGATTTACATACCAGATCCCTCATTGTACTGAATTTAGAGGTGGTATAACTTGGAAATGATCTATCGTATGACCATATGCCGATGAATATCTTGGACCATAAAGATAATGTTCTACAAAACAATACTACTCACCTTTTTAAATTACAATGGAGAAACAACAAATACGAATACGTGAAATTGGAATTGGATGAAGTGATAAAGGATAAGTAGAAACACCTATTTTAAACATAGTATGTATAATGAAATTGAAAGGGATAAATTTCATAAGGTGGGAAGAATTTTACAACCGAGAATTTTATTAATGAAATATTCCTTCTTATTGTTTTCTCTTGTATTATAAAGAAAATATATCACTTTATGAACAAAAAAATCATTACAATTATAAATATTGAATAATATAATTTTTCTCTAAATTTCTAATATGAATTGAAAATATTATAGTAGGATAATAAATAGATAATATGATAATATGAATGGGAACATTATGATATGCTCAATCCACTATAATGATTTCCTTCATGAAAAACGATGTAGAAATAAAATATAATTCTAAAAATAAAATATTTATTTTAATAAACTACTTTATATTACATCATGAAGAAAATAAAAGTGAATTATCAATGGAATATGAGGTATTTATAACAATTATTAAACCTTTATGACCATTAGAAATCTGACCATTTAAATAGTAACATGATCATTGGAATAGTAATGTGACCATTAAGAATACTAATATGGATATTAAAATGGTAAACTCACATATTAATGTATAAATAAAATTTAGGTATCGTATAAATGAATATATTATATATTTATATAATGTAATAAGTTAATAAATGTTTTTAAAATGATAAATTAAGTGTTGTATTTTTTGTGAAACTGAAATGTTTATTTAAAATTTCATAATTAATATAATCATTTCAATGAAACATTATTTTCCTAAAATATATTCGTAAATTAATATTTTCTGTTATTATGATTATAAAAAATTTTAAGAGACCATAATAATCTTTTCAAAGTGTCGTAAAAGCATTTATAACATTAAAATTAGTGTTTTTTTAATAATCAAGGTCTTTATTAAAAAAACTAAATTCCAAATATTATGAAAAATATCTTAAAAAAATGGAGTAAATTATTGAATTCTATACATTGGGTAATAATTTGTGATAATTTTTAGTATTTTTCTAAAATAGATGTATTTTTGGTGAATAATGAAATATGATAATTTATTGTATTTAACATTCTATGTAAATAAATGAAATTTTGTGTCGTGGTCGAGTCATGGATGATGTAAATTCAAATTATTGTAAGAATACATTATTTAATTACTTATTTTTTCATGGTAATAAACACTATTTATAGTCTTGAATCAAAATAATAAACAAATGAATGAAATCATCAAAAAAACACCTCTCATCCCCATATAAATACCACCCCACCACCTATTATACTCACACATCCTATATTTTTTAGATTGTCTAAATTTTGAACAATTAAATTCCCAAGACTCTTTTCCATGTCCCAAAGCTAATGGTTTCTACAAAATACCAAAACCATGTTCATTATGGAGGTTCTCATGGAGAAAATATTCAGGAGGTAAAAACCTGCATCTTTCTCTTTTAAACTCATTATTTATTCTACCTTATCCTCAAACTCCCTATCCAAAACAACATTATAACTCCATTATAATATATATATACTAGAATTAAATTTTCTTAATGGAGTATCGGTAATTAAATTTATTCTTTTCTCTTTTTATCTTAAAAATGAAAACATCATCCGTGATTTATTGATTTACTACCTTCGTAGGAGATGATTTTTCATTTTCTATTCCTAACAAAAATGCTACTTATAAAACAATTATGATGGTTAAAATATATTTTTATATTTATATTATATCTTGTTTTGTGTTATTTATGTAATATACATAAATATTTTTAAATAATATAATAAAACCAGTTAGTGATGATCGAAATACATAAAAAAATATTCTAAACGTTTATCATTAATGTTTTATCAAATGATTCGTCCTCTTGTAAAAAGGAAAAGATATGTGGTAGATTTTAAAATTATGGATGTGAAGTAATACCAAATAATTTAAATTATAAATAATTATTCCAATTTTATGTGAAATTTTATACTTATACACAAGAGAATAGACAATGAAACATAGAAATAAACACTCTATATACGTCGAAATTAAACTATATAACTCAATAAAATGGACCAAAAGTAACCCAGTAAAATTATAATAAATAATGTATATGTATAATAGGTTATCAACTAATTAATTAATGGATTTAATTTTATGATATAAGATAATTATTTTAAGTGTATAACACAATTAAATATAAGGTAATGGATCCCTATGAACCTTCAAATTACATTTGGGTTGTTCTTAATCTCTCTTTAAACCAATGTATTTATTCAATATTCTTATAAAATTATTAAAAAATATATATATATATATATATATATATATTCCAAAATTATGTATCTAGAACAATTCATCCATATTTTATGATGGAATGCCTATTTTAGAAGGGTCTATTATGAATTCCTCCTAAATAGCATGACTGATTAAAGGAAACTTCCCAATTTATTATATCCTTTCAAGAACACTTGATAATTTGTCTTTATCATGATTATTTATATAAATTAACTCATTTAATCATGGAAAATCATGTTATTCATTTTTTTATAAAAACAATTATAAATTTATCCTATATAAATACTATTTAATATCTTCCATAAAACAACACCAAAGTATCTCATTTATAATGTTTCTTAAACACTTCTTTTACAAGTTTTCACTTTTGTTAGATATAATTTATCATGATATATTCCTATTTTTCTTTATGAATGTCTAGGTATGATTTATATCTATTATCTCTTATCAACTATTATGATACACCCATTGGATATGCCACATGATATGATTGTGACACCTAGTTCTTTTTATGGGTAACCCTTATGTGTATTCCTTATGTATGATTAATTATGTATCATAAATATGCCTCATCATTTTATTATGGGTGTACCAAGATAAAACTCCACTGCATTGGGTACTTTTTATCCTCATGGGATGTCATGTATGGGATTCTGGAGAAATCTATTCCATTAGGGGACATTGTCCACTATGTGGTATGGTCTTGGAAGCTAGCCTTGACCCATGTTTATATCATGTTATATATTTCCACCACATTACTATATTAATATGGATATATTATTCTATTTTTTATGATACACCTCTATATGTTAATTCAAGATCAATGGCAATTTTTTATCGCGTTATGACATTCACCCTATTGCTGTAAATCTTATCAATTATTATTCATTTATTGGACATTTATGTCATCACATTTTTCTATATATTACCCAAAATATCCATTAAAGATATATGAATTCAATTGAAGTATGAATATCATTATTAAACATTATCAAAAATATTTTTTCTTATATATCCAGGTTTTAATTTTTATGTACCAAGTATTTTAAATAAACATGACTATACAATCCTCATTTCGTATTTCATGGACATCTATGCTTTAACTCATGTAATAATATGTGTAAAAGGCATTTTTCACTATACATGACTTTTTGGAATATTAATAATATTTATAATAATTCTACAGTCTCTCTGTTTAGGTTTTCCCACCAGAATATTTTCTTAACATATATATACATCGTAGTGATCCTTGTATAACTAGAGAAGGATGATCTATATACATCATCAAGAAGTTTCCAATTCATTTACGGTTTTTATGGGACACATATCCATGTTTTAAATATTACAACTCAATCATTAGAAAAGTTGAACTCTGAAATATTCTCTATAAATTTCTATATCACTTCATCATCCTTCTAAGCCTCATTAATCCTCTCATGATTAGATGGCCAAGAAGTAAATTGAGAAAGGTAGGATATAAATCAATTTTTTAATCCCATTACCATTTTAAATATTTATAGGAATATTGGATCCCTTGAAATTAACTTCATGGATAGGGTTGAAGGACCCTTTGAACTCAAAGAATAATCAAACATTTTCACCATCTTATTATGGTATGAAATTAAACAATCATAATCATTGATCATCTATAACCACCTTCATTGGTCCATTTTGATCCCCTTTTGTATGAACAAATACTTCAGGTTATTGTGATCCTTATATAAGATACAGTTCTACACATATAGATAATTTCCCCTAATCTTTAGCATAAATATCTCTGCATCCATTTTTAGATTATGTTTTGGGTAGTTCTTCTCTTGGATACATAATTGGTGGGAGTAATATTCTATCGCATTATTATCTTTAATGAGTAGAAAATAAAATTATTTTTAGAAATATCACCATAGATCAATAATAAATCCCATGTGGTTGGTAATGGTTGAACAAGTGAAGTGATTAGACTCTTCTTAAATACATTCATTATTTAATTTCAATAAATATTCATGGAAAATAAATCATGTACTTCCATGGGATCTTGTTTATTTGTATTTAAAATTACGATATTTTTCTATCAATTTGATAATAGTACCCAACTAATCCTTAGAAACAACATATTTTTTTCATAGAGTTTGGTTTGGCCCATTATTCAGTTGAATATATTTTTTAATGATCCAAAAATATAAATTTTATGGTGATATCAATACAAAGTAATTTTAATTCTTCCTTATATTTAATGTATTTACTATGCTTCCCAAATTACTTTTTTTTCACAATTTCATTAGTACATAATTCCAATGATCAAAATGTTATTCCTTTAATTTTTAGTAGATATGAATGTCAACTTTAAAGACTATAATAAATACATTGACGTGATACTTCAATATTCTATTCATCATGTACATGAATATTTCTAGAGCATTAGTGAGTTCAATGATGTAACTTTGTACTCACAGTAATCATACCATTTACAAAAAGGTTTCTTAGAGATATCCACCAATTCACATTGTCATCATAATATCTGGACTAAAGCTCCTCCTTATAAATGTATTGGGATCTAAAAAATGGATCAAGGAAGTTAAAATTTATTGAAGATGATAATTTCTTTAGTTATGGTCATGAAAATAAATGCATTGGAATATTGACCAATACATCTTGATAAAGAGAACCAGTGGACCCCACAGTGAAGCATATGGCCATACAATGAATTTATCAAGATTCACTGTTAGTTTCTTCTTCATCCGATTATGTTCTACTATAGAAATTTTATATCGATTCGTGGATATTAAAAAATAATTGGGAGTAAGATCAATTAAGAACGCAATATATGAACAATGAGTAAGAGGAAAAAATTATTTTGGAAGCACTTCAACATATTCCCTAAAAATGATATATTATGTTCTTTATTCTCAATAATTTGAGAGTGATATGATTTATAATAGGGTAACTATAACAACCAAAAATTTTATCATTGGAAAATCCTTCTTATAATTATTTCATATAGTATAAATTATAGAAAATCACATTGAGAAATCCTTAAAAACATTGTAAATGAATTCTGAATGAAATAGGTTCTGTTTCTAGTAATTAAAGTACCAATACTAAAAAAATAGTAACTTGATACTTGGAATGGTAACACGACCATTACGAATAGACATTCATCCAACAGATTTGAAACCTCATCTATGAATGTACAAATAAAATTCAGGAATCTTATAAATGAAAAATCATATAATTATTATAATAATATATGTAAGTGAATATTTTAAAAAATATTAATTAAGAATTGGCATTTTTTAGTTAACAAAAATATTTATATATAATTTTATAATAAATATAATTTTTTAATTTTTTTTCATAAAATATTTTTATAAATTTACAATTTATTGTGTTATTATGATATGATGATTTTACTATACCATAATTAATTTTTCAAGGTTATATAAAATGACTTATAATTTTTAATTCTGTATTTTCCATGTAAACGAGGATTTCAATTTAAAATGAAATTTAAATTATTTTGAAAATTATTTTCCTCAAAGGGTTATATTTATTCAATTCTACAAATCAAAAAATTGATAGGGTAAATTTTGTTTATTCTTCTAAAATAATTGAATTTTTAGGGAAATGTGAAAAATAATAATTTACGGTAAACACTAAATATATGACATTTTTAGACATTTTTGATGTAAGTGAATGGTAAGCCCAAAATATCACAATATCATTAATTATTTTAGTTTATTTAGTTATAAGTATCTAATTACTCAAATGCATGATAAAAAATAACAAACTAATTAAAAAATAATGCGAAAACACCCATCTCCTAGACTATAAATGCCACCCCTCACCAGCACTTCTACACACTCCTTTCAAGCCTTGAATATAGTCTATCTTCTACCCAATAATCTTCCCAAGACCTTAACCACGTTCAAGAGACCTGGGTATCATAAAAATCCCAAACCCTTTGGCATAATTTGGCTCTCAGAAAGGGGAAATTAAAGAGTAAAATCCAGGTTATTTTTATTTTATTTTCTTCTTCAATTTCATTAATTTTATTTTTGTTTGATCACATAAACCTATCAAATAGAATTGTAACTAACATTTATTTCATACATTGTAATTTTATTTTTTTACTGTAATAATTCTTCTTATACTATCATCCCTTTTCCTTTATTTCTAAAAATGGAAATAGCATATGTGGTGTGTCAATTCACCACTACCATGAACGATGTGTTTTCTTTTTTCACTACCACCTACATTCATGGTCATAGAAACCCCATTATGGTTAAATAAGATTTATTTTTACATGTTACAAGTTATATAATGGTGGATAAGTGACATATACATAAGATATTAAAAATAATGATATGAATTCGTGATGGTTGTAAAATCTTCCCAATAAATGAAATAAATTTCATTAAATATTTTTCTAATGATTCATCATCATAAAAAATAAAAAAATGATATATAAGATCATTTAATGTTATGAAAGTACATAAATAAACTACAATTTCAATTCTATATAATTATTCCAATTTTACAGGTTCTTCGATAATAATATACAAGTGGAAGAATCATGAACACAATGAAAACAAACACTCCTAAATGATGAAATTAAAGTCTATAACTCATCAAAAATATCATAGATTAACATAATAATACTACAATGAAAAAAATTCATGTATAATAGGTATTATGTTTTTTAATTAATTAATGTAATATGATAATCTATGATAATAAAGTGAAGAAATCATTCATACCAAAGGCAAGGGGAATCATGAACCCAATTTATTTTTTTGGTTTTATTACTAGTTTGTGATAAATTTTAGAGTGGATATTAATTTAAAAATTACAAAATATTATTTCATTGTATTAAAATATTATATCTGAGATATAATTTCTTTTAAACTCATTTTATAAAAAACATAATTATTTTCCGAAAGAAATATTCTTTCTAAAAACACATTTTTTACTCATATTCATATTTTTTCTTCTTCACTAAATATTATTGATTCCTATTCCATTATGCTAAACCCTTTGTGAAACACAAATGTTTTATAATTAATGTATTATTTGTGAAATTAAACCCATTCCATTCTAGGGGTAATATTATGTCTAATATTAATATATGGTCTATTTGGTATGCATTATTATGTAAATGTTATGATGTGATAGGTTCCCCCATAATTATATAGAACTTCAAATAATTGGGAAATGGAATGAATATAATGATATAAAGTGAAATATAAGTGAGCATGATAATAATTTTTTTCAAAACTGTGTGTGGTATTTGACCACTAAGACGTGATGATTAATTTTTTTGAAATACCAAATTACATGACATTATCTAATACTTCTACACATGATCATGATGATGATGTTATGATGATTAATATGATCACCCATGATTCATGTATCTTATTCGTCCTCTTATAGTATTTTTTATCACCCCTTATTATAATGTATATCATTATGTGAATAATTTTACATAAGAGGACATGAGGTACAATAAGAAGCTATATAATAAGAAATTAAATAAATTTTTATGTTTTATTATGTCAACGTATTTAACGGTCCCAATTTCCCCAAGACACTAAAACATTGGATTATATATTTTTATAACTTCTATGCTTCCTATCATTAATGTGATGTAATAGTCATTTAAGAAAATTTAGGGTAAATATAGTTGGTATCATGTAATGGTTTGGTTAATTTTGGAATTAATATTTGAGAACCATAGTGGAGAAAATTCGTGTTAGAATAAGTATCAGTAAGCAACAAAAAATATTTTTTAGTAAAATTATAATCATAGGGTTAACATAAGGTATGAATTTAGAGTATATTTACAAAATGGATAATATATTTATTTATTATTTGATTACATATGTTTATTTTCTAAACATTACATTTTTTAAAAATAGTTTGATGAAGGAGAAACAAGGAAAATTATCCTTGTGAGGGACAATTTAGTGACTTCCTTAATGACATCCCAAATTCCGTGGGTGGTGGAGTTCAAAATTTCTTTGTGATTTTTACCCTACAATCCTAGGCTATGAATAATAATTTTATTAATTTGGAACATCCTCTTTCACCTAAGAGGGAGAAACTGACTTTCAATCTTATAATGCGCCATCATCTATCAGCATTTATTTGATATTCTTGCCCTCTATTCATGGAAAAGTTGGTAAACTCAATGGAGAATATCTTTTTGGTACTTCTCACTTTTGAGATTATGAATGTAATTTTTTTATCGTATAGTTAGAGAGGTCGACCAATGGTGGTGGATGATTACCAACACCAATTAGGAGGGAAACAATTGAATATATGGAGTGGTAAAAATTTAAGATAATCCTTCATAATAAGTATTTCCCTTTAACTATCTCTATAAATATGTATAGATAATTCGTCGAGTTGAAGAAAAAGAAAGGTGATTCATTGATGGCCTATGAAGTCAAATTCACAAGGATTGCGAGGTATGATTCCGTTGTGTTATCAATAGTGATAGAAAAATTGATAGATTATACAGTGGTTTCAAACCACACCATCAAAATGATCTTGAAAATAAAGACTTTTATAATTATGAAGAAGTCATTCAATATGTCATCAAGGATGATATGCAGTTTTAAGAATGGTCACATGGATATTGAGATAAGAAACAAATGATGGAGTTTAAATATGGGGGATCTAATGGCAATGTTGGAAACAAAACTCAAACAATCAAATGTAAAAAATGTGGTAAGAAGCATCTCGAGAACTACCTAAAAGGGATGGGTAAATTCTATAAGTGTGGGAGATAAATCCACCAAGCCCAGGAATGATTATGATATGATGGGAAGTGGAAAAATGCGATGTAACAATGTAGAGCACTACCCATGGTTTAATTTGTTAACTGTAGGGTGTAAGGGAACTATGCAATCCAATGTAGTAAAAATTAATTTCTCATGGGATATCAGCGTTGGCAGCCACCAAAGCCAAAGGTTAAAGGGTAGTATAATTCCATCACGAATGATTAGGTGGATCTTGAAAATGACGTGGTTATATTTAATTTGGCTATTCGTTCATGTATATAGAAGAAACTATTTGATTCTAGTTATACACATTATATCATATCTTGCAATTTTTGTGGGAAACATCAAGCACAACATCAAAATATGGATGTTGAGTTATCTTGGAAAATTGTAATGAAAGATATTATTTCATCATATGTATATAAATCCTCTTTGGTTAATATTTTTGGACTGTACCTCCCAAAAAATATTGTCCTAATTCTTTTGTTAGGTTTTGATTTTATATCGGAAATTGATTGTCTATCATCATAAAAATACAACATCAACTATCCATCAACTATCCAGAAATGGAGATAACTTTTCCCATCCTGAGGAATCCTCTAATTCTATAAATTTTTTTAATGGAGGATGAGTCTCCTTTAGAATTATATTCAAAATATGTATATTAATTCATTATGAGTAATAATTTCTCAATCAAATGATTGAGACAAAGGAGAGAGTCATGATCGAATACATTCCCATTAAAATGGACATAAAAAATGTATTCTCTAAGGAATTTCATATTCTTACTCATGACTGAGATGTTGATATTTCAATTGAACTTTTTAGTAGACTCTATCAATATCCAATACACCTTATAGAATGGCCAAAATTGAGTTTGTTGAACTAAATAAGTAGTTATAAGAGAATATGGATAAGGTTTTTGTATTCTTGGGTGCTTCTCCATGGGGTTCACCATTCCATTTCATCAAAAAAAGGATAGATGAATTCGTATCTTCATTTCTTATTGTGAGCTCCAAAAATAAATATAAAGAACTAGTATCCCCTTTCATAAATTTATGACTTGTTTGATTAACTGTGTTGGGACATGTATTTATACATGTTGGAAATTTGGTTATGATATAACAAATTAATGTTAAGTGATGAAGATATTATCATCACAGCCTTTCTAATGAGGTATGGACACTATGAGTTCATATTTATACACTTTTGACACAATAATAAGAAAGCAATATTTATAGACGTAAGGAATTTTTTCTTTTCGGATTACTAAGACAGATTTTTTGTAATATTACTTGATGATATTCTAAAATAGTCTAATTGCAAGAAGAACATTAATATAATTTGAATACTATTATAAACCCCTTTCAAGGAGAGAAGCTATATGGAAATTACCATATGTGTGAGTTCTAGAGAGGGGATATATCATTCATATGGAATTTTATAAGCATCAATGGAATATATATGGACCATAAAAGATAATGGAAATTAAATGGTGGTCTATGCCAACATATTCAATATAGATCCATATATTTCATGGTCTATATGGGTTTTACCAGAAAATTGTGAAGAACATAAAAGGAATGATAAACCCTCTAACAAAACTAAAATGGAAGGGTTGAATGTTTTTTTTGAACTAGTGATTTTAATGATTTCTTTAATTATATTTCAAAAAGATTACAATAGCATAATTTCTACCCTTACAATAAGTGATAAACTCTTATTGGTATACAAAAATGATTCAATGAAGTTATTAGGTTACGTACTGATGCCAAATGATAAAGTGATAGCCTAAACCTCAACGAAGATGAAAATTTATGAGGAAAATATCATTTTCATGATATATAGTTGATAGTTACGATCATTGTATCAAAAATATGTATCCATTATCTCTATGGGGAGAAGATTGAAATATAATCTAATCCTATGAGAATAAAATATATATTCTTCTAGATGGATCTTAATATGCACCATCGAAGATGTTTGAAGTTCATCAAGGATTATGACCACTTAATCCACTACCATCCTTGTAAGGAAAGAAATGAGAAAGATGATCTAAGTAGAAAGGATCCAATATAATTTTCAATGAATATAATTGAGAATGATCCAATATTATTAGACTTCCAAAGGTTGGACATGTGAATCATTAAGGAAGGAAATCATTCAATCCTTTTTAAAATTATTTGTCAACTGTTCCTCATGTAGAATATAATGGATGGTTAAAGAAATTATGTATAAATTTAAATGAAGGTTGAAGCAATGAGAAAGGTGATATCCTCAATGTTCAAAATTTAAGAGGAAGGAATTATATGATTTGGTTTACAAGTATGTTTACCATCTATTTCAGAGATAAAAATGAGCTTTTGAATGATTCACAGAGCTCAACTTCCTTTATTCACCTAGGGAGCACAATGATGTATCCAGATATTTGAGAGAAGTATTGTTGGTATAATATGCAAAATGAGATAAATAAATATATATTAAAGTGTTTGGTTTGAAAGATAGAGATCTATTAACGAAAAAAAATCTAAAATGATGATGAAACCATTACCCATACTAATAGGGAAATGAGAAAACATCACCATGGACATTGTCACTAGAAATACAGGGAAATGTGGATGAAAAAAATACTAGATTAGTTGTTATGATTATTCTCATATAGATATCTCACAATATTTTTTATATTCTATTATTATTTGTTATTCACCTCCATGTTTTGGAAATGTCTCCAAAATTATATAAACACGGAGCGGAATTTCAATACGACTTATCATCCTCTAACTGATGTCCAATCTAAGTGGAATATTAAGAAATTTGAAGACATATTGAGAGAATGTTCTATGGACATCAAAGAAGGATGGGATCAATATCTACCTCTGGTTGATTTCACTTAAAAAAACAATTTTCCTTGATGAATTGAAATAACTCCATATGAATCCCTTTATATGAAAATGTGTAGAACATCATAATGCTTGGATGAATTGGGTGAACCTATGCTGGTAAAAAATTAAATAGTCGAAGAAATGGTGGAAAATGAAAAAACATTCAACATCACATCAAGGAAGCCGAAAGCTGACAGAAGAGATCTATAGACAATCATTGATAAGACCTACTGTTTGAGGCTGGAGACATGGTATTCCTCCACATATCTCCATGGAAGAGGATCATCTGACTTGGGAATAAATGAATGTTGAGTCCAAGGTACATTGGCCAATTTGGTATTTCTGATAATGTCAGAGTTGTGGCCTATCAACTAGAATTTATACCTACCATGTCTAAAGTACAAGATTTTTTCATGTATCACTCTTGAGGAAGTACATACCCAATACCTTATATGTACTGAATCTAGAGTTGGTACAGTTGTAAAAATATGTCTTTGGAGTGGAACTGCTGGTGAGGATCTTGGAGTATAGAGAAAAATATCTACACAACAAGACTAATAACCCTATCAAAGTACTATAGAGAATCCATAAGTATTAAGATGCAACATGGGAACATGATAATGTTATGAAGGGGAAATACCCACAGCTATTTAATTAAAATTAAATTTCAACGAAAAAATTTCTTAAGTGGGGAAGAATGTACTGAACCAAAATTTTATCATAAGAAACTCCATTCTTATAATTATTCTATATAGTTTAAATAACATAATATTACATATATAAAACCATAAAAACTTTATAAATTAATTATTATTTACATAAGAGATATTTAATTTAATTAATGAACCAATACAGATGAACTTGTATCTTGACCCTTGAAATAGTAACATGACCTTTGGGAACATTAATTCAACCAATAGAATAGTAAAATCATATTTGAAACTAAAAATACCATATAGAAATCTTAGAAATGACAATATTATATACTTCTATAATAGCATATGTAATTAAATATTTTAAAAATCATTAATTATGTGTTGGAATTTTTTATAAAACATAAATTTAAATTTATAATTTTATAATTAATATAATTGTTTGAAATAATACTTATTTTAATAAAATAGATTTATAAATTAACATTTTTTGTCTTACGAGTATAAGATAATTTTATGATACCTTAATTAATTGTTCAATGTTTTATATATCAATTATACATTTAAAATAGTTATTTTCCCTAAAAATTATGATTATAATTAAAAATTAAATTTATCATAAATATAATTTTATTTTATAAAAATTGTGTTTATTTTATAGTTCTACATGGATATAAAAGTCTAGGCGTGAATTTTGAGATTTTCCTGTAATACTTGAATTTTTGGTGAATATTAAAATATGATAACTTATGATAAAAACTAAGTACAAAAAATTTTGGGTCATTGTTGATGTATGGATTTTGAATCCCAAAAATCATTAACATTGCTTCAATTTTTAAAGTATTTAGTGGTATGGAACTAGATATTTATAGTCTCGATCTAAAATAATAAACTAATGAATAAAATAATGATAATACACCCCTCTCCTCAACTTTATATACCACCCATCACCACCTCTTCCCCTCACACCACCCAATACATGATGCTAGTCCAAATTATTCCCAATACAATTTCTAATCCTCTCCCCCATTTCCAGGACCCCTTGTTATCATCAAAATATGAAACCCTTATCTCTACGGAGGTTCCCAATGAAGAGAAATTGAAGAGGTAAAATCCTCATTCATTTTCATTTATTTTCTTTTCAATATCGATAATTTTATTTTTCTCTACTCATATCCATCTATCTATAATGTATGATAAATCTAGTTTCTTTTAAATACTATAAATTTTTTATGTTACTATAAATATACATCTTATTAAATATTACCTTTTCCTTTTATTCTAAAAATGATGATATCTCACATAGTATGTCTATTTAACGCCACCCTGGACGATGCATTTTCAATTTTCACTACTACCATTGACGTTGGTCATAAATCCATCAATATGGTTAAATAAGATTTTATTTTACATATTATATGTTATATAATGTATTTGATGCAATATATAAACATGATATTAAATAAAATGTTTCGAATTCATGATGGTCATAAAATCTAAAAAATAAATTAAATTATTTTCATTAACAATTTTTATAATGGTTTATCATTATAACATATTAAAAAAATGATATATAAGATCATTTAATATTATAAAATTTTTAAAAAATTAAAATTTCATTTCTAGAAGTATATTCCAATTTTACATGAACACACATACTCATATACAATTGAACCAATCACGAAAACATGAAAAAAAACACCCTCAAATGTTGAAATTAAAATATATAACTCATCTAGAAGCACCTGAATGAAATTAATAAAACTATAATGA
Source organism: Viscum album (assembly GCA_963277665.1). Classification (NCBI taxonomy): domain Eukaryota; kingdom Viridiplantae; phylum Streptophyta; class Magnoliopsida; order Santalales; family Viscaceae; genus Viscum; species Viscum album. Next base: position 1,079,507,605 of record OY728162.1, on the reverse strand, counting down.
ATAAAAGTTATGTATTAGAGGCTCGAAATTTAATTATTAATTTATTTTATTTTATTTTACATGATATTAAGGAGAATAAAGAATTTAGAGACAATATAAGGGGATTATCGAACATAATTTCCATTCATTGGGTTATTATTTTTTCATAATGGCTGACTGAAAATTCATGTTTTATTATTGAAATTATTTTAAGTGAAAAGGTAGAAACCACCACTTCTAGAATTACAACCAAAACAAAAAACAAAAACAACCCTAAGAAAATCATGGCTCTACCTCCCCCAGCAAATGCAATGTGTCAACAAGCCATCACCAATGCATGACCAGTTGACAAGCAGTCCCATGCGAAATGCACGAGCACATAACCCCTGGAAAATCCATGCCCTATCAATTGTCCATTCAATTGACATATATAATTGGAAACCACATGCTCTAAACCCCATCTGACACAGAACCAAGTAATATGTTAGGAACCCAAACAACATGTAATGACCCTTCCTCGGGGCCCGTGTCATGACTACCCCAAGCCCACCTTCCATAGGCAAAGGGCTGGTGACTAGCACTAAGGAGTAATTTCTAGTAAAAAGTGAAGGCATTTCCTTTGAAAAGTAAACAAACACCACAAGGAGTAAAAGCAGAAGTAAACACTAAGTAAAAACTAGGTACAACAGTATGTGAGGAAAAGTAACTGGGCCAGAAGAAAAACCCAAACTGAAAGTAAAGTAAAACTGGAAAGGGAAAACTGCAACTAAAATTAAAGCTGTAGCCTCAAGCCATCCACTAGAAGTTCCACCTGAAGGGTGGGTACAGATAGCCTCCACAGCTCCTCGGGTCCATCTTTCCGCTCCGAGTACGCCCCGCACAGTGATCCACCTACAAGTACTGACCTGCTCCTCATGCCTCAACCACAATCAGCGATGTTCGTCATCTGCAACAAACACAATGTAGTGCGGGAATATCTCGTGCATGGGTGAGTATAATCTACTCATTAGGGACCCAGAGACCCCCGAAGGTCTCCCGGAATCCACAAATGAAAATCCCCAAAGGAAAGAAACAAACATGAAGTAACATCCGACACTACTTAGTTATATGACCATACATATACCTAAGTCTTCAATTCGCATTCGTCCCCAACATCCTAGCTGAAGTACAACCCAGTCCGCACAGGAAAGCACAACCAAATCCACACAAGAAAGTATAATGTAATCCACACAGGAAATAAAGTCAATCATAATGAAGATATGGATTTAAAGTCAAGATAAATCTCACACAGGTATACTTCTTCATGATGTCAACCAAGCGCTTCCCTCCATGGGTCGGCCGCTAAAACCAAGCGCTCCCCCTCATAGGTTCCAAAGGTACTCCTTCTATTTAGTACCGCAGGTTTGACACTACTACCATGTGCTCCTCTGCCTTGGTTCTGCCACTACAACCATGTGCTCCCCCTCATAGCCTCCATAGGTACTCTTTCTATTGAGTACCGCGGGTCTGCCGCTACTACCAAGCACTCCTCCGCCATGGGTCTGCCACTACAACCAAGCACTCCGCCTCATAGACTCCAAATGTACTCCTTCTGTTGAGTACCGCATGTCTGCCTCTACTACCAAGTGCTCCTCCTCCGTGGGTCTAACGCTATAACAATGCGCTCCCCAATGGGCTATCTGAAATAAACTGAGTCGGTATATCAGTAGTCGTCAAGTCTCAGCCAGCTACTGGGTCCCTGCACTCTGCTAGATTGTAATGGGGAGGGTCTGCTCCATGATATCCCAGTCGATACTCCAAGTATATCGAAGTTCCATCTAAAAGTATATCAAAGGACTGTCTCGTCATAGGGGTCTCAACGCAACAGACGGCACGTCTGCCAGACGCCTGGTCTATGAGTTACTTGCATTTTTCGTCCCAGGGGCCCGGTCGGTTTCGAGTGCGAACCAACCCGGCCATATCTCGACTATACCCCGAACTCTCATAGGGTATTCTCATAGCGACCATTTCTCAAGGTGATCACCAACGCTGCTGACGGTTCATCCAACGGACGTCCGGTCTGAAAGCTATCAGCTTTTCCGTTCTAGGGGCCCGGTTGAATTTCGGGTTCATTCCAACCCAGCCATTATCCAACTACACCCAAAACATAGGCAAAGAATGCCAAAAGTTTTGTCTCATCAAGAGGAATCCAACAAAGTCGACAACACGTCAATCAGACGTCCGGAGCTCAAGTTATAAGTGTTTCCGCTCCAAGGGCTAGGTTGGTTTCGTGTATGAACCAACCTGGCCGAACCCAAAGTACTCAGAAACCTTGAGTGTAGTATACCGAAAAGACCGACTCTATCCAAGGATCTCATCGCCGCTGACGGTGCAGCAATTGGAGGTCTGCAGCCCATGTTATGGGCAACAGACCATGAGAGGTCCGGTATTAGGGGGTTCGGGCTCGGTCCGACCCGGCCCGGTACCCCCTGGGTCGGCCCGGCACGCCTGGCATGGCCCGGCCCGGCCTGGCGGTCCGGCCAGGCGGCTCGGTCTGGTGCACTGGAGCTATCCATGTGGCCGCGCAATGGGGTGCCACCCCTTTGAAATAAACCACGGCCCCGCGTGGGGGTCGCCCCTTGCAAACAGACGCGGCCGAGCACCGCGTCCCGACTCCCTCGGTCTTGCGTAGACACGGGACAAGCCGCCTGCAGTCATGGCTGATGTCGCGACCACCAAACCCGGTGCCGCACCGGGCACCGCTGCCTCCTGGCTGCCGGCTGGTTCTGGCCGCCCCCGACGCCGCCGGGCTGGCGAGGTGCGCCGGCGGAGTGTTCCGCGGACCACTAGACCAGCTCTGGAGGTCGGTTTTGTTGGTCGTCTTCTCCAACGGCCCTCCCGAGGCCGGTTCATCACTGTGAAGACCTCAAAACGCCAGTTCATCTTTCTTCATCATCGCCCGCCCATCTGCACACCAAGAACGATATACGGTGGGTTCGAACTTGTTCATTGGTCCGTACCCACTGCATTAGCGGTTTAAAAAAACCTTCTGACAATTTTTAAACACATGATGAGGATATAAATCACATAAATTTAACTGAACCAGAACCCCTACCCCAGGCGTCGTCGAGGGAGGGTTCGTCACGGAAAATCACATCGCGAAAGAAGGCGTCACGGAAGGGGGGTCATCGCATCGCGGAGAAAGGGTCGCAGAAGAAGCATCGCAGAAGAAGGCGTCTTGGAAGGGGAATCGTCGCATCGCGGAGAAAGAGTCATGGAAGAATGGTCATTGAAGAAGCATCGTGGAAGAAGCGTCATTGGCGTCGTGGTACATGGCGTCACGTAGGCGATCTCGGAGGATTCAGCGTTCTTCGTCGGAGATCGGTGTGTTCTTAGAATTCCTCGCATTCTTCGCGTTCTTCGCATTCTTCACGAAGAGGATGAAGATCTTCAAGCCTCCCCTCTTTCTCTCAAACCCCTCTCAACACAACTATCCTAATAAAATAATATTTTTATTATTTTATTATTGCAGAAGCCAATGTTTGAATTTCAAAACGAAACAATCAATTAGAAGAATTAATTTCAACGATTTAACCGCCCAAATAAATGAGGTGTTTATTAACTAGATGAAATGCATGGGTTGACTTCATTAAAAAGGGGGATCGGGTGTATTTCTTAATTAAATGAGGGGGGTTGAAAAAGTTGGGGCTCGTGTGGGCCCCACCCCAAAAATATCTTACCTAGTGGTGTAGGATAATGTGGGTCCCACTTTAACCCCTTAACATCGGTAAAACAACGTAAATAAAATAAATGGTGTAGCCAATTTATTTTATTCATTTACTTAAACCAAAAATTTAAATAAAACACATCGGACGAAACAGAACCCTATAAAAGGTGTTTCAAAGTAATTATGAGCACTGTGATTCCAACGGTGCCCTAGGAATCCGATTTTGAGCACCGGTTCAATAGTTAGAATAACCTGCTCGTTCATTCACTGAACGTACCCGAGCTAAATTTTAGAAAATGATTCTGGGACCCCTGGGCCTCGGAATCAGGTGCCGTCAGAAACTATGTTCTTGTAAAATTCCCAAGAAAATTAATAAAAAAATTTCCATGAAATTTCCGGGACTTTACATTAATCCCACCTCAGAGATTTGCATCCCCATAAAGCATTTTCACAAACTAGGTATACAAAAGCGGTACCGAGCATGCATCTGAGCCTTCCGCTCCCATGTGCTCACCTGGAGGTTCTTGTACTGGAAGTGAATGTGAACCCGAGGAATCAACCGTCCTCGTAGGAGCCTATCCTTCCATTCCTCGATCCCCACTGGAACCTCCGTGAGGGTCACCCCATCGCCCAAGTCCGGCTCCTCATGGTTGATGAAAAGTGAAGGGTCGAGTTCATATCATCTCGGTTGAGATACATGGAAGTCGGCATGCACCTAGTGCAACATAGGTGGGTTGGTCAAGCCGTAAACCACCTCGCCTACCCTACTGAGGACCTAGAAAGGTTCGTTGAGCCCCGGTGAAAACTTTTCACCTCGGCCACATCTCCGTAACTCACGTCGAGGTGAGACCCATAGGGAATCATGGTCACCATCCTCGAACTCTAGTGGTCTCCACCTCCTGTCAGCACTAGACTTTTTCTGGCTCTGAGCTATCCTCATCTGCTCTTGGATGACTTGGACCTTTCTGGACCAACAAGAGCTGCTGATATTTCTTCTTTGCTGATAAGAAAAATCCGGTCTCATCCCCTGGATGACCACGTTTTTCGCCTAATACAGTCAATCCCGATATGGATGATACTAACCCATACCAAGGATGATGTCATAAGGCCTCGACGCTACTACCAAGATATCCAACCGTTACTCTCACCTCCAAGGTTTGAGTCACACTGTCGGCATCAGTGTGTGGTCACTAGGTCTCCTCCAGTAGTTATCTCAATGTGAGGGTCAAGTGAACAATTTTTAAACCGGAACCTCTTAGTAACAACATAAGAGAGGACATGATGGATAACAGAATAAGAAAGGTGTCTTCTATTACTAAAGCTCAAAGTACAAAGACACAAAGCATCTACAAACAAACATCAACAAAGCTAGAAGCTTCATAAACAAAAGTCTCCAGGTCTGGAGCTAGTCCCACTCTTGTCCATCTGCTCCTAGAGCTCCATGATCGTAGGCCTCAACTACCTGAAGCTGAGATCTCACATGTCCACAAGTTCCCTACGGTCGCGGTGGTCCTCTTGTGGGTGGTGGTGGGAACACCTCGAAGTGTCATCCACTTCCAGCTGTACGGACAACTCCCCTGCCACGGTCTCCTGCTCCATGCGGTCTGCCTCGATCGAACCTCTGCCTATGCCTGGGAGGTCCTTCGTTCATCTGTTGTTCATCCGTATGGAGGTTCGGACAGTCACGAGCCATGTGACCAACCCTGCCACATGAGTAACATTGTCCTCTCATAGTAAGTCATTGTCCACCTCGGGTGCCTCGCACAAACGATCATGTGTCATGTGGTCAACCACTTGTAAGTCTAGTCCTCTTGGACCCCTGCATCATCTGTCTACATACCTCTCTAGAAGATTCTTCCACATGCTAGCTAGTGGTGGGTCCTACTGCTGGAGACTGCTCAGCAAGGAAACGATCCACTAAGAGGGCTCGTTCCAACACCCCTACCTATGTCGGAATACTGTGAGAAACAACTGAAGCTCTGATCTCTCGCCTGATCCCCTGCTCGAAGGTTCGAGCCCTGAAGAATGGGTCACGTACCATGTCCGTTGAATAGCTTGACAGATCGGTAAACCTCGCCGCGTACTGGGCTACTGTCATGCTGCCCTGCCGCAGTTGTAGTAGCTCTTGGATGCGCACCACACGGAGGGTGGCTGAGACGATCTATGATCGGAAAAGTATCTCAATGTCCATCAAAAGAAGAGATGCCTCATCGTGCACGTGGAGCATCAAGCTCCACCATCTGATTGCTGCCGCATGTAGGAGGCTCGCAACAAGGACCACCATATGGTCAGCTCGTGTCCCTACCAAACAGAAAACTCGTAAAACTGCCTCCCGCCAATCCTCAGCTGCATGAGGATCCATCTCCCCATGGATCCTAGGCAGTTGCTGATGCTGAAACTCTTGTAGTTCACTAAGGAGACGTGCACCATCAGCAGTTGGGGCTGGTAGCATCGGTGGATTGACGGGTAGAGGTACCACTGGTGCCTCTGCTGTCAATGGCCCATGTATCGAGGCCTCGTCACTCGTTGGGCTTTCGTCATATACAATGCTCGGAACCCTAGCTGGCTGCCGTCGTGGGGCCATCCTATAGAGAAACAGGTGCAGCATGGTCAAACAGTATACCTGGTGAGATGATATAAAGTAATCACAATGAAAACTTGAAACAGACATGCAATCAATGTTTTCGTGCATTATGTCGTAAATCAGAGGTAAAGGTCCTGGTGTACGGATACGTCGGACGCCGCACCAGCACTAGACTCCCTGGACTGATAACCACACCCAATATCCTTAACAATATTTCTACACATAGAAGAAAGATAAGAGTCCAAAGTTCTACAGTAGAACCAAACCTCCCTTTGATACCAATTTGTCACGACCCGTCCTCGGGGCCCATGCCGTGACTACCCCAAGCCCGCCTTCCATAGGCCAGGGGCTAGAGACTAGAACCAAGGCGTAATTCCTGGTAAAAAGGGAAGTCATTACCTTTGGAAAGTAAACAAACACCATAGATCAAGAAAGAAGAAGTATACACTATGTATAAATTGGGTACAACAGTAAGTGCAGAAAAGTAAGTGGGCCAGAATACAAACCCAAACTGAAAGTAAAGTACAACTGGAAAGGGAAAACAACAACTGAATGTAATGCCACAGCCTCGAGTCGTCAACTGGAAGTCCCACCTGAAGGTTGGTTAAAGATAGCCTCCACAGCTCCTCGGGTCCAGCCGTCAGATCCGAGTATGCCCCGCCCAGTGATCCACCTCCAGGTACCGACCTGCTCCTCGTGCCTCAACCACGATCAGCGATGTCCGTCTTCTACAACCAACACAACGTAGTACAGGAATATCCCGTGTAGGGGTGAGTATAAGCTACTTATTAGGGACCCTAAGACCCCCGAAGTTCTCCCATAATCCACAAAGGATAATCCACAATGAAAAGAATCAATCACGAAGTAACATCCGGTACTACTGAGGTATATTCCCATACATATATCTTAGTTATCAATTCTCATTCGGCCCCAATATCCGAGCTCATGTACAACCCAGTCCACACAGGAAACCACAACCCAATCCACATAGGGAATCATAACGTAATCCACAAATTATATCAAGTCAATCATATTGAAGATAAGGATTGAATGTCAATATACAACTCACACAGGTATACTTCCTCATGATTTCAAAACCACGGCAGCTGGAGAACTCCTCCTCTGTCGGGTACTGTGGGCCTACTGCTACAGCCAAGTGCTTACCTCCATGGGTCTGCCGCTACAACCAAGCGCTCCCCCTCATAGTCTCCAGTGGTACTTCTATTGAGTACCGCGGGTCTGTCGTTACTACCAAGTGCTCCTCCGTCGTTGGTATGCCGCTAAAACCAAGCACTCCCCCTCATAGCCTCCAGAGGTACTACTTCTGTTGTGTACCGTAGGTTATCCGCTACTACCAAGCGCTCCTCTTCCGTGGGTCTGCCGCTACAACCAAGCGCTCCCCTCATAACATCCATAGGTACTCCTTCTGTTGAGTACCGCGGGTCTACCACTACTACCATGTGCTCCTCCACCGTGGGTCTACCGCTACAACCATGTGCTCCCCACTGGGCTATCCAAAATACACTGAGTCGATATATTAGCAGCTGTCAAGTCTCAGCCAGCTACTAGGTCCTTGCACTCTGCTAGCTCGTCACCGGGGGGGGGGTCCGCACCACGAGCTACAGGTCGATACTCCATGTATCATGAAGGTCCACAGAGACGTATCACAAATGACCGCCTCTTCATAGGGGTATCAATGCAATAGACGGCGCGTCAGTCGGACGTCTGGTCTGTGAGTTAATAGCCTTTTTCGTCCTAGGGGCCCGGTCGGTTTTGAGTGTGAACCAACCCGGCCATATCTAGACTGTACCCCGAACTCTCATAGGGTATTCTCATAGGGACCATTTCTCAACGTGATCACTAACACTGCTGACGGTTCATCAAATGGACGCTCGGTCTGAAAGCTATCAGCTTTTCTGTTCCATGGGCTCGGTTGGATTTTGAGTTCAATCCAACCCGGAAATTATCCAACTGCATCCAAAAATCAGGCGAAGCATGACAAAAGTATCGTCTCATCAAGAGGAATCCAACAAATTCGATGGATGTTCGATGATCAAGTTATAAGTTTTTCTGCTCCGAGGGCCCGGATGGTTTCGTGCACGAACCCATCAGGCCGAACCCAAAGTACTCCCAAAGCTTGAGTGTAGTATACCGAAACGACCGTCTCGATCCAAGGATCGCATCACCACTAACAGTACATCGATCGGAGGTCTGCAGCCCATGTTATGGAAAATAGACCGTGAGAGGTCTGATATTAGGGGGTTCGGGCCCAGTCCGACCCGGGCGATACCCCCTGGGTCGGCCCGAAACGGGTCGACCGGACCCAGGTCTAGGTCCGGCCCGCTTGGGCACAACCTGGCATGGCCGTCTGGCTGAGTGGCTCGGCCCGGCGCGCTGGCGCTGGCCAAGCGGCCGCGCAAAGGGGCGCCGCAACTTTGAAAGAAATCATGGCCCCGCGTGGTGGTCGCCCCTTGCCATCGGACACGGCCGAGCGTTGCGTCCCGCCTCCCTCGGTCCCGCGTAGTCGCGAGACCAGTGGCCTGCCGCCACCTCTGGCAGGCGGAGTGTTTCGTGGACCACCAAACGAGCTTCGGTGGTCTGTTTTTCCTGTCGTCATCACCAACGGCCCTCCCGGGGCCAGTTCTTCACTATGAATACTTCAAAACGCCAGTGTGTCTGGCTTCGTCATCACCTGCCAATCCGCAGACCCAGAATGAAGAGACGGTGGGTTCATACTTGTTCGTTTGTCCACACCCAACGCGTTAGAGGATAAAAAAAAGCTTCTGACAATTTTTAAACACATGTCGAGGATATAAATCACATATATTTAACTAAACCAGAACCCCTACCTCAAGCGTCTACGAGCGAGGGTTTGTCACAGAAAAGCACGTCGCGGAAGAAAGCGTCGCGGAAGGGGGATCGTCGCGTCGCAGAGAAAGCATTGCGGAAGAAGCATCGCGGAAGAAGCGTCGCGTAAGAAGGCATCGCGGAAGGGGAATCATCATGTCGCGGAGAAAGCGTCGCAGAAGAAGCGTCACGGAAGAAGCGTCATTTGCGTCGTGGAAGAAGCGGCATTGGCATCGCGGTACACGGCGTCACGTAGTCGATTTCTGAGGATTCAATGTTCTTTGTTGAAGATCGGTGCATTCTTCACGTTCTTCGCATTCTTCATGTTCTTCACGAATAGGATGAAGATCTTCAATCCTCCCCTCTTTCTCCCAAACCCCTCTAAACATAACTAGCCTAATAAAATAAGAGATTTCTTATTTTATTATCGCACAAGCCAACATTTGAATTTCAAAAAGAAACAATCAATTAAAATAATTAATTGCAAACATATAACTTCCCCAATTAATGAGTTGTTTATTAACAAGTTGAATCACATGGGTTTAGCTCAGGTACGTTCAGTGAATGAATGAGAGGGTTTTCCTAACATGTGAACTGGTGCTCGGAATTGAAATCCGAATAAACTGATGAAACCACCACACCATTAATTTATTAGGAACACCTTTTCTAGAGTTGCGTTTGCTCGGGTGAGGTTACTAAATAAATGGGTTAACCGATGAGTGAAATAAAAATTTCTGCAAGAATTTTTATTTCTATTCTATGAAGTTATAACCTATGCATGAAAGTTGGAGTTGGACCCACTACATCCTAACTCCACTAGGTAGGATACTAGTGAAGTGGGGCCCACATGATCCCCACACCTTTATTTCCATTTAACCTCCCTCTAGAAATTTTATTTTTCACTCATACACTCCCCTAATTTAATGACATGTCAACTCTCGCAATTAATTTGATTGTTAAACGCACTTCAATTAAGTCAAATAATTGAATGATATCTTTTGATTTTATAATTAATGTTGGCATTTGTGTGTGTGAATAAAATAAGACAATGTCTTATTTTATTATTGGTGGATTCATTTTTTGGAAAATAGGAGAGAACTCTTGCGGTTTTAAAAAACATCTTCTTCCTCCTTAATGAACACGAAGAACGATGGAGCACCAAGGAGAGACGATGTGTCGATCTCTCCCTTCTCTGCAGTCGGTGTGAGACGACATCCTTTTCTTGGACACTCGTGAACGCCGTCAACGAACCACACTCGCGATGCCGTTTTCCGCGAAAATCTTCTTTCGACGACTTTTTCGATGTAGGGGTTTGGTTTTATGTTCATGAATATTCTTTTACCATCAAATGATAAATTCATTAGCCACTTGATATCGAATTTATGGGAGGGTCCGAACCATACGAACATGGCCGACACTCCTCCCATTGTTGTTGATCATCGACGTGGCTTGGAACGAAGGTGGCGCGGTGCAATGACACCAGGCGGAAACATGGATGAACGCGGAGAAAGTGTGCGGCACCGTTGTGCCGCGCCAGTGAAGCCTTTAGAAGCCGCGGCCAAGGACGGGACGCGGTGGAGGGACGCCGCACCGCCGCGCCACGCTGGTCAGACAAGGCCGCGGCAGTGCAAGGAGGGGTGGCCGGAACAGCCGGCCGCCAGCACAAGGAAGGGGGGACCCACAAGGGGGTCCCGCGGTGGCACACCGACCGGCCAACTCGGCCGGCCGTTTTCAGAAGATCCGGGGGTCGTAACCCCTGGCTGGCAAAGGAGTGGGCCCCCACGTGGGGGCCACCATTATAAAACAAGGGGGGCAGCGTGCCCCCCCTTTCCGCATCGGCTCGGCCAAAGCACGGCTGCCCCGCTCAGCCAGCGCTGAGCCACCCAGGCCAGACTGGTCGCACCTGGTCGGGCCGCCTGTGGCGGGTCGGGCAACACCCTAATGGGCCGGACCCAGACCCGGGTCTGGTCTCCCCATTCAGGGTGACCTAGGGGCTCTCAAGATGGGTCAGTCCGGTCCCAAGACCCCCTTAAATCGGACAGGTTCGTTCAAACACCCATAACTGGGGAAACAGACCTCTGATTGATGAATCGTTAGTTGCGATGCGATCCTTGGATTGAGATGGCCGTTTAGATATATTACACTCAAGGTTTTGGAGAACCTTTGGTACATGCGGGTTGGTTCAAACACGAAACCAACTGGGCCGTCGGAGTGGAAACGCTTATAACATGAGCACCAGATGTCTAATTGATGTGTAATCAACTTTGTTGGTTTCCTCTTAGTGAGACGGACCTTTTGGATTACTCCACATGAGGTTTGGATGCAGTTGGAGTACGTTCGGGTTGGATTTGACTTAAAAATCAACCAGGCCCTGGGGATGGAAAATCCAATAACTCTCAGACCGGGGGTCTGACTGACATGTTGTAGGTCACGTTGAGTTCCTTTTGATGAGATGGAACAATGGGATACATAAACTGCGGACTATGTGTCATTTGATGTATCGACCCCCCATGGATTGTGGAGTGGACCCTCCCAGAATCATGCATGTTGTGTGCAGGAACCCTAGAGCTGGCTGTGACTATGACGATGATGAAAACTATACTGAAATCCTCCGTGGATTCGGCAATGACGAAGACCATAATGGAATCCTCCATGGGTTCGATGACACTGGCTACTGTTCTTCTATCCTTTGTGGGTCCGACAGTATGTTACTACTGTTCTTGTATCCAATGTGGGTCTGACAGTGTTTGACTCTGTAATTGTATCCTACGTGGGTTCGACAGAGTAGCTGGTCTTGTATCCTTTGTGGGTATGACAGCTTTGCTGGTCTTGTATCCTACATGGGTCTAACATCTTAGATGATTCGGTGGCTACATCTAATCAACTCTATCGTCTTAAGAAAAAGTATTCTTGTGTGAGAAGAGTCTTGACTTTCAATCATTACATTCGATATGATTGACTTACTTTTACTAAGTGGATCGGGTTGTGTTATCCTGTGTGGATTATATTGTGTTATCATATGTGGACTAGATCAAACATGGGCTCATATATTGGAGACGAAATGGAATTGATGACTTAGGTATATGTATGGAAATATACCTAAGTAGAGTTTGTTGTTACTTCGTGATTTTATGTTTCCTTTGTGGATTATCCTTTGTGGATTCTTGGAGACCGTCGGTGGTCTCGGGGTCCCTACTGAGTAGCGTATACTGACCCATTCACGGGCTATGCCCGCACTACATTGTGTTGGATGCAGACGACGGACATCGCTGATCATGGTTGAGGCTTGTGGAGCAAGCCAGTACCTGGAGGTGAACCACTAGGCGGGACATACACAGAGTGGATGGCTGGACCCAAGGAGATGAGGAGGCTATCCATACCCACCCTTCAAGTGGGATTTCTAGTGGACAGCTTGGTGTTGCTGCTTTACCTTCTTCTTGCTTACTCTATGGTTTTTGTTTACTTTATAAAAGAAAATGTATTCCATTTTTATCGGGATTTACACCCTTGGTGCTAGTCGCCATCCCCTGGCCTATGGAAGGCGGTCATGGGGTAGTCGCGACACGTGTCCCAAGGACGGGTCGTGACACACACTCCCAAGAAATCATGCTTTAAAAACATGGTCAAACATAACATGTGAATTCAATGGAGAAACATTAACTACTAATTTCTCTAAACAAGGATAAAAAGTTATTTAGCATGAAATAATTATTTCTTTATTTTATTTCTGAGTTATAACATATATCTCATATCACAGTTCGACATGAAATTATATAAAAAATGCAAATAAAACTGTCAGGATCATGGAAATTTTATGTCAATATATATTCATATATGTATATTATGATGCATTCATACTCATCTCGCACCATATTGGGAAATAAGTATAAATAACAATGACCAATAACGTTATAAAGTACTAATATAACACAACATGTGAATCACTCAGGGTGTAATAACATCAACTATAGCATGAAAATATTGTGAACAATAATCCACCCATTAGATCTCATATTTTTTTCATACATAGGTTAGGTACTCCCATTCACAATATAATTTCCATATCCTGACACATACAAGTATCCATTCTACTATTCCCAAATAGTAATGCAATATAAATTAAACATATTCCCAATGATACCACTTTGTATGTTCCCCCAATCCGGTACTCTCTCGCATGGTCAGAAAGGGATAGTTATGAGACCACAAGCACTCCTCCTCATATGGCAGAGGATGTCAAGTAGTATAAGGGGATGGATATGTACAATGCGGAGACTAAACCCCTGGTTACAGTGATAAAACATAAAGGAATTTTCCAATAATAGAAAAAAAATATTTGAGTGTGGAAACAATGGGATCAAAATGATAGAGTAGAAACAAACTCATAATCCAATAAAAAATGAATTAATAATGTAATTATGTTCTAGAATGTAACTATATTTCATTCTTGGATTAATATAATAATTAAATACCTGTACACTCAGTAAAAGATTAAAAATTACCCAATCCTGACCCTATGTTTGTTCCATCTCCAAACTCTAGCCCATCCTACAAAAAGCCTTCAAAAATAAGGTCCTTTTACCATATCCAAACCTACATACATAAAATCTGTTCGAGTACCAAACATAAGCCTGAATAATATGTGAGTATAACTCAGTAGGTCTATACCATAATGTCTATCCAAAACATGTCCAATAATATGTTCATGTAATAATAAAATAAATAATCATATTATCTAATTAAATAATAAAATTAATTCCTTATAAAACAACTTCGGCACCATCCCATAATGACTCTCGGCATGTATCATGACAATAATAACAGTAAACATGTATCTATTTCAAAAAATAACCTTCCATTCTACCATGTAAAAATATATCTGAGCATGTCTTACAACCATGAAAACAGTAACCTTATAACCAAGGTATAAATAAAAAAACCCATCTCAACCCCTCTATATAACCATTTCCGATTTTAATCTGGGTCGAGCCTGCTATATAAGCATTTTATCATTTGACACCAGGAAAATATCACTATATATGCATTTCATCATGTGTTACAGGGAATATCCCACTATATAAGCATTTTAGCATGTATCACTTGTCATAGACCTATATATAAACAGTTTAGAATGATTCACTAGTCCAATCCCACCATATCATCATTTCCACGTGATTCACCCAGCTAAGAACATAATATAAGCATTTATCCATTTAATCACAACACAATTCATGGAAATATTGATATCACAATATCGCATCATATGGACAAATGATAAATTATAATAATTACCATTCATCTTTCAATTAAAATATTCCAATAACAAAACATTATAACCAAAAACATGTCACTTATCTCAATAAACAAGACAATCCAATGTGATTGTATATCAAGAAATTCCCACCATCCATTTCTTTCTAAACAAACATTATCCATTAACAATTCATTTATTTTCACAGGTTTTATCTCTTTAATAGTAGCCACAAGCTAGGTCAATATCCATTTAGATTCATATGGACTCTAAGGAATAATTAAATTCATACTTCCAATTTATTCATTGGATGATATGTTAGCGCATTTGAAATATTTCACAAACATCCTTATTATCTTACAATAAGGTTAATGTTTAGACCCCCTACCTATAAATTTCGTTCGTACATTAATTCCAATGGAAAACATCCCTGAGGTAGAAGGTCAAGATGAACATAAGAAGGATCCTAGATCAAAATTGATCATGATCAAAACCAATAACACGCATAATCAAGAGACTACACCTTAGAATCTAGAGAATAATGTGAGAGAAGAAAAAATATACCCAAATAAGTAACATGGAATGATCACATAATAGGTATGTTCATAATGGAGGTCTGAACTCAAAAATCACCAAGAAGGTTACCTAGGGTTCAGAGTAGAAATATACACATGATATGAAATAAAAATAAACTACACAAAATACATTAGAACAACATGACATGGAATTACAAGGTGTTTAATATAGTTACACATCATGTAAATATTTTTTAAAGGATATTCCTACAAACACATCGCATTGTACTATAATTTACTTCAATTTAATATTACATGGCATTTAACATAAATAAATGACATGTATTCTTTTCATGTCGTGAATCAGTTTACAACCTATAACCATTCATGAAATGTTCATGAAAATAATTTCACAAATTTTATTATAGTTACATGACATGTATCAATTCAGTATGAATGTTTTTATTCATATTTCAATATAAAAACCTGAATCCCCTTTTTAGCCATCTCAACGTACGAAGAACCCATGATAAAACGTGACCAATTTATTCAGGCTCCATTAATTCAAAAAGATAGACAGAATGACACCCTACATGGATCCTCTTTGGCTTTTCTGATGTTTCCTCACAAACTAAGTCTTTGTTAATTCAAATAAAATACATTGGAAAACCTTATGTTATCTCCCCCAACAAAATCACTCTATATCCAAACATGACATGACCATTAATGATCAAATGAGACAATAAAATGTTGACATACAAGGAAGATTATAGGATCATAACAATGAGTTATCTATGTATCCCAGCTTTTGAGGGAAGCATGAAAATATGTGTACAACTAGGAAAAGTTATATAAGGGGAAGACGAGAATGAAGTACCATCCCACATGTCATAGTTATGGAATGAAACATCGTGATACTTTATAAAAAGGATTGGAATATTTATAAAATCATAGAGATAAATGACAACATTAATTTTATTGAAAGGGAATTAAAATGTCTCCAATGTTCAATGCCAAAATTGTAGATATATAAAGTACAATGAAAATGAATCCCCAAGAATTAGGGTAATATATCTCAAAATAAGCTAAGGGATCATGTGTAATCTTATTCTATCGATAAATTTGAATAGGAATGAATAATGTCCTCATTTTTGGAACCATGAATTAAGTCATTTGATTCTTTTATCAATAATATCATCATTACAAAAATTGTGAAATATATGAGTATTGTAATGTAGAAATTTTACAATAAGGACTGGAGAGGATATTATGAATAGTAATTATGACTAAGAAAAATTATTAAGTGGAATGTTGAATTTCTTGTAAATAACATGACTGGTATCAATATAAAACTTAATATGATACTAATATTGAGATAATTATGTTGAGACAAATATATGATAAATATAGATTAAGAAAATTAGATAGTACTGACTAACAAGGACCTAATTAATGAAAAGTTCATTTTTTAAATTTAGTAACCTTCTATGTAAGGTTAGGAATTTAAATATTTTGGAGGTTAATGAGGTTAACCATTTATAAAAAAGTTTATGTTTATCTTTGGATGATATTTATGATATGAATGTATTAATTAACCATATGATACAACCTGTGATATGAGATGAAGTATAAATATTTTAATGAACAATAAAATGATAAGATTGTTCTTTTCCAATTGAAACATATCAATTATGATTGCATCCATATATTCTTTGATATTGATTGAATTTATCAACTCTAGGAAAAAGAGTCATGATGCAAAAAAAATTCATATTATCATCAATTTTGATGCAATCATTGTACTTTTTCACACCTCTATTATATGGATTTTCGGTCGTTACATTTCCCCAAAACATGTTCTCTATATCTATCCCTTAGTATTTTATTATTAGTTTTCTCTTATATTCCAAAGTTTTAATTTACCTCCTATGATCCCATTCATGGAAACCTAGTTATGTGATTATTCAAGATGAATTTTTCACTTCCATTTCTCTCTTATTAAGAGGGTGATTTTTAAATCTCTTATGATTTAATATTTTAAAATTTTGTATTCGAAAATATCAATTCATTTATTTCCAATTTCAGGTCTACTTTTTATGAGAACAATTTATTTATGATTGGGAGAATATAAGTCCTTGAAAATTATAAAATAATATCATTTTATTTGATATCTTGTAAAACATACGACGATATGTGTATTATATAATATAATATCCTAAGTATTTATGTTATATTTAACATTTTAAATAATATCAATATTTTCTATATCTTCCAAATGACCCAATACTATGTTCGATTGTTTTTTCACACAACAATGTATTTCTTTGATATCTTGCATTACACACAAGACCATGTTTTACCGAAAACTATTAATTTTTTAATATTTAATCAATATTATCACATAAATATTAAATTTTATGTTTTAAATAGGATTAAAATACTATTGAAAATATAATTATTAATTAATTGTTCACCAATTAATTAAAAATGAATATAAAAAATAATCAAATGAATATGAAATGTTTTTATAAAACACAGTTCTTATTGGCAGAAGGAATTTTATCTTATTAAATTAAATTAATTACTATTAATTTTTTATCAAAATTAAATATATATATATATATATATATATATATATATATTATTACATATTATTTTTGAAACAAATCAAATATATTTGATTGGAGTTAGATAAGAAGAAATACTATTTTACTCATTAAACTTTGTACTTTTTAAAATGTTTTTGCAACCTTTTAATGGTGCACTCGTTTTAATACAATATTTTGACACATTAAAAAAAATTATTTGATAAAATAAACCTCATTTTTGAAATAATAATTTCTAAATAAATTTTGGGTTAATTTGAGTTATTTTTTTAAGAATTTACCCTTTTTGATGAATATTGAAACATATTAGATTTTAATTGAAAATTAATATTTCATATAAAAAAATTATAAATATAAATTATATTTTAAATTGGTTATGAAGTTACAATAGATCAACTATACATATATTAATCGAATTTAGGTCAAAAGAATCATTTATATATAGAATTTATACTTAAAAAATTAGTAAATAGTTGAATAGTTTCACTTTTCAAAACCACTTTCTCGTCACGTCTGTGAGATTAATGTTAAATTAAATTATCAATATTATTTTATTTAAATTTTAAAAATGGTTTCCAAATTGTTAATAAGATTAATTTATAATTTCTAATGAGTTTAGAATAATTTAGACCAAAATTATTAGTGAAAACCAATAAAAATAATTTTAGCGATGAAGGAGAAAATGAGTTTACAATGTAGTTAGACAAAACATATAAGGTATAAAATGAAAATAAACATATCCAATACCCATTGCATGGACATAATTTCACTCTTATGGATTTGGGCTCCAAATAAATGTGTTTTGGGACACTTTTTCATGAATTTTACCCATATATTAAGTTAAGCATATAACAAGCCAAAATGATTCTTTCATTAATTTTAATTTCTATAAATATTTGGGATAATGGAAAAATAAACCATTTTAATATATATAATTTCTTTTCAAATATTATTTTTTTATCCTGATACATTATCATTATTTTTTATATATAAATTAGATAATTAAAATCCATAATAAATACCAATGTAGTAATTATTTATTTAATAATTAACTAAAATAAATGAAATTAAAAACCATAAAAATGAATTAAATTGCAGGAATTATTTCCCTAAATTATCTTTTGGGATAAATATATCATATTAAATTGTATAAAACATAATATCTTAAAATACTATTATTGTGTTGAAATTTGTAAATATAAAAAAATGTCAAAATATGCATTAATGTTATTTTATCTTTAATGTTAATTTATTAACTGATTAAATATTAATAAAACATATATCATATTCCAAGTGATTTTTAAATGATAATAAATATAAAAAAAATCCATTGTTTAACAAATTTATTTTTTATAATCAACATGTTATCCCCTAAATAGTATAAACATTATTAGCACAGTTAGGGGTTTTGTACTTTATTAGAGCTTCTATTAATATTAATTTCCATCATACGTGATATTTTATTTTATAAATTTTATATCATATTTATAATAATTGGAAAAATATTATATATTACTTCTATATTTTTCATAGTCTTAATTTATAAATTACTTAGGTTATAAAATTAGTCATCTTAATAAAAATAAAAAAGGTTAAATTACGAAAAATGATAATTTATGGAAAAAATGATAAAAATGTGTTTATTTTTTATGGATGTGTTCCTATATCATAAATCTGATAAACTACATTATTTTGAAATTTAATAGAAACATTATGTAAGGGAGGCCTCCCAATAGTGAATACATTTGAGTATTTCAAAGAATTCTCTCCACTTCAACTATAGAATGGTTCTCACTCCCCCAAATTCATAAAACCTCACAAACCATTTTGATCAACTAATATAAATCCTAAAACACCAAAATTCCCCACCCATAATCTTAGTATCCAATTTTTTACCCTAAATAAATCATTTAAAGGTTTCAATTCACGCTTATGGAGGAAACCTGAAGAAGAGGTCATGTTCTTCTAAAAGTGTTTTTATTTTATTTCCCTCTTCACAACAACCAATTATTATTATTAATTTTTAATATAATAAAAAGGTTATATTCCACATACTAATTTGTTTTTAAGTTAATGGTATGAACTAAAATATCACACACATCCATAAATTTGATTTGGATGTGATCATTTGTGTGTATGGATGACAACTGCCTTATGAACTGATGTCATCCAGTATTCCATTAAAACATTTCATTACTGGAAATAATGATGGATTTAGAGTTTAAATATTATATATATTATTTATTATTTAATTATTCTTTTCAAATTATTTTATGATAAATTATTCCATGATTTCTATTTTTTTGGAATACGATATTGTTGCCCACTTTTACAACGGGATACCGCCTCGTGAAGTGATATTATTCGTTCACGCTTTACATAGAATGTATAATGGATGAATTTAATAAATATATGTGATATATATGACATAAAAGGGATACCATAATGAATATATATTTATAAATATATTTATATTATCTCGTTCAAAATGATAATAAAATGGAAACAATATTCATGCGTATGTAAGTCTAAAAATCTCCATGAATAGTTTTTTTCATTATCTATCACCAAATTTTATAGATTACTCTACATAAATATTTACTAAGTATATTTTATATTTAAATAATTTTTTACAGTATATATATTATGAAATCATAATTGATGTAAGATAAAAAACAAATAATAAGTCAAAAAACACTTGAAAAACAAGGAAATTAACACCGAAAACAATGAAAATAATGAAATGTTATTATAAAAATATAAAAAGTTTCTATAAAAGGGGCATATATGATATTATTAATATTAATATGTTTTTTATAATAAAATCAAAAACTTAATAATATTATATATTATATTAACTATTATTCATCCAAAAGGAAGCATTTTGAATGTGATTTGGTCTCGACATACATTCCATTGATAATTATTTGTTATTATACACCAATTTACATTTATGTGGTGTATAAAATACCATATAAAATTTAATATCATTAATACATCATTATTCATACTATTTTATGTTTCTTTTTGAATTATTTCACCAAAGGGGACTTGACATAACAATTAACATGTGAATCTTTTATTGTGAAATATCATTTTATTTTTTGATTGATAAATTTCTCTTGAAAAAATTAATTTTTTTGTAATTATGTTTCATTTGAAATTAAAAATTTCAGAAATTTATGTATTCTTGTGTTATTGATATTATTATTTTCTTAAACTTATAAAGCGTTTTCATATGATGTTTACATTGAATGTTATTTGCTTCACTGAGGAAATATTATTAAATTAGTATCCTTTACTCAATATATATAGTTGATGTAGAAAACTATTTATGTTATAAATAAAACATTCAATATATTATTATTGTTTGGGAATGGTATGAAATTATTTGGGGACTAATTAAAGCAATCCTCTCGATGCATCAATAGTCTCATGAGATGAAAAAAGTTGGAAAAACCCTACATATTTGTAACATGTATATTTTAAATTGGCTTGTGAAATGTCTTGAAAGTAGAATGTTCTAATTCATATTGTTAAAGAAATCCTCCCAATGCATCAATATTCTCATGAAATGTTTTTGGAATATACATGATAAAGTATTCAAAATAAAATACCATGAAATGGTTCCCCCCATTATTAAAATTAAAGGGGCATGATTTTATTTTTTTGATAAGTCTAATAACCTATATAAACAAAATAATTCTCTATGTGATGTGTAAGAGAGTTATGTTTATAATGAATTTATTTTAACACCATAAAATATATTATTGGTTATTGACGATTCATTAAGGGTTCGTAAAATTCATGAAATAACTTAAAAACATTTATTTATAGGGAAACATAATTTTGTTCATAGATACTCATTTTATAAATTATTATATAACCTTTTTGGAATTTATGATGTCAAAATATAGATAGTATAATTAAAAGGAATTAATATTTTACCAAAAAATTTGAATGTCACTTAAAATTATGAAAATATCAATAATGGATAATATTGATCTATTGATTTCAAAAATAATATTTATTTTATAAAACTAAATCTATAAATATGGGAATTTACACATTTAAATAAAAAATCCCTATTTAAGAAAAAATATTGTATTATTTACAATAATAGTTTTCCGAATATAATAAAAATGACATGTTATATCATGAAATTATATTTTCCATTATCTTTAATTAGTATTATATTATAATAAATTTTTATTAAAATGTTATTTATTTAAAAAATTATTGAATCAATCATAATCAATGTCTTTATTGATATTATATATTTCAAAAAAATAAAATTTCTATTTCATCATGTCAAAAATAAATTTAAATAAATATTTTTTTAATCATTAAAAAATAATGAAATATAATTATAATTATTATAAAATTAAAAATAAAATTATCAAAATTCATACTGTTATGTTTTATGTACATATCCGTTTATTACACCACTGAATACCCTAAGGGTCAAGGTGTGCGATGAATGGATTTTCATGGGGTGTTTCAGAGAAATGGAATGAGAAATGATATTTATAGAAAGAACATATACCAAATTTTTTTTCCTCATTCATTATTATTTTAATATTTAATTAGTCTTGTTAATGGTCAAGGCCTACTAATGGCATCCACCTTAGAAGCTCTATTAAATGGGATTAAATGGGAATGATCTTATTGGTTGAGGACATGAAATTCTTTTACTATGTATATTTTGTTGATCATAACCCTTTATATACAAACATTAACACATTTTATACAATTGATATATTATCTTTCATTTTGAAACTTTATAGTTTTTAAATTCAATAATCTAAATTATGGTATAAAATACCCAAATAGATGAATGAGTTTTCTAAAAAAAATTACATAATAAATAATTTACTAATTAGAAAATTTAATTTTATTTAAAAAATTATAATTAATTAAATTTAACACATTCTATTTATTTATTATATATTTTTATTACCTATGTCTCTTACTTGGGTTTATTCAGTCATATTTTCTCAAAGAATCTAATATAATCTAATAAAAGTAGATGAAATCATATAGTTGTTTCATATTATCCATAAAAATAATATTACTATGGAAATAAATTTTTTTAATAATTTTTTTATAGAAATCCAATATTGGTGGTAATGAAAAATGAAACTTATTACCCGTTAAGGTGATAGTTTACACGTACACCTGATTAGTGATTCAATTTCTCAAAAAATATGGAGGAAAAAAGGTAAATGATAATTTATAAATATATATTCATAGTTATATTATATATATAGCATTTATTTGTACATTACATCATTTTTATCACACATTAATTGACATGTTCAAAGTAATGGGATATTATTCATTGTGGAGGTTGTATTCTACATAAGGAACTAACGATGATTTTTTTTAGTAAATGGGGAGGAATATATAATTGTTGATACATTAATATAATAATATATAACTATAATGATTATACTCATTTCATTAATTTTTTTTGATTTTAAGCGATTTTTAATTTGATTATTATGTAGTATAATATACGAAGTAGATTATACTTATGTTGGCGACATGTTCTATCCTTTTATAGAATTGTGGATATGATGTGATTAGGCTGACCTTATGTGACCAGGGGTTTAAGAGAGTGTGAGACACTTCATGGAATTTATATTTATGATATTTTTCAATGAAATTTTTAATGGTAGGTCTATTTTTTGAAATATTTTAACTTATCAACTTTTATAAAATAGGAAATAAGAATTTTTAGAAACACCAATGATATTTTCATACTCCCATGACACTATCTCAAGTACAATGGGACCAAATATTCAAGATAATATTTATTGGGTTGTATATGGGCCTATAAATACAAAACATATGATTTATATATATAATTAATAAATTTAATAGGGTTTATAACATTATGTTTTTATATTTTACTCTATTATGTTTAACTATATAAGTAGTATTTATCTATGTAATTTTTTATTTATTTAAAAATATTACATAATATAACCAAATTTAGGCATGGTGAAACCAAATTTTATTTCTAATCAATCCAATTTTATTTATGAATATTATAAAATTTTATTTTATGTTAAAATAGATAATGAATAACAAAATGTAATAATAGAAAACATGAAAATTATAATCAATCCATTTTTTTAAATTATTGTAATAATTACCATTATTCCTAAGAACAAAAATTATATAACAAAAAATTAAATTGTTCATGTTATATAATATAAATTCAATTATCCAAAATATTAGAATAATGTTATCAACATACAATTATACATTTAGGGAACATAATCTTAGAATTATCCCGTATAATACAAAAAATATGACCAGTAAGAAAAGAGTTTTTCAAGGATAATGAATAAATATAGAAAATTATCAATGTTAAATTTATAATTAATTTTTAATAATTATTATTTATAAATAATAGTTATTTAAACTTCCAATAAATTTTACAACATAATTTTTCCATTGTGTAAATGTAATTAAGAAACAGAAAAAAAGAGTTACCATGAAACAATAGATGATTTTAAAAAATGATTATAATATTTTTTTTAAATTTAAAATTTATTTTCAAATTATTTACTTGTACGATATAAATATTTTTTTATTGAATATTTTTTTCAAAAAATTACATTCCATATAAATGTGATGTTATTAGAAAAATCGAAATTTTTTACAATTCAAAAAATGAACAATTATTTTGAAAAATTATAAAAAATAAATTTTATGATAATATTTGTTTGAGGAATTATATAATGAAATTTAATTTATCATATTTAAATTACTAAATTCATAAATTAAGTGTTATTTTAAAATAATTATTTAATATAAATAAATTACTTATCTATTAAAATAAAATTTTACAATTTAACTAATGCTTATTATTTACCAACTAAAGCTAGTAACTATTAATAGTTTATTATTATAGTGTTTATTATATATTTATTAATAATATATTGATATTATTTTGTAATTTTTTATATTGGGCGTAGCGTCTGAAATATGTTATAAAACACAATGAATAATTTAATGGTAAACACATCTTATGATGTCCACATTTTAAATTCTCCCCATTAAATAAATTGAGTGTTATTAATATTAATTAACATGTTAATAAAAGTAAGCAAGTATAACTAAAACGTAGATTTAGATGGGAATATTTATGAATTAGGCATCATCCTTAATATCTTAGGAATGAATAGAGTATAATTTGTTTCCATTGTTTTACCAAAAAAACAATGTTGTTATATTTTCCCTTTATCCACACATAAGACATATTCGAGTTCAATGAAGAGATTTTCCATATTGGTTGTTCCCACAATTTTGACATGATGGAGATTGAATCATCTGTCCTTTATCTAATTCATCACCCAAATTTTTATGATATTACATCCTTCTCCTCTTTGTTTAGTTTGGGGTTTCGGCTGTGTACTTGTTTTTAATCACAACTGTTGATAGTATGTGAGGAATAATTTTATATTTCTTTCTCAATCACTTATCACATTATGATTATAGTTTGGGCTATTTCCACATATTCCATAAAAACCAGTATCAACATGCTTCTTTAGGGAACCATCCATTACAAAAACCAATATATTTAGCATTAGTGAATATAATTATAAAATGAATATAATAAATTACTACAAAAATATTTATCCTCAAGATACCACACCTTATAATACTATCATGTTATACCACTTTTACTACTATTCATATTGAATAATACTTGGTTCAATATATATAACTCTAAATTTAACATATATCATTTTTGGTTCAACAATGCTTATGTTGAGTCGGGTTGTCTTACACTTATTAACATAATCCATAAAATATTCATCCCAAATTTCCATGAAAATTATAATAATATTCTAAAACAAATAATTAATTAATTCTATGATCATAAAATCCTACACATCATTCTTAAAATAACAATAATCATTCCTATAATCATATAAGGAAATTAATATATACTATTAACAACATAAAATGTCCAAAACCTTTAGGCCATTATAAGACATTAAATAACAAAAAGATTATATATTCCCCCATAAAATAGATATATATTAAATTAAATTTTTTAATAATTAGTTCACAATGATACACACCAGTCACTATATATCAATGTCCAAATAATTAGTGAAAATTTACCAATGAATTTTCACCAATCACAAAAAATATTGATAGTAGGGAAATTAAAATTTTAAAATACCACAACCCATTATTCTATATAACTAAAACATATATTTATCCTATGTCTTATCCATCCATCGAAAATGTGTTCTTCAATAGTTATGTCAAAAAATATAAAATTTGCAAAAAATCTTTTTTATTAGTTACTCATAACATTAAAAAATTTATTTCAAATCATATATTCAATTCTATTGAAAAACAATCCATATATGATTCACATAATAATTAATAACACATTGAAAATATAAGAATATCATATATAAATACAAGTTATAATTGAGTACATCTAAATGTATCAAGAATTAATTTAGAAGAAGATATCAACCTCATTATTATAAGTTATAAAAAACTTCTTTATTCTATTAGAGTATGCCTATAAAATAATTAAAATTCATTTTAGTATTCACCATTATTTAGATATATAAGATAATGCATTCTAGATATACACCATTATCGTTTTGAAACTCACGATTTTGTTTCGACCATATACTAAAACCAAACTAGTTTGGATAATCATTAAATATTTAAAATTAAAACATCAATATGAATATTTCAACCCCATGTAACTTTTTGGTTTGACATATGATACATTTGGATCAATTAATTTATATTCATTTTTAATTTTTGGTTATCCATTATTATTTTTTATAGTAGGTTATCTAACTAAATAAGTCGAAATCATTATTGAATACCTCATAAGGGCTCATAAATATAATTGAAAGAAACTATTAATAACCCCCATAAGCATCTCACTAGGTGTGCAGTCCTAAATACCACTCATCAAGCATTATAGTGATTATTTGTTCAATTTAAGAACTAAAATTATTAGGATGGAAAACCCTAGTTGAATCTATTCTACAACCATATCACCATTATAGGCTCTAAACTATGATGTACTATGAGAAAAACTGCATCATCTATACAATACCAAAATATCATGATTTTTTCAAATAGATATACTAATTCTAATGTTATTCATTTATGCTTTGTTATCATTATCACCAAATAAAATTTTAATTGTATCATAAAAATAAAATCATAAACCCTTCAGTAGGGTTTTCTATACATTTTAAATCAAGATCAACATTAAATTATTCATTATTAAATTATTGGAAAAAACAACATAATCAATGATGTTATTAAAACCACCCTTTAATACCAATTGTGAGTACCCATACCCACATTATGAGATCTCTTCCTCCTAGAAACAAGGTATGAATATTTAAGGAATTTTTTAATATCCTATATATTACCATTTATATTTAACAAACCATTAAATATTAATAAATGTATCAAATCTGAATGGTTTTTCTTTATGTTTAAATATTTAGTGAATTATGAAAAAATATAAACTGATAAATATAATTTTTCTAATAAAAATATTGTTTTTCCGCTATATACTAATCTAATTAATTTATGATCATTCATCAATATCTCCTACAAATTACTTCACAATTTTAGTATTATGAAGAGTTTTTGTGATCTATGTTTATCAATATCCTACGTAAGTTGTAATATAATAAACAGTGAGATAAAATTCATATCTATCAAAACATATAACTTGTGAAATCATAGAAAATAATCGCATAAAAATTATTGAATAATTTTTAAAATAAAATAAATCCATAATATACCATTAACTAAAATTATATTATATCTATTAAAATAAAAGAAAAAATATAAATCAACAGTATTTTTCTTATACTGATATAATGAATAATGTCAAACCTCAAAATCAAATTACATGGCTTTATGAAAATACACTTTACTTATCTTCATGATTTCTGTAATGAAATTTTTATAAATTGGGTAGGCATTCAGAAAATACCGAAAACAATTTTGTCTTATGAGACCTATCGATGAATCAAGGGCCTATAAAAATTTATACCTCACATCTCACATATTTATGTTCAATAAATTCAGCATAATAATTATCGAAACCTTACATATCATTATATAAGGAACCTCTTACACAATAAATCAAGGATTTATATATAATGAGTAATTTTGAAAACAATTCACCATCATAATGTGTTAGTAGTCAATAATAATCAATACTTCCTATAATATTACAAATTCAATAAATGGAATAACATGATCATAACAAACCTACAGAAATATTTTTTATTGTCAAACATTACATATTAAAAATTACAATGAAAATAATCCATATTGAAATAATTACATATGGAATGCCAATAATATTTCACATGACAATAGAAGAATATTAATTCAAGGTAAAAATTATCCTATCAAAATTATGTACAATTTGATTTTCAAATCATATTGAAAAATATGTTTATGATTAAGTTAATAATTAAAAAAAATGACCATAATCCATACCAAGTAAGGAGGTGGATGGTTTAAATATAACATATCCTTAATGTATGCATGGAATCATAGACACATTTGGGAATAGATAAAAAACATCCCTGCAAAATAATACATGGATGATACCACTAAATAAGAGATCATGAATAGGAATTTTTGTATCAAGATTCCATTTATCCCAAATGATACCTTATATATTGGAGTATAAATAGTGAAACATAATCCTTATTTTGGTATATACTTTAAAAAACACATACGTAAATAAATGTACCTAGATAAAAGATCTTTTTGAAATCTTTTTTATCATTGATGTAAATGAGGATGTTATACATAAGATCAAAAATTATTTTTATAAAGGTGATGAAAAACTCATTCAAGACAATTAGTTTTTAAATAATATAAAATAATGGAACATTGAAATTTTATTTGTTATTAACCAACATTGTAATAAGAGATACAAAAAATTATTTTTATTAAAACATAATTTTCAAAAAGATAATCATGGAAAATAATATTTTAAATTATTAATGTGGGAGAATAGAAATCTGGGAAGAAAAATGTTCAATATAAAACATTATAACACAAATAAGGGGATTTGATCATCCAAAAATACATTACTATTTAAAAATATACTATACCAATTACCACATGAATAAAAAAACATGATATGGGTATTAAATATCATTAAATAAAAGGATTATTTTAAAAAATATCCATTATATGTTAATATACCATTCAAAGGTAGCATGTTTCATAAAATGTAACATATCTAAAAGAATAAGTGTTGTGACAATGAAAAATAATGATACATGAGAAACACATTAATAAAACACCTTAATAAAATAATATATGTAATTATAAAATAATAAATAAAAAAAGATTGAAATAATTATGCTATTAATATATCTCAAATGGTCTATATATATTCTACATAATTTAAATTTGGTGCATAATATCATATTTTTCTCATATAGTGGAATTTGAGATCGATACCCTTACCTAGTTCTAAATTTATTATGTGAAGAATTTTAAATCCCTCAATAATAATTTTATATTAATTATATACTTAATTAGGAAACATTTTATTATTTTTTTAATTTATTATGGACCATTTTATTTTTTTAATATATAACATTCTTCACTAGGTTAGTGACTTCCATATATTATCTAAAATGTTTTTCGTAACTTCATAAGTATATTGGACAGTGTAGAAAATTTTATAAAATAGTATCATAAAATCTATAATATTAATAGTTTTATGTTTTAATAATATATATATTAAATAATTTTCTAAATCCATCCCATATGTGTGGTGAATAAAAATTAGAATCATATCTCATTCAATTGATAGTACGCACATAGGAATAATTAATGTTTCTATATTAGAAAAATGAGAGGAAAAGAAGGTAAATGATATTATGAAATTCCAAAAAAATATTTATATCTTAAAAATAATACTAATTAATTTATTATAACCACTTTATATTCCATTAATAGTAGTTTTGAAGGTAAATAATACACATTTCTTTGTAGAGGTGCTAGTTCATGCAATGCTCGAGTGATGATTTTTTTCAATAGAGGTGGAGTTGAATAAATAATGATTATTAATAAATAAAATATAAAATCATAATAATAATTGTTCTGATTTAATAAAATTTTTATGGACATATGTATATTTAATATGAGGATTAAGGATAACATATTAAAAAAAGTCAATGCTTACGTTAGGAACATGATATTTCATTGGAAGATTCTTTGGAATTGAATGGATTAGGATGAAATAGTGTGAATTAGGTCTTAAGAGAGTGAAAATGAAAACTATTATAGCATATTTTGTAAATAGTTAGTGGATATTTAGAATTTTAGGGTCTTGTTTGAAATGTTGTAATGATCCCCTATTAGAAGAGTGGAAAATTAATCTTTTGGAAACAAAGTTTATATTTTAATAATTTCACAAAAAACTTCTAGGATCACTAGATCCTATGATTATAAATATTTGATTATGGGGAGTATTTGGATATATAAATACTTAAAAATTTATTTCCATAAATGTTTTAAACATTTTATAGAGTGTTTAACATTTTTTTTGAAATTTAACTCTTCTTCTTTTTAACTAGGTAACTTATTTTTAAATTACTGATTTGATGTTTCACTTAAAATATAAAAAACCCAGATAACAAAATATGGGTGTTATAGAGAAAATTTTTATATCTTTTTTATATAATTCAATTTATAACAATTTTTTTTATTTACCTTATATATTAAATGATTAAAGTTTTTGAAAATTAGTTTTAGTATAATGAATCAAATTTTGACAATTATGGTTTCATAATCATATTTTGTTTTTTCACTAAAAATATTAGAGTTAAATTATTTATGTATGTGTTTCTACATAATATTATATCCAATACTTAAATTATTTTTAATTAATATATTATTTATAAATTCCTTTATATTAATAGAAATATAATTTTAATGAATTTTTATTCTATTTTCTTTGAAAATGGAATTAATCTGAAAAATAAAATTATTAGTTCCTAAAATGATTGTAGACATATTAAATACTATGATAATTATTAATTAATATAGTGGAATAATTTTGTTTAATTAACATTCTATGTGTAGGGAAATTAATCTTAATATTAGTTGGTGTAATGAAAAAAATACGTCTTTTAAAAAATTGAATTTTTATGGAAATGGTTTATGTATTGAATGAAATTATGTATTTTACTGATTTTATTGATATTAAAAATATTATTATTTATCAAATAATATTTTTCTTAATATTAAATAAATTTAATACATAATTTTCATCTTGTTAAAAATTAATTAATGAAATATATGAAAAAGATTCTATATAATTAGTACCTGATTTTCTTAATGGATGGTCATTGGTATTTAAAATTTATATTGTGAATTTAAATGATTTGTTTAATTTAGAAAAAATAATTTGGCAAAATGGTTTTATAAAAATCTATCTCAGATAAATGTGATGGTTTTAGAAAAATATTTTTTATTTTAAAACTCAGATAAAAATCTAGTTATTTAGAAAAATCAAAAAAAAACATAAGAAGTTTTCGTTTTCATGAAACCCATACTTAATTTCACATAATCAAATTTAAATCATAGTATATTTCAATTTATATTTTTAATATAAAATATATTTTATATAAAAAAGTTTTTTATTGAAAATAACCTTATTCAATATTAAGTTATTTAAATAATTTATATTAAAATGGTAAGAACTAATAATGATTTACCAAAATAGAGTTTATTATATATTTATTAATAATTTCTTGTTAATTTTATGATGTTTTATTATGATGGGTGATGTGTGTTATAGAAGCTATAAAATTGATTTAGAAATTCAATGCTAATCATAGATTAAGATATCAAGGTGTTATAGTGTGACCAGTATACAATAAATAATTACATACCACATGATGACTCAGTATCAGGGTGACCGTTATTATCCAGGGAATGATGGGTTTGCTATCTATAACTACAATACTATGGGTTTTATTTGTCAAATCAAGAATACCCAAAATAATTATATGATATATCCTCACTCTGAAATTAAAGACCTATAAAACCAACCAAACTCTTCCGTAACTGATAAAATTAAAACAATTTGAACCTTTAAATCTAACAAAATAATTTATATATATACATGTTTCTAGGTGGGTGTCATAGTAACTAAGGTATGAATTAATGTAATAACTAAGGGACTTTATTTCTATTCATCCTTATCATAACATATTTAAAATTGGGTTTCTTTAAATTGTTATTATATATAGTGTGTATAATATTTATATAAAAACAATATAATTCATTGAGCATGATTAATCAAATCTCTGGGTAAATAGGATATAAATGAATAAAGAATACTAAAGTTTGCATTGATGATTTCACTAGAAATAATTAGAATATTATAAAAATTATATATTAATTATTCACATAGAAATGAGGGTAGTTATTTTGGGAATACCAACTAATGTCCAATATGGATAAGGTTTTTAGGGTGATATATTTCTATCATGCAAAAATTTATAAAAGAATAATATGTTATTAAATAAAATGTATGACATGAACCACCAATCATATAGTGAAATATTTCAACCTGAGAAAAGATGATATATATAATATTTTAAATAAATTAAATATGTCATATATCATACATTGCACTCAATAGATAATTGACTTGAATAACACCAAAAAAAAAGTTTCGTTAATATATTGTGTTACACACAAGACCGAGTATTTCCAAATGATATTAATGTCATATTTAAAATGAAAATTATACATTATCCATTAAATTATTGGTTATAAATAGGATCCACTAAATAATTTAAATATATCATTTATTAATTGGATAATAATTATTTATAAATAAATATAATGGAAATATTTTTATAAAAATCTATTTTAATCCACCAAATGAATTTTATCTTAATAAATTAAATTAATTACTATTAATGTTAATCAAGATTATCAAGCCCCAGTGTCAGGGACTAATAGGTGTGAAAGTCAAGATGTTGACTCCAAAATTGAATATGATTCTCTACCATATACAGATGAAAATTATCATAATTTGGATTCCCCAAAAAAATATAGGAGAGATAGACACCCAAATTGTAGAGATAACTAATGTTGAAGCGGTGGATGAAAGAAAAATAAGATGATTGTAGATGTTTTCATAATCTTTGGGGGTTCTATGAGTTCCATTATAAAGTATTCTTTTAAAAAATATATTTGAATGTTTAATATATTTTGAAAAACTTTTCCAGAACCATGTGTTCTAATCTATGTCTTGCACCATTCCAGGTACATTTATTGATGAATAGTGAAAAATATTAAATTTTAATTGAAAACTTACTTTTAATCAAAATAATTTATAATGTAAAATTATAATTTAAATTGGTTTTATTGTAAAGTAATTTGAATATAAATTTTTTAATCCAATGCAGTTCATTTGAACCATTCTTTTATTAATGATATAAATTAAAACATAGTAAACTCTTGAATAATTTCCCTTTAAAACCCAATTTTGTCATCATGTATGTGGGGTTAATTTTGAAATAGACTATTCCATTTTTGGGAGTTGAAATTTTCATAATGGATCCCATTTTGGGGGTAATAAAAAATTATAATGTCTAATTAGTTCTACATAATTTCTAACCTAAATGATTAGTGAAAATAGATGAAATTAATTTCAGTTGTTAAGTAGAAAATGAGTTTACTTAGTGGTTAGACATAGAATATAACATATAAAGTGACAAAATAATAATAATAAATCCATTTATAGGATATATTTTGACTCCTAAGATTTAATTATCTAAATTTTAAGAGTTTTTGGAACACATTTCCATGCATTTGACCCATATAACATGTTACGTAAAAAAAAAAGAAAAAGAAAATCTTTATTTACTTTTAATTTCTATAATAATTTTGGACTAGGAAAATATACATAGTTTTTGTTATATATATTCATTTAATATATAAATTATTTTTTTCTATCATTAAAATATATAATAAATTTTTATAGATGAATTGGATACCTAAAATGCTTATGAAATCCCAACATAGTAATTATTTAGGTAATAATTAAATGAAATACAATATACTAAAAGAATAAAAGTGATGGTAATTGAATAATTTATTACCATAAATAAATTTTTTTGATTAATATATCATGTGACATAAGACATAACTTAATATATTAAAATTATATTAATTTATTTATTATTTTAAATATAATTAAATAAATATTTTCAAAACTGACATTAATGTTTTTTATAATAAAAAGTATTTTATTAATTGATTTAGATTTAATATTAATCATTTAATCTATATTTTAATTTATTTCAAATAAATATATATTAATTTTCACTCAAGGACCAATTTTTCATTTATAATGAACATACTGAGCACTATGCATTAAAAACATTGTTAGCATTATTGGGGTTAATGTATTTTTTTTGCGCGTTGCACTTTTATTAAAATTAATTTCCAACACACATGGGGTTTTTTTGCATTATTATATATCATATTTTGAATTAGAGGGAGAAAATTATCTAATAATACTATCTTTAATTTATCCTTAATGTATAAATTAACTAGGTTATAAAATTATTTAACATAATAAAAAAAGGTAAAATTAGGGAAACATAGAAGATAAGGAGAAAATGATAAAAATCTATATATTTTTATGTGGTGGAGGTGTATCTCCACAATAATTTCCCTAGACAACATTATTTCGTAGTTTTTGAGGCATATGTGGTAAGGGATACCTCCCAAAATTGAATAATTTTGAGTATTTATATAATGTTCACACCTCCTCATCTATAAAAATGCACTCACTCTTCCCAATACATCACAGCTACAAATAAAATTGAATTCACTATTTTATACCAAAACCACTCCCCAACATCACTATTCGCGTGTATGGAAAAATATTGCCTCGTGAACCGATATCGTTCATTCTTCCATTACAAAATTTCATTGTTTGGAATAATGATGGATTTATAATTTAAATTTATTATATATTATATTTATGATGTTATTATTCTTATGTAATTATTATATCGTATATACCTTCATGACTTCCATTTTTTGGGATTAGGATAATGTTGCTTGTGTATATGGCAGAGTGCTACCTTGCGAAGCGATGTGATTCGTTAAAACTATACATTCAATGTATTATGAATTAGTTTAAAACAAATATGTCATATATATGTAACAAAAATTTTATTTAAATGATAATGTATATATATATTTCATTTACATGTATTTCGTTCAAAATGATAACAAAATGGAAACAACATTCATCTTTACGTACCACGTACAGTTTCCATGTATGGTGTATATACATCCTATCACCAAATTTTATAGATTTATCTAAATAAAAATTTAATAAATATAGATGATATTTAAATCATCTATCACATTCTGTAAATGATGAAATCATAATTTAATTAAATAGGAACAATAAATAACTAGTCAAAACATTTTCTAAAAACTAGGCAATTAACACCCAAAAAAATAAAATTATTGAATTATTATTAATCAATGGGTGATAATATGTTATAAAAGGATGATATAGTATTATTTGAATATTAATATAGTTTTTTATAATATTAAAACATGTTAAAAATAATTATAAAAGTATTTAAATGTTGTTCAACCAAAAAAAGGAAACAGATTTCATCTCGGTTTACATCCCACGAAGACTTATTTGTTATTATGAACCAATACACTGGTATGTGGTGTATATATATAGCTTTTACAATAAATATCTTGAATTGATAATTATTAATTTTATTATATGTTTTATTTTGAATTTATTATACCAAGGTGGTTTTATTTGAAAACTACCAAGTTATCATTATTTTTTGAAATCCAAATTTCTTTTTTGATAGTTAATTATCTCTCTAAATAATAACATTATTGTAATCATTTTTCATGGAAATTAAATTTATCTTAAATATCCATATTCTTGTTTAATTGATGTGATTATTTTCCCCAACCTTATAAAACTTTTACATAAGGTGTTGACTTTGAATTTTATATGGATATATGGGGATATATTGATAAATCAGTATCCTATACTCAACATGGATATTTGATAAGGAACATGTCTTATGAATTAAATTTATCATTTGATACATGGGTAATTATTTGGTCTTGCATTTCATTGTTTTGGGACCATTTAATGTAATCCACTCAACTAACTATTAGCCTCATGAGGTGAAATTAGGTGAAAAAACACTACGTGTGTGTAACCAGTATTTTATAAAGTATCTTAAATTGATAGTAGTATGTTCTAAACTGTATTACGAAAGGTACTGATGACAATGGTAAAATGTGCATGAGAAACATGGATTTTTATATTATTAAATTTTCTTTTTATAGATTTAATTTTGATTATCCAATATATTTTCTCTATTTAAAAACATATTGTTTCATTTAATTATCATTTTATTGATTAGATGCCCAATGTTTTCAGTAATTTACATTTCCATATTTATTATATCTTATCTTATCATTATATTCAAGATATATAGATGGACTATTTGTCCATTTATTCAATATTAGATTTTTTATGATCATTGGTTCATTATTGAATCTATTTTACATAACCCGTAATGATAATTAGAGCACACACTTATTATTTTTCTTTTCCGAAACATTAAATGGATTTTACATTGACAGATATGTAGGGATATGAAAGATACAATTAATTTATTATCAAAATAATAATACTGTAATTTTTGTAAACAATTTAAATTCAAGTCTATTTTATGTGTCTATTATTACAATACTACAAAACAGTTTGATCCAATTTAATTCCATTCCCTATATTCAAGACAATATAACTGTAGCACACACAAGCTCAAGGATTTTAGGGAAACGAATCTAAAATTGGTATGAAATGAATTTTAGAAGAAACCATGAAAATTGGATTTTGTTTAACATATATTATAGAACAAAACCTAATGATGTTATTCGAGGATACGTGGGGATGAAAGAACACAAGGAAACCATTTTTATGACTATGATATTAACAATACATAATTATTTCCAATTTTTGTTATGAAATTCCCTTGTTTTTGGGTAATACATTGTATATAATAATTATATGATATAATAAAGAGTATGTATTCATTTAAAAATTGAATTAACGTAAGTAATATGATCCTAACAAATGTATGTTATCCAAAGAGTAAGATTGTTATAGTATTTTATAGTATTAAAAAATATTTCAAAGGAAACTAGTATCCCATACATTTTCTTCATATGTGGATATATTATCATGTCATAACAAGAAAAGTAATATGTGATGTCCACCAATCGTGTACTCTCTCAGGTGGTCAGAAAGGGGTCGTTATGATACCTCAATCTCCCCATACACCAGAAGATTCAAAATAGGTGTGGGGGTGGGAAATGTATTGTTAAGAGAATATACCACATGTTACAGTGTTACAACACAATGTAATAATCCAATAAAAAACCTAAACATCAAAGTGTAGAAATAATGGAAACAAAATAATACAACAAAAACTAACTAAAATCCAACAAGTAATAAAGGAATAATGTAATGAAGTTATAGAATGTAACTAAATGTCATGATAGGAGTAATACCAAAATAAAAGTCTATAATACTCAATAGAAGACTCTAATTTCCTTGATCCAGAAACCCATGTTTATCCCATCTCTGAAATCCATCCCATTCAGAAAAAAATCAATAAATATAAATGGGTTTTCCCCTTAAAAAACATGTATCCATATAATCTTCATGGGTACCAAATGATATCATGAATTGGGTGTGAGTATAACTTAGTATGTCATCACCACCATGTTTAATAATAGCATGTATGAAAATAATTGTATACTATAATAAAATTGATAAGAAATTAACCAATTTTACAATTATATTATTTCAATATTAACCTACATTGACACCATTCCTGAATGTCTCTGAGTCCTTCATGACTATTCCAACCATAACCATATATCATTGGTAGAACGTAACCTACCTCTAGGCCAAGACATAATGTCTATGAGAATTTCATAAAACTATTCCAAACATAACTTTATCACCAAGGTATATATCACACAAATTTGGGTCAAAAAATCTATATCATAATTTAATAATTTAATTAGGAATGATCCCACTATATAAGAATTTCAACATGTTGCATTGGGCCAAGCCATCTATATAATAATTTCACTATGTATTAGCGGGCATATCTCACTATATAATAATTTCAGCATGTATAACAAGTAGTAGAACTATATATAAGCATTTTAGCATTTTTTATTTGGATAACACCACTACATAAGCATTTCATCAAGATTCATAGGGCTTATCCCACTATATAATATTTTCATCATTTAATCACAACATAATTCATGGTAATATGGATATCACAAAATCAAATTATATAGACAAGTGGTTAATTATTGAAATTTCAATTCATCTTTCAATTACACATTTTATATATCAATTTTTCATAACTAATAACATGCATGCATTATCAATAATAAACCATTACAAGGTAAATATAAAACAAGGAAACACCCACCTTTTATGTCATACTAAACAAACATTAATACATTAGCAGTTCATTTATATTCAAGAGTTATCTAACCTAAATGGTAGCCACAAGCCTAGTCAATAACCAACTGGATCCAAAGGGACTCCAAGGAGTAATTCAATTCATTATTTAAAATTTTTCAAGTTATCATATGTTGACATAATTTATATATATCACATAAATAACTATTATAAAATCATATGGTTAACGTTTAGAACCCCTATATTTTATTTTTGATCAAACGACCTTTCTAATAGGAAATTCGAATAGGTATGAAGGTAAGGACGAATTCATGATGGATCCTTGATCAAAAAATATCATGATTAAAACAAACAATTCACACGTTCAATAGGTTCGAGAACATTTTCTAGAGAATCAATGGATGGAAGGGAAAACAGGACCAAAATCACTTTCTAGGGATTGATCACACAAGATAAAGTTAGAAGGGAGTTTATCACACCAAATTTTCATGTAATGATCACTATGGCCGAGAAGAGGAAGATGATTGTGAGATGGAATAAAAATAAACTACACGACATAATTTTTTACAACATGCCATTGAATTACATATCCTGTAATATAGTTAAAGGTTGTGTAATTAATTTTTGAGGGACACGCTAAAAAATCTATCACATGGTATTATTATTTATATTGATATAATATTAATCTACGTGTAACATAATTACACAAATTTTATTTTTTTCATGTTGTGAATTAGATCATGACTTGTATCTATTCACGACATGTTATTTGAATCAACAACTCAAAATGTATTGTAGTGAAACATAATGAACCTACTCTACAAATAGTTTGTTATTCCATTTTCATCATTAATACCCGAACCCCCTTAATGTTTCTCAACATTACAAGAACCCATGGTAACACTTGAACCATTTATCCAGACTCCATTAATTCATACCGAAAGCTTGATCGGATCCCCATGTAGATCCTGTCAATTTATTCCCAATCTTCGTTACAACCAAAGAATATACATATTAAAACAACATAGGTTCATGAACATTAAGACATTTTCCCCCCAAAAGGATCTACCTATCCGAAAAGAAATCACCATGAATGATAAAAATTAACACAAACAGGGTCATAAATGGAATAATATAAGATTTTAAATCTTCCCCACAATACATCTAATCATCCTAGAGTTTCTCCAAGTATCATTTAGGGGTCTCATCCAAACAAACTTTACCCCTTTCATGGACATCCACATCCATTGTGCATCAAAATGGTAGAAGTCCTAGATAAATCACAAATAAAACATGATAAACCTATAAATATTAGAATCTCGATGTCATTATTGGGTTGTCCCTAAAATAACATGGTTATAACATTCCCTGGGTCCATTGAAACTCATGCCTATGAGATGAAATTGCCCAAGATGTACAATTTAACAATCTAGAAACTGCATTTGGATAGATACATTTAAAACTGAACCTCTATCAATGTAATCATAATGATTTTACTATATATTGAATGGTCATGTACTGACTATTAGTAAACTAAGATTTCGTCGACAAAAAACCATCCCAAAATGATCCAAAAGAGGTTGAGATATCAGATTTATCAAGTCCCTGAATATCGCTAGTGTTCTGGTCAAATATAATAACAACACTTGAAACTCATAGAAGCTATACATGCTCTTAGTTGAAGTTAGAGATATTTTAAATGGAATAACTATAAAATTATGGTACCCTGGTCTCAAATCAATATAGTAGGATATTCATGAATCTCTCAACTGACCAAAGAGATCATAGATGTTTGGAAGAGGATACTGGTTTTTAACTGTAATCCAGTTCAATCTCGGTTAGTCAACACATAAGCACAATGCCTAATTATCCTTATGAGAGAAGGTAACCTGAGAACCCAAAGAAATATAGTAGGATATATTAAATATTTCGTTTCCAGATCCACCAACTGAACATTCAAATATCTAATTTCTACTAGTTCGATTTTTAAAGAAGGCTAGAAATTAGGTTTTTTCTTACACCAAATCGATCGTAAACTCGGTCTCTTACTCAGGAGATAAGTCATAGAACTTGTTAAAAGAAAAGGTCATAAAAATTTTCTACCACTATTGGAATTGAATATTATTTCACCCCACCATCATCTAGTGAACAATTGACCATTTGATCCATGATACCATCTAATTTGAACTAAAATGGTCCAATATGACCAGCCTGAATATCCTATTCACCACAGTGATAATATCACCCTCCTTTTAGAGATAAAAAGGAAACACTCCTCCAGTAACAGATGATATGAGACTAGTATAGATCTAATAAATCCAAATCCAAAATAAATTGGATACTTTCATATCCATAATGAATAGTTTCCAAATAAAATATTAACCACCAATTAATATAGAACAAACTTTTCAACATTTGATATTCTCTTATCACAATCCAAAAAAGGATTCAATGTTTAAAAACCATACAAAACATCCAAATCAAATCCCAAAACATTTTAAAAAATTTAAAATAAAATGGAATGTGATTCTCCCAAATTAAAAAAAATATAAGCAAGGGTACATGATATAAAAATCATACCTATGACAGTAGATGTTCCTACATCCACAATAAATGGATTAGACTCTATGATGTGTAGCTGGCTAGTCCCTCTACCATAGGATCTATCCTAACTCAGCTAAGGTATAAACTATACCCAAAACTCCAATTGTTGCATGAGGGTATGAAATCCACTTCCTAGACTGGAATGTACAATTGAACCCCAGAAACCTATCTGCTG
Organism: Viscum album; assembly: GCA_963277665.1. Taxonomy (NCBI): domain Eukaryota; kingdom Viridiplantae; phylum Streptophyta; class Magnoliopsida; order Santalales; family Viscaceae; genus Viscum; species Viscum album. The sequence continues at coordinate 1,079,466,742 of OY728162.1, read as the reverse complement.
AGGTGTAGTAGAGTCCTTCACATAATCTGGTTCTTATCTTATTACCCTCACACTATAATGTTGTTGTGTGCCTCTAAAATCCCCCTTTTGATGGCCCAATATACAACAATTCCAACTATAAAATGTGGGGGATATATAGTGTGACCATTTGTGGCCATTACTTACAAACTGGTAGATCATCAATGGAACATGGTCCTGAGATGGTATTCCACTTACCCGTATACTCTTAACACTACAACCCAAGGGAAATATATCGAATTGTTGATTTTTTACACATTAATAAGAGTTCAAAATTTTACCTATAGAAATAGTCTTTCCAATGATAGAGGTCTCTTTTATATTCCCTTGCATGATGATTGTTTAATTTACCATATCTCTAAAACTGATAAGATCTAACATGTTCACTTATGACCTCATCTTATCAGAAAGGCCATCCTGAAAATTTCTAGCCCAAGATTTCTCATACATATCCAAATCTATGACAAATCACCACATGACAGTGAAACAATTAGTGTATTCCAAAAATTGCATGCCCTCCCATTTTAGGTCCATGAACTGGCAATCCTTATCACCATTCAATGATTCAACATACAAATGGATTAGTAACTTTTTAACGACGAACTTCTAGGATTAATCCTCATGCTGCCCTTCCTGATCTAGAATTTCCCACCAACACATTCATGGTCCACGAAGAAAATATACTTCAATATTTATCTTCCAATCTATGTGTGTCTAATGATTCTTAAAGATCGTCTAGAATAACTCAATGCAGAACATACCAACATCCTTAGTAAATGTTGATAGATGTGGTAGATGAAACTCTATAATCATCTCATACATAAAAGGCATGCTGTAAAAAATGTCCCCATCCAGTGTTCTCATAACCATTAGGACCATATCATGAATCTGAACATCCATATAATCCTAAAGAACTACAATAAGATTCAGTTTAGCTACGTTCGGAGCCTGCTGATTTCCACCCTCATAATGCTCAACTCGAAGAAAAAGAAGATGTATTTTGTCAATAAGACAAACACCCTCCCTATAACACATGTTATAAAAACATGGTCAACCTCAATAGGTGAGAAAATAGTGAAAAAATAACTACTAATTTCTATAAACATGGATAAAAATTTCTTTAGAATGAAATAATTATTTTTTTATTTTATTTCTGAGTTATAAGATATATCTCATATCACACATTGACATGAAATTATATACAAAATGAAAATTAAAAGGTCCCTATCATGAAACATTCATTCCAATATATATCCCTATATGTTTATTATGATGCATTTATACTCAGATTGCACCATATTTGGCCTCAAGTATAAATATAAATGACCAATAACATCATAAAATAATAATCTAACACAACATGTGAATCACAGTGTGAAATTACATCAATAGTAGCATGAAAATAATGTGAACAAAAATCCACGCATTAGCACTCAGGTTTTTTCCTCATACATGGGATAGGTACTCCCATGAACAAGAAAATATCCATGTCCCAACACATAAAAGTATCCTTTATCCCATTCCCAAATAGTAATTAAATATTAAATAAACAAATACCTAATGATACAAGTTTGTAATGTCCCCAAATCTGGAACTCTCTCACATGGTTAGAAATGGTTTGTTATGAGACCTTAAGCACGCCTCCTCAACTAAAAAAAGTTCTCAAGTAGTATAAGGGGTTGAATATGTATTGTGGGGATACTAAACCCCTAGTTATAGTGTTAAAACATAAAGGAATAGTCCAATAATAAAAAATAAAAATCAGAGTTCAAAAACAATGGGATCAAAATGATACAGTAACAACCAATAAATAATCTAAAAAATAATGAATTAATAATGTAATTATGTTCTAGAATGTAACTATATTTAATTCTAGGAGTACTATAACAATTAAATACCAGTACACTCAGTAAAATATTAAAAATTCCCCAATCCCTACCCAATATTGGTCCCATCTCCAAACTCTATCCCATCCTTCAAAAATCAATCAACAATAATGCTCGTTTACCTTATCAAAACCCACATACATATAATCTATTCGAGTACCAAAATGATGCCTGAATAGGATGTGAGTATAACTCAATAGGTCTATACTACCATGTCTATCCAAAACTAGTCCAATAATAAGTGCACATAATAATACAATAAACAAGCATATGATCCCATGAAATAATAAAACTAAATCTTTATAAAACTACTTTGGCGCCGTCCCATAATGTCTCTCTGCATGTATCATGACCATGATAACCATAACCATGTAACTATTTCATAAAAATATACTTCCATGGTGCCATGTCAAAATATCTCTGAGCATGTCTTACAACCATGTAAAACATGACCTTATAACCAAGGTATAAATAACAAAAACCAATGTCAACCACTCTATATAAACTTATCAGATTTTAATAAGGTTCGAACCAACTATATATGAATTTTGTCATGTGACACTAGGAAAATCTCACTATATATGGATATCATCGTGTTCTACTAGGAATCACCCACTAAATAAGAATTTTAGCATGTATCACTTGTCATAAATCTCTATATAATCATTTTAGAATGTTTCACTAGTAAAATCCCACTATATCATCATTTCAACATGATTCACTTGTCTAAGATAGTAATATGAGCATTCATGCATTTAATAACTACAAAATTCATGAAAACATGGATATCATAGTTTCGCATCATATGAAAAAAATGGTAAATTATAAAAATTCACATTCAAGTTTATATTAAAAATTTATATTATCAATAGATCATAACCAATAAAATTTCGGTTATCTCCTAAAACAAGCCAATCCAAGGTTATTTTATATAAATAAAATACCCCCCATCCATTTCATTCTAAACAAATATTATTCATTAACAATTCATTTATATTCACATGTTTTATCTCTTGAATAGTAGCCACATGCTAGGTCAATATGAATTTGGATCCATAGGGACTGTAAGGAATAAATAAATTCATTATTTCAATTTATTCATTCCATGATATGTTAGCACAATTGATATATTGCACAAGATTCCTTATTATCATACTATATTGTTAAGGTTTAGACCCACTAACTTTAAATGGTGATCATACAATACTTGCAATGGAAAACACCCATGAAGTAAAAGGTGTAGATGAACACAAGTAGGATCCTAGATCAGAATGGATCATGATCAAAACCAATAAATCTACAATCAAGAGGCACCACCTTAGCATCTAGAGAAACAAGAGAGAGAAGAAAAAATATACCCAAACAAATTTAGGGATTGATCACATAAGAGGTAATTTCAAAATGGATGTTTGAACTCTAAAATCACCTAGATGGTTTCCTAGGGTTGAGTGTAGAAAGATACACATGATATGAAATACAAATAAATGTCACAAAATACATTAAAACAATAGGAAATGGAATTACAAGGTGTGTTATATAGTTATATGTTGTGTAAATGTTTTTTAAAGGATATTCATATAAACACATATCTTTGTACTATTATATATTTCAATTTAATATTATATTACATGTAACAAAATGAAATTACATGTAATATTTTCATGTCATGAATTAGTTTACAACCTATAACCATTCATGAAATGTTCTTGAGAATAATTTAACAAAATGTATTATAGTTACATGACATGTAACTATTCTATAGAAATGTTTTTATTCATATTTCAATATAAAAATCCTGAAAAATATTTTAGGATTCTAAACATACAAGAACCCATGGTAAAACATGAACCATTTATCCAGGCTCCATTAATTAAAAAACAATGCCAGAATGACCCCTACATGGATCCTCTCTCGCTTTTCTCAAGTTTCCTTGCAACCCATATCTAGGTTTATTCCATTATAATAAAGTTAAAAACATTATTTAATCACCCCCAACAAAGTCACTCTGTCTCCAAACATGACATGACCATTAATGATCAAATGAGAAATTTAAATGTGGACATAAAAAAAAAATATAGGTTCACCAAAATGAGTTATCTATATATCCCAACACTAGAGGGAAGCCTGAGAAGATGTAGAAAACATGGAAAAAATGGATAAGGGGAAGAAGGGAATGAATTATCATCCCACATGTGATAACTATGGAATTAAACACCCTGATACTTTATAAAAATTATGGGGATATTTATAAATGCATGGAGGGGAAAGACAACATAAATTTTATTGAAAGGGTATGAAAATGTCTCCAATGTACAATGCCTAAGTTGTAGATATATGAGGTAGTATGAAAATCAATGCCCAATAATCAAGGAAATATATCTCAAAATAATCTATGGGATCTAGTGTAATATTATTCTATCGATAAAATCGAATAGGAATGAATAACTTTCTCATGTTTGGAACCATGAATTAAGTAATTTGATTATTTTATCAACTATGTCATAATTATAAGAATTAACAAATATATAAATATTGTGATGTAAAAATTTTACATTAAGGATTTAAGAGAATATTATGAATAATACTTATGTCTACAAAAAACAATTTAGTGGAATGTTGATTTTCTTGGAAAACAAATGACTACTATCAATATAACACTTAATATATTCTTAATGTTGAGATAATTATATTGGGAAAAATATATGATTGATATAGATTATGAATATTAGATAGTATAGAATAACAATGACCTAATTAATGATAAGTTCATTTTTCAAATTCGGTGACCTTCTCTGTAAATTTAGGAATTTTATTATTTTTTATGTTCATGAGGTTAACCATTTATAAAATGGTTTGTGTTGATCTTTAGATGATATTTATGATATGAATGTATTAATTAACCATATGATATGACCTGTGCTATGAGATTATGTAGAAATAGTTTAACGAGCAAAAAAATTTTAAGATTAGGCTTTGGAAAGAGAAACATATCAATTATGTTTGTTTCCATATATTCATAGAGATTGAAAGAATTTATTAACTCTAGGAAAAAGGGTCATGTTATAAAAATTCTTTCCAATTATCGTCAATTTTGATGCTATCAGTTGCCTCTTTCACATCTCTTGTCTATGGATCTGCGGCCGTTAATTTTCCCCAAAAAATGTTCTTTATATTTATCACATAGTATTTGAGTGTTTGTTTTCTCTTATATTCCCATGTTTTCCTTTACCTATTCTATTATCCTATATGGAATCCTAGTTATGTGATTATTCATGAAAAAAATTTCACATCCCATTCTCTCTTATTAAGAGGTTGATTTTTTACTCTTTAAACATTGATATTCAAAAATGTCAATTCATTTATTTCCAATGTTAGGATTAATTTTCCTGAGGACAATTTATTTATGGTGGGGAGAATATAAGTCCATGAAAATTCTAAAATAATAACATTTTATTTGATAGCTTGTACGAAATGCAACGATAATTGTAGTATATAATATTATAAAATAAGTATTTATGATATATTTACCATTTTAAATAAATTCAAAATTTTCAATATCTTTCAATGCACTCAATACTATGATAGCTTGTATTTCCAACTACAATGAGTTTCTTCAATATATTACATTACAAACAAGAACATGTTTACTGAATACTATTAATATTTTTTATTTAAAATAATTATTGTCACAGACAAATTAAATTGGAAGGTATAAAGAGGAATAAAATAATAATGAAAATATTATTTTTAATTAATTGGATACAAATTAATCAAAAATATATATAAAAACAAATTGAATGAAAATGAAATGTTTTTATAAAACACAGTTCTTATGCGCAAAAGGAAAATTATATTAATAAATTAAATTATGTACTATTTTTTTGACATAACAATATAAATATATATATTATATTAAATATTTATTTTCAAAACCAATTAAATATATATGATTTGGATAAGATAATAACAAATCATATTTTATAGATTAAAGGCTGTATTTTTTAAAAGGTAGTTTGTCAACCTTTTAATGGTGCACTTGATTAAATAAAATATTTTGACATTTTAATAAATTTTATTTTAAAAAATAATATTAATTTTTGGAATAATAATTTCAGAATAATGTTACGGTGAACTTGAGGTATTTTTCTGAAAATTTTCCTTTTTTGATGAATAATGAAATATACTGGATTTTAATTGAAAATCAACATTTCATATATGAGATTTATAATTTTAATATAGTTTTTAAGTTGGTTTTGAAGTCACAATAGATCAATTCTACATATATTAATCAAATTTAGGTTGCAAGAATCAGTTATATATAGAATTTAGTTTTAAAAAATTTGTAAATATTTGAATAGTTTCACTTTTCACACCCACTTTCTCATCACGTCTGGGAGATTTATGTTAAAATAAATTATCACAATTATTTGAATTGCATTTTAAAAATGGTTTCCATATATTCAATAAGAATAATTTCTAATTTATAATGATATTAACATATTTTTGAAAAAAATTATTGGCAAAAACCGTTTAAAATAATTTTAGTGATGAAGGAGAAAATGAGTTTACAATGTGGTTAGATAAAAAATATAAGGTATAAAATGACAAAACACTTATCCAAAACCCTTTGTATGTACATATTTTCACTCTTAGGGATGTGGGATCCAAATATATGTGTTTTTGGGATACATTTTCATTTATTTGACCCACATAATATGTTATGTAAATAACAAGCCAAAAATGATTCTTTCATTAATTTTCATTTCTTTAATGATTTGGTATAAGGGAAAAATAAAAAATTATATATATATATATATATATATATATGATTTTGAAATATAATTTTTTTTATCATGATACATTTTCAATAATTTTTATATATCAATTTGTTACTTAAATTCCTTAATAAATACCAATGTAGTAATTATTTATTTAATAACTAACTAAAATAAATGATACCAAAAACCATAAAATGAATTAAATTGAAGGAATTATTTTCCTAAATTATATTTTCAGATGAATATATCATATTAAATTGTTTAAAACATAATATCTTGAAATCATATTATTGTCATGAAATTTTTAAATATAAAATAAATAAATAACGTCAAAATATGCATTAATTTTATTTTATAATTAATGTTATCATATTAATTGATTATATATTAATTAGACATATATATTATTCCAAGTTATTATTAAATGATAATACAGTTAAAAAAATTTCCATTATGGAACAAATTTTTTTATACTAAACATGTTAACCCCATTATAGTAAAAACAATGTTAGTGCAGTTATGGGTTTTTCACTTTATTAGATCATCTATTAAAATTAATTTCCATCATACGCAATAATTTATTTTATAAATTATATATAATATTTATAGTAATTTGGTCTATATTATCAATTAATTATGGATTAAACAATGCCTTAATGGATAAATTACTTAGGATAGAAAATTAGTCACCATAATAAAAATAAAAAAGGTTAAATTACAGAAATGGATATGTTTTGGAAAGAATTATAAAAATGTGTTTATTTATTTTATGGATGAGTTGTTATATCATAAATCCCATAAAATCCATTATTTTTTAATTTAATTGGAACATGATGTAAGGGCGGCCTCCCAATAGTGAATACATTTGAGTACTTATAGAAATTCCACCCCTCCTCAACTTTATAATGGTGCTCACTCCAACCAATTAATAAGACATCAAAAACCATTTGTATCGACTATTATCTAATATAAAAACTTCAAAATTCCCCACCCAGAATCTTAGTATCCTTATTTCGGTCATAAAAAAACCTTCCAATGTTTCAATTCAAGCATATGGAGGAAACCTGAAGTAGAGGTCATGTTCTTCTAAAAGTGTCTTTTTTATTTCCTTCTCCACAATAAATAATTTTTTTTATTACATGATAATATTATAACAAAATTATATTATATATATCAATATGTTTTTATGTTAATGGTATGACCTACAACTTCACACACATCCATCAATTAGTTTATGAAGTGATCATTTGTGTGTATGGTATACTACCACCATATGAACTGATGTTGTCCATTCTTCCATTTCCACATTTCAATGTTAGAAATAATGATGGAATTAGAGTTTAAATAGGATATATATACTATTTAATTTTTTATTATTCTTTTCAAATTATTATATCATACATTCTTTCATGCATTTTATTTTTTGGGAATACGATATTTTTTCCTTGTATATTACAGGATACCACCTCATGAAGTGATGTTATTCATTCATGCTTTACGTAGAATGTATAATGGATACCATTAATAAATATATGTGATATATATGACATAAAATGGATAACTAAATGAGAATATATATACATATAATTTTATATTATTTCTTTCAAAATGATAATAAAATGAAAATAATATTCATGCGTATGTTGGACTTACAATCTCTATGAATAATGTTTTTCATTTCCTATTACCAAATTTTATAGATTAAACTAAATAAATATTTACTAAGTATATTTTATAATTAAATTATGGTTTACATTCTATCGATTATGAAATCATAATTGATGTAAGAGGAAGAAAAAATACCAAGTCAAAAGACACTTGAAAACAAGGTAATGAACACCTAAAACAATTAAAATAAGGAATGATTTATATAAAAAATATGAAAATATTATATAATAGGATAACATATGATATTATTAATATTAATAAGTTTTTTAAAAGATCATAACTTACATAAAACATTTATATAGGATGTTAACTATCATTCAACCAAAATGAAGCATTTTGTAAGCGATTTGGTCTCGACATACATTCAATTGAGAATTATTTGTTATTATACACAAAATTACATTCATGTGGTGTATATAGTTCCATATTAAATTTTATATCATTAATACATCATTATTCAGGGTATTTTATGTTTATTTTCTAATTATTTTAGCCAAAGGGATTAGACATAAAAATTACCGTGTGAAAATTTTGTTGTGAAATCTTATTTTCTTTTGTGATTGATAAATTTCAATTGAAACAATTAATTTTTTTTGTAATTATCTTTCATTTGAAATTAAATATTTCATAAATACACATATTCTTGTGTTATAGATATTATTATTTTCCTAGAACTTATACAATGTTTGCATATGATGTTTACTTTGAATGTTATTTGGTTAACCGAGGAAATGTTGTTATATTTGTCTACTTTACTCAATACATATAGTTAATATAAAAAAGAATTTATGTGTTAAATAATATTTTCAATATATTATTAAGGGTTTTGAATGGTATGAAATGATATGGTGACTAATTAAAGAAATCCCCTCGATGCATCAATATTCACATGAGATGAAAATTGATAGACAAACCCTACACATTTGTAACCTGTATGTTTTAAACTGTCTTGTGAAATGACTTGAATGAAGAATGTTATAAACAATCTTGTGAGTGTTATTGATGTTGAAGGTATCATGATCCTAGGAAACAAGATGACTGATATTGAATCATTACCTTTATTTAAATTCTGTTATTATTATCCAAGATATTGTCACAATTAAAAAATATATAGAAACATTTCGTTATTAGTGTATTGATTTAATGTCCTAGGTTTTTAGTTAATTACATATTCATATGTATTATTACTTATATTACCATGATATTAAATTAATTTAAATGGAATTTGTGCTCAATTTATTCATTTTAATTTTTATTATTCAGATTGATATATTATTGTTTCCACTATATTTATCCTTTTCCTATTTTTTTTAACTCACCCTTATTTTTTTCTTTCCCAAGATTTCAGGTGATTATTTTATCTAATATTAAGGGATATACAGGAGGGAATAATATTTTTGTCAAAAAATTATTTTTTATTTATTTATTTGTAATTCAAGACTCATGTTTGAATTATGGTTACCATGAATTCTAATATATTCAATCCATTGGGAATTGAATCATTGTATTCATTCCAATGCAATGGTAGTAGGCACTACATCATGGATTTCAAGGTCAGTTCCCCATAATATTGATAGGTTTTGTTCGAGCTAAATAACATAAGACGTTTGAAGAAGTGAGGGTAGTAGGTTCCCATTTATAATTGAGGAGGTGTTTCATTTTTCTATGTACACAAAACTATTAAATAATGGAAAATAAAATTAAAACCAACTGATTTTTTTGGATAAATAATGAATTGGATGTAATTTCTGTTCGAGAGACACATTACCCATAGAAAAATATTTTTTTTAACATCTTATTCCTTGAACCTCTAGGTTTAAATAATTTTCCATTCTATTTTTCACTATAGTAACATGTTTATTTATTTAAATTGTATAATTATTTGTTAAAAAATGAATTTTATCGTAAGAACTTGTAATGGATAAAATAATGTTTTAACCATAGCCTCAATAATTATTTTTTCTGTCTTTACTATTCAATATAACCAATAATTAAGTTGAACATACTTCCTAATATAATATTTTCATATTCCAAGTATAATATCCTTTTACCTTATGTAATTCATTGATATCGAAGAATTTAATTTAAAACTAATCATGAATGAGTGATGAAAAATTGGATTCCAATGAAAAGTTTATCTAATATATAGACAGTTTAAATATAAAAATTTAGTATAAAATAGATTATAAAAAATAAATTATTATTACTATTATTATTGAAAAAATTATAATTTTAAAACACATTAAAATAATAAAATCCATTGTATATACTCTAAATGAAATGGACACTTTCAATAAAAATCAATATTTCTAACTATTCATCGAAAAAGTAAACTACTCAAGATATAATAAAAAATTTACTCTATGATTATTTGGATATTATTAATTAGAAAATAAATTTAATTTTTTGAAATAAATTTTATAAACACGGATAAAATTAATTTTTATAAAGTGTGAAAAATGCGGCAAAATCGGTTTGCATAATAGTAGCATTGTGTAGCGTAATGCTTGGTTTAATATTCACTCAATTTGGGGAAAAAATTATAATCATATGATAAAAAATGTGACTAAATACATAATATATAAATTTCAATAATATAATTAATTAATAATTAAAATTATTATTTGTTGAAAAATAGTATTGGGAACATATTGTTAGTTTCATGGGAAAATATATATTTTTCCTTAAAAATGTTTTATTTTAATTTTTAATCAATTCATAACCATTAAATTAATTTCATAAACGTGTAAAGTATATATTTTTTATAATATGGATTTTTCATTTCATACCAACCAACATTATAGAGAGAGGATAATTATAAATGGTAAATAAGAATATTTTTAACGTATATAACAGTTCAAAATTTGTATTGTTTGTAACAGATGTTGTCAAATAAATTAAATTTATTTTAAATAAAACATCATAAAATCTCATGGAATTAAATTGTAAAACACCTTCATTAATTTATTCTTGAATATTTTAACTTGTTCATTATAATCAAGGGTTTATCTTTTAAAAATTCCATTATGGGAAACCAACTGCATAAAAGGGGTTAATAAATTAACCTCATCAAAAGAAGGAATGAGATATTTTAATGTTTGTTAAAATAACAGATAACTACCATTAAAAATATTATAATATAAGTTGAACGTTAAAATACATAAATGTAAGAAATTAAATTTTCATATACCACTTATCATATGAAATTGAATGTTAATGAGAAAGTCATAACCGTAAAATCATAAACCAAAGAGGTGATAAAAATACCATCAATTAATCAGAAATGAATATAATTGGATAAACTTTATTTTTAAATATCCTTCTCCTAATGTTTAAGAAATTTTAAATATAAAATTTTCATAATTTATATAATTCCATTTCATATGATAAATATCATCCTTTTTCACATTGAATAATTTCCACTTCATCTCTAACTCCATGAAATGAATGTTCAGGATGAATCTTTCATGATTGATTTTCTAAAATTAAATTTTAATATATCCCATGATACATGAAAGGATATAGTATTATTCATATTATATATTGATTTTTTATCAAAAAGAAAATTTAATGAACTTGAAATCCAATATAGAAAAATATTAAGCAATAATTTCTAAATCATCAACAATAAATACAAAGGTCAAATTTGACCAATTCCTTAAATTGTTACCTATAATGCTCCATAACAATCTTTCTGTCCAAACCTGAATCCAAAATATTGGTATGATTTGTTAACACATCCTTCTATGATCAACATAATAATTATACCAATATAATTATAGCCACTTTTAATGTTTAATACAAAAATTTAAATACCTAAATAATTATCCAAAAATAAAATCACAATAATATATAATATGGTTCCCAATGATAATTAACCATTTATTTATTAAATATGATCTTATGTAATAAAAATAATTTATAACATTAAAATATATCATTCATACATTCACTAGTATATGATCATAGTTTGATTCATAATATCAAATTTTATTTTTTCAATAAATAATTAATGTGGATGGAGATAATCAATGGTCATAATCACATAAAATTTCACTAATAATTAATTTATAAAATTTTTATAGGTTTTTAATAATTTTTCCAACTTGATATTACCAACTCTATAATATGATATAAGTGCTTCCAATTTATCATTATTCACTTCATCTATTTTGATTGCATAATACATCCCTTGTTCCTCTATTTTCAGTGGTTTAGGGGAATTATTGTTATCATTAGCCCATGGATTAGGGAATTGATTCACATAATTCCCAGAATCCTTGTATCTATATGAATTTTGTGTGGGTATTTTATTTGTTTTATCCATCAAAATAAATTCTTCATTTAATGGAATCTTCACATTAGTTTGACATTATTTATCATGATTACATGTTTTCCCACACAACAAACATATCCCTTCTCTTTTCAGGGATTCAACTGAGTGTTTCTTCAAACATTTTCATAATGTAGGAGGTTAAAATTGTTTCTTCATTCCATGTGAAATGTGATTAGATATTTCATGAGACTTCATCATTAATTTCTTATCATAAAAAACAAGACGGTTTCTAGTTTCCATTTCTAATTTAATTGGATATTAAAAAACGTTTTCATATATTCCAATTACATTTATATCAAAGTGATTTTGATGATATGGTTTAAAAATAATATAGAATCAATCAAGTTTTATTTAAGGGATAAGGTATAAACTAGATGAAACTTTCAAGTCCTATGAAATTCAGTGTAAAATTATAATTCTATTCCTAATCATTATACTTAAGATTAATAAATTCTTTATCACTTTTTAAACAAATAAAAAGGCATGTACTGACTATAAATATCCTCCTATAAGCATCCCATTTCTTGGAGCCAATTTCTTCATCTTTCCAAAAAAATATTATTATGATTCCTCCATTTATCTACTTTAAAATATAAAAGAATAATGGATAGGGAAAATATTTCATGGTTTGATACCTGAAAATAGAATGTATCATTCAAATCACATTGATCCATTTCACAGAAACTAGTTTATCTGAACTTCCATAGAAGTAGGGTGGACATTTTGACATAATAGATTCAATGTCATGTATATTTCTCCTTGGTAAATTTGGATATTTAGCATAACATGTGTTACAATATATATGTAATATCCCTGACACCAATAACATTGATCTATTTACTTACTTCATTACATTGGTATATATACAAGTATAGAAATTCAAATGACCAAACCAATTAGTAGGCTTTGAAAATTGGTTACATACGTGAAAATTACATTACAATTATAAAAACTATTACATTGATAATCCTTTTAGAATTAAATAATTCTTTTATTTTATCCCTAATATCCATCTTAAAACACATCCTAGCTTCCTGGTGTAATAAATCATAAGAATTATGTGTGATCAAATGCTCAATAATGGTAGAAAATATAGATAAACATATCATTAATAATTATATCATTTTAAGGAAAGGTGTATAAATGAAACACAATCCTTTAAAACATAATATTGAGTATAATATGGAAATAATAAATCCATAATTATATAAAAACATTCACATGGATATTTTAGTTGTTATAAAATAACATGAAATATAAATAAATAATATGATAATGAAAAAAATCATAATGTCAAAAATCATAAACTAACCTTCAAGATTTTAGCTATGAAACCTTTAATAAAAATGTAAAAAACCAAATATGTTTGTCTCATGAGACCTACCAATGTCTATAGGGAATATAACGGGTCCCTACCATCACATACTATATATAATCCATTCTTCATATCAAAAGGGTGAAACATTACCTACATAAAAATTCATATTAAAACTAGCATATGAATTGATAAAATAATTAACCATTAACCATGAATGGTATGAAAGTATCACATCTGCAGAAAAACATCTCAAAAACCATTCAAATCAATATGATAGATTATATCATATGAAATCAACTTCAATTAATCATAAATCATACAATGGATGTTGACACCGATGATAATAATTTAATTAAATTATTAAAAACTACTTGTGGTAAATAACCATTATTTATTAAAATTATTTTAACTGGTGTGAAAATTTCAAAAGGTTAACATTTTCATTTAGAATAATATTTAAAACTTGTAATGGAATCTATTCTCATGACGTATAAGTTAGAAATATAACATTCCTTCATTATTATTTTTTTGAAATGGTCATAAAGTATGTCATTTGCAAAAAAATTAATTCAAAAAGATTTAAAAAAATTTAAACACGGATAAAAATGAATTTAAGTAATATTTTAATAATAGTATAAATATTTTGAAAAAATGTTTTATAAAAAATATATGTGGATGATATATATGTCATAATAAACAATTATATATTAAAAATCTCGGATAATAATGAGATTGAAATATTAATCCTTACCAAATACTTTAATTTAGATGAAGGTGCGTTAAAATTATGTATAATGGTAAAATAATATTATCAAATTATTCTCGAACTATATCAATATCTATGATATCATATAATATAATCTTATATCATTTTGTTTAAAATATTTCATTTTTTACATTTTTGGTTGTTATGTGGTTCATTTTATTTTGTTTTTTAACATGTATGTCCAATTTATTATGAATGGGATATATATAAATCAGATAAAAATTATATTATGTTCATAGATATTATATTTAATAACTATATACATTTTAATAATCATTCATGAATTGTTATCATGGAAAACTATTCACATCACATTATAATGACGGTAGGCCCTACATATGCACGAGCAACATTATAGTTACTTTAATGGTGAATGGATAAATAATTAGATGTAATTTTTATAGTATATATTTTATATCATGTAAAATTTATTATTTAGATCCATTATATCCATCATTATACCTAACCAAATAATGTAGTTATGAAAAAACAATTATACAACAATGTGTCGCCGATAATCTGTACGTACGAACGTACGATGATTTTTCTTTTCATTCGATGGGTAAAAGGTGGAATGTGTTTTTCACATAATAATAATAACATCATAGAATATATATGAGAATATATTTATTATATTATAATCAAAACAACATATAAAGAAGAAGTATAAGATGAAATGAACATAGAAGAGTTTGTCAAAATGATTACCTCTTCTTCCGTGCAATCCCATCAAGTATCATCTTAGTAGATCTGGGGTTATAATTTTAGAATTCCAAAACCACTAAAACATAGATAAGAATGTTGGGAGGAGAATTTTTCTGGTTTTGTTCAAGCTAGAAGGCTATATTTGGTGTGAGTATGTGAAGGAGGAGGTCCCCTTTTATAATTTAGGTGAGGGGACCTTTTAGGAACTCTCAAAATATTTAATTAATACTTATTTATTTTCAATTTTAAAAGGATAAAAAGTGATTTATATACAATATAATATGGTTATGAAACAAAATAATATCTAGAAATAATTATTTAACTAGTTGTGGTCAATCTTTTACCATTATGTTTTGGCATCAATGCTTTGTGAATCATTTTAAATCTTACCACAAAAATTTGGATTTTTTACTCTATAAGGTTTAATACAATTACTAAAAATTGGAAAATGAATCCATAATGAATAATTTATGAAAAATATAACATTATCAAAATAATTTGGATTAATGTTATTTATTAATTTTATTTAATTTAGTGACATATTATTTATTTTAAAGTATTTTTAATGTCAATTATGATATTAATCATTTTTTGTCATTTAAAAAATATCATTACAAGTTCATATCATCAAAAAAATATTTATAATATATCAATACCATGTCAAAATTATCTCTAAATATATTTAATTTAATTAATTATCCGAATTTATATTTATTTTAACAATTTGTTTATCGTTTATATTATACTTCCATTGATTAAACAATTACTATATAATCGTTGTGACAACATTTAAGGTAAATATTTTATCGCTAAAAGTTGTAAATAAGATATCATCATGTGTAAAGACATTTTATATTTAAAATAACTATTTATAGTTGTATTAATCTTCATTATAATCCTATATTAACAATGGTATAGTTTTTAAAAAATGAGTATGACATTTCAAAGTCTTCAGTAAATAAAATATAATAAAGGGTGTAATCTCACCCAAGTGTCTTCAGAAAGGTTATAATTTCAGTACAAGGATGATTTTGGTCTAAACCCACCCATAAAATGAAACTATTAAATGTGTTAGGTTAATTTTATAATATTTATAATATAATAATTACCTTTAATAACCCGATTTACCCTTAACCGCGGTAATAAATAATATTACTACTTATACTATTCATATGACAAAAATAAATGAAAAAAATTAAATAATTTGAAACCATTGATTCCAAATATGGGATAAATCTTAAAAAACTAAATATACATACATTTATGTTTTTAATTTAAAACTAATCCCCTATATAAGGTGAGAAAACTAGGTAGTAATGATTAAACATGATAAAAGTCTAAAATATTTTTCGTTATGATCTAAACATAAAATTGATTCCAATTAAATAAATTTGATTAAAATATAGAAAATGAATCTACTTATACATTAAAATCAATTAATAATATCATTTAACACTATAAATTATTTCTATGAAAATAGAGTTCAATTAATAAATAGTATTATTCACTATTCATCAGAAAATGAATCTTATTAGAAAAATACAAAAAAATTAAACCAAAGTTTATTTCAATTTTATTATTTAATATGTGAAGATTATTTCAAAAAGTAGAATATATAAGAGTGACAGATGGTATATTGAAAAAAGGATGAACAATAAAAAGTAGTAACACATCATTTTAAAAAATATAGGCTTTTATGAATAAAATTGGGTTTTTTCCTATCATAATTTTATAAAATATATATGATGAATATAAACATTATTTTATTGAATATATAAAATATATATTTCATTAATATATTTTTCTAATGGTTGTTAATTTATTTTGTTAAGACAAAACTCTTTTGAGAGAATAAAAATATTTCAATTATATTTAATTGGATTATATTTTCATTTCTAATAAATTAGATACCAATGAATTATTATTATATTTATATATTTTCATAAGTTAGTGAATGATATTAATAATGATTAATTTAATGGAAAGGTCAAATATTATTATATTAAATTATAATAATAATTTAATAATACACTCTTGTTTGGTAAAATTGGTTTTTCTGTCTAACACAAGATATCAATTGGATTTTCTCTTACATTTGACAAAAGAAAAATCATTGTTGCATGATTTAAAATCTATAGAATTTATTGAATTTCTATAAAAATAAACAATATTTTAAATTCGTTGGGTATTACAATCTCCCTGTCATAATTAATTTTAATTCTCTCAATTTACACTTGATCTCAATAAACAATAGCTGG
This sequence comes from Viscum album, assembly GCA_963277665.1. Classification (NCBI taxonomy): domain Eukaryota; kingdom Viridiplantae; phylum Streptophyta; class Magnoliopsida; order Santalales; family Viscaceae; genus Viscum; species Viscum album. The sequence goes on along the minus strand of OY728162.1, from coordinate 1,079,449,009 downwards.
ATATTTTTAATTACTATTATTATAGAATTCAGATCATAAATAGGGTTAATAACACATATTATTAATAACTACGAAATGTAAATTAGAAGATCACCAAAAACTAGGCTTTCGTATATGATAAAATTAGTGGAATGTAGATATACTTACATTGATGAAATGTGTAAATGTTTGTAGGGAGTTATTGATTTCATTAATCACAAATAAGTGAATAAGAAATGGATAATTGAGGGCCTTAGAGCCGTAAATCTATGATGAAATAAAATACCACTAGTGTTACAAAAATTAACATTTTGTTTTTAGATTAATTTCCTATAATTGATAAATTCTATGACTCTATAATAATGTATGGAAATATAGTTCCTCAATACAATTCAAGATCATAAACACAATCTTATCCTTCAGTTGTGCCTTGAACTATTTCAGCTTCATTTATCAGAATAAAATGAATCATATGGTAAAATAATATATTAATATATAATACAATTAGTAAAGATAATCATAAACCCGTTCATAAATTGATAACATTTTCAAAATGAACTTATCATAAATAACTTCACAACATGAATTAGATCTTATTTTTCAAATTCTAAAAATGAGAATACATGCATCATGTATTTCCATGAAACATTATAATACACTTAATTACAATACAATTTTCTTCAAAACATGTGTGAATACTTATTCTATAAATATAACATTGGTTACTGTCTAGACATCTTACTTCAAATAATGTTGTAAACTCCATAAATGATGGTACAACAAACTTTTTCAACAGTTAATTAATTAAATCCAATGATGTAGTTTCTATCAAATTTAATTTCACTAAATCAATCATATCATTATTTTGACTTCATTATCTCAAAATCCGGAACATATAAATGGGTATATTTCCCTAAACCATATGTTTTTCAAAAAGAATAACTTTCTACTATGACACCATTCTTGGTACCATACAATATAAAAGCCTTAATGAAATACTACTAAAATACATTCCTTATATATCGCATAATTCTTATCACTATTAATTCATTTCTAAAAAACTCAAATAACATAATTCATGAATCCCAACCTAAGTACATTAATCCTTCCTCTTCATCAATGGTAGTAACATAATCTTAGACATGATCCATTAGCCTATATTAGGGTATATCCATTTAAAGAATGAGACATTGTTTTTATAGTGTCATATCTACTTTGATTTGGAGAATTTTACATTAGAACCCTTTTTTATCATTACAATACCAATCACGGTTGCCTTTCTCTCTACACATATGGAAAAATCCCATTCCTTTTATGAATGCACCAAGGAGAATATTTCCACAATTATTACATGTGGGAAAATACATCTTTACCTTCTTCCCTTTATCCATTATATTCCAACCTATCCCCTTATTCTCATGCATCATTATGATATCATAATACATAGACTACAATTTACCATTTCTATTAACACATGATACTATGTCCTCATATGATAATAATTCATTAGAAACTATTTTCCTTATAAATAATGAATTAAAACCCTAAAAGATATGATCCTTCTTACAATTTCGATCATGTGCATTAGGGAGGTTAACAATACTTCTACTAGGCACCATTTATACACCTTTTTATACAAAAAATTATGTTATCAAAAATAATTTATAATATATAGGAATAAAAAAACTATACCTAAATTTAATATTTATGGTTAGATGATCGCATAATCTCAAACATTGTTTCTTTGGGTACATATTTACTTTTATATATTTTATAATGGCTCGTAATGAAATGATGAATTGTCCTCAGCATATCCCTCATGAGTATCAAACTATGTGTGTAGTACGAACGGTCTTCATGTACCAGGTTATGTTAATTCAGGCCCATTGCACATTGTCAATGTTTTTACCCCTAGGTACATCTATTTCAGACCCACATCCACTTCAATTATCTAGAAATGAATGTTTTTCTAGGAATTCCCTCATAATAACTACCTGACCAAAATTCTAGGATTTTTCACAATGATTATTGTCAAAGTATAACTTAGGGTTATGTTCAATAATTTATGTTTCTAAAGGTAGTTTCCATGGTTTCGAAAAAAGTTTCTCTGATACAGACTATAATGGCATGAACCCTAGTATCCCAGAATTGGTGTCTTAATTAATTAAACTAGCATATATAAAAGAATCAAATCCCAAAGGACCAATCTATATATAAGTATTAGAAAATAGATTACATATATGTACCTCATATTACCATTATAAACATAAAATAAAACATTTATAATACATTTCTAATGCCATTATTCATGTAGATTAACCTAATATATGAATCATAATACACATCATAGAATCATTTAAAAATAAAACATATGAAATGTGTGAGATCACATGATCTTTGTGGGTAAATAATACAGTGCAAGCTATCAAAAATTAGAATTAACATTTAATAAAAGGTTTATAATGGAAATACAAAAATTTTAAACATAATAATGATCATAATATGAAATGAAAAAATCAAATAATTTTTTATACACATTCAGATAGATAGTACAGTACTCGAATAATCAGATTTGATATCAATAACTAATATCATAATGAGGGAATTCATAATACCAGACATCATAAGCATTTATCCAATGCTTCGGCTGATAACCCATACAAAAACTAGTGAACACCCAAACTAGTTTCTCTCATGACTCATACCGATTCATCAAGGGTTTATAGTTGGACCTTCCGCAAACTTATTAATTCCAATTATTTCATCATATGAAAAGGGTAAAATATAACCAACATAATAATTCATGTTAAAACAAGAGTATGAAATGTTAATACATTAACCATAAACCATGAATGGTATCAAAATAGAATATCCAAAGTCAATCATATTATAAAACATTCAATAAAATATGAATTATTGTATCATAATATATCAACTTAAATTATGCATAAAATCCAACAATGGTTGTGGACGTAAATGAAAATCATCTAATAAAACCATTAAAAAATTCCTACTTGAAATACACATTTTATATTGATATTATTTTAAAAGGGGAATATATTTTAAAATAAAACATTTTCAGAAAAATAATATATTCGTGTAACCCTGTATAGTAAGCTTTTCCCATGCCATGTATGTTTAAAAGGTTACATTTCATTCATATTTTTTAGAAAAGTTCATAATGTACCTCGTTTGGAAAACTACAACAATATTCCTTTTGAAACGTTTTATGAAGACTCCAGAACGAGTTAAAATGACATTAAACCATTATAGGTGAGTAATATGAATATTTATAAATACATTCTTATGAAACATGAACAAAGATGATAAATATGTGCCAGAAAATACTTATGAGTAAATAATCCCTCATCAAAATCTGATTACAAAATTAATCAAAACATTGTAACTTTCCTTTAGTTGAGGGAGACTTATCACCTTGAATGATGGTAAATTAATATTATTAAATTATACCATAACTATATATATTTATTAAATCATATATGATCCTCTTATATATATATTTTTAATATTTTATTTTTACCGTTATTTAAGGTGTTATCTTATTCATTTTGATGTGGTAGTTTTGTTGGGTAAGTCTTGATTCATATGATTAGGATATATTTTCATCATATACAGAATGATATTAAGTTCATAAATAGAAAATTCACACATAATATTAATTTTTAGAATCATTCTTGAATCGTTAACATGAAATATTAATCACATCTTATCGTAGAGATTGTAGGCCATATGTATATATGAGCGACAATATCATTCCCGTAATAGTGAAAGGGAAGTGAATTGGATTGTATAATAATGAAACCAAATTAATATAATGTAATATTTATTATTTATATCCATTTTATATGTAATTATACCCAAAAAAATAAAGTAGCGATGAAAAAAATATTATATTACTACGTAGTGATTTTACGTCATACATACGCATGCGTGGTGATTTCATTTTTCATGGGATGGATAATTTGGTAAATATATTCATTCCATAATCATAATAAAAAATCAAAATATATATTATACAGGATTTAATAATTTATAATTAATACAAAACATAATGAGAATGTATATGAATAATTGAATATGGACGAGTTAGTAAAAATGATTACCACTTCATCAGTGGTCTTACTTTAGATCTATTCTTAAGGAATCTAGCATTGGTACTTTTTGGAATACCAAATCCACAATAACATAGATAAGAATTTTTAGAGGATAAATGGATATGTTTTATTCTATCTAGAAGTCTATAATTTGTGTGAGGAAATGAAGGAGGAGGTATCCTTTTATAATTGAGTTCAGGGGAACTTTTGGAAACTATCGAAATATAAAATTAATATAAAATAATTTTCATTTTAAAATTGTAAAAAATGAGTTATTGACTATATAAGACGAGCATATTTCAAACTTTTCTCAAATAATAATTTTTATACAATTTTATATAAAAATTTTACCGTTATTTGTTTGGTTCAACACTTAGTTAAACACTTTAACTCTTAACGTGACAATTTTCATTTTTTCTAATTAATATTTAATTTTGTTACAATAAATTGAAAAAGTACCCTAAATGGTTATTTTATGATAAATATAAACCTATCCCAATATTTAGGAAGAATTTTATATTTTTAATTAATTATATATAATTTGGTAAAATATTATTTATTTTAAATTATTATTAATGTGAATTTTGATACTATTCATTGCTTGTCTTTTAAAAATATAATACCCCATGATATCTTCTAACCAAAATGACTAATATTTTACCAAAATTTATAAGTTTTATATAAAATTATTGGATGAATTTAATTATGTAAAATAATCATTTTTGTTTATTTAATATCATTTATTAGATATCTTCATTAATTAAACAAATGACACGTCATCATTATGCCACAATTTAAGGTAATTATTTCATCAAAAAAAATTATAAAATAACTTCCACCATCTATATTTAATTTTAATATTATAAATGAATAATTATTTTCTAATTTATCTACTAATTAAAAATATATTAAAAATTTACTTGTTATATAAAGATGAGTACACAATCATTAACTCTTCTTTAAATACTATATAATAAATGTCATCCACTTAGCCAAGTGGATTAAAAAAACTTATAATTTATGAACAATTATTATTTTGGTTGAAAACCACCAATCCAATTAATTTAAGAAATGTTTTATTGTAATTTTATAACATTTAAAATAGAATTTTTACCATTAATTATCTGATTGATCATAAAAAGTGGAAATAATAAATATTAATAAATTTACTATTAATAGGCCCGAAAATATAATTAACCTATTTACATATTTAGGAATCACATGTTACATATATGGAATACATTTAATTTTTTTAAAAAAATAGAATTAATTGTAATTAATTTATAATTAATCTTGTTGATGGGGTGAGAAAATTGGTTATTAATATTTAAAAATGAAAAATATTAAAATGTTTTTTTAAATATATTTTCATTGTAAAATTAATGAAAATGGAAAATATTATATTTAATGAAAGAAAATAATCTATTTATATCATATTTATAGTTCATCAATATATTATTTCAATGATAAAAATTGTTTTCAATTAAAAATTTCTATTTTCATTATTCATCAAAACATGAAACCTATCAGAAAAACAAATTAAAAAAATTAATTTTTTATTTTCTAAGTAAAAAATAAGAAGTTTATTTTGTCAAATAAAATATATAAAATTTTATAAAAGTGGTTTTAAAATTTGTTCAAAATTAAAATGTGGTAAAACTACCTTTAGAAAAATATATGTCTTTATGCATAAAAATTTATTTGTTATTATATTCTACTTAAAAAATCTATTTGATGAATATCAAAAGTGTTATATTTAATATAGAACATATATTTTTCATTAATATCATTTATTAATTGTAAATAATTTAATTAATTAATAATAAACACCTTTATGAGCATAAAAATATTTCCTTTATATTCAATTGATTTATATTTTCATTTCTAATAAATTAGTAATTAATAAGTTAATATTATATTTATATTTTATAATATGTTAGTTAATGATATTAATAACTTTTAAATTAAATTATTTGTTGTTTCTTAGTATATTAAATAATAATAATTTAATAATATATTATTTTTTAGAAAAATAAGGTTTTACATGTAAGGCTTGATGTTGAGGATAGATAAAATTTCATGTAACATTAGCTAACATAGTGTTGTATGCATTACAATCTTTATAGAATATCAAATTTATTTGAAAAGAAAAAATAATGTAAATTATTGGGGTGTTATAATATATCTTGAGAGAGTTGAGTGAGAACAGTTACAAAATATTTCATCCCTTCATCTATCCCATTTTGATGAACATGGGGTTAGTCATATGGTTGGACTATACATTAATTGTTCACATGATTCCTTCAAGGTTATAGTTGTTGACTAAATCCAAAACATTTGGTGTGCGAAAAAATATTTATAAATATTGAAAATAATTTTGTGTATTTTCAAGTCAAGGAATCGTCTATTCAATCATTGAAAACATAGGTTTTATCTAGGTTATTCAAGATCACTATCTAATCAAATCTTTCATGGTGGTTTTAAAAGAAAATATTTTTTAACCTATGAATATATCATAGTAGTTTCGAACTACATGCACTTTAAGGGAACTATCTCGAGGCCCTAGAATGACTTAAAATATAAACTTGATCAAACCTTTTCAGAGTTATTATTCATAGATTCAATTCATCTAATACCACGTGACCTTTTAGTATCTCTATAGGTATTCTATGTTTTAGAAATTACATAATATAATCCTTTCCAAAAAGTTAGGGTGTTTTCCAATACATTAAATAATCAAAAATGTTTTCACAAAAGTCCACTATCCTTTTTCATATAAGGTTGACTAAACCTATTCAATGATTCCCACTATATAATCCATGATTTTAATATATAAATGTTTCATCTTTTCAGATTAATGTTCAATACATATCACAAATACATTCCAGAGGACCATAAATTTTCAATGTATACAAAGAAAACATATAAAATATTTTTATTTGAAGAAACATTTCCAACATCACCCACAAAGATCACCCCACATGGTAATCTTATTAGACATACAATACTTAAAAAATTAATTGAAATATAGGTAAAGGAAGAATAATAATGGGAGATTATAGGTGCTCCAAAAAAATAAAATTGAATACATCTTCATCGACAGACTTCCATTAGATCACATCTTAAGGGATATATGGTTGGTATTTTTGGAAGACCAGAACCACTAAATCATAGAAAAGTTTTTTGGGAGGATAAATGGATATGTTTTTTTCTATCTTTAATGATCTAATTTTTACAAGTGAGTGAAGGAGGAGGTACCTTTTATAATTGTGCTGAGGGGCCCTTTTGAGAACTCTCAAAAAAAATTATTTAATATATTTTAATTTTCAATTTCAAAATTTTCAAAAGTGAGTTATCTAGAGTCTAATATGATTCTGGGTCAAAATTATCCCAATAAAAATAATTCTATAAGTTTATAATACACCTTTACCATAATTTGTTGGCTTCATCCCAGAGTTAATCTCTTGAACAGTTGATGTGAAAATTTGAATTTTTACACATTAAGGTTTAATATTGTAATTATAAATTAGAAAAACCATAAATGGATAATTGATTAAAAATAGAACTAGATCACAAACTATTGGTCAAAAATTATATATTTATTAATTTTATATCATTTGAAAAAATATTATTTATTTCAATGTATTATTAATTTCAATTTTGATATTATTTATTGTTTGATTTGTTAAAAATATTAATACACAGTGATGTCTTTGAAACCAGACTACTAATATATAAAAAATATTTAAATTCAATCTAATTTTTTATGACATTAATTATATAAAATTATTATTTTAATTTTTTGAATATCATTTATTTAATATTTTCATTAATTAAATAATCATTTCATCATCATTATGTCACAATTAAAGGTAATAATTTTTTCACCAAAAATTATAATTAAATAATCAACATGTATATAAAAATTCTATATTTGAAATGAATACATATATTATAATTTCTATACTCTACAAAACAATATTAAAAATGGTATAATTATTAAAATATGAGTATGAAATCTTTAACTCTTCATTAAATAAAATAAAATATATGTCATCCCCTTACTAAAGTGGATAAAAAAGGTTATAATTTTGATCCAAGGATGAATTTTGCTGCAACCTGACCATCCAATGATATTAGGAAATGTTTTAGGGTAATCTTATGATATTTATAATATAATTATTGTATTTTATTTCCCGATTTACCCTTAATTTTTCTAATAAAAAATACTAATAATGATACAATTCCTATGCCAAAAAATTTAATAAACCTATTTACATAATCTAAACCCACTACTTCCATATATTTAATCCATTTTTAAAAGATCAAATCACATAATACATAGTAAATAATTATAAATTAATCCCATTGATGGGGGTGAGAAAACATGTTAATAATGTTTATTAATGAAAAAACATGAAACGATTATATATTTAATTTTAATGTAAAATTGAAGACATTTAACTAAATTGGATTAAATGATTTAATATAATATATTTATAATTTAAATTTAGTAAGAAATTTAATTTAACACTAAATTATTTCAATAAAAAATTTCAATAAAAATTAGTATTTTTTCACTATTCATCAAAACATGAAACATATGAGAAAAATTAAAAAATTCAACCAAAGTAACATTTAATATTTTGGTTTAAAAGTCGATGTTTATTTTTTCTAATAAAATATATAAATGTTTCAAATAGTTGATTTAATATTAGTTCTACATTGAAAGGTGGTAAAACTACCTTTAGAATAATATATGGGTTTATGAAAAAAATTCTATTTGTTCTTATTTCATACATATAAATTCTACTATATGAATATAAATTTTTTTTATTTAATATATGAAATATCTATTTCATTAATATCATTTACAATTTTTAATTATTTATATTAATTAAAACAGAATTATTTTGGGTATTTTTCTTATATTTAATTGGTTTATATTGTCATTTCTAATAAATTCGCAACAAATTAATTAAAATTATAAACATATTTTTCATATATTAGTTAATTATATTCATAAAAATTAATTTAATGTAAATTTTATATATTATTATTTAAAATAATAATATTTTAGTAGAATATTTCTATTTTAAAAAACTTTGTTTAATTAGTAACACAATATTTCAAGGAAAGATACTTTTCAATGTAACATTAGCTAATTCAGTAATGCATGCATTAAAATATATATAATTTATTAAATTAATTTTAAAATAATGAATAATGTAAATGATTGGGGTGTTACATTATATCCTGAGATAGTTGAGTGAGAAGAGTCAAAAAATATTACATCCTGTCTTCTTACCCATTTTCAAGAACATGACGGTAGTAATTTAATTGGACTACACATTCATTGTTCACATTATACCTTCGGTTATACATCCATTGACTAAATAAAAAAATCATGGTCTGAGAAAATATGTATATAACAACAGAACATAATTTATACGATGGCTAATTCAAGGAACCGATTTTCAATCCATGGAAATATAGGTTTTATCAAGGGATTTCAGGGTCGTTATACATTCATATCCATCATGATGGTTCTAAAAAAATATGAATTAACATAAGCATATTAACAAGGTGATTAAAATTTCATGCACAGTCTGGGAATAATCACTATGAACAATAATTAAATACAACATATACTCGATCAATTATTTTCAGAGTCATTTCCCCTAGATTCCAATATTCCCTTACCAAATGCAATTGTTGTATACTTATTGGGATGAATTTCTTGGAAGATAACATAATATCTTCCTTACCAAAAAATTATAATTTTTTCCTATACTTAAACTAATCAATATTGTTTTCACAAAGGACTAAAAAATCATATATACAAAGGTTGAGTAAACCAATCCAATGATTTCAACTATAGCGTCCAAGAATTTGATACAAAAATATTATATCTTTTTAGATTAATGTTCAATACATATCACTAATACATGCCTAAGGACTATAAATTATCAGTGTAAATTAAGAAGGTATACATAGTATTCTTATTTCATGAAATATTTCAAACATCTCCCATAATGATCTTCCAACATGGTACAATTATTAGACATACACTACATAAAATAATTCATTAAATGATGTGGGATGGAATCATAAGAATGGTTGATCCCACATGTACTAAAATTATAAAAATGGGAAATTTAAATCGATGATCATATGAAAGAATAATATATGAATATGGCTTTGGTATCATTATCATAACTTACAATGCTCATATTATATTTGTCAATCATCCTATACACGAGTCATGGAATAATGATTGGATGTTTATTTGACAAGAACCCTAAAAGAAAATCAATGACTATGATCCGTGACATAAAAATATTACAATTTTTATGTTGAAAAAAATCATGTAACATTAAGAAAATGAATATATATATTTATATAATGGATCACTCATTAAATTATGGACATGAAATGAGGACTTCACAAAATATTTTTGATGTGAAAATGAACTCCGCACATAAACCTATGGACATGATATCCAAATCCCCCAATGAACAAAAATAAATATATATATATATATATATAGGAAAATCAAGGCCACGATTACACATATGGATATGACTATCTAAATGGCCCGAAGGCCTCCATTTTTGTTTATTTTTGATAAACCCCCTTTGAAAGATAAAAGGGAAAACCACGCATGGCTTCTAAGAAATAAAGGCATAACATGACTCGGTCCCAAGAAAAAACTGCTAGAAATTCCTATCCTAGTATAAACATCATTACGGAAAGACTCCATCAATGTAGATTTACCCAGTTAGAGTATCGTGCAAAAAATTCACATGCCTAGTACCGATGGCTAGTCTATACCCTCTCAAACATATGAATCTGAAAATTCTTGCGTAGTGAATTCCACCTACTCTAAATCCACATCTGAAGCATTTTAAGAAGAATTTATGGACCAAACCATCATCCAAAAACCAAACCATCAAATCAAAAAAGACCAATATTCCTGAAATTCTTCAGACCCCATCCATTTGATGTACAATCCTTGTGAGGTATGCCATTTTCCAGCCATATCCCACGTTTAAAATAGGAATTTCATTCCAGTCTGAAATCTTCCTATCATTCAACACTGTCAATATGTCTCACTCCAAAAAAAAACACTTGTTCGTACTCACTCTGATCAAATCCAAAGAACTATAGAACCTCCATCATCATGCTTCATCTTCACTGCCTGATACACTCAATATCAGTGTCAAAAATTAGTAAAAACATATAGTAATCATTTGGAATCGTTCATATTGAAAAGACAAAACAAGCAGAATGAAGAAATCCATGAGGAGTTATCCACACTGGAACACCACAACCAAAATCCGACCACTTCCCTGAATTTCCAATTCCATGAAACCCCACTCCAGAAACAAACAAGAAACCAAAAAACAGGTGAAAATGAACCCCTTTGTTAATCCAGCAATGTCAACCCACTTAAAGCATGATAAAAAATTCATCAAAAAAGTACTCAAAAAACAAAACCAGGTGACGCGAAGACCGTCAGACTCCATGAAAACCTCACCGCAGGCTGGATCTGCATATCCCGTCATCACCATCATACCCTCCAATGAAGACCAAATCAAACCACCTCCCACACTCCCATCCGACTGAAAATGAGGCGGCAACCCCCGACCACCAATTTTGGGTCTTGACTTCTAGATCTGCACCGCGACACCAAATTAAACCCTAACCATCAAGAAGGACGGGAGAGGACATGACGACAAATGATGCGACTTTCCACCATGGTTGATACCACGAGGTCATTGACACTGCCATTGTACCGGTAATCACACACCACCAGATCATCGAGGTGGATCGTAGAGAGGAGAAGATGAGTCAACCCAATGAGAAGAAGATTGGCGGCTAAAGGAAGAAACCTCGCGAAAAAAAACCCTTATGGGCCCATTACACCTACGAATATGGAATGTAGGTCGTCACATGAAATTGTGAACACAAAATAAATATCACATATAACATATTTACCTCATAAGTTATTGATGTTTACCAAATTCATTAAAGATAAAAATATATTATAACCCGCGTGTTATATAATGAAAATCATATATATGTGTTCCACTTAATATGGAACAATTTATTTTTTCAAAACCCATTAAAATGATATAGGTTTTATAAAAACATCATCATATCATAACTCATTGAAAAGAAGCATGTTTCATTAACATTACAAAATATTATAACCCTTATAAATTAAAAGGGTTTCATAAAAAAACATTGCATCAAAATTAGAAACCATCAAAAGAAATAATAAAAATTATAATAATGGATAATATCTCTATGGAGAATAATTATAATAAATGGTAGTTTTCATCAATGATAATAAAATCCATTAAGAAATATTTATTACATTATTGAGGAAATTACCCTTTCATCATTAAAATTAATATTTATTAAAAAAAATTTAAAAATTAAATTCCATAAATTACCATTTAATCATATATATTTTTGTTTTAAATCCTTTTTTGTCATTAATGTGGATAAATTTCTTCACGTTGTATATGTTAAAACAATGATTCCATTCCAATTATCAATAAAAATTTGGGACTACCATGTACATAAGATGAAAATAAGATTCCCTTTATACCATTTTTCAAAAAAGTTGTACAAGGGTAAATATTTATTGAAAATACCATAGTATAATAGTAAAAATGCTCTTTAAAACATTTTTTGGAATCATGAACATGGTAGAAAATCGATTTTCCAACAATGAGTGAGAAAATAGGTTTCCTTAAAATAATTATTTATGCATATTATGTTAATAAGGAGATGGAATTTAAAGGAAATCATTTAATTTATTTAAATAAATAGATGATAATAAAATTAATGAGTTACTTTATAGAGGTATAATAATATTTCATCATTTGAAATTCAATTGAAAGAAATCCCAATAAACAATGAGATTGTATTGTAAAACCATACCTTTTTTGAATCATTTTAATAGTAAGTAAAATGAAGGAACAAACCATATAATGTTAATTATAAAAAATATTTTTCATAACAGTAATCATAAAATAAATTCACGGGTGGTTTATACAATACTCAAATGAAACAATGGGTATATAAGTCATATGTATTAGAAAAATAGAAGTGGGAAAGATCTCATTCCTTAGGATAGATTACCTTCATATGATTTTTAACTTCCTATATAATAAATATAGGTTTATCAGAAATATATTTTAGATCAATAATCCTATATATCATCCTATATATCATACCCTATATAATTTACATATAATCTTTTTTCACCTCTTTTTTAAGTATTTATTGTTATATATAATATTTTAGGTAATAAATATTTCAGTTTTCATTTATCTTTTGGTTTGTTTTTTTATCCTTTTAATTTTTTCATGGTTACATCATTTATAGAATGTTATTCATTTTTTAAATATCATATATTTTCATTAAAAACATATTTATTAATATCCATACATGTAGTGATAAAAAATTGTCTTACACCATTCACAGATATGAGTGGTCATCATTATACATGGATGTTGTTTTAATATTTAATATGGATGGAACAAAAAATGTAAATAATAATTAAAATTTATAGAATCATTTTTATATATCATATATATTTATTTATTCTATTATTATTAATTTTCATGAAAAAAATCTAATTAATAATGCATCACAACGCTTCATGGAATCGGTAGTCCACATTTATACAAGCATGATTTTACCGTTTGCAAAATAATTATAATGTAAGAATGTGGATGTGATATTATAATTCATCAAGATTAATAATTATTTAGGTTTAAAACATATAAATTAAATACATAATTATATCATGTCAGTAGATTCGGTGATGGAAAATGTAATACATCAGTTTGTGAGGTTGTAGTCCATCTTACAAACAATCGATAATTTTTTTCCCATTTAATGGAATACGATATTGATATAGGATATTAAATAAAATTTCAACAACTAAATATATGGAAGATACATGTATTATTATATTGTAATTATTATGATATTAATGAATTTGTTATGAGAAGAAGTCAGTAATAAGTGATTTTAGTAATGAAAATTATCATATTATAGAAAAGAATCTATTCGTTCACTTATTAAGGACCATAGGGTTGGGATGCTTGGAATAAAAGCTACTTTAAAATCATTCAATCAGTTTTGGGGAGAGTTTTTTTTAGTGTTGGTTGATCTTGGTATAACATCTCAATACTCGAACTCACAAATCATGTACTAAAATCCATAAATTTTCATTTTCTCCTAGGAGGATGGTAATTGTGACCCAATTTTTTCCAACAAAACCGTACATCATAAAATGGAAAACATGTATCAATTATATTCTATAGGTACATTTAGGTTTATTGTTTTAGATAAATATGAATATCTTCTATATAAACAATTTTTAAGTCATCGAATAATCATTTTTCCTATTTGACCCATCCTTTCAAAATTCTACAATAGTACATCAAAATAATCCTTATGAAATCCTTTATAGATATTTATGATTCAACAACATTCTATATAACATGGGGAAAAGGAAACATGTGAAGGGTTAGATCAGATTATCATTAATGGTAAACATAATAATTAGAAAACTGAATTTCATAAATTAGTATAAGAGTGCATAATGGTCTGAATAAATAATCAAATTTCATTAGGGAACCATAAATGAAGTTATGATAATCAATAAATAGCCCATAAAATATTAAAAAAATCGAATAGTCAGCACTCATTAGATAATCCAATCATGACCCATGTGATATAAATCTTGATCATGAGAAACATTTTCAACTTATAAAAATATATTAAACTATTTTTGGTAAAATTGAGTGTAGAGACCCCAAACCTGACCTACATGTACGTTAGATTACTTTTGTAGAATACTTAATACAAAACAAAAACCAACACTCAATGATCTTAATAGTTTAGTGTCTTTGGAAACCCAGAACACAATCTTCTAATCATGGTGAAGGATCTTCAACATCTCCCATAATGATCTTCCCATTTTTTTCTTTCCTATATCATTTCTTTATATCATAGGGAAAATAAAACATAAAAGGGTTGAGATCAAATGCTTGTTAAGGGTAAACATAGAGAACATAAAACAATCCATAAACATTTGAATGCAAAAACATCAACATAAAATCCAAACATCAAAATCATCAGAAAAGACATCAATCTTGGAACTACGTAAGGAATATATTATAAAGGATCATCAATCATGATAAAATATAATGGGAATAAAACATGTAATTGAGGCAAACCATTAAGCACTTGATATGATTTCCATAGTAGCGAAGGAATTGTTTCTACGACCATCTTAGTGGACAGTGTCCCTTTCTGAATCGAGTTCACTCATCATTCCAGTCCTGTATCACTGAACCAGATTAACTTACCATTCCAGCCATGTCTATCTCATGAGATATAAATTTCTACCCAATGCATTGGATGGAGATATAGGTCCCACCCATCTCATAATGAAATCATTCTTATGCGTGCCACCACATGAACATAAATCATTCATCATTACCCAACGAATAAAATGGGTTTCATAAACATCATCCAATCATTGCATAATCCATATAAAAAATGGATATCATTTCATCGTAAGAAAATTGAAACCATGTAAATCATAGATACATTATACTTTAATGATACACATATGAAATAATGCAATCTTATATGGAAAATGGTTTTGATAAAACCCTTGAAATGAATTCTTGGGGAAAATATCCTTTCTTCTTCAAAATAATTTTATTTTCACAAAATGGAATGAAATTAAAAAAAGTATTTTTTTGAAAATATTCATTAAATCTTGTAGGGTAAGATTCCTGAAAATAAGGCGTTATGAAACCGTAAAAATCTGTTCATGTCGTATAAGTTAAAAAAACATTCTTCTCGTACTTTTGCCGGAAAAGTCAAAAAAGAACCCGTTAACATAAACAAAAGAAATATTTCTTACACACCATGTAGTAAAAGTAAAAAATGGGTAAAAAGAACATTAAACATACATGAAACCATTTTTAGAAAATAGAGACATGTATGATAAATATAACCCCAGTAAATACTTATGAATAAACAATCTCGGATAAAAATGAAATTGGAAAAGTTATCTCTTACCTTATGTCTGATATGCTTCGTATGTATCCAAACCTCCTATATAATGATTTAAATAATTTCATTGACTTATTAATGAATCTTATTCATTGTTATGATATCATATGTGGTTCACGTATGACTTTATATTACCTGTTCTTTTGTAAATTCCATGTTAAAGCAGCGTTTTGTGTAAAATCGTTTCAATTATCGTCCGTGTTTTGACTTGTAATTATTCATATGATTACTTATATCATGATTATCTAATACCAAAATATAAAACATGATTTATATATAATATATATATTCATAATATACATATATATAATAGATCGATAAATGGAATGAAATACACCGTTCATGGAGACGGTAGGCTGTACGTAGGCATGAATGTTTTTTTCGTTTCCTTATTAAATTTAATAGATGTAAATAAATAATGTATACATGAATTCAGTATCATTAATATTTCATATATTTCATGATTACTTATTATATATAATTTATAATCATTCTTAAATTGTTAACATTGAAATTGAATCTCATCACGTCGAGGAGACGGTAATCCGTACTTACGCACGAGCGATGATATCATTCCCATATTTATTGAATGGAATTGGTGTGGATGAAATAATATCTTAGAATAAGTATAATTTTATAATAATAATATATAGTTATTATTTACACCATTATACCCATCCATGTAAGGTTGTTGTGGAAAACAGATTACACCATAGTGTGGAGATGGTATTTCGTACGTACGCACGAGCGGTGATTTCGTTTTCCGTAGGAGGGATTGAAGGTGAAATAGGGTTATTTAATATTTATAATAACATATAAGTATATAAGTAATAGTTATGTTATTAGTTTATAATGAAACAACTAAATAGGAGGATGTAGAAGAAGAAAGAGACTTGAAAGAGTTGGTAGAAGATATTACCTCTTCCTCCACGCACCTCCTTTAAAATTCTTCATTGGGCACTGGAGTTGGCCTTTTGAGAAGACCAGAACCTCTATGATATAACTAGAGAGGTTGATATGAGGAACAGGTAGGGGTTGGCCGAGCATCAAGGCTCAAATGGGTGTGAAGATAAGAGGGAAGGGGTGCCATTTTATAATGGAGAAGAGGGTCACCTTTGGAAACCTCAAAAATATTAATTTATAATAAACTCAAACCCTGCATAAAAACATCCAAAATGACTCCAATACAAACATAGATGATATAGGGTTGTAATAACATCAACCAATAAAATTTACACATGTTGGTAATTTATTTTAAACATTATCATCTTGATTTATCCTTATTTAAT
This sequence comes from Viscum album, assembly GCA_963277665.1. Classification (NCBI taxonomy): domain Eukaryota; kingdom Viridiplantae; phylum Streptophyta; class Magnoliopsida; order Santalales; family Viscaceae; genus Viscum; species Viscum album. The sequence continues at coordinate 1,079,431,509 of OY728162.1, read as the reverse complement.
CTATTTAATTTTATTTGTGGTTATATGATTCTAAATTTTATATTGTTATAAATAATTACTCATGTGATGTTAATTGTCCATAATTGTATTATAAATGACATTTTAGAGCATATAACTTTTAATTTATAATTTTTAAATATTTTTGGGATTTTTCATCAATTTTATATTAAGTTATTTTTATAAAATAACAATAGTGTCAATTTTGACAGTATTTATTTATTTGAATTTAATTAAAATCCACACAGAAATATGTTCGAAATAAAAGATCTAATAGATTCATAACATGTTATATTTATATTTAAAAGTAGTGGAGAACATTAAATTGTTCATATAATATTTATTATAATATTTTTAAAAACATTTATTTGATATTCCAATAAATAAAATAATTTGAACATAACTATTGTGTCACCTTTAATGATAATTATGTAATCCCTAAAAATTATAAATAAACTCAAATGATGTATATAAATATATTATCTTTCTGGGTACTATTCATGTTCTAAGGTTCATGAATTTTATGACTAAATTAAAATTATTTTACATATAAGATTTAAGAGAGTGACATGTTGTAACTTTCTTTGATTTAAATAATAATTAAATTATTTTCATGGTCAAAAGTTCATAAAATTAATCTATTGAGACCCTTAGTTGATATGTGTCTACTTTTAGTCATCCAATTGAATTTTGGAATGAGTTAGGGTAATTTTATAATCTTATTTTTACCCATATTTACCTGATTTACCTTTAACAACAGTGAATAAAAATTAGCGTAGTTACTATTCATAATATGAAAAATATTAAAGCAACATATTAAAATAATTTGGACCCACTAAATTAAAATATGGAATCCATTTTTCAAAATTCAAAACACAGAAGTTACTGTAATTAATTTAAAATTAATCCCGTTGTTAAGAAAATGAGTATTAAATGTTAAAACATTGCCAAAGATTGAATTTTTTTTACCTATGAATTCAATGTAAAATTAATGGTAATGACAGAAATTATATTAAATGGTAAAAATGTATTCTATTTATACTTTAAAACCATTAAATATTATAATTTATCCATATAAATTATTGCGATGAAAAAAGTTGTTTTTAATTAAAATATATCGTGTTTTTAATATTCATTAAAATATAAAAGTTATCAGAATAATTTGAAAATTTTAACCAATGTAAATAATTATATACTAATTACAAAGAAGAATATTATTTTTTCAAATTGAACTTATAAAAATTTCAAAAAATAAATTTAATGTGGGTGCACCATCAAAAGGCAGCAAAACTGCATTTTTTAAAAAATACTTATTTTACCCGAAAAAATTATTTTATTCTCATACCATGTTATAAAAAATGTGTAAGATGAATAATAATGTAATGAAATAAAAAATTTTATTAATCTTATTCATAACAGCTATTCCATAATTATTTTATACCAATATATCATTGTTTAGTGAAACCCGGTATTGCGTACAACACACGCTATCATGAAAGGTCGCGATTTAGTGTAATGAAAGCCTAGTCAGGGTTTTGTATAGTGAAAGACTCCTTTGTTGTTGTGTATAAAAATATCCAACCATATTTCATTTGTACATTTAATATATATATATATACACTCAATATTGCGTTGAATTACTATTATAAAACTAACTTTAAATTGTGTTTAACACAATCCAAGATTAGTGTTGCGTATACTGCAAGATAATACGGTGTTGGATATAGCGCAAGATATTCTTGATGTAGCGTACATCAAATGATATGAAATAAATTAAAAAGAAAATATCTTATAAAATCTCGGGGTGTTACGTTCTACCCCCTTTAAAATGATTTTCACCCTTGAAATTTGTCAGGGTTATAAATATATTATTAATTGAAAGTTTCTTTCATAGAACCCCATATCATAAAAAGGAATACTAAAACATAATTTTAAAAAGTGAAGTATAAAAAAAATATTTACCAAAATTAACTCATTAGTGGGTTTCCACATAGGAGAATATAGGTTAAAATATTGATATGGATGAGATATCTAACCATCATGTTCTAATGGAGAGTGGTAGAGGACATGGAAACAAAAAAGACAAAAATCACAAAGCCATAAATTTGTGATTATTTAAGGTACCATCTGATTCATTGTATTTGAGGACACTAGGACAACATTTTTGTTTTTCAAGATCATTACCCTAAAGTTGAATAATTTAAAATATAAGAAATACTTACTTGATTTTGGTACAATCATAATGTTTTTTGTGCCTTGAACAATTTCCACTTAATCTCTCAAACAAATGAAGTTGAATTTGTCTTCCGTGAAATGTTAGCAGATCATGTGATATAATTAAAAGTCATTTCATCTGTCTCAAACCAAAGGATAGAAAGAGTTATTAAATATACAAAATTCCATCTATAGTGAGATTAATCGTATATGGTTACTAAAATGGACTTATAGTTCATATATCATACCACATAATAAAATAAAACCAGTTTCTACTAACCAGGGACATACTGTAGGCCAGTGGTAGGAGATAAAGGCCTATCTCACTTCGGTTGTGTGTTCGATTCTCACAGCCCTGTCTGATGTGATTGGTTGTCACCCGCCCTGCAGGTTGTCATTTTTTCTGAAACTACATTATTATAAAATCCCATCAAATAATATCAAAAAACGTTCTAGACTTTTACAATACTATCTTATGTTCAACATATTCCATTCCAATCTTTTAGATTATCCAAAATACATCTATCCATGCTCTTGGTATAATGAAAACTATTACTAGAAACGTCATCTACCGAGCATGTGAATACCATCATTTATCCCAGATATATTTTGTTGATTTCATTCCATTCATGTCAATACCGTAATCATTTATTCTCTTGAAAAATCCCATTTAAACATAGTGGAAACATGAATGGTGTAAAAATTTAACTCTTTCCACATACCAAAATCCAAAAAATATGTATACTCAATCAATGATATCACATTGTCTGTATACAAGTCATGAGCTAATTAATACTCTCAAAAATATCATTATATCTTTATCCATTCATTATGCACATATCATATACCTTCCACAAATATTTGAATAACCTTTCATGGTTACCGGTTCCATTCATCATATACTTTCAAAAACTAAAGGAAAGACAATTGTGTAACAATCCTTAGATTTTTCATTATTCCATAATACCATACATTATTCTTGTTAAACATACAATAATTCCAATATCTTTTTAAACCACCGAATTGTATTCATAATTTCATTCATCTCATATACCATTTGTAGTCTCTTAATCATCATCAACATAAATACTACCCATACGACCATGCTGATTCTCCTCATGAAATTTTCCATTAGAGTATTGGTTTTCATAATCCTCGTACATTCAACATTTAATACATTTAATCATTTTTTATGTCTATGAAATACCATTATCCTTGTACATGGTGTTAACTGAACCTTTCCCTTTACAATTACTGGCTTTGTGTCTTTCTTTTCCACACCCATAGAAACATCTAGTTCCTTTGAAACATTCTCCATGATGCTTCTAATCACATGATTTATATGATGGAAATTGAACTTTATTTCCCCTATGATCATCATAAAACTCCATATTTATCTTATTAGATGAGTCAGGAAACTTACCAAAGTTGATTTTATTGATAATATTATGAGATTTCTAATTGGGCATAATAAATATGTTTGGACATCCAAATCTCGTTTCATCGTATCCTCCATTATCGTGAATCTTTTTATTTCCAGCCATTTTCTAAAACCCAAAAAGAATAGTATGAGAGTCAAAAATCATACGAGGAAAATAGCATAATCAAGGGGAGTACTTTCAATCTCTAACATCCTAGGTTTAAACATTGGTTATTCAATATCGTAATCATACTTCTAGGACTATAACCTATACGTATACATAACCTTAGGAACATCCCTAGATTTACCACAGAAATATATTTAGATATCTCCCTAATGTTTTCAAATCCTAGTTTCCAAATGAAAACTAGACCTCCCTCTGATACCAACTGTAGAAACCCCAAACCTGATGTATTTGGAAATTACATTACTTTTTTGGAATATATAATACATAATGAAACCAACACTCAAGGATCGTAATAGTTTAGTATCTTTCGAAACTCGTAACACCATCTTTGAATCATAATGAATGATCTTCAACATCTACCATAAAGATCTTACCCTTTTGTTTTCTTACCTAAAACCATTATTTATATCCTGGGAAAAAGAAAACATAAAAAGGGTTAGCTCAAATGCTCAGTAAGGGTAAACATAGAGAACATAAAACAATACATAAACATTTGAATGCAAAAACATGATCATAAAATTTGACATCAAAATCTTGAGGAAAGACATAAATCATGGAACTGCATATGGAATATATCATAAAGTAACATCTATCCTGATAAAATAGAAAGGGAATAAAACAATTAATTGTGGGAAACCATTAATCACATGATATGATTTCAATAGGTGCCAAGGCATTGCTTCCATCACCATCTTAGTGGAGAAATTCCCTTTCGGAATCGAGTTCACTCCTCATTCCAGTCCTGTATCTCTACACTCGATTAACTTATAGTTCTAGCCATGTGTACTTAATGAGATATAAATCTTTACCCAATGTATTTCAGGGAGATATAGGTCCCACCCTTCTCATAATGAAATCATTTTTACATGTGCCAAAACATGAACATAAATCATTCATCATTACCCAAAGAATAAAATGATTTTCATAAACACCATCCCATCATAACATAATCAATATAAAAAATGGATATAATTTCATCATAAGAGAAGTGAATCCATTTAAATCATAGAGACATTATACTTGAAACATACAATCACGGAATAATTCCATCTTATATGGAAAATGGTTTTGATAAAACACTCGAAAGGAATTCTTGAGAAAAAATATCCTTTCTTCTTCAAAATAATTTTATTTTCACAAAATTCCATGCAATTAAAAAAAATGATTTTGTTGAAAATATTCATTAAATCTTGTATAGTATGATTCATGAAAATAAAGAGTTATGAAACCGTAAAAATCTGTTCATGCTGTATATGTTAAAAAACATTATTCTCGTACTTTTGCACGAAAAGACGAAAAAGTAACTATTAAAATAATCAAAAGAAATATTCCTTACATACAATGTAGAAAAAGTCAAAAATTGGTAAAAAGGACTATAAACATAAATAAAACCATTTTTAGAAATCATGCACATGGATGATGAATATAACCCTAGTAAATACATACGAATAAACAATCTCGGATAAAAATGAGATTGGAAAAGTTATCTCGTACATTATGCCCGATAAGCATCATATGTATCCAAACCTCCTGTATAATGATTTAAATAATGTCATTGACTTATTACAGAATCATAGTAACTGTTATGATATCATATATGGTTATGTTATGACATTATATTACCCGTTCTTTTGTAAATTCCAAGTTAAAGCTCTATTTCGGTAAAATCGTTTCCTTTATCGTCCGTGTTTTGACTTGTAATTATTCAAATGATTATTTAGATAATGACTAATAATTCGAGAATATATAACATGATTTATTTATAATATATATATTCAGAATATACCTATATAAAATTGATCGATAAATGGAAATAAATACACTGTTCATGGAGACGGTAGGCCGTACGTACGCATGAACGCTGTTTTCATTTCCTTGTTAAATTTAATATATGTAAGAAAATAACATATACATAAATACATTATTATTATTTTATCATATATTTAATTATTAATTATTATATATTATTTATAATAATTCTGGAATTGTTAACATGGAAATGAATCTCATCGCGTCGTAGAGACGGTAATCCACATGTACGCATGAGCAATGATATCATTCCCATATATATTGAATGGAATTGGAGTGGATGATATAAAATCATAGAATCTATATGATGTTATAATAATCATATATAGTTATTATTTACACCATTATACTCATCCAAGTAAGGTGGTGGTGGAAAATAGATTACACCACAGCGTGGGGACGGTATTCTGTACGTACGCATGCACAGTGATTTTGTTTTCTGTAGGATGGATAGAACGTGAAATAGGGTTGTTTACTATTTATAATAACATATCAGTATATATTTAATACTTATGATATATCTTTATAATGAAACAACTAAAGAAGAGGAAGTAGAAGAAGAAATAAACTTGAAAGAGTCGGTATAAGAGATTACCTCTTCCTCGACGCACCTCCTTTAAACTCCGTCAAAGGGCACTAGAGTTGGACATTTCAGAAAACCTAAACCTCTATGATATAACTATAGTGGATGAGAAGTGGAATTTTTAGGGTTTTTATGAGATTAAATTCTCAAATTTGTGTGAACAGAAGAGGGAAGGGGTTCCCTTTTATAAGGGAGGAGAGGGTCACCTTTGGAAGCCTCAAAAATATTAATTTATAATAAATTCAAAGCCCACATAATAACTTCCAAAATGACTCAAATACGAACATAGATGAGATAGGGTTGTAATAACTTCACCCAATAAAATTTTGACATGTTGTTAATTTATTTTAATCCTTATCAACTTGATTTATCCTTATTTAATCTATTTAATTTTATGTTTTGTTATAAGATTCTAAATTTTAAATTGTTATAAATAAATAATAATGTGTTGTGAATTTTCCATAATTGGATTATCTATGACATTTTCGACCATATAAAGTTTAATTTATAATTGTTAAATATTTTTGTGACTTTTAATCAATTTTATATTATGTTATTTTTATAAAATAACAATACTGTAAATTTTGACACTATTCATTTATTTGAATTTAAATAAAATCCCCACACATGATATGTTCTAACTAAAAGTCGTAATATATTAATAACATGTCATATGCATCTATTAAATTAGTGGAGACCATAAAATAGCTCATATAATATTTATTTTAATATTGTTAAAACCATTTATTTGATATTTCAATCAATAAAATAACTTGAAAATCACTATAGTGTCACCTCTAATGATAATTTTATAATCCCTAAAAATTGTAAATAATTTGAAATGATTTATATAATTTTATTATATTTATGGGTACTATTAATCTTTGAAGATTCATGAATATTATCACTATATTAAAATTACTATACTTATAATATTTAAGAGAGTGACATGTTGTCACTTTCATTGGTTTTAATAATAATTAAATTATTTTCATTGTCAAAAGTCCATAAAATGAATCTATTCCGACACATAGGTGATTTGGGTCAAGTGTTAGTCATCCAATATAATTTTGGCTGGTGTTAGGGTAATTTTATAATCTTATTTCACCCTTAATTACCCGATTTACCTTTAACTACAGTAAATAAAATTTACAGTAGTTACAATTAATAATAAAACAAAGTAAACTATTAATATAATTTGGACCAACTGAATTAAAATATGGAATCCATTTTTTAAAATCTAAAAAACAGATGTTGCAGTAATTAATTTAAAATTAATATCATTGTTAAGAAAATGGGTTTTAAAAGATAAAACATTGTCAAATATTGAAATGTTTTTACCTATGAATTCAATGTAAAATTAATGCTAATGACATAAATAATATTAAATGGTATAAATATATTATATTTATACTTTAAACCCATTAAATATTATATTTTAATCATATAAATTATTGCGATGAAAAAAGTTGTTAGTAATTAAAATATATCGTGTTTTTACTATTCATAAAAATATGAAAGTTATCAGAATAATATGAAAATTTTATCAAAAGTAAATTTTTATATCCTAATTCCAAAGAATAATATTATTTTGTCAAATTGAACTTATAAACATGTACAAAACTAAATTTAATTTGGGTCCGCCATCAAAAGAAGGAAAAACTTAATTTTTTTAAATACATATTTTAATTGAAAAATTTATTATGTTCTCATACCATGTTCTAGAAAATGTGAAAAATGAATAATAATGTTATATTATTAAAAATGTAGTTAATAATATTCATAAGGCTAGTACATAATAATATTATAACAATATATCTTTGTTTAGTGAAACCCTGTATTGCGTACAACACACGCTATCAAGGAAGGTCATGATTGTGTGTAATTCAAGCCAAGTCAGGGTTGTGTGTAGTGAAAGACTCTTTTGTTGTTGTGTATAACAAAAACCAACCATATTCCATTTATAAATTTTATATATATATCTATACACTCAATTTTACGTTGAATAACTACTATCAAACAAACATGAAATTGTGTTTAATACGATCCAATATTAGTGTTGCATATACTGCATGCTAATACATTGTTGCGTATAGCACAAGATAATCTTTGTGTAGATTACAGAAGAAGAAATGAATGAAATTAAACGTAATATATCTTATAAAATCTTTGGGTGTTACATTGAGAATCTCTTTAAAAAACCCTTTCAAACCCTTCCGTTTAGATTAACTATAAAGTTGACTTCAAACATTATCATTACCAAATTCGTTGGATAGATATAATGGGTAACACCTTTAATATAAAATATATCAAGATCAACCATTCTTCATGATATATAACAGGGATTAAAACTTTTTATAAACTATATCATGTTCACACATGAGCTATAATGAGGCTCAACCCTTCATATAAGGTGTATCAGACTCACCCATTTCATATAATTTCCACACACCTTATCAAGATTAAAATAATTAAATCATAAAACTCATAGAAATATTCATTATTCAATTATAAACTAATAATACAATATACAAGAAATGGGTTTAATTTCAATACCCTTGGAACACAAATAATCCCTAAAAAAATAGGTTTCAAGACAATCTCTTTGAATCATGATTAACCGAATGAAAAGAAAAGAGATCATTAAAAATATCTTTTAAATGAAAAAAATCATTCCGACTTAATAATAAAGATAATATCCATAAAAATATCCCCAGTGGAGGAAAGGTAAAAAATGTTTTTTGACTTTTATGAGTTAAAATTTCATTAAAATACTATTTAAAACATTTTTTTAGAAAACAATCTTTACACATTCAAAGTGTCACATACCACGTTGATACATTCAAATAATAAACCTTAGGAAGTAAAAACATTCAATAAAACAAGATATATCATGATTATAATGATAATCATGATATATCATGATAAAATATAAATATATATACCTCATTAAAGATGCATGGTTTATACCATAACAAATGTCTTAAAGGAGAAAACTATGAAACAAATCCATTACCACTTTTCTATCTTTGAAATTGTAAACCCTATGAAAGGGTGGTTATAAAATGGATATATAAATTACCATAAATTCAATATTAGGAATCCTAAAATACAATCATGGATATTATATACACCACACAACAAAAATAAGTGGTGAATATGGAATTAGTCACATAAGAATTTAATGTGCCACTACAAATCCCAAACCAACTATGGTAAAATCAAAATTGGAAACCAAAAAGTAATAATCATAAAAAGAAACACTTGGATACCATGAAGATAAAATATCTCATGATATAATTTATCAATAATTAATTATATAAAATACACAGAACACGTAATCCTTGAATACGAAATTTATCTCAGATATGTGAGAATTTATATGAAAATACATTAAAAATATCATATCATTGGAGTGAGAATTAGTAAATTTAATAATTGTGTTTTAAAAAATTAAATCCATAAAACGAATATGGAAATATGTTATGAAACAATCAAAGGTTATTTCTCAAGTATTGTTTTTCATAACATAACCAATGTCATAGAAGTTTAACCCAATGAATATATATTATGTAAATTAACCCCTTACCTTGGGACTAATTTTTCATAATTTCCATTTATAAAATTTAGTAATAAATTTATATTAATTATTGAAATATTTAAAAACATTTTATATGTTAATTATTATATTTATTTTACTTATAAACATGTTAATATATAATTATTTTATCAATACCGTTTAATTCATATGTTTTGACCTTATTCAACATATGTGTCAAAATGACTTTGATTGGTCAACTATGGCAAGTGAATTCATTGTTTAATAATATCTAGATTAATAAAAAAACATAATTATCACATTTTTACATCAATTGTTCTTTTAAAATCTTATATTAAAGATGGCTATGAAAAATGAACCAATGTTACAATTGTGGAGATCGTAGGTCATACACACACCATATATGGTAGGTCACACGTACATGGGAGTATCATGGATGGAATATTCTAGAATAGGTGGAAACACTTGAAAATAGGCATCTACACCCTTCATATAAGTATCTAAATACTTAACATAAATATGTAGTCTCATAATTCATAATGATGGTTTGAAAAGGGTGTTCTAACGAAAAATCTCACAAAGAAATGAAGTCTACAAAGAGTATTTATACCAATAGAAATCTATATGAATCGTGAAGTTATGAATGTTTGTGAAGGATTTAAAAGCAAAAAAATAGGTTTTATCTTCATAAAGGCTAATTGAGCTTCATTAAAGATGTTTTCTTCAGTAAGGCTTATTGAGCTTTGCCAAAGTAGCGAGCTTCATGAAATTTGTGGGGTCCACAAAGGTAGTGACAATAACTAAATTATTTAATAGGGACTTCTCAATAAAATATTGGTAATGTGATATTAATAATGTATGAATTTAGGATGAAAATAGAGAATCTACCTATAGTTGAGGATACATTAATTATTGATAATGAAGGGAGCTACATGTCAATGAACTGATTGTGAATCCTTTCTAGAGTTGTTAGAAAATGAAGAAGAAGAAAGCGATCCTTTCCAATGATAGTGATCCATCAAAAGAGAGTTATTAAGTGACCCATGGAAAAGTATTGAGTAGGCCCTAAACATTGTAATATTAGTGATCCTAGGCATAAAAGTGATCTAGCCTGAACATTTTATTTTTCCAGTGTGCCTTATTAGACTTGGAACATGGACACATTGTATTTTTATTCTCCTTAGACATGTCCCAGTGAGGGTAAAAAAGGTAAAATAATTGATTCTCATACATGATTTCAATTCTACTCATATATTAATAAGGTAGAGGGAGATAATAGTGTTCTTAATGATTAAAAAATATCTGAATGGGTTGTTTTTTTAAATTTCATATCATGATTCACCCCCTATAAGGATCATTTCCTTAGTTGTAAAAATAATTGGTATCCAAGATAATGGATGAAATTCAATGGTTCTCACTTAGTTTAATAAATTTAATTTGTTAATAAAAAAAGTATTCTGATCATTCATGTAAATAATTTTCACCTTTGGAAGAGTCATCTGAAACACTTTTCTCAATGATTTTTATAGATGTATTTGAATCCAAAATTCATGGTATTTCTTCTAGTTTTCACATTAATGTTGTATAAAAATTAGAACATAGATGAATGGATAATGATGCGAAAGGAATCAATTATTTAGGGGGATCTCTATCTAAATAAATTAATAAGATGTTGATTTCGATTAAGTAATCTTTTTCAATGTGAGAGTAGTTTCTAAATATTTTTGAGGGTGACTCAAAAGTTAGAGAAAAAACTAAAGGTTCTATGGAACAAGTGTGTGGAAATTAAAATACTCCATAATGAGTCTGTTGATGAATTATTTTATTACTTGATTTTTTTGTGGAATACATTCATGGTCTTGGAGAAATTATTGAATATATATATATTATTATTCTCATATTGAGAAAATATAATTCTTGGTTCAATTAGAAAGTATCTATACTAGAATATAAAAATACAAAGGAGATCATATTGGATAACATACACAATTCTCATGTCTCATACAAGGTCATGAATGATGATAATGATGATGTGGAGAAGGGGATGTCCTTAGAACTATCATTCAATGTCATGAATAAGATAAAAATTAATGATAGTGTGGAGGAAGAAAACATGGATGCGGTCATGATGATCCTCTCCTTAAATAAAAAAAGTGTGATAGGAATGCTCAAATATAAACATTCACTTATAAGATGTTGATTTGGAAATATTGAAAATATTATAGAAAACAATACCCATAGGTTTCAAGATTATGATGATGATAATGATGATATTCTTAGAAATAATTATTCAACCAATGTGAATGTTTGAGGTGTACCAAGAGAAATTTATTTAAAAAGATGAATATAATTTCAAAAGAAGATGGTAGTTCAGATGAATATTCGGTAAAAGGGTTTGAGGGCTGAAAGGATTAGGAAGCCGATTATATGGTGGAAATTGTATGGAATTCTCAAAAATATGATGATAACGAAGTCAATGAAGGAGAACTAGAAGGAAGATTTGTCCTTAAAAATCAAATTCGATGCATCACATGATGATATATTTGTTTGGAGAGCCAAAAAAATAAATCCAATATGACGGTTAATGGTTTCAAACTCTATATTCATTACTAGAAAAAAATCGAGATAGTTTCTAATATTGAATGTATTAAATCAGAAAAGGAAGAAACTACATAAGAAGTCATTGAATGCAAGATCAATGTTTCAAAACATAATATAATTTTCGGTATTATGACTATAATATTAAAAAATATAGTGAAAAATGAATAAATCATGAATAATAGGTTTTAATTATATGAACAATGGTAAAACTTCCAGATAAAATCTTTATTCCAAAAAATAGGATACAAAGAAAATTGAAAAGGGAAAAGTAGAATTCGGGGTTCAAGTTAAACACATAATGGATTTTCATGAGATGAAAATGATTGATCTAAATGATACAACTAGTATCAGGATTGATCACAAATAGAAAGAAGTAATGTTTGATATTAGATCACAAGATACCAATATTAGGTTAAAAAGGATTTGGGTTTGAATAAGAACCACAAGATCCAGAGAACCCATGAATAAATTAGTGGAACATTAGTGTCCTATAGGTATACACCCTGCATTAGCTACTATTGCTGTGAAAAAAATGCTATAGTCACTAATTTTTTCATCCATAGTTAATTGGTACAAAATTAAATAAGATCGAAAAACTATTAAAAATAGAGATCAATATTATAGGATAACATTTAATGGTTATTGTTTCTTGTCATGAGGATTTGACCACATATCCAAATATTGTACATCAAATATATAGAGAAATGAGCCAAAACAAATTCAATGAAATTGTAAGAAACAACTCAAGGAACCATAAAACAATATAAACCCTGAAAATATATTTTCTATATTAAATGATAAATGTGGTCCATCATACTATAATGATTATCCAGAATACCAATCAATGCAATGGATCTTAAAGCAAAGAGATGAACATATAGTGGTTATAGAGATTGCACTCACAGCTTCAGATAGAATAGGAATTTGGGTCATTGATAGTTGATGAACCTACCATATGGTAGTAACTAAGTAACTGGTGACATGAATTTTATATATAAGGGAGGGTATTTTCAGATTTTGTACTGATGAAGGCATGAAAGTTATCGGGTTCGGAAAAATAATGTTTTGGTGAAAAGATAGAAGAAATGCTTATATATTGGTTGTTGAAGGACTTAGTCACAACATTCTATGTGTATGTCAGCTATCTTATTTAGGAAATTCCATGATATTTTCCAATAAATTAGGTATCATGACGGGAAAATGCGGTGCAATTTATTTTCAAGTAAAGCCTATGAAGGGGAATCCCTACCTTGTATGTGTAGAAGAAGATACATGATTTTTTACAATGTAAGAAGATGTCGTGTTATGGAATAAAATACATAGTCATTGGATCCAATCATCATTGGAAGATGTAGTCATATGTGATGTTGCTCGGTACCTCCCCATGTTATCACATGATCATACCCAAAAGGTAGTCATTGTAAAAAAGGGAGGATCATTTGATAGACATATAAGGAAAAAGGTAACATGTAAAAAGAGTTCTCCAGTTAGTGAATATTGATGTATTCAAACCTATATATCTATGAGCTATTGATGAAATGATATATTATGTTATGTTTAATTATGATTTTAGTATAATTTCATGGGTTCTTATCATCACATTCTTGTATGAGGTTTTAAATTTCATAAAAAATATAAAAGGGAAGGTGAAATGATGCTAGGTCAAAAAATCATGAAGATCCAAACTGATAATTGTAATGAGATTAGAAATATCCAAGTAGAGGATTATCTTTAAAAACATGGGATAATGCACCATGTTTTAGTTCTAAGAACCCCATAAAAAATAGAGTCTTTTAGAGAAGAAATAGAATTTTCAATAACATGTATAGAACAATTCTCATTGAGAAAGACCATATAGAGACGTTTGGTTAATAAGTTTTTATGAAATTATCCTACACATTAAATATAGCATTATTATTCCAAAATATTTGAAGAATCCATTAAGGCTATAGTTTGTAATGAAGCCAATGTTCATGTACATTTGAGTCTTCAAAATAACTTATTTCTTTCTAAATAAAGTGAAACACAATATTTTTGAATGTGATGAGGATGAGGGGATATTTCTTGGATACTCAACGAAAATAAAATCATATAAATGATTCAATAAATGGTTTGGAAAGGTATTTGAAATAAATTATTTAACTGTACTATATAATTAAAGGAATCATTCGAATATACGTGAATAATTTTAGGAGGGAAGTGATGTCGATACTATCTTGTTTGTTGATGTTCTAATTCTATATGCGGATTCTAAATAAGATTCAGATAATGGAAATGAAGAATATAAACCATTATCAACTAACATGTCCTCATAGTAGAGCTTGCATTGATAGACATTACAAAATCAACGATCACACATCATCTATAATGAAAAGGGTGATTAAGATTCTAGAACAACTATAATTATTATGACAGGTATATCCTTAGTTTTCAATGGAAGTAGCTAGAGATAACAATTAGTTTTTGTCTATGAATGAAAATCTTGTTCAAATTGAGAAGAATCTGACATTGGATATTTTTTTGAGTTTGCAAAAAAATAACGTCAATAAGGATAAATAAATCATTCACAATAAGATGAATGAAGATTGTGTAGTGACTCAAAAAAAGCCATTACTAGTGTGGAAATGGTACTCAATGATATATGGTATCAATGTTGATGAAACATTTTCATTTGTTTCAAGGCCAGATACAATTAGATTATTCTCTTCCATAATAGTACAAAGACTGTTTAATGTTTATTAGATGGTTTTCATGGTATAATTTATGAATGGGGTTATGATAGAAGTGGATTATATCAAGAAGATATATGTTTTTATAATTCATTAATAACTGAAGAATGTATTTAAGCTGAGAAAATAACTATATGAGTTGAAGAAATCACCAGGATCACGATATTCAAAGCACAACCATTTTTCTAATAAGCTCTATTTTCGTTGTGGTGTAGTTTTTTACAATCAATATGTTAAAATAACATTATTCAAAGGATGATGGTGGTGGTTGTAATGACACAGATATTCCATGATTTTTTTCTTAAATTCATTGAAAATTTTCGAGTCCGTAGTTTCTAATGGCTCTTGATTTTGAGGCCCGATGTTCCCGAAATCAATTTCTGAAGTTTTTTTCGAGTATGTTTAGTAAACGTACGAGCGGGTTTTTATATCTTTTGAACCTGTGCTAGGAATTAAAATCTGAGGGTACCGTTGGACTCACAGTGTCAGTGATTGGTTAGTGACACCTTCAGCGTAGTTGCATTCTGACGAGAAAGAAGTTAATTTTTAGGGTTTAAAAAAAATAAAAAAAATGGTGCGTATTTTCATTTTGTTGTTTGATAAAACCTCCAAGTGGTGGTTGAAGGTGGGGACCACCCACGCATAACCTCCCTTGGGATGATATTATTTAGTGGGTCCCACATTAGAATCATACCCCCTTTAACTCCCCTTAATTAATTTGACACCTCTATTTATTAATTGGAACTCCTCGCCTTCTCTAATATTTGATTATTAACCATTACATATCATTAATTAAATGAGTTGCCTCATTTAATTCAACACAACATTGTATTGTTGTGCCAAAGAATTAATAGTGACTATCCTTTATTTTTTGGGGGGTTGGAATAATCTTTTGGAAAATATGGAAATAAGAGAGCTTCATCCATCCAAAGAAGAACCACCAAAGAATGACAGACATCCCCTTCGATCTTCATCCAATCCAAAAGAGAATGAGCCACCCATGTGGAAAGCCGATGATGCGCCATCCTCGACTTCACTTTTTTGAAGACAAGGAAACGACTCTATCTTTTCCAGTGACTTCGTCAACGAACAATCGTCAGGTCAGGTAGGGGAGTGTGTTTTACAATTAGTTATTCATTTTTCAAATTGCGTATTGAGAATTACCTTGTGTTATCATCATAACATGGAGGGTGCATGACACACGAACACGGCCCGACCCCCCATTTATCTTCTCATTATGGTTACATAGGTGGAAAAATGGCACACCGAAGAAATGTGCCCCAGCCAATGGGTAGTTTCAATATGCATGGAGACCGACAAAGATCTTACCATGAGAAGAACCAATGGCGCAAGGGCCATCGGGTCGCCGAAAGAGTGTCGCGATGTCACGCAGCTCGGAAGATCAGGCCGCAACCAATTGGGCCACAGCAGTGTCAGAGGTGTGCGGTGTCATCGCAGCGCACCAAAGGAAGGAGCCGTAGCCCCGAAGGCCGCAGTGGTCGGACAGAATGGGTGCAACACCAATGCATAGTGTCGGGGAGGAGTCGCTGAAAAATGCCACGGCAGACAGAGGTGGGAAGCCAGCAAAGCCAGCCCCCAACGGCAATCCACAACGCAGGACACCTCGGGTACCGTGGAACTCCGAACCGGTGCTTCGTACCAGTTACCTCGGAAGCAGGGGGTGCGTTACCCCCCCCCCCCCCCCCCCCCGCCCACCATGACATGGCTAGTCGGGCCACACGGCCTGCCAGCCGCTGCCTGCCAGCAAGACCACACGACCCCTTGTTGGGCCCCGCGGCCAGCCGCCGGGACTCCTGGCCTACCGAGTCTGGCCGTAGGGCCAGCCGGGCCAGGCCGCACGACCAGTTGGGTCGGGCCACCCAGCAATCTGGTTCCGGCCATGCGGCTAGCTGGGCCTCACAACCAGTAGGGTTGGGCAACATGGGCCGCCACCAAGCCTCGCAGGCCGCATTTTGTTGGGCCGCCTTGGTCCTGACCGCATTTGGTCGGGCCACCTCAGGCCAGGCCGCCCGTCGGTCCAGGCCACCTCTTTGGGTCGGTCCGTCCTCTCGGCTCAAGCTGTTTTTTCAAACCGAGTCAGAACCACAGACCAGGTCGGACCCCATAATAGATCGAGTCAGGTCGGGTCGTTCCGACTTGGGCGGACCAGACCCAGACCCATTTGTGCAGTTTACACCTTTTTTCCCTCTTCTCAAGCTATTGGTGTCTGTTTGACGAACCTCCTCTGGCTATGGAAGGTATGGAGCGAGAAGATTCTTTTGGAATACTCCACTTGAGGTTTGGACTCATTTGGGGTATGGCCGGGTTGGTTGGAGCCTAAAAACCAACTGGGACCCTGGAATGGAAATGTCAATAACTCACAGACTCGGAGTCTGATTGACGCGTTGTCTGTTGTGTTGGGTTCCTAATGATGACAAGGAACTATAGGTAACATTAACTCAATACATCGTGGTTGTTGATGTATTAGCAATTGGCTCGAGGAGTGGACCCTCCCAGAATCGAGTGTTCTGAGTGCGAGAACCCAAGGGATGGCTTCGACTGAGACGATAGGATCTTTCGTGGACCTAAGACTGTACCAGGATCCTCCATGGTTTTGATAGTGACGACACTGTACTAGGATCCTCTGTGAGTTTGATAGTGATGATAATATATTAGAATCCTTCGTGGGTTCAACAGTGATGACTTCTGTACTGGGATCCTTCTTGGGTTCTACATTGTTGATACGGTTCCATGATCCTACGTGGGTTCGACAGTGGAGATGATTCTGAGGCTACAACTAATCATCTCTACCCTCTTCATGAGTTTTATACCTATGTTATCTGTGTCTTGTCTTTTAGTTTTTATCATTGAGATGAATTACTTTACATCCATTGTGGAATGGGTTGTGCTTGGGCTCGAGTGTTGGAGTCGGACTATGATTGATAACATATGTATATATATATGGGCATATACCTATGTTTAGATGGTTGATATAATTGATTATTGTATCTTACTATTGTGGTATATCCTTATTGTATTCTAGGAGACCTTCGGGGTCTCAGGGTCTTCTACTGAGTATTTTTATACTCACCCCAACACGGGCTTCACCCGCACCTTGTTGTGTTCTGTGTAGACAACGGTCAGCAGTGATCGAGGCAGGGGGTGACAAATGAAAGGCTACTCGG
This sequence comes from Viscum album, assembly GCA_963277665.1. NCBI lineage: Eukaryota > Viridiplantae > Streptophyta > Magnoliopsida > Santalales > Viscaceae > Viscum > Viscum album. Next base: position 1,079,413,225 of record OY728162.1, on the reverse strand, counting down.
AGCTGGACTGGACAGGACGTACCTCAGGGATGAGTTGATCGAGTTATGTACCAACACATCATGAAGGAATCCCTGATGGATGATCTAGGTGTTGTTTTCCCTTTTTACCTATTCGTGTACTTGTTGTTAAGGTGGGTTTGTATATTGGCCCACTTACATTAAACACACTTTTAAATTCTATATTAGTAATTGTTTCATCTACATCTAGTGTTCAGACTATGTGTGTTACAGTTAAAAACGCAATGCCTTACCTTTTTATTGGGGATTTTCCTTTGGTGCTAGTCGCTAGCCCCTGGCCTATGGAAGGCGGGCTTGGGTTATCCATGGCATAGGCCCTGAGGACGGGTCATGAAATATTAGTATAAATGGAGTCGGTTCTACCACTAAACATGGACTCCTATTTTTTCACATCAATATGTTATGTGTTTTGGGTGTTTTTATCAGTTTAGGGAAACCAGTGTTGGTGCGGCGGCCAACGTATCCATACATTAGGACTCTGACTTCTGATTTCCGACTGTGTGCACAAAAAAACTGATTGTGTGTGTGTTTCCTTTCAAATGTTTAAATCATGATTACATTGTGTTAGCTCACCAAGTATATTTTTTTACCATGGCGCACCTGTTGCATTTCATTATGGCCCCACATAGTCATCCATCATGGGTAATGAGTTTCATATGAGATGGTAGCCCACCAAGCAACGAGGCCTCAGTGCAGGGCCCCATCACAGCGGAGGTACCAGCGGTACCACTGCCCGCTGGACCACAGATACCACCATCTCCAGCAGGAGAGAGTGCACGCCGTCTGAGTGTGTTGCGCGAGTTTCTACTACAAAGGCCACTCAGGTTCAGGGGAGAGACGGACCCACAGGCACCTGAGGATTGGATGGAGGCTGTTATGAGAGTTTTCATATTGTTGGGGACATCGACCGACCTTATGGTGATCCTTTTCACAAGTCTCTTGAAGGCAGCAATAGGCAGATAGTGGAGCCAGATTCTCCAGGTGCATGACGAGGCATCATTACTCTGGGTTGAATTCGAGAGTCTCTTTCGGTCAGGGTTTGTTCCTGCCACCCTTCGTGTGGTGCAGATTTAGGAGTTATTGCATGTACAGTAGGGGAGCATGACAGTATATCATTATTCAATAATGTTAACCGACCTCTCGTGCTGCTCCACGGATATGGTAGAAGACCCATTCTTCAGGGCTTGGACATTCGATCAGGGACTCAGGCATGAGATCGGGGATTTGATGATATGCCTCAGCATTCCGACGCAGGTAGGGGTGCTGGAGTGAGCCCTTCTTGTGGATTGTTTTCTAGCTTAGCAGTCACTATCAGAGACACCCACCACTGGGTGTCACGTAGCAGAGTCTTCTACATCTGGTAGTAGACAAATTTCGCAGAAGTCCAAGTGGACCAGGCCATCAGGTGGGTGACTCGAGGATACATGTTCGGTTTTGCAGGGCACACGATACAGAGCCAACCATATGAAGAGTAGGAAGTGCTATACGTGCGGTGGTTGGGTCACATGGTTCATGATTGCCTGACCATCCTTGCAGATGGGCAGGAGACAGCATGGGGACCTCTAGGTAGAGGCAGAGGTTCGACCGTGGTGGTCCGCCGGGAGCAGGTGGATGTGGAAAAGGATTTGGATGAGCAGCAGGTGGTGGATGATGTTTCGAGGTTTTACCACCACCACCACCAGGATAACCACCCTGAACATAGGGAGCTTGCGGACAGAGGTAGGCTCAGCTCTAGGCATATGAGGCCTATTACCACAGCGCACTTGAGATGATTTGAGGTACTATCTGTGTCTACTCCACAGTTGCAGCAGTACTTATAGACACAAGTGCGAGTCATTATTTTATTTCTTGCTGACCTAGTTACGAGGTCGGAGATTCTGACTGAGCTGTTGGGTCAATATTACAACTAGAGACTCTTACGGGATTAGGCTCGATGATTATTCATTAGTGTCGGAAGTGTGATCTTCCTCTAGGAGGTGAGAGCTTAAGCTAGGATCTCCTCGTAGCGGCGTTGAGGACTTACGATGTCATCATGGGTATAGACTGGTTATCCACATGTCATGCTCAAATTGACAGTATTAGGAGGAAAGTGTGGTGTGTCTGTGAGGAATGGATGAGGTTTACCTTCATCGGTGAGAAGGGAGCCTTTACAGTGTAGGATGGAATTACCCAGAGAGGGGGCATCTGATCAGACATCAATTGGATAGCCTCAAACTTGGAGCAGTTGATGTGTGGAGTCTGAGTTTTCCTGTTGTGATGGATATGTACGTAGATGTTTTCCCTAATGATGTACTAGGAATACCTCCTCATAGAGAGGTGGAATTATAAATGGACCTTTACCCCAGGACAGCACCGATATTTTATTCCATCATATCGGATGGCTCCCACTGAGCTTCGTGAGCTGCGGGTATAGTTGGAGGACTTGCAGGGGAATGGATTTATCTGACACAGTGTTTCACCCAGGGCATCCCTGTTTTTTTTTTCAACAATGCATATGGGAGCTTGCGTCAATGTGTTGATTAATGGAACCTAAAAATGGTGACCGTGAGGAAAAAGTACCCACACACGGGGATTTACGAACACGTTTATCAGGTGAGGGGAACACAATGGTTCTTGAAGATAGACCATGATTTAGGCTATCTCCAACTCAGTGTTCTAGAAGAGGATGTGCAGAAGATAGCCTTCAGGTGTTGGTATGGCCACCACGAGTTCTTGGTTATGCCCTTCGTCTTAACTAACGCTCCAGCAGTGTTCATGAGTCTCATGAACAATATCTTCCAGCCTTACCTCGATCACTTTGTCATAGTCATCATCGACGACATTCCGGTCTACTCGACTACTGAGGGGGAGCTTGCCAAGCATTTTAGGTAGTACTTGACACACTCTGAGAGCACTAGCTTTATGGTAAGCTCTCGAGTATCCAGTTCCAGATCCGAGAGGTACACTTTCTGGGACATGTCATCACAGAGGCTAGAGTAGCAGTGGATCCAGCGTAGATCGAGACGGTACTTTTTGAGAGCCACATAGGAGTGTGATGGAGGTATGGAGTATTCTGGGACTGGCTGGGTACTATTGCATATTTGTGCTAGACTTCTCCGGAGTTGCAGCACTGGTTTCATCATTGACGAAGAAAAGAAAACCCTTAGTGTGGTAAGAAAGATTCTAATAGAGCTTTCAGGAGCTGAGGCAGAGGTTTACTAGTGCACACATTTTGAAGCTTCGGGGAGGAGGGCGTTGGATACGTAGTTTACTGCGATGCATCAGGGACCAGACTCGGGTGTTCCTGATGCAGGAGTGAGTAGTGATGGCATATGGTTTTTGGTAGTTGAGACAGCATGAGCAGAACTACGCTACCCATGGAATGGAGTTAGCAGTAGTGGTTTATTCCTTGAAGATGTGGCAGAACAATTTGATGGGTGAGCATTTTACTGTCTACTCTGACCACCAGAGTATCAGGTACATACTCTCACATAAGATCAAAAAGCATAGAAAATGTCTATGTCATCAGTTCCTCTAGGAAAATGAATTTGAGATAGTCTATACTCTTGGGATGGGGAACGTTGTAGTAGATGCTCTCAGCAAGAGATCATGCCTTTAGCTGCTAGGAGAGGTGACATAGTACCTGGCCGCATTGCAGTTATCCTTTGTGGAGAGTGATAGAGAAGCTTTTAATCAGTCTCTTACAGTCACTCATCAACATCTTCAGTGAGTCAATGAGGCACAACATGGAGATGATGACTGTGAGACGCGACCTGGTCAGATATCCACAAGGCAGGCACCTGATTGATTTTCTAAAGGTGGGGAGCACATCATACTCTTCAAGGTATGTACTATGGTACACGTTTCACTTTAGAAGGATGCGTTGTGGGAATTCTAAAATTCCCCTCTAGAAGTACATCCAGGAGTGGCGAAGATGTATTAGGACCTCCGACAACAGCACTGGTCACTCGGTATGAAGAAGGTAGTAGTAGAGTTTGTCTCATGATGCCTCACTTATCATAAATTGAAGGCAGAGCACCTGGTTCTCATAGGATTAGTTCATCCCTTAGAGGTCCCATAGTGTTAGTGGGAAGAGATATCCATGGATTTTGTGATTGGACATCCACTTAAATCTAGAGGAAACTACTCTATTTGGATGATTGTTGACCGACTACCCAACTTGGCCCACGCCCTAATGGTTAGATATCAGGGCTCAGTAGAGTGCTTGGGATGCCTCTATGTGCACGAGATAGTGCATTTTCATTGAGTACCGTCTTCTATTGACACTGACCATGATGATCGATTCACTTCCCGACTTTGGAAGGGGTTATAGTAGGCTTTCGGGACACAGCTTCGCTTGAGCACCGCCTTCCATCATCAGAAGGATGGTCAGAATGAGAGGACCATTAATACTCTTGAGGACCTGATCTGTGCATGCATCCTCAACTGTTGTTAATGCTTGGAGGACCACTTACCCTTGGAAAATTTTTCATATAACAACAGCTACCACTACACCATCGAGATGACACCTTTCGAGGCATTGTATGACCGACCTTGCAGATCGTCTCTATGCTGGACTGACCCAGGGGAGTTAGCACTTGTAGGACCATAGATGGTGAAGGCTACTATAGAGATGGTGCACATCATCCAGGAGTAGATGATGAATGCACAATGTAGGAAGAAGTCATATGCTGATAGGAGACGGATATCAGTGGTGTTCGAGGATGGCGACCAAATTTTTCAACGGGTCTCACCTCGACGATGTCTATGGAGATTTGGATGAGTCCTCAAGTTATCTATATTATTCATCGAACCGTTACAGGTCCTCATCATAGTAGGATATGTGGCATACATCTTGTCTCTTCTACCTCAGTCGCACCAGCTGCACGACGTCTTCAATGTATCTCATCTGAGAGGATACCTGCATGAACCCTCTCACATCATCGAACACGGGGAGCCGGACATCGATGTCATGGAGACATTCATGGATGTTCCTGTAAAGATTGATGATAGACATGAGAGGGTCATGTGTGGATGGTTGATAACTATGTTTCACATTCTTTGGCTACACGGGAACCTCAATGAGAGCACATGGGAGCGGGAGGCTCAGATGCGTGCTCAGTACCCCCATTTGTTTCCATAGTCTGAGTTGTAGCTTATGAGGATGTAAATGCCTATGGTGGGGAGAATTTAAAGACCCAGAAATTCTGTGAATTTGTTTTCTTAAATTTATGGGAGTTTTACGAGTCCGTAGTTTCTGACCGTTCTTGATTCTGAGGCAAGGTGTGCCCGGAATCAATTTCTGAAATTCGTTCGTGTACATTCAGTAAATGTATGAGCAGGATATTATATCTTTTGAACTGGTAATCAGAATTGAAATCTGATGGCACCGTTGAACACATAGCCTCAATGATTTATTAGTGAGACCTCCACTGGAGTTTCATTCTGACGGAAAAAGAAGTTAATTTTTTATGTTTTAAAATAAAAAATAAATAAAAATAAAGTGTGCTTATTTTTATTTTGTTGGTGGTTAAAACCTCCAAGTGGAGGTTGAAGGTGGGGCCCACCGGCGCATAACCACCCTTGGGAGGATAATATTTACTGGGTCTCACATGAGCTTCTTACCCTTTATAACTCCCCATAACTAATTTGACAAATCTCTTCAATAATTAGAACTCCTCACCTTATCTAATTTTTGAATTTTAACCATTCCTTAGCATTAATTAAATGAGTTGCCTCATTTAATTAAAAACCACATTGTTTTGTTTTGCCAAATAATTAATAGAGATCATCCTTCATTTTTTGGGGGTAGGCATAATATTTTGAAAAGCTTGAGATAGGATAGCTTCATCCTTCAAATGAAGAACCACTGAATTAAGAAACACTTCTCCATCGATCTTTGGCCAATCCAAAAGAAAGGGATCCGCCCGCGAGAAACCCCGACGATGTGCCATCCTCGGCTTATTTTTCCCAACGTCAACGTAATGATGCCAAATTTTCCTATAACTTCTTCAATGAACAATATTTAAGCATGGTAGGGGTTAGATTTTTACTCTCATTTCTTCATTATTCAAATTGGGGATTGAGAATTTCCTTGTGTTATCATCATAAAACGAAGGGTGCGGGCCGTACGAACACGACCCGACCCCCTAACCCTCCATTTATCTTCTCTTGATGGAGACATAGACGGTGCAATGAAATGCTGGAGAAATGGGTCGTGGACAATGGGTCATGGCGATATGAAAGGAGGTCGGAAACGAGCTGGTCGCGAGAAGAACCGACATCCCAAGGGTCGTCGGGTCACCAGGAGAGCGTGGCGCTGTCGCGTTGTGCGGAAGATCAGGCCACGGCCAAGTGGGTCGTGGTAGTTCCTGAGGGGCATTGTGCCGTCTAACCATGGCTAAGGAATAATACGCATCCACAAAGGACACAACGGTCTGATGGAATGGGGGCGGCTCCGTCGCGCCGTGCTGGGGAGGACCCGCGGGCAAAGGGCACGGCAGACCGAGGAGGGCGGCCGTTTGAGCTGGCCGCCGGCGACGCTCCACAAGGAAAGACCCTTAGGGTCCCATGGAACTCTGAACCATTGTTCAGCGCTGGTTTAATAGAAAGCAATGGGGGTGAGGCACCCCCCCACCCCTGTGGTGTGTCCAGCCGGGCCATGCGGCCAGCAGGCCAACGAGGCCCCACGGCCAACCGCCAGGCCCCGCGACTAGCCGTCAAGGCCCCACGGCCGGGCGCCGGGCCTCGCCGCCAGGTGGGCCAGGCTACAAGGCCAGCAAGGCTGGGCCACCAGGCCACCCGGGTCGGGCCCCATGGCCACCCGGGCCGGGCCACACAGCCAGTCGGGCCGGGACACACGACCAACTAGGCCGGGCTACCTATTCAGGTCGGGTCGTCCTCGTGGCTCATACTGTTTCATCGGATCAAGTTATAACCACGGAACAGTTCGAACAGTAGAATAGACCGGGTCGGGTCGGGTCGGTCCGGCTGGGTCAGGCCGAACCTGGACCTGTTTGTCCAGTTTACACCTTTTTGCCCTCTTCATATGCTACGACTGTCTGTTTGATGAACCGTCTACGGTGATGGAAGGCATGGAGCAAGATGATTCATTTAGAATACTCCACATGAGGTTTGGACTTATTTGGTGTATGTTCGGGTTGGTTTGAGCCTAAATAAATCCAGGCCTTGGAACGAAAATGCAAATAACTCACAGACCGGGCCTCCGATTGATGTGCCATCTATCGCGAAGGGTTCCTAATGATGAGATGGAACTATGAGATATATAAACTCGAGACTTCGTGGTAGTTGATGTATCGACACATGGATCGAGGATCAGACCCTCCCGGAATCGAGCGTGCTGTGTGACAGAACCCTAGGGCTAGATGTGACTAAGACAATAGGATCATACATAGACCTACTACTGTACCAGGATCCTCCATCGTTTTGACAGTGAAAACATTGTACTGGGTTCCCCTGTGGGTTCTATAGCAACGATATTGAACCAGGATCATCCGTGGGTTCGACAACGATGACTTCGGTACTGGGATCCTTCGTGGGTTCAACAACGCTGATACTGTTCCTTGATCCTAAGTAGGTTTGAAAGAGGGTATGATTCAGAGGCTATATCTAATCATCTCTACCCCTCTTCATGAGTTGAATTCCAGTGTGAGATGATTTTTTTTCTTTCAGTTGTTATCATTGAGATGATTGACTTTACATCCTTTTTCGAATGGGATGTGCTTAGGCTCAAGTGTAAGAGCTGGACTGTGATTGGTAACTTAAGTATATGTATTGGAATATACCAATGTAGGAATGGATAAAACTTCTTGATTGTATATTACTATTGTGGTTTATCTTTAATGGAATCTAGGAGACCTACGGGGGTCTCGGGGTCCCCTCCTGAGTATTGTTATACTGACCCCTTCATGGGCTTTTCCAACACCTTGTTGTGTTCTGTGCAGACGATGGTCAGTAGTGATCGAGCCTGATGGTGACAGACGAGAGGCTTCTCGAAGCTGGACTAGACATGACGTTCCTTAGGGACGAGTTGTTCGAGTTCTATACCTACCCTTAATGTAGGATTCCCCAGTGGACGATCTAGGAGGTGTTTTCCCTTTTTATTGTACATGTACTTGTTGTTCAGCTGGGTTTGTATACTGGACCACTTACATTCAGCACACTTTTCATTCATATATTATTCTATGTTTCCTCTACTGCTTGTGTTCAGACTATGTGTGTTACTAGTTTAAAGGAAATGCCTTCCCTATTTATCGGGTATTCTCCTTTTGTTCTAGTCACCAGCCCCTGGCCTATGGAAGGTGGGCTTTGAGTAGTCATGACATGGGCCCCGAGGATGGTTCGTGACAATGGTGTATATATATGAAATAATATATGGTGAATAAGTTGAAGCTCAGTAAATATAGTTCATAAAATTCATGAAAAGTTAATTCGAAATGGAAATGATCAGTAAAATAACATTTTATTCTATTTATAGGTGACATAAGGAATGAATGGAACAATAATTTTAAAATATAAATATTATTTGGAGTTTTTGAGAATATTATGAATGTATAATTCCATGGATATGAAAACTCCATATGCTACCCAACTGACACTGTCACATGATGATGATGGAAAATCGATTAATGTAATAGAATATAACCAGATCATTGAAAGCCCATTTTACTAAATATAGACATAACTGGATATTGTTATTTCCACATGTAAAGTAGTATAGTTTAAAATCAATAACATGGAAACCCACTTAGTTATAGTGAAAATAATAATTTTCTATATCATCGGAATGATGGGTTTCTATTTTTCTAAACAATGACAAATATCAATAAGAGTTATTGGGGAATACAAACACAGGTTGGGAATGATCATGAGATGAAACAAAATCATTTCCAAGTAATAAATTATTTCTTTTATGATGTTGTATTTCTTAGATAATTATGAAATAATATTTCCTTTAATTAAGAACCAAAAAAGACAAATATACTGCAGCAACTCAAGCATTCATGCAGTTATTATGGAAAAATTTGTGTCTGTATGATGTTGGTGTTAATGTGAACTCTCTAATTATGAATCCCTAATGATAATTCAAGTGGTATAAATATAAGAAAAAATTATGTTAATCTATCAAGGGATAATATCATTTAAATCATGTATCATTTAATCATGGATAAGGTGGTGCTTGAATTTCTAATGATGCGGTATGTGACTACAAAACTACTAGTTGTTGAAATTCTGACAATGTGCTTATCCAATGTAGAATTTGAGAGGCATTTAAAGGATATTTTACATGAATAGAATCCCCAAACATGTAAAAATTTTAATTTGGGACCCCTTATCCCTTAGATATGTTGTTTTTTTCAATGTTCTAATCTATGTTCATTACCATGTTGTAGACCACAATGAAGTTACCTTCAGGTCCATTGAGAAAGGGGGTTATATAGAGCGTATAAAAGGGGATAGAATGTCTTAATCATTATAGAGGGATAATCTATGAGGTGGATCATTGAAGTAGGGATATTTTTAAATTTTATTATGCTAAAGATGTTGGATTCATGGTTAGACATCATGTCATATGGATTTAGTGATGATTGCAGTTGATCAGTTTGTGAATGAAGTGTTTCATTGATGAAATTTACTTGCAACACATATTTCGCATGTTGAGAATGACTTATGGAGTATTAAATTATATTGTCTATAAATAATTGATCACTATCTGAATCTAAAAAATTTAATGGTTTTATATGATTTAAGAGGTTTTAAAGTGGTATCAATTAGTGAAGAGTTGTCAACAAACAAAAATGTGGATATTATTGCACAAAAAACCATCAATGTAACAATGAATTGTTTTATGGATTGAATATGTTTATTGAAAACGTTTCTTTACAAGTTAAGTTGTGGAGTTCTTGATAGATTGTATACATGGAATGTTGGCAATGATTTAATAAAAATCAAATTATTCCCTAGAATTGTTATAGAACATTGTGTACAGAAGGTGACATAATATCAATGTGTTTTAAAAACATTAGGGTCCAAATGTTGGGGGATGGATTTAATCGTAAAATATGTATTTCCATGAATTTGATATAAAAATATAGTAAGGTCCTGAGTGTCATGAAGACTATGTTTCACAAATGGTGTTTTATTAAGGTCTTTATCATCGTGAATTAGAAAAGTTTTGATAATAATCACCACAACAATGAGAATCAATTTGAATGAAAAATTCCAACGGTTCTTCAAAAAGATTGGGTGCTTCATGAATGGGATGGGATAGATTTTTGAAATGTTGAATGTGTGTATGGAGGCTTCTTGAATCTGATTAAATTCCTATAAATAGGCATCTTCCACCTTCAGAAATGTTGCTATAATATTTTAGAAAATCCATATTCTTTGAATTCGTGAATGTAGTTTATAATGTGTGATATTGAAAAAATGGTCACGAATAAAGGATGTTCATGAAGGATATTAAAGATTACCCAATCAGTAAGGATCACTAATGTATTGATTTCAAAACATGATATAAAAATCAGATTGATAGTTTTGATCTTCTCTAAGGTTAATTGAGCTTTCCAAAAGTAGTTGAGCATCGTGAAAGTAGGTTTTTAAAGAAATGCTAGATGAGAATCTTGAAAGAGGTGAGATTTTTAGAAGCTATTGGGTTCATGAAGGAAGTGAGAAACATTAATTTATTTAAAAGGGATTTCCTAGTAAATTTTTCGTAAAATGTTATTCATTATGTGCATGAATGTGGGACTTCAATATAGCATATACCGTAGGTTGAGGATTCTTTCATCAGTGATAATGAAGGGAAATACATATCCATAAAAAATGTGTGTATACATTAGAGATAATTGATAATGAAAGGGTAAAAGGGTGATCTTTTCCACCACTAGTGATAAACCAAAGGGGAGTCAGGGAGTGTCCCATGGAAAAGTATTGAATTTACCTGAAACATTGTAATGATAGTGATCATGGGCATAGAAATGATGTCGCCAAATACTTGTATTTTGGATGTGACATTAGAAGATTTGTTACATCAGAACATTTCAATTGAATTCAAATGGTATGTATACTAGCGAGGGTAAAAAAAGTAAAATTGTTGTGTCTCATGCATCATTTCATTTTTTTCATACATTGTTATGGGAAAGGGAGAGGAGAGTGTTTTGTTTAATGATGAAAACAAATCCAAATGGGTTTTTTGTTTTAATATTTCATACCATGAGTCACCCCCATCTATAGAAATTTAACTTATTTGGGATAATATTTAATTATTTAGATGTGGTGATGAAAATGTAATAATCACATATCTCTGAGGAGTCTGTAATCCACACATCCATGAATGAAGTTATCAGTTTTTCAGTGTGTGAAATGAAAATATGAAAATGATATATTATTACCATAGAAAGATAATTATTTAATTAATGTAATTAATTTATCATTCATATAATATATATATCTTTAAACCCCTCTTTAATTAATTACATCAAAATATTGACTCTATCATATCGTTTTGAGGATGTTGTTGTCCACACTTCTACATATGATGTTATCATATTCTCATAAAAAGGAAGGCATGAAGATATGTGTTATATAAAAATTTTAGAAGTATTGAGAAATTATTGATATCAGATATATCATAGAAAATAGTATTTAAATCATATTTAATAACCATAAGTGGTTGTCAAGGAAAAATGAGTGACATTGTCTCACGAGGTGGTAGTTCACCATACACATGGATGGTAGTTTCATAAACCTTTAGATGGAAGTGTGTTTCTTTTTATGTTTTAACAACATCATAAAATAATTTCAGTTTTTATATGATATAAAGTTTATTATATAATCATATAATATTAAGAATTAAAGGTGTTGGAAATGAAATAACAAAAAAGTTCTTGTGGAAGAATGTTCCATCTTATTCGGGTAACACTTTATGTTTGGCACCAATGGAGTTACTTATTTTATTTATGACCATAGTGATGATTATAGGATGATAGTAGGGAATTTTGGAGATTATTTGGGAATTTTTTGGACTATATAATGTTTTTAGTGGTGTCATGAGAGGGGGAGAGTGGTAGCATTTTATAATGGAGGGAGAGGACACCATTGGTAATTTTTTTAAATGATTTGAGTTGTCCCTACACTTTACAAGTGTACAAAGGATCTACCGTGTAATATTATAGACCATTTTATGATTCCTAGTAGAAATATGTCTATAAAATAATTATTAGACACGTTTAGGATAATATTTATATACATTACTTTATGTTTAAAGATTATGTAATCTCATTTTTACCTTAATTACTATAATTAATTTTAACTGCATTAACTAATAATATTTTTTTTCAAAATGTATGTTCAAAAAAAATATATAATATAAATTGTTTTTATTACAAATATAAAATATATTTTCAAAATTAATATCATATATATTGAATAATTTGATTTTAAATTAATCCCATTGATATGATAGGAAATCTTGTTTTTAATGTGAGAAACTCTATAAGATCACAACTGTTTTTCTAAATTCTAGATAAAAATGATTCTAATAACATAAATTGGATTAATATATTTATAATTGATATAATTTAACATAAAAATCATTTTAGAAAATATTTTATTCGTATAAGAACATTATACTAAAAATCATTTTTCAATTACAATTTAGCGTTTTTTATTATTCATCAAAATAGAAAACTTCTCAAAAAATACAACAATTTTACCCAAAGTAAATTTATATATATCTCTATTAGAAAATTATTTTATTTTGTGAAATAAAATTTTTCAAAATGTTAAAATTTAGTTTTCAAACAACTCTTCCTTTAAAAGGTCGTCAAATCACCATCTAGAAAAGTACATATTTTTGTGCATAAATTATATTTATTATAATTTTGAGTATATAAAAATTATTTGATGAATTGAAAAATATTTTATTTAATATGTAAATTATAAATTTAATTATTATTTTTCAATAATAGTTATTAATTTAATTTATTAATGGAGAATTCATTTGTGGGCGTAATAGTTGTTTTTCATAAAAACATACTTTATATTCAATTGGTTTTCTTAATGACTTCTAGTCAATTGGTTGCCAATGAATTAATTATATATACATATAAAAACAATATATTCATTATTTAATAATATCATTCATTCCCACCATTATAATGTTTAGAATATGACTATTATTTTCAATAAATCATATTAATAGTATATTGTCATCTGGTAAGACTCGGACATGCATGTAACATGAGTTACTGAAGAAAATCAATGTTATATGTAGTAAAAGATAATATTAGAGTTTCTTATAACAAATAATGTATTTTTCATTGCATGAAACACATGGTATCATAGAAATTATGTTAATTTTAAATAAGATAATTATTAAAATATTGTGATGTGATTTCAAATTTCATAAGGGGTGTGATGAAGTGATTGGAGGAAGAGCCCATTAGTAAAGGAAGAGTGAAATTTTTATAAACAAGAAAAACAACTACATAATTAGAGGGATATATCCTCCTAATATACTCCAAGATTTATAAATAATGTAGTTTAGGGAAGGTATGGTTGATCCATTCCTCTGGCAAAAAAGAGAATTTTTTTATTTATGTTATGACATTATCCTATATGTTTATATTTTTTACCATTTTACTTTTCACTATAGTAACAAGCTTTTTTATTTACCATGATTATTTATCCTTTAATAAATAAAATAAACGAACTTAATAAGATAATTTTTACCCACTCATTCTACATATTTTATCTAATTTATCAAATAAATAATCAATGTCTCATTAAAACTGATTTTAACAAAAGGGAATGTAATAAACAAAACCCTATTATATCATTTACAACATTAATTATTTTTATGATATTTTGTATTCATTAAGTCCAAAATTTATGTTGAACTTATATACTATTATTAATTATTTTAATAATAAATTAGAATCCATTTTAACAAGTTCAATTTAATGAATTTTTATGATATAACTTAAAAATAAACTCGTAAGCGAGATGGAAAATAGTTAAAAATATGATTTCTAAAGTATAAAAATTTATATATCATAACCAACATAAATTTTACTCTATATATATAAATTTGGTTATTCATAATATATTGATCAACTTTTTCTTTTAAATTATTTTATAAAATTGTTCTTTTTAAATTAATTATATGAAAATTCAATTTTTTAAAAAAATTATTATTTTAACTATGAAATGAAAAATTAATCATGTCATTAAATTATATAAAATTAACTATATGATATTTCTAACACCTTGATTTAAAAATTAATGCTCATATTTTAAAATAAATTTTCTAAAATAATAAAAAAAATTAACTTTGAAATAAATGTGTAAAATACTATTAAATCACTTTTTAGAATAACATGGTTTTAACCATAAAAATATATTTATTCTCAAAATATGTCTAAATAATATTAGATTATTTATAAATTTTTTTATTACATTTATAATACATATGATTGATTATAATTATTCAATAATATTGAATCACTTAATTTATTATGATAAAAGAACTACACACATGATGACATTTTGTTTAATAAAAAAACATCATTTACTGTAATTTTTTTAATTATCATTTTTAATAAATTATAAAATAATGAATTCATTTTATTCTTGGGAAAACCACATAATTTTAATAATTTGGTTATTATTATTCATATTGACCAATCAAAAAGCTATGTGATAATTTTCATGTTAAATTATAATATTTTAACAGTATATCACATTTTGTATCAACTCGGTGTTTCATATAACATAATATTTTGAATAAATTAAATTATATTGAAATAAATAACTCAAAAAATACCAATGTGCTACTTTACATACCAAAATGGGTTCAAATAGATTCATTATAGACAATATATATTGCCTCTAAATGATTATAGATGTTACTAATTACAGGGAATTAATATTATATGAATAGAAGGAGTGTCACAATATATAATGGAAAGAATTCTCGGAGTTAAATTTGTATGATGTTTGAAATAATTATATTAATTTAACTAAAGGTTATAGATGATTAAATTATGATATGTCCACTTCTTTATGAGAACCTTATATTTTTCATTACTAATCACATAAATATGGATGTGAATAGGCGAAGAGAAAAATCTATTTGTAAGACGAGTATATTATTGTTTATCATGAGATGTTTTGAAAAGGGAAAATTCAGTGAGTGTAGATAATGGGTTGTGTATTAATGTATTCGGCCAGTGAATTTTGTGGTGAATCCCAAACATGGATGGAAAAGGGATGTAATGATTCTATTTGTAGGTCATGAATGGAAATATTCAATAAAATATCCCCACTAAAATCAGACAATTAGTAGAGCTTTTCCACATAGAAATAGTAAGTGTAATAGAATATGGATTTAGAATATTTTCAAATACTATCAAAATAAGTAATGAAGGTAATTTAGTAAATATATTGAAGAATATTTTATTAAAATAGTTAAAATTTACCTTATTTGAGGATATTATGTGATGATGTCTTGGAGATTCCATACAAGTGTTTCTGAGTACGAAAACTGTTTAATTTATTGAATAAATTTCATAGATTAAAATTAATAATTATGGAAGTAAAGACTTAATGTGGGAGTATATTAATTATTATGGAAATACAAAAAATTGATTATATTTTGAGTTACTTATTCTTATAAATGAAAATGAATAGTTTGAGAATGTTTTATAATTATCATAACAGAATTATCAATGTGGATTGGACATACATATGGTGAATTGAATAAAATATAAGATAATTTGAAAAATTACATAATCATGAAGTTGTAATTTAATATTTTATAGAGGAATGATCCATCTTTGTGTAATGAATAAGGGTTGGATGGTTGATTTTCATATTAGCATGATGTAATATAAATGTGATGGAATGTGTAAGGATAATTGTAATCATTATGATGGATAACCATATTTATGAGAATATTGTACAAGTCATCCATTTATATATGTAATGATTAGGTGAGGGTAAGGATCATTCAGCCTTATGCATAAAAATGAGTGAACAATAAGCATGCGATTGTATGTATGATCATATAAGGACTCACCAATAAGATTAATATAGAGAAACTAGAATAAATATGGTCTGGACATGCTTAAGAATTAATATTGAGCATCATATTCATGCATTTATGGGTAATTATCATTTTATATATGAATAATTCATGAGGAAAATCCATACTAATGGACCCTCAAAGAGAATTTTATGCACATAATATATTCTATTTTTTTGAAATTATTTTCAAGCGGTAGAAATATTTTAATGATTCATGGGAAAAATATATGTTTTAAAACATTAAAAACTAAATATGATAATATTTCTGATTTTATTATTATATAATCATGATTATAATGAACTAGATAAAATAAAAATCAGAATAAGAATAATTTCGATGAGATTATGCTATATTTTCTATAATTCATTAGTTTGATTAAATACATCTAATGAAGATGATTCTAATATAAATTGATCGATAAATCATAAAACAAATTTCTCGTTTGACTGTTTAGATATATAACATAAAATTATAGGATTAATTTATGAGACATTAATTATTCTATAAGCATGAAAATGGAATTCTTCTAGATTATCAGTTTTTTGAAATAATGAAAAAAAAATGATTCATAATGTTCTCATTAATGTTATATAGTCCTATAATTATTATGATATATAATAGAGACATGGAATTAATTATTTATATTATATCTCAATTTAGAGAATATCTTCCAAGAAGAAGTATTTTTCATCATGTCACTTTAAAAATGAATAATTTTTCTAGGTAAAAATTTTATTGTTTTTTTAATAATTTCCTAATAATTTTTTTTTATATTTCTATTGAAAAATGAAAAAATATGTATGATTATTTATCCTATAGTATGTATTTTTAATATTAATTAACTTAAGTGAAATGAGACTAAATGTTAATTATAAAGGGTACCTTTTTCATTCTACTCGAGGAAAACAATGGTAAAATAGTATATGTGATTCTAGTAGACATATATATAAGAAAATGAGGGAAAGAGTTAATAGAGGTAATGGATAATGAATGTGAATGTGGTTTTTCTTAATTCAAATATTGAAAATAAAACGTAGGTAACACCCATATAAATTTTATAAGAATAACTTGTGGTTATGGTAATAAATATCAAGATCATGAAATGTATGTGAAGAACATATAACATTCAAATAATAAGGAATAAGGTGTTGATATTTTTTTGAGAATATTGATTTTCTAAACATTAATGTACAAACACGTATAGTATCATGAAACACTAATTGTTTTTGAGTTAGTGGAAGAGGAATAAAAAATTCATGCAGATAGGAAAACAATTAATCATGATTTATATCTATTTGTTAAACCTTTAAGAGTTTTATGAGATAAATTATCTATGATGATCAGAGGATCTAATTTGTGTTGAAAATGTTACATGAGTAGGTTCTGTATAAAACTATAAATATATGCTAAAAAATGTGTCTAAATTCAATTAATTTCGATATATCTTTACTGTAATTAGATTAAATTGTATTTAGAGGAAGGATATTCATTCCAAGATGAAGTACCATCTATATGGTGATACAATGATATCTTAAAAAGGGATTTCTGTTCAGAAAAATTGAAATATATTGTGTGATTAATTAAAACATGTGTGACTAATTGTTTGAAAGGATATATCAGTGTGAATCTATTCCTATGGATTGTGTTTTTAAATGTTATTCTAGTTTAAAGCTTCCAATTATTGTCTCATATTATCCCAAAAAATTATGTGGTAGAAGAAACAAAACCATTATAATATTATTTTGATTATAGTGGAGAGTCCACTTTATAGTGAATGAACAATCAAACCAATGAGACAAAATCTGAGATGTACAATGTAAACAAATGTGTTCCATATTACTATTATTTATTATCACTGAATGTGGTGTTGATTTATCATTAAAACTAAAATATATCCAAATATCTAAAATTTATATATATTTTAATAAAATAAATTTTATTATAGTTCAATGGAAACATGTATATTTTTAAATGATGAAAAAAAACTGATTTAGTCCCCTCTCTACTATCTACATTTATCCATTTGAAATTTCTAATTGTACAAGAGTGCCTTCTATCTAGTTGTATATAATAATTAATTCCTAGGTTTATTTATCAAAATATGATAATGAGGAGATTTCAGTAGATTAAAGAATATAATTTACCCAAAAAACATGTCTCTATTATCATTAAATGACCATCTGATGTTTCATCCAACATAATAAAAAATATGAAAAAATATGAAATAAATAAGATAATAAAGGACTCTAAAGAGAATAAGTAATAAAAATTACATGAATGTATTCAGAATAGTAATTATTTTCATATTTTTTTAGTTATTTTTCATTTATTGAGTAATGCTAGTGTATTTAAGAATATGACTTCAATGGTAAATCATTTTGAGGGTTTTATTATTTTTCAAATGCTTCCTAAAGATAGTCCCTGATGTTGTTTACTAATAAAAATTATCATATATAAAGTGAATATAGATAAAAAATCACGCCATAAGATTGATGTTGATGCTTTGAAATATTGAATAGATACAAAGGTAATAAATTTTAATGTGATAACAAAACTAGTGATATAAATTTATATAATTGTTTCACTTTATAATGAATGATATGTTTATTATTTTGTGTACTTTAAAATAACAGTATGTGAGAAGGAGTTGCATGTATTTGTTTTAATTGAAATCCTTGTAATAGAATTGATATATAATTCCATGATGACTAATACAGATTAAAATCTATATGTGAAAAATATAAAAGAAAAAAATGTGAATGGAATTTAACTATAATATTTAAACAATATTCCTAAAGAATAATATTAAAATTTGAACCGATACTGGGATTTGTGATTTGGAAGGCACTATGGAGACTTGACAAGACTCTCATGCTCTATGATGACCTCTGAAAATCTAAATATATAACTATAAATTTGAATAAATCATGATCATTTTATTAATTCAAAATATGTCTCTATGGAAGATATCCATGTTATCAATAAATAAGGAATGGATGAAGGCATGTGTTAGGATCATAGAGTATTTTAAGTGTGATAGTCGTATAAATGAGTACATCATAAGGGTCATTATTCCATATGTGTAAATTAGATTTTTTCAAACATATCATTTATACTTATGTGTGTATATATAAATAATGTAAGAATGGTCATATAAATAGGATCTCATAAGAATGACCCCCTGAGGACCATATTGATCCATAATGATTATTGAGTTATGAACACTAATAACCTTAAATTTTTATCATCATAGATATGATTTCCAATAAAAGTATACTTTTATTTTAAGTGATATTTGACAGTATTATTTTTAAGGAAAATAAAAAATAGATCATTTTATCGTTACAAATATCCCCAAACATGAATATATTTTTTCAGGATTAGAAAAATGATTGGGTGGAATATTCAACCATTTTTTTATGGATTAGAACATTACCAATTAAATTTTACCAAATCTATGAAATTTTTAAAATAAGATATCTATTTGAGAAGAACCAGATTAATTTAATGTCAATTTAAGAGGAATTTCTAAGCAATGAAACTAAATTTTCATTAATTCAATATTCTATGAAAATATATTTGATGAATCTAAATTTGATGATTATTTACTGAGACAAACCAAAAACATTTTTATTAATTTATTATAATGTGAAGTAATATAAGTGATTAAATTAAATTTATAATATATATATTAATCCTAAATCGTGAAACTGATTCCTTTATAGTCTATAAGATATATAATTAATGAATTATAATTAAGCACGATCTATTATTGAGTGGTAAAAATGTTACTCATAACTCATATTAAAAATTTATATGAATAATTTAGTGTTTATATTCTACCGGAATGTGAATACCTTCTAAGAAGAAATATAAAAATTTAATGAATATATCAATAAATGAATATTGATTCATGCAACCAATATAAATTCTATAAAATTTTAATAAATCCATGATAAATGTTTGGATTATATTTTATATATTATAATGAGTATGTAATGAAGATATTCAAACCTCTTAAAAGTATATGGATGATCTGTAGGTCTAAAAAAAATATAATAATTTTAAATGATAAAAGAAAATCATGTAACTAGAACAAGGAATAGTGTTGACCATAATGAATACGATATCATTGGAGACACCCAAGTAAAAAAAGGTCACAAAAAGTTAATAAATATAATGGGAATTTAATATTAATTATATTTTATATAAAAATAATATAGAATATAAAACATTTGTTCCCTATGTATAGATAGTAAAATAAGATAAGATAATTGTGTTCCGGAATGATGATATCATCATTAATGCATGGAGATCATAGAACCCTCGATTATTAAGGAAAATGTTTTGATGTTGTACATAAATGATTGATCATCTTGGTATTGATGCAAAATGAATCATATTTTTACGTGACACTCATTACTTATAAAGAGTGAAAAGAATAAAAATTAATTAGATTTGGAGAGAGAGAAATAGTTTTGTATTATATATATATATATATGTTTAGTGGGTTTAAAGTGTGATTTGGAGAATTCAGTGGGAAACTATTTAAAAACGTCTAGATTGATTCTAGAATGCATGGACCAAGGAGATTATTATAAATTTTTATTATTGACACATAAAACCCATTTATATTTGATATTCTTTATTGTGGTTAATATCTGACTACGGATAATAAGAAATTATGGTAGGTAGAATTCCATTGAGGATGAACCAGGAGAAAATATCACATTATATTATTACCATCTTTATTATCATTATATGTGGTGTTTATTTCAAGGTAGAACTAAAATTTATCCATCTATTATAAAAAAATTATGTTTAAAAAAAATATGGGTTATAATTGAAAAATTATTTTTTATATTGGTAGAAATTACACAACACCTTATTCAACATCCCCCTCTTAGATGTGTTGATGAATCTATATTTAATTTCAATGAAAAATAACAATATTCAATTTTATTTTCTTAATTATGAAATTTTAACAGAAATGGAATGGTATTTGAAATTCTCTATAACATTTTGGAAAGCATAAGATATGTTATGAGTGAAATTATAATGTGATGATGAAAAATGAAAATAAAATGTTCAAAATGAATCTAAATGATAATATGGTCTTTGAACCTTTAATAAAGAATAAAATCATAGATAGAGAATTTTTTGAAATTATTTATTCTGATAATGAGGAATAATATAATAAATTGGATGGGTTGATTCCCATATATCAATTGAATATCAATGTTGAAAGTGTAATGGAATAGAAAAACCCATTTTATTTCATCAACTATACTGGTATTTGAAACTATTATTCTAATTTTGTAAATAATAAGGTTTCTCGTACAAAATTCTGATGTGGATGAATATAATCTTAAAAAACTGAAATGATCGAAAATAAAGAAGTAATATTAAAACAATAAGAGAAATACATTGATGTGATAAGAGAAATAATATGAACAATTCTCAGGTATACAAAGAGAAGATGAAGTCCTTTTTATGGATCATGTTGACTAATATTCAGATACATCAAGAAGTGATGATAGATTGGAAATTATATAAATAGAATACTTCTTGAAATATGATTAAGAATGCATTTTTATCAAAACACACCTCTCTAGAAGAAAATATGAAAATTAACTATTGGAAATAATAAGATATCCAGATAAAAGGAGTTTGTCGTGAATGAAATGTCATTCATTAATGATAATAAGAAATATAATTATGTTGGATGAGAAAAATAATATATAGACAAATTATCAATAATAACTACATGAGAATGATGAATAACTATCTAATTTGAAATCAAAATTTATTGATGAAAAACATTAGTTGAAATTTATTATTAAAGTATTCACATTGATATATGAGGATAAATGTGAATATTCTCAGGTAATTGTGATCAAGGATTCCCACATGCATTATTTAAATGTAATTAATCATTTTAAAAAATTAATATATTATTTATAGTAGTATTGGATACAGAACAAAGAATAAACTAATATTAACTAAGAAAACAAGTGACATACACTATTACACCTCAATGTAAGAGATGAACATGACATGATGAAATTTTCAACCAATGAAATATTTGGACTATAATGTAGTAGAAAAAATCAAAATTTTGATCAATTTATCTCTAATAGAGATTACTTCTAATTCGTTTGTATTGCTATTTTCGTTGATATTATTGACATAAATACTACTCTTTAAAGTATAACATTTCATTTCAGTGTAAGCATTATAAAACAATGGGTTATTATGATAATAAAATAATGAAAATTTTTATATTAATTCAGTTGTGAATTTACATTCAAAAAATATATAAAAAATTAAATTTTTAAAGTTTAGAAAAAGTGTATGAATTATTCCTTTAAATATGCCTTTAGGATGAGGAATATAAGGTTATGCTTCAATAAGAGGCTTCTGAAATGCACTGTGTTGCATTTGTTGTCAATGAGGCATGATGTTGTCATGGAATTAATGGATGTCAAGGAATTTCAAGATGTGAATGACAAAGGATGTGATGGTGATGGTGATGAAGGAGAATGGCCATGGTACTAAGATGCATGTCACTTAGGAGATTCACTAAGTGACATAGGATGTTGTGGTTGAAACATTCTCTATGGATATCAGACGATTTTAGAACTGATCTTAATGTTTCAATACTTGTATCAAGATGATACTAAGTTACACCACTTGAAGAATGGATGATGATGGAGCATCATCATTACATCAGACGATTGTTGAACTGGTCTTTAAGTTCAAAGAACTTGTATCAACTAGATACAATGTCATAACCATGTTAGAATACCATTCATTGTCTTCACAATTCATAATGAGATGAAGTGATCCATCCACAATCACTAAGTGGATGAAGTGGTGATAATGAAGTCCATGTACTATTTCTTAGTTCATGATGAATTGAAGAAGATCCAACTTGATCTCTTATTGTATCATAGAATCATGTTGAAGAATTATTTGATTCAGGAGCTCGGTTGATGAAGAACCTTCGGGAATTCCATTCCTAAGTGATGAATAAATGTTGAAGAGAATTTTAGGAATTCTAATGAAGAAGAAGAAATAAAGAAGAGTAAATTAAGAGGAAGATGGCTTGAAGTGGGATTTGGCATTTTCACTAGGTTAATTTGTTTTTATACAAAGTCCTAAGTGTTTTACTTAGGAAAAAAGATGCCAACCTCAAGGGCCAGCCAAGGCCAGCCCACGAGTTCAACCCCACGGCTCATGTGGGCACTAGGCGCCACGCCCATGGGGGAACTCATGGTGCAAGCACAGGGCGGCAGGGCTACGCAGGGGTGTCACGCCCGCGCGGCAGGGGCGCATGAAGCGCGCCCGGAGTGCATGGTGGGCGCTAGGAGCGCGCCCGCAGGAGGCGTGAGTGGGTGCAAGAGCGCGCCCGCAAAGAGAACACGGTGCGGGGCAGCACCGTGGAGGGAGAAAATTCAATTGTGGTGAAGGGGGGAGCGCGAGGTTGATAAGACGTGGAAAAACCGCGATCCGTTTCGATGTGGGACGCGGAAAAATCTCCAGGAGCAAATCCTGGCCGCTCGATCGATCGCACGCCAGATCTCGACCGCACGATCGATCCCGCGCGAGATCTTCTGATCGTGGCCGTCCGATGTCTTCTCAACTCCACATCCGACGGCTCCGAGGTGTCTCCTTCCTCGAGCTCAGTCGAAGGCCACCCTACATCCTCCGCTGAACCAGAGGCCTCCCGAATGAAGAATTCGAGCTCTCGGCCACCTCCGATCAAACCAAAGGCTCCATTCGGTTCGTCTGGCCCTACTGAACATATCCTTGCCTAAAAATGGGAATGCATGCAACGTATAGAATAATTCGAGGTTGGCCGAAGCAACCGGAGGTGCGAGGCCATGTGATTTATGTTTTTTATGGATTAGCCTAAATCGATGTCGTGCATGCGTTCTAGGTCACATACACGTGAAGAAAATAAAAAGCAAACCCGTGTGAACAGAGAGAAAAAAACGAGATTCTCGGCCCACGTTTAAAGATTTTCAAAGAACCGAAAATCTTGGTGGATCAATATTTATATCCCGCGGATGTTTTGAGGATTCCTCTGCCTATAAAAGGAGAGCCCTAAGCACAGAGAACTCTTGCTGATCCTCTGAAGAGAGAAGTCCCGTGAAGACTCTGTGCCCAGCGAAGTAATAAGCTCCGCGCAACCCACATACGCGACGAAGCAGCCCGAAGCCATTCCTGGCTTCGTGTGTTCCTTTTGCACACCTCTTGCGCGAAAGAAGAGAAATGGAGAGGCCCCTGCGCGCTACCCCTTGCGTGAGAGGAAGTTCCCTCTCTGCCCGCACACATGCGCGGCAGGAGGAAGGAGCCCCGCGATGTTGCACCTTGCACACCTGAGGACTTACGTGCTGCCTTGTGCACCCAAGTGCTTGCGCGACCCACGGCCAGTGGCACTTGCGCGGCTGTGATGAGAAGAAGAGGGCCGCACCCCTTGCACACCTCCTTTGAAGGCAGTGGTTCGGGCAAGTTGAGAACTCACTTGGACAGTGAGAAAAAGAAGGCCGAGACCACTCCCCTGTGTGTTCCAAATTGAAGAACACACTTTGTGTGTGCATTTGAAGAAGAAGGCCGTAGCCACATTTCCCCTTGTGTGTGTTTTAAGAGCAAGGAAGGATTGCACCTTGTGTGTGTGCAAAGTGAAGACACCCTACGGGTGGTATAAGTGCAAATGAACAATAGGCCGTAGCCTTGTGTGTGTGCAAGAAGAGAAGGAAGGCCGTAGCCATGTGGGAAGACAAGAGGGCCTTAGAACCCAAGTGTGTTCATAAGCACCAAGTGAAGACCACACATTTTGTGTGTGTGCAACGTGAAGGAATAAGGCCAAAGACTTACCTTAGTGGTGTGTGTGCAATAGAACAAAAGGCCGAACCTTAGTGTGTGCAAAGTTGATGTGCACACTTTGGAGAAGAAGACTTCCACACTAAAGTATAACACACTTTTAAGTGTGTGAACAAATTGAACAAAGTGTGTGAAGTTCAAGGAAGGTGTGTGCTTGAAGTGATTACACCCTTTGTGGGTTTATTGCACCAAGAGAAGAAGAAGGGGATTGCATGCATGCATGCATGCACATGCACACATGAACAAAGCCAAATCTAGATGTGTGCATTTGAGGAGTCCAAGACCAGGAGATCTTGAAGATATTGAGAAGCCATGCAGTCAGTGCATGAGGATGCAGAGTTTCCATGCACTCAGTGCATGAAGTTGTTTTGAACTGAGACTGGACCAGACTGAAGTTAAAGACATCAATTGTCTCAGTATTCATTAATTGGAGAGAGGCCAGGTCATCCTGAGAAGAAGGAGATAAAGCCTGAGCAAGACGGGAAGACCTGTTCATCACAAGTGAGCAGAGGTATAGAGCAAGGCCACCAGTCTTTATCCCAGACTACTGAAGATACTTGAAGAAGCTTAAAGTGAAGAAGAGCTACTCGTGTGACTCGAGGAGCCAGGAGAAGCCCCCTGTGAGATTCAGGGTGGAAGAATTCTTCAGTGGGATTCTGGAGCCAGCCAGTGGGACTCTGGTAACACTGTGGGACGCAGTATAAAGACCCTCCTATGGGACTCAGGAGAGATACAATGGGACTCTGTATCGACCATTGTAATACTAACATATTATAATGGAAGAAACCATGTTGGGGCGTATAACCAAGATGGCAAGGACGTAGGCCTTTGGTGCTAAACCTTGTAAATCCTTGTGTCCTGTGCCTTTACATTTACTGCATCATTTGAGGAAAGGGTGAGAGATACAAGAAGAGTGGATCGAGGTCTTAACAATCCATAGAGGTTTAATTGATTAAGAATCAATTAGTAAAAAGTTTTAAAGGATCACTGATTCACCCCCTCCCCCTCTCAGTGATTCACAGTGATCTGGGCACTTCAATTGGTATCAGAGGAAAGGTTACCTCTAAAAGATCCAAGGGAGTCTTTATGAAGTGCAGATTAGAGGAAATGAGCGACCAGCCTCAAATGGAGATATCTGCCAAGACTCAGAAAAATAGAAAGAAGAAACAGGCCAAGAATATGAAGAAAACCTGTCCTATCTGTGATGAAGTTGGAACAATTAATGATCTTCAAAATTCACTCAAATATCTTCAGATGACAGTCCCCAAGGAAGTGGCAATGTGTATAGCTAAAGACATCCTTGAACATCAAGATGAAAAATTACAGCTAGAAGAAGAATCCAATACAATGGAAGATTAGTTGGCTAAAAGGGTTGGCATAACCAACACTCTCAGAAAGTTGGTGAAGGCTAAAGATGAAACAGTATCTCTTTGCAATGAAAGATATGAAGACACTACTGAAGAATTGCAAAGAATCTTTTCTGAGAAAGAATTCTTTAAGAATATGGTCAAAGATGGTTTCCATGCACTGGAAAAGAGGCACAAAGTTTCAATGAATGTCAGAGATGCTCAACTTGAAGAAAAAGTAAACAGGGTGAAGGAGCTGGAAAATTCATTGCTAGAAATAAAAAAGGTGCATGAAGACCAAATAAAGCAGCTGGAAGAGAAATGGGAATCAAGGCTAAGAACTATTGAGGATGAGCAGAACTCCCTCAATATGAAATGCTTAGAATTGGAGGTGATTTTGAAAAATCATCAATCACCCAAAGCCAAAGCCTCCCAGACAGCTGGAAGAATAAATGTTGCCACTCACGTGAGCTTTGAGATGGATGACTCTAAAATAAATACATCCTCTAATGAAAGGGAAACATCTTCTAAAAATAAGGTACCATCCATACCATCTTGTACTCAAGCTTCTAAAAGTGTTTCTACTAAAATTGCAGGATTGAAGAATGAATCCAAACAAGTATGGATGAAGATAGTGAAGAAAGATTGCTCTCCTGAAACAACACAACAAGTCAAGAAAAGTACCCAACAATCAGAAGGACTGAAGAGGTCAGGATTTGTGGGTCAGTGTTGGTGTTGTAACAAGTATGGGCATTGTGCAAATGATTGTTGGTACAATCCTCTCAATGTGAATGCACAAAGGAAGCCCATACCAAGGGGGAGCAAGCCAGAGGAAATGAAGCAACATCCACAGGTCCAGTGACATCTGTTTACTGCTAACAGATTTGGATTGCTTGATATCATCTGGGATGTGTGAAAAAGTGGTCAAATAGATACATTTCAATCTCCAACTGTATCCAGAGCTCAAAAGAAGAAAAGATCACAGAACCTGGCTCAGAATGAATCCTTGGGAAGCAAGAAGAATGTTGAAGATTCTCCCAATAAGGTTTTGAAAAAGGAAAAGAAGTCCTTGGAGTCTAAATCCAAGAAGGGTGATGCATCCAGAAGGACCACCAAGAAAACATGCTTCTACTATAGAAAGAAAGGACACACCATGGATCTTTGTGAACAAGCCATGGAACTGAATAGAAGCAGACTGGACTCAAAAGGACAATCAATCCAGAAGAAGCAGGAGGGATTGATTGAAAATATGTTGCCTAAGAAAGGTAGCTTAACAGCATCAAAAGAACCATGTGGAAGTTCCAGAACTGAGGCCACACTTCCAAGTGACTTACTAGTCATATGGCCTAATTAGTTGCAACTTGCCAGAGAACTACAAAGAGCTGAAGATGAAGCACTGTCAATTGCTAATGAAAAATGGAAGAAGAATATTTCACATGAATATCATGTTCAGTGTGTGAGGTGCAATCAAGCTGGACATACTAGTGATAAATGCATGATATTCATTCCAGCTCAGAAGGGATTCTTCAAAAGAATGAAGATTGCACCAGGAGACTCTATTGCTCAGAAGGCACCTAGAAATAGAGGATTCACACACAAAGAAGTAAAAGAGGTGTTGAGATCCACACCAGCACAAACACCATTGAAGATCAAATGTGCAAGTGTGAAGGATGGTGAAAATGGGACATCTCGGTTGAGAGAATATTCTCAACCTTGTTGTTCACATTGATGATCCAAGGAGGTTCCATCTTATTCCCTAATCACTTATATTTACATGTGCTGACATTGCAGGTAATTGAAGATGATGATCATTCTCAGCTGGAGGATGTTTTGGAAAGAATTGAGTGCACCCCTTGAGGGGGAGCCAATCTGAAGAAGATGGGATTCTGAAATTAATACCATCTTGATAAAATTGAAGGTATTCCAATCATACTTCCATCCCTTATTTCATAATTGTATTCATCATGAAAATTAAGGCGGAGTATTGATTGAAGACAAATGAATGAAAGGGGGAGCTTTATCTTTGCACCTGAACTTTCTAATGAGTTTTGTGGAGTATGTGCAGGATTTGACAATTCATCGATATATCTGAAAAATTCCAAACCCCTGAAGCGTGATCTCACATGTACAGTGAATGATGGATAGCATTGAGTTCCTTGGTTATATCACTCTTTTTTTCTACACCGGGTTAGCCCAAGTAGACTTAGAGCTGATTTACTAAAGGTTCATTGCTCAAGTGAACATGTGACATCATCCCTCTCTTGTGATTTTCAAGTCAATGCTTTTCAAAGGGAGGAAGTGATTTTTTATGAAGAGAACCACACCACACCTTTTAATTTTATTTCCAATAAGGGGGAGAAAATATTGGCACACATATTGACCCATTCATATGTGCTGAAGAAGTGTATTGACAACAAATACAAAGGGGGAGATTAAAATGCACTGTGTTGCATTTGTTGTCAATGAGGCATGATGTTTTCATGGAATGAATGGATTTCAAGTAATGTCAAGATGTGAATGAAAAAGGATATGATGGTGATGGTGATGAAAGAGAATGGCCATGGTACCAAGATGCATGTCACTTAGGAGATTCACTAAGTGACATAGGATGTTGTGGTTGAAACATTTTCTATGGATATCAGACGATTGTAGAACTGATCTTAATGTTTCAATACTTGTATCAAGATGATACTAAGTTACACCACTTGAAGAATGGATGATGATGGAGCATCATCATTACATCAGACGATTGTTGAACTGGTCTTTAAGTTCAAAGAACTTGTATCAACTAGATACAATGTCATAACCATGTTAGAAGACCATGCATTGACTTCACAATGCATGAGGAGATGAAGTGATCCATCCACAATCACTAAGTTGATGAAGTGGTGCTAATGAAGTCCATGTACTATTTCTTAGTGCATGATAAATTGAAGAAGATCCAACTTGATCTCTTATTGGATCATAGAAGCATGTTGAAGAATTATTTGATTCAGGAGCTCGGTTGATGAAGAACCTTCGGGAATTCCATTCCTATGTGATGAATAAATGTTGAAGAGAATTGGAGGAATTATAATGAAGAAGAAGAAATAAAGAAGAGTAAATGAGGAGGAAGATGGCTTGAAGTGGAATTTGGCATTTTCACTTGGTTACTTTGTTTTTATACAAAGTCTTAAGTGTTTTACTTAGCAAAAAAGATGCCAACCTCAAGGGCCAGCCAAGGCCAGCCCACGAGTTCAACCCCACGGCTCATGTGGGCACTAGGCGCCACGCCCATGGGGGAACCCATGGTGAAAGCACAGGGCGGCAGGGCTACGCAGGGGTGTCACGCCCGCGCGGCAGGGGCAAATGAAGCGCGCCCGGAGTGCATGGTGGGCGCTAGGAGCACACCCGCAGGAGGCGTGAGTGGGCGCAAGAGCACGCCCGCAGAGAGAACACAGTGCAGGGAGGCACCGTGGAGGGAGAAGATTCAATTGCGGTGAAGGGGGGAGCAGAAGGTTGATAAGCCGTGGAAAAACCGCGCTCCGTTTCAATGTGGGATGCTGAAAAATCTCCAGGAGCGAATCTTGGCCGCTCGATCGATCGCGCGCCAGATCTCAACCGCACGATCGATCCGGCACGAGATCTTCTGATCGCGGCCATCCGATGTCTTCTCAACTCCGCATCCGACGGATCCGAGGCGTCTCCTTCCTCGAGCTCAGCCGAAGGCCACCCAACTTCCCCCGCTGAACCAGAGGCCTCCCGAATAAAGAATTCGAGCTCCCGGTCACCACCGATCAAACCGAAGGCTCCATTCGGTTAGTCTGGCCCTACTGAACATATCCATGCATAAAAATGGGAATGCATGCAACGTATGGAAGAATTCGAGGTTGGCCGAAGCAACCGGAGGTGCGGGGCCATGTGATTTATGTTTTGTATGGATTATCCTAAATCGAAGTCGTGCATGCATTCTAAGTCGCATGCACGTGAAGAAAATAAAAAGCAAACCCATGTGAACAGAGAGAAAGAAACGAGATTCTCGGCCCACGTTTAAAGATTTTCAAAGAACCGAAAATCTCGGTGGATCAATATTTATATCCCGCGGATGTTTTGAGGATTCCTCTGCCTATAAAAGGAGAGCCTGAAGCACAGAGAACGCTTGTTGATCCTCTGAAGAGAGAAGTCTTGTGAATCCTCTGTGCCCAGCGAAGTAATAAGCTCCGTGCAACCCACTTGCACGACGAAGTAGCCCGAAGCCATTCATGGCTTCGTGTGTTCTTTTTGCGCACCTCTTGCGCGAAAGAAGAGAAAGGGAGAGGCCCCTGCGCGCTACCCCTTGCATCAGAGGAAGTTCCCTCTCTTCCCGCACACTTGCGCGACAGGAGGAAGTAACCCCGCGGTGTTGCACCTTGCACACCCGAGGACTTGCGTGCTGCCTTATGCACCCAAGTGCTTGCGCGACCCACGGCCAGTGGCACTTGCGCGGCTGTGAAGAGAAGAAGAGGGCCGCACCCCTTGAACACCTCCTTTGAAGGCAGTGGTGGGGCATGTTGAGAACTCACTTGGACAGTGAGAAAAAGAAGGCCGAGACCACGCCCTTGTGTGTGCCAAATTGAAGAACACACTTTGTATGTGCCTTTGAAGAAGAAGGTCGTAGCCACATTTCCCCTTGTGTGTGTGCTAATAGCAAGGAAGGCTTGCACCTTGTGTGTGTGAAAAGTGAAGACACCCTATGGGTGGTATAAGTGAAAATGAACAATAGGCCGTAGCCTTGTGTGTGTGCAAGAATAGAAGGAAGGCCGTAGCCAGGTGGGAAGAAAAGAGGGCCTTAGATCCCATGTGTGTGCATAAGCACCAAGTGAAGACCCACATTTTGTGTGTGTGCAAAGTGAAGGAATAAGGCCAAAGACTTACCTTAGTGGTGTGAGTGCAATATAACAAAAGGCCGAACCTTAGTGTGTGCAATGTTGATGTGCACACTTTGGAGAAGAAGACTTCCACACTAAAGTATAACACACTTTTAAGTGTATGAACAAATTGAACAAAGTGTGTGAAGTTCAAGAAAGGTGTGTGCTTGAAGTGATTACACCCTTTGTGGGTTTATTGCACCAATAGAAGAAGAAGGGGAGTGCATGCATGCATGCATGCACATGCACACGTGAACAAAGGCAAATCTGGATGTGTGCATTTGAGTCCAAGACCAGGAGATCATGAAGATATTGAGAAGCCATGTAGTCAGTGCATGAGGATGTAGAGTTTCCATGAACACAGTGCATGAAGTTGTTTTGAACTGATACTGGACCAGACTGATGTTAGAGACATCAATTGTCTGAGTATTCAGTAATTGGAGAGAGGTCAGGTCATCCTGAGAAGAAGGAGATAAATCCTGAGCAAGACGAGAAGACCTGTTCATCACAAGTGAGCAGAGGTACAGAGCAAGGCCAGCAGTCTTTATCCCAGACTACTGAAGATACTTGAAGAAGCTTAAATTGAAGAAGAGCTACTCGTGTGACTCGAGGATCCAGGAGAAGCCCCCTGTGAGATTCAGGGTGGAAGAAGTATTCAGTGGGATTATGGAGCAGGCCAGTGGGACTCTGGTAACACTGTGGGACGTAGTATAAAGACCCTCCTATGGGACTCAGGATAGATACAGTAGGACTCTGTATCGACCATTGTAATACTAACATATTATAATGGAAGAAACCATGTTGGGGCGTATAACCAACATGGCAAGGACGTAGGCCTTTGGTGCCGAACCTTGTAAATCCTTGTGTCCTGTGCCTTTACATTTGCTGCATCATTCGAGGAAAGGCTGAGAGATACAAGAAGAGTGGATCGAGTCCTTAACAATCCATAGAGGTTTAGTTGATTAAGAATCAATTAGTAAAAAGTTTTAATGTAACACTGATTCACCCCCTCCCCCTCTCAGTGATTCACACTAATCTGGGCACTTCAGCTTCCTATGGTGTCAACAGAACCTAAATTTAGTTGAAAATGGAACAAAGGACATTTTATGATGGAATATATGGGATCATATGATAACCCCTGGAATATGATCATTCTCAAAATGAATTCCTTGCAACATGGATGGATCATTTGTAAATAACTAAAAAATTTGGATAATTTGAAAATTATAAATACAGTTAAATAAAATGAACTGATTTCATGTGATGATGTTAAACCTTAAGATAATATTAAGAATATGGGAATTTTTCTATTGGTGGTAAATTTAAAATTACTCCTGAAGATTATTATATATGAGTAAAATCTAGATATAGAATAAAGGAAACTATGAGAAATTGTCCTTGTTTATAGGAATCAATGATTAATCTGATGTAATCATTAGGAAATGAACCTGACGTGATGAATAACGTGTAAAAAACCACTACACATAAAGAAAAAGTTCAATTGAAGAAAAGGATTCATGAATAAATTAATGATTACAATATAATTATTGAAATTAATTAATCTTATCTTGTTGAGATTGTATGGAATGGGATGACATGATGGATAGAAAACTCTTTTCTTTAATGTAAATAATGAGGAATTAAGAGGTCCCACTATATTACGTATAATTGATTTGTACGAACATGGAATGAAATAAGGGATCTCATTTATTGGGTATCTATTGAGATTTCTATACATTGTACATCAAATATGTTTCCCTACATAGTGTGTTCAAAATACAATTATGAATGTGAAAGAGAGTGTTCTTCTATTAGTGGGGTGATGTAATGCATTAGAAACCCCACAAACTATGTGAATCATGAATTTAATAACAACCCCATTAATTAAAAAATAATGTCATAGAATAGTATATAAATAACCATTTATAAAAGAGTAGTTATTTTAGAAAAAAATGATAATAAATATTTGGATGAAAACTACCTTTCTCTAGAACATTTTTTGATATTTGTTGAGTTGATAGAAAGTTAAAAATTAAACTGATAAAAGTACTCGATATGTCATTTGATAATCAGTTATTTAAATGAATGGAAAATGGTATCACCTTATCATATATATATATATATGGAATGAATTTTTATCTATGGTTTAATAATAATAATTTTCTAATCGAGGAGAGTCCAAGAGAACATAATGTTTAATAATATAATACTAATCTGTATGAAATCCATGTGGTATCATAATTCGTTAAAAAGTTTATCATGATATTATTCTCAATGAAAATGAATGATGATGTTATATATAATGATTATGTATTAAAATCTAATAAGAATACCCCTCCATTATAATTTCCTTTATTTTCAATATGGGGAGAATGAAAAGTCAGACATATTTAAAACATAGGTGTTTACAGTAATAGATAAAAAATACATTGTGCGATATTGATGTTCTCATTTTATTAATTTTACATATTCTCAATAAGGAATGATGTATTGGATTTCAATAACCATCACTATGTGTTTAGTTATTTAAAATATTTTATGTAGATGTTTCCAAGTCATATTGTAAATAATAAATTCAGTTTATGATCTTAAAATTGGCATGAAATATTTAATATAGAATCCCCTAGTAGATAATGATTTATTATGAGTTTATTAATTTTAAAATCAATATATAATATTATTAAATGATTAAATGTATAATTCAAAATAGTCTTCAACTGATTGAGAAGTCTTATAGATAGATTGACGGTGCTTTTTCATGAATTGGGTGGTTTATAGTATTTATTGATTATACGATTAAATAGTTAGCTCCTAGAAACATATGATGTTCCAATGATTAAGGTGAGATCAAAGAATAATGATTTTGAAAGAATAACATATATATATATATATATTAAAATATTTTAAAATAATAGGTTTGAAATATTTTTAAAACTAATACATTAAATCATTAATAAATTTAAGGCCTTTCAATTTTTTGATGGTTTCAAAAGGCAGTAAGGGCATTAAGACCTTTCTCTTAAGCTAAAAGAAAAGGTCCTAACCCACATTGACCATTGTGTTTTTTATCTTAATTTTTTATATGTAGTGTATGTATTTGAATTGATGTTTTTTTGTTTCATTTTTTGAATTTTTTTTTAATTTCATGTGACTATGTCCTTTTTTTTGTGTTTTATTATTTGTTAGTCATATGAGTAATTTTTTTATGTATTATTATTATTTTTAGAAACATATATATATATATACTTTCATAATTAAATTATGAATACAAATTCATTAATTTTTATTAATAATTTAATTACGATTTATTTTAAAATTATATTGTCATTTGCATTTATATTTATGTTAATCAGTATCTTATTTACATCAATTATTATATTTTATATTTCAATTTTTTTCATTATTTATATTAATAATCTATTTTTATTAGTAATATAATTACTAAAATTTAATTATAATAACATAATTAATTATACTTCAAAGAAATTTAATTAATAATATATAAATTAAAAACAATTACTCCCAATAATATTTTAAATTATAAATGTGATGTTTTTATGTAATAACGTTTTTTACATGTAATTTAACTTTCGTGTAGTATATTTATTATATTTTCCAATTATTAATTATTTGTTGAGTTTGTTTAGAAAAATTCATTTAGATTTTATTTATACATTATAATCTAAATAAAATCATATCACCAACATGAAGCATAATAATGTTTCAATTATGTGACTTTGAAATTCTATAAATGATAAAGTATAAATACAAAATAAATAAATAAAATGAGACATAGTGAACATATGAATAATAATTAAGAATAAAAACGTATTTATATAAAAAATTTAAAAAATGTTATTTTAATGGAATAATAAGTTATTGTTTGAAAAAATTACATTTGAATTTTTAATTTTTTTAATATTCCATTTATAATGATTTATTTTTTATACGTCTGGTCAATGTTATAAATTTAATTTAGATTTATTTTTTATTATAATTTATTTTCATATATTTTAAATATGTAAATATTATGTTTTTAATCAATTATATTTTCATCACTAAAATTAATTTTAATTTATTATATTAATGAAATTATTTTTATATTCAACAATAATATAGAAGTTAGGCTATGTTTTTTTAATAGATAATTTTTTTAGATTATATTGTATAATATTTTATTGATACAAATTTGAAATTTAATAAATTTTCCATTTTTATCTTCTATCCACTTCGAATGATTATAAAATTTAAAATTTCCGTTAAATATAAATTAAAATTAAAATATTAGTTAGACATCTAAAAATAAAAGATGGTAAAAATAATTTCATCAATTTAATAGAGAGAAAATAATATAGAGGATATAATAAAATGTTCATTGAAATCATTTAAGTCAATAGAAAACATTTAAATGAATGATAAAATTCATTATCTATCATGCGATCCCATCAAACAGTCACACATGTTAATATGATGCCTGTATCAAGATCATCGTCCTCTATTCTAGGGTGGAGTATGAATATCTGGGTAGGGATCTACACCAGGCATTGGATCCTCATATTTTTTATGCTATTCCTGTGACCAATTAGGAGGTAGTGGAATCTTATTGTCATCATGTTTACCTAATCCTTCTCCCACTACTAAAGTGAATGGATCTTTCACAATATTCTGGGAGAACCAAAAGGCATATGAAGCCTCAAACCTGAATTGTGTGAGGATGGGAAATGAACTATGATACAAGCTATGATCATATACATATGATGAAAATAATATATATAATGAAATTATAAATGGGTCACATGACTCATGGTACACACTCTCAATTGGTTGAGGTATGAATGTTAGAGCTATTACCATGGCCTATGGAATAGGTCAGACTTGAAATCTAGCAAGACATGGTCTACACCATCATCATCTTGAATCCTCAGCATCAGTATCATTTGGTAGTGGTTCTATAATAGGAACCACATATCATTGGGAAATAATTCTATATCCTTGATTTGGATGGTCAAGAATATTATATTGTATAACATGATACATTGGCATCATCTCCTCTATTGCAGTACGGTTATCTAGTTATCTAAAACCATAACCCTCATACAAATTATACACGAAGATAATATGATGTAATCGAGGAGGGTGGAAATAAATTTGAAATAAATTATATATGTATGAAAATGTAATCTAAAATTACTTACTTAATAGATCCTCAAGCCCCATATCTTGTGCAGTATAGAACAATATATAATTCAACCTTTTCCACAGATCATTCTAAACCTATTGTGATGGATGGAATCAATTCATATTCATGACCCAAATAAAAATTTATTCAAATCTAACTTATATGTTGAGATAATCAGCATTCCATTAGTACCAGTTGACATTCTACTCTCGTTAATGTCATAAACTAAAGAACTAATGGCTATCTGGGTAGAATTGTAATTTGATGTAAAAATCCAAACTAGAACATGACTCTATCTGAGATATTCCACTCAATAATATGTATGTTACTTAAAGGTACTAAAGTTGGGGAATCGTAATGAACATCTGTGTAGTATGCTGGAAGCTTGTCTAATAGAGCCCAGTATGGAATATGTTATATATAGAATTACATGTGAAATTTTGAAAAACAAAATATACTGATTCTGAAAAATGATAAAATTATGTAATTTATTATCCAAGAAAATGTATATACATAGATATGATGGTAGTATATTATCCATCATGAGACAATATGCATCAAAATTTTGTATCAATGGCCTCATGAATTGGTGTGCCTAACTCCTCCTATAGCATACATTGTTGGTAGTGATAAATAATATGAAATATATTATAATAACTCAAGTTATCATAAAAACAATAAATATTAGTGATCATACTAGTGTACATGTATAGAATAAAAAACACATCTATAGAATTTTTTAGACAAGAATGAATATGGGTGGGTCAAGGAATTCACTCACACTCCCACTTCTGAGTATGGATGACACATCCCTTGAGATCACTATGATAAGATCATAATGGTATTCATAATGCTATGTATGTGTATGTGATGCATGTAGACCCCCATGTATATCTCCCGCTAATGATCCACAAGATATATGCATGGTTGTGACACATGATAGTGTTCTTGTCAGCATTAATGTGAAATTGTGTGAATTTCATGTTGAACTAGACCATATATATCAACCATCCATATGTAATAACATGATATGCCAAAATATTTTTCTTGAAGATAGCTGTAAAACATATGTCCAGTCTCCATGGGGTGGTCCAATGACTACATCTTCTTGGATAGGAAGACTGAGCAGAAGTGCAACATCCTCAAGGGGTATAATCATCTCTCCACAAGGAAAGTGTAATGTGTGATTCGTATGTCTCCATATCTCGGTTAGGGCACTAAGTTGGGGATTTTAAAAAAATGTATAATCAGATAAAACCACACAATGTAATTAATCACGAAATATATATGGTATAGTGGCATACCATGGTAGAATGTGAGAATATTTGTGGGAACTATGAACCCAAATCTATACAACATAACTTCCAAATATCATATCATGTGATACATTCCTATAATGATCATTCCAGGGTGTTGTATCCTCCATATATTTGTATTAAAATGATATAAATTTTTTCATTTGTAAATCATAAATATAAATTGATGGACGATGAAGGCATAATATTTTCATGTATCTCAATAAATATTTCTAATTATTTTATAAATGTGATTCATCTATGTCATCATCCATTAATGAATATCATCATTAATGTTCACTTTTATTGAAGGTGAATGATTTTTGATCTATTATTATTATCAAATAGTTATGTTTTTAGGGTTTTAAATTAAAAATATATTTTTATATCAAATGTTATATTGTTTGGATCAACCTTATGTATTGTTTCTTTCAATCATGTTTAGAATGTTTAGTAATATTATAGATCCCAAGTGGTGTGATTTTTCTTTTATATATGATTTCTCACATGATGTTATGTTTAATGGGACTTTTATCACATGATTACTTCTTGGTGTATTCATGGATAGTTTTATTATGATTTCATACTATCTCTCATGAACATGTCATATTCCATGAGATTTTAATTTGAATGGATTGTTATGAAATCTAATGGATGATTTAAAAAAAGATTTATCAAGTGAATAAAAATGAATGGAAATGGAATTATGTAGAATACAATTTTTTAATAGAAATGATGTAAAAGTTAAGAATTTTTAGATTGAATGAGATTTATGTAAATGGTTTTATAAATTATATAATATTTCATATTTGAATGTTAAAGTATTTGAAAATTTTATAGAATTATAAAATATAATTGTTTTCTATTAACAATATGTAACTGATTATATAAAAAGATCACATTGGGGGGAATAAATTATAAATTATGAGAGTCTTAACTTGTTCAAGCAATGTTAGGTTAACATTTACTGTTATGAACATCATGATGACATATAGTATATCTCAAAAGTTTCCCTTGTTTTTGTGATCAGTCTATCTCATTCCTCATCTCGATGTACTTCGGTCTCCTACGTTGTTGCAACCCATTTATTTCAAGTATCAATATCATATAGTCTTCATACATTTGGAAATGTTGAATATAGTAAATAGAATCAATGATGTATAGTTGTAATTAACAATGTAATCCATCTAGTAAAATGGGTCAATATATGGTTCCCATGATATGATCACAAAGGGATATTCTAAAATGGTATGCATGCGTGGAAATAAAAATTCTTGGAAGTTTCAACATTGTTAATGCATCACTCAAAGTAATAAAACTATGACTCTACCTCTTCTACATGTGATGGGGTCTTTTTATTATATTAAATCAAATTGATAGTCTTCTCATTTGAAAATGTGCACTTGATAAGATGAATCATCTTTACTGTTCTTTTCAATATCTATTTTAAAGTGCCACCCATACCATATCCCTTATTTAATCGCATCCTAAATCTATTCTCCTCTTTCAAAAAATTACATAAAACAATGTCAAATTTATTGATGATCTAGGATAAATATAGGTCACTTATGATACACATTGAGGATTATGTTTATGCACCCCATAATGTTTTTGGTCTTGTATCTATACATATTCCCCCCATCATATACCAATGTCCATTGTTCTCTTGGATTATTCATCATAGAATCAAACACTCACAGACAATCCTTTTAGATTTCATCTATTCATTATTCAAAGCATCATTGATAGGGATCATATGATATATTAATGTGGTTATATTATAAATAAAATACTTTTATCATTATGTACTAATTTTTATAATTAATAATTATTCTATATACCAAGCCTTATGATAGCCTTCATTGTAATTTCATCATGGTATGTTCTTTTCAAATTTCTTGAAATGTGATTGATGTTTTATTGATGATGTAAATTATAATGTTTGAATATAATTGGATCTACATTTTTTCCATCACTAATTGATTGATGGCGATAAAGTATTAAATAGAAAACCCAAATATGGTTGAAATGGGTGATGATACATGCTAAAAAACTGTTATATGATTCGTAATTTTTCTTCTCCATCATTGAAAATCCAAGATGATTATTTGAATAGTTTCTATATTGGGTATTCATAATCCAAAATAAACCCATGTACTTTCCATATAGAAACATCCTTTCAATTTTTTTAAAAAAAATCAATAATGATGTGTGGGAATACATAGAAGGAACTCCCACAACAACTAATGAAATTTGACAAGAGATAGATAATGTTTCTTGTCTTGAGACATTTTTTTTATCATATATATATGGAAGAATGCATTTTTTCATAGTATGGATATAAATTCGGTCAAACACCAATAAAATTCACCCCAATCACACTAGTCCATGAAAGTTGCCTTCTATTTTAGCATCCATGAGTTTTTATAGGAAATAATGAATCCCAAATTTTGTTGTATGATCTCATACACAAGGGATATAGAAACATTTTAAAAGGTATTGATTATCTAAAAAATAATAAATGACATATATTCAATATTAAATTATGTATGATTTTGTGTCAGGTTTGGTAAAATGCATGTATGATATACCTAAATCATATTAATATTAGAACCTACAAATGTAATGTCAATAATCACACTCAAGAGAGAACTAAAATCATCCCCATATTTGTTAGATCATATGATGTATTTTGAACAATCAGAATCCGGAACTAAATATCTATAGTTTCTCTCAATCTGATATCTATTTAGTATGTCATTCATGGAATATTTTATTTGAAAATAACATCATACACATAATTTTTTGTAAAATTTTAAAAATCATAAATCAAAACTCCAAGAATAAAATTTTATGTTATTATATAATTATAGTAAAATTTTGGAAAATTTTCCATTGATTTTGCCCAATATACGAAGAGGGGGATGATATATTATCTTTTGAGGTAGTTTTATTACCTAATTATTTATACCAACTTCCTCCCCAACATTTATAGCTTCGTCCTCCACATTATTATTGTCTCAATATATTCCATTATCAGAAAATATCTTATCATCTAAATGGTCTTCCTATAAATCGGTCTCATTAGTTCGGTTATCATCTTCACTATCACAAGGAATAGCCTCATTTTCTTTGGATATACCCTCTTCATCCACTTTTATATAACTATGCCATCTTAAAATTTGACGTTTCTTATAAATAATGGCAACATCCACATATAAGTCCATCACAGAACTATCATACCCTTAGGAAGATAAACTTTTTTCTTAGACCCATTCTTCATCAACAGCCAATGGACAAGCTATATGCCATATCATAGCCAAGAATTTAAAATTTTTAAAGCTAATATACTATATCTATTAATTAGGACCCAAATTTAAATGAACAAAAATTCTATATAGGTATTTTCATAGGGTTACATGATAATATAATCATAGCATTGTTGCATGCGGTGTAGTATAATAATCTCATTTATGAGTTTTAAAAAGATCCCCATAGTTGTGGACAATAGAAAACATGACTGCCAATGTAAAAAATGATATTTGATCAAAATTATGATTGTGAAAAAAGTATTGACACTGATTAATAATCATGTATCATTGACCACAAAATCATTACTTTATCAAAATTTAATAAAATCATCATATATACAAAAACATAAAACTATTGTTTCATAGTACAATTTTTAATCATCCTAAAGGTGTCTTATTTATTTTATAAATTAAATGTGAATTAGATAAATAACATCCCCTACGATTTTCAAAACAGGTTTTTAGTAAGTCTTATTATTGTTTACTAGTTCTTGATTGAGTCTATATAAATATGGTGTTTTGTGGTTTTCACCCCAAGGCATATAATTTCTAGATCCATATCCTTATTTAGTGTCTATAGGTGGATTAAATTTCACACGTAACCACACAATCCTTACTTAAAAAAATTTTATATAATCTTCTTATATCTTAAAATATGAAACTATGGTTTTATAGTAATTTTTTAATCCTCCAAATGGTATATTGAAGAGTTTATAAAGAGAATGTGATTCATCATAAGCATATATCCTGTGAGTGTCAACCCATGAATGCAACATAACCCATAGTTAAGTTCTGGTTCCCTATCGATTCTAGATTGATATGTTGTTTTGGAGGTTGTTACCGCAATGTATTATGTCCTCCAAAGCCACATCCACTTGAATTATCAAGATAAATATTTCATTTATCAGGTTACCATATTTTATGTTCAAAATATTTTGGAACATTTTATTATATCCTATAAGATTTCACTAATGATTCATTATATAAGTTTTAATCTTCTTAATGGTATGTTTAGTAGTAATTAAATTGAATTAGAATTATTTAAAATAAATATACTATGATTGTCAATTAAAATATGTAGAATGGTACATATAATTTAAATTATAGGATAAAAAATATGTTGTGTACATAAGCCTCTTTTTCATATAATTATCCCTCTTTTATCCTATGGAAAAACTATGTTAACATTACTTTAATCAATATGTAATAATTATTTAATCTGATGTTAGTCCTTTGTAAGTAATTACAAATTCATTTGTTATGAATTAATTAAAATATAATTATTAATTAGGTAGTTTAACGATAAAAAATAATTTATGATCAATTAATTCTAAGTTAATAATTAATTTATAAAATCATTATCATTAATTATTATAATTTTAAATATTTCTTTTATCATTTTTAATGATTCAATAACCAAAAATTTAATATTCCATTAATTATTAATTAATTAGTAGTTATTACGTAGTTAGTTTCAAATTAATTAATTGTTAATTGTTAACTAATTATTGTTTACTAATTATTTCATCATTAATTATTTATATGTTAGTGATGATTTAATCATTGAATAATAATTCCTTAATCATTGATTAATAATTAGTCAATCATTAGTTAATCATTATTTACTATTTTATTAATAATTGGATAGTAATTATTTAATCATTACATAATCATTCGTTGTTGAATATGTAATCATATGATAATTATTCCTTAATCAATCATGTGTCACTTGTAAATCATTCCTTATTTTATAATTATTTATTAGTTATATTAATGTTAATTATTAGTTCATTAGTAATTAACATTATTTCTGTAGTTATTTTATGGTTAATTAACATTTTATAATTAATCAATAATTAATTCTTATTTTTTATTTACATACATTATAGTTAGGGATGAGTTAATTAGTAGTTCATCATTATTTAATTTTTCCCTAATCAGTAGTTAATCATTAATTAATCTTTAATTAGTCAATCATTAATCATTACATAATAATTCATTTATTAGTACTTAATCTTAAGTTAACTATTCCATTAAAAATCATTAGTCAGCTATAAATCATTACAAAAATTATAATTATTAATTAGTTAATTTAAATTTAATTATTACTTATTTATTAGTTAATCATTATTTCAGTTCTTACATTATAGTTAACTTAAAATTAATCAATAATTAATTATTGGCCAGTCATTACATCATCATTAATTAATATTGTGTTTATCATTCCATAAAAAGTTATTCATAATTCTTTAATCCCACAATAATAATTATTTTATCATTTTTTAATCATTCACTAATCATTAGTTAACTGTAATTTAATCATTTAGTAGTTATAATTATTCATTATCTAATCATCCTTTAATACAATGTTATTGTTTTTTATTAATAAGTTATTCAATACATAATCATTACATAGAATTATTTAATATTTAGTAATTCACAAATTTATCATTATTTCACTAAAATTTATTTATCATATAATAAATATTAATTCTTAATTATAGATCTAATATTTTATACAAGTCTTGTAAACTAAATAATAATCTTATTAAAATAATTAATCTATTAATAAGTATAATAATATATTATTTTCTCAAAACACATTAAAAAATAATTGTTTTACTAACTAATATTAACTATTATTTCAAAAATTATATATAACTAAAAAAACAACAATGTAAAAAATGTAATTAAAACTAACTAAAAATACAATAATAAAATAATTATTTAACTTTAATATAAATATGATATAATAACTACAAATGACGCTTCTAATATTCTTCACTTCAAAATTTTGGCATTCCTTTAAGTCAAAAAATATGTCACACACAAGAGATCAAATACTAAAAAAAATCAGATAGTGGGGGAGTAGAAAATGAGAGTGGTGGGATAAATTGTGTGATTAGAAGGCAGAGGAGTGGGTTTCTATTTATATGGGGCTGGGGAGAGGTGTAATAAAAAACACCAATGAACTAAATTTAGGTGAAATGAATTAATGTGAAAATTTAATTTTAATTCAACTAAGGTGAAATTCATTTTTTCACCTCTTTTCCTTTCACAAACCTTTCAATTTCATCAATCTGGTATAATGAAAGGAAAATAAGGCATCGACCACAAGACCGTTATACTAAAACCAAAAGTTATCCAAGAAAGTTTTTCCTTTATATATAGGTTTTGAAAATATTTTTAACCAAGGATTACTTTAACAATTCATTAAAATAATGTATATTAAAAAAACAAAATAAGTTAG
Organism: Viscum album; assembly: GCA_963277665.1. Taxonomy (NCBI): domain Eukaryota; kingdom Viridiplantae; phylum Streptophyta; class Magnoliopsida; order Santalales; family Viscaceae; genus Viscum; species Viscum album. Next base: position 1,079,368,961 of record OY728162.1, on the reverse strand, counting down.
ATTATTTTTTTATATTTAATAGTTTATAAGTATAACATATCAAACTAATTTTTAGGTAAGTATTTCTTAATGAATAATGTGAATGTTGAAGTGTTTAATACCTTTTTATAGATTCTTACTAATGAATATATGTTCACTATTAGTTTGGTAATATTTGGAATGTGATGGATAATAGAAGTGATCATGGATGAGTATAAATGTTTGAAAGAATAGATATTGGGCATGGTATTGTAACCACAATATTTGAAAAAATACATGTATGATTTATAAATTTAATATGTGATATGGAAAATGTGTTGATTTAAATTGGAAAAATGATAAATGGATATTAGAAGAGTATCTCTATTATTTATTTGAGTAATAATATATTATGGAATATTAATAATTCATATGATTTTATCAATTACAAATAATTTCATGTTTTTTTAATAAAAATAAATTAATTTAGATTATTTTTCAGCTGACATCATGGACTATGAACAACATAATCCATTTAAAATATTATTGATTTATATTGATAATATCTCATGATGAACTCTACCACTCAATTGAAACTGCTATGTTAGTGTTCATTTCCTCATCAACACATGAATTAAAAAATTAACTAGGTTTCAATGAAGTCAATTTCATTATGATTTAATGATTAAATGTTCGATAGTCATCTGATTATTTTAATTGGAATAATTGAATAATTTGAATAAGAATTACAAAATATGATAACGATAATTGTCTCTCATATTTGATAATGCTTCTCTTTAGGGACATTCAATATGGTAAAATATTATATAGAATTCAAATATTATTTTTTAAATGATATACATGAATTAAGGAGAATCTATAAAATATAATAAAATAAAGAAGATATATAATGATTATAGAAAAATATTAATTACATGATACACTATTCTCTCTTTGGGTGAAGAAGAAGATAAAAATATAGTGTTGTTCATGGAGGATAAATTATTTAAGTGATTTTATAATTGACTAGGGAATATCTAGATCATTGAATATAGTGATGGAATGTGTGAAAAAAAGTCCAAATCATTCTCATTTTCTAAGAATGTTATTGAAGAAGGACCATCTGTTGATCATGAAATAAATGAGGTTTTAAGAGTAATATCTTTTAGATATGGTTTTCACCTAACTATGAGAAATGAAGATATTTTACCAATTCTATTAAAAACACATTTTTTAGTTTCTAAATGGAGGTGTAACTCTCTATAAGTACATTATATGTGTCGTATAGTGGGTATCTATACTGGTAGGACATGGAATATCATTTTTTAACCTACTATGTTCATAGTGTACAAACAGTTGTTATGGAAACCAACCTATCATAAAAAATGGAAATATTTTATGGTGGAACATTTTACATTCTTGTGTGTTATATTTAATTTTATTGTTTTATGCAATGAAATGATGTGTTTCAAAATATTTATATTATTTAGACATTAATATATCATATAGGTTATTTATAAAAGAAATAATTGTGAAACTGTATCCCTGATTCCACCATCAGCCTAGTGGTAGTGGCCATCATGGTATCTACAATAACAAGAGATTTGGGTACAGATGTAAAAACCAGGGAACAAGAGATCCATCCAAGAGAATTAATGTTATAGTTATATGGAATGATCTTGATACTCACTTTCCCAATGGAATGATCACAACAAATATAAAAAGTTTCAAAGTAAAAATCACATTCATAAAATACATGTACATTTTCAATGGAATTGGAGAATGTAGAGACATAATCTAATATTAGAGGAATATTCTCCCATTATCATTATAAAATAATGTTTCTATTTAATTTATTTGATTATTATTTTTATGATACTGAATGTATTGACACATAGTGGACAAGGGAGTGGCGTAGTTGTGCATTATTTTTAAATGAATAGCATTATAAAATTCATCATATATTTTCATTTTTTATGGAATGATTTTCTATCTTAATCTAATAAAAGTTTAAAATGATTGTGATGGTGAAGAAACAAGTGTCAAATAAAAATACCAAGATATTATATTATGGTCATAAGTCACTGAAGCATTAGAGTGAAAATATATGCAAGATTGTAGATTAATCCTTGAACATAAGATTCATTTAGATTTTTTAATAGGCATAATAAACTACACTATTACCAGATATTATACCAAGAGGATGAATATTCATTTGATAAAGAAAAATGAAATGAATAGGGTGTGTTCTAGATAATAAATGATTAAATATTGAATATGATATATGGAGTGACAATACAATTCCCAACATCACCAAATTTTATATATTTAATTTAAAAAACCATTTATCATTACAACTATGGCCATTATCTTATTATATAATATTTTCTATATTTTTCCAATATAATATATTTAAATACTTATTTTTGAATTTGAAGAAACACATTAGTTTCTCATTAAATGGTAACTATAGTAATCATTATTATTGAATTGAAAAATACATCCCTCTAGAATTGACCTTGAGGAACTCCCATTTAATGTTATTATTACCCGGATGCACTTGAAATGAGTATGTATAGTAGGTCATTTAGGTATAAAAAATGTTTTTTCAAACTATATTTCTCCACAAAAAATGTATTATAGGATCAGTAAAGGGCATTATTTTTTTTCAAACATTCATGCTTATTATCTTACATTGTAAAATATTCATTTTATTTTTTTAATATAAATCTTAACATTATTATTTGAGTTTATTCTTAGAAGATTCATAGGAATATACCTCAATTTATTGTTCTATAAATCATATGTTGTCCTTTTTATTTATAGATTTATATTTTGATTATACTGACTTGCATTCACTAGAATCTTAATAATAAAAAAAGATGAATTTAATAGCCCTGAAGGATTTATTATAACTAGTATTATAAAATTACTTCATATATTAGTTCTTATCATCCTTAATATTCAGTCAGAAAATTTTAATGTGTCCTACCTTTCGGTAATTCATAACTTCTTCATTCATTAGAGTTATCAATATGTTTTTTGTTCTTATAGAATGATCTTATTAATCCTAATCTTTTTTTGTATAATTATTTAAAATTTCAAAAAAACTAAGAAAGATCATCATTTGATTTAGTATGGATTGAGGAGTATTCTTCTTCTTCAGATACTTCAAAATCATTTTTACTTTGTCTATTTCTATCATCTTTAGATGTATACACTTTCAAGGTATCATTTTATTTTTTTATTGTGTTGGGGTCCTCACCAGTAGTTTACATTTTTTTCATAGATAATGAGGGTTCCAATGATATTTTTTATTTTTATGTTCTTGAATTCATTAAAATTTCTAATAGAAGATGAGATTCCACTCCATTTGGGTCGTAGTACCCAGAGAACATTCAAATATTGTACATGATTATTGATAGGTGTTCCTCAACCAACAATATTATTCACCATCTAAGTGAGTATTCCCTTTAGTTAACTAATACATTCCCCTTCATCCTTTTTATATTTATCAAACATAATCTTGCCTCTAACATATCTAAGGGATTTCATATTGTCAATTTCTTCATATGCTGTGATAATCGTAGTCCACATCTTAGGCATTGTCTTACATAGGGTGATTATATGGAATTCATCTGGTCTTAACCTGCATATGATATAATTAATAGCTCTAGAGTTTAAATCATAGTATTCTACAGTTGTAGGATAACATGTTTCATGTTTTGTATTATTAATTTCATAAGTCTTATGATTTAACATAAACATTTAGACCAATATTCTTCATATAAATAATGACATGATCTTTCGAGAAACCATAGTTCTGACCATTAATGTATATAGGTATAACCATTGACATACCTTCTTTGATTCACCCGTAGTGTCCATTTGAATATTTTATATTTTGACATCCACTTTTTAATGTGGTGAACTCGAGATTCAAAAACACTGATATCAATTATTTCCCCCGATAATCCCATAGTAAATAACTCAAGAGGATGTGAATTGGGTTCATAAATAATTTTGTGAAAACCCACTCTCTTCATGGTATGGTTGATCAACATTAAGTATTAAGATTATATTCAACATAAAATAATACATTCAAAAATGAAATTGAACCTGGATATTTATTTTTGTTTGGGGAATAGAAATCCCCTAGTCCACTCCACCAATACTAGAATTCTTGAGCTTGGTGATTTTAACTAAAATTCCCATTTACTGGGTTTCCCGATGAGTGTAAGTAGATATCACATAGTAAAAAATTCCAAGAGCTTTCAAATATGATCTCCATTTACATGAAATATCCTCAGCCTTCACCACAATCCTACACACACATGAAAACAAGGTATCAATGAGATAGAAGATTTGAAAAAAATTTAGAGAACATAGTTGTATGTAGTAACATACAGTAGATGATGATTCATCTAGATAAAATATAATCATTTAGTGTACATTGGGATTATATTTAGTGAAAATTATAGTGCTGATAATATTTTCACTAGGAAAATTGATTTTCAATATGTAGAGGTCGTTGGTTTTTTCCAATATAAAAAAAATTGTCTAATTTTTTCTATTCTTTCCCTTTGTATTTTTTTAGTTTCACCATACTGTTCCTTTTATATGATATTTCAAAATTATTCATAGGTTAATTCTAACATTAGAACAATCCATGCATTGATTATGAAAAGATAGTTAATAAATACTTTGTATCAATTATATCCAAAAATTGAATTCCCTTTATAAACTCAACATCAGCTATTGTCTCATTCTCTGAGTTTTTCTGATATGGATTGTATTGTGTAGTTTGATCTTTCCTCTATTGGATGAATCTATTCTAAAGAAATAAAATGGTTTGAAATGAATTATCCTTAGTATACAAAAGTAATAATGACTAACTATAGTATCAAAACATTATAGGATATGTGAATTACGTACCATTCATTACATAATACCTTCCATATGATAATGTGACATGACTTTTCTAGATAATCAATCCTCGAAAAAATGTATGAAGATTCTTCAGCATAATATAAAGAGACACTTATCCTCAACATCTTCAGTCATTGAATATTCTTATCAAGCGAATAATGTCATTTCATATTATCATTCTAAATAAAAAATATATCTTTATTAACTTATTTTATAATCATATGATAATGTCTTATGTGATACTTTAGGATCCCAAAAAACCAGAACATGTTCTTGGAATTTTTCAAGATAATTAACATGAATGTAGTGAGATATACACTTGAACACATAGAATAATATAATTACAATCTTTAATATAAAACATACTTCTTCTTATAAAGTAACGGATTTTGTGAGTAATAAAAACCAATAAAGTGGAGATATACTAGAACAATATATTTTTTACAACACGTTTCACTTATTTTTAATGGTTCATGGGGTTTGGATAGTCTATTGGCCAAATATTGTACCAACCACCATTGAGTTACTTCACAAGGACACCCCTCGCATGGGTTGATCACACTGTTTGACTATCTATTTTCATTCTATGAAAACCCCACTATTAATAGGTATGAAGCACACACACAGGTATATGTTCAGGGATGCATGGTTATGGAAAACTATGTGGCCTAGTACTATGAATTAGAAAACACTATATAGTATAACTGAAGTGTCTAACCTAGGTGGCCCCATTTCCTCTCACCTAGTATCCGGGTAGTTTTCTCCAAATGTTGTGTATTTGATATCCGAATAAGCCTCAAACACCCTTGTAACCTCCAAGACATTGTTAGGCACTCATACTAGGTCCATAAATATTAATGGAATGAAAAACTAAAGGTTTTGTATCTAAAGGAAATTCTAAGATGTTAAAACCTCCAATCCATAAAACAACATATCCTCAAGTTTATAATAAAAGGGTCATAAAACATCATCTATGAATCGTTCCAGTGATAGGGCATGCATATCGGACTCTTGTTCCTAGTTCTCATCCTATACCAGGTTGTTCAACCATTAAACCAAAACTAGTGGAACTGACCTATAGCGAAGAGCCTTTTTGCTCCGATCAATGATATTTATTAGATTATCCTAAAATGATGCATCTTCCTCAAGATAAATTTCCATAGGATGGAAATATAGAGATGGGATAGAATAACAATAGTGAATATTCGATACATGGAATACATCGTTTATAGATTGGTACCTATGATGTAAAGACAACTGATTCGATACTAGTCCAAATCTCCCAACAATATTGAAATACATGATATAACGAGGAAATAGATTACCCTGTGTATGAATCCTTCTATGAACCAATCGAGGTGAATATCATAGAAATAGCCAATGTCCATCCTCAAATAGTAGAGTTCTATAGTGATGATTTTTATACGAATTTGTTCTTGACTATGATGTATCCATAAATTTATGAACCAACTGTATTTACTATGACGTCTCCTAATCTACCATTGGACCAAGAAGTGCTTCCTCTCATTCATATAACCATCACCAAGCTGAACGGGGTGGCCTATAAATAAGGCCTCATTTGGATTCAACTGAATCATTAATATAATTATATTATTTTAGAAAAAATATACAATAGATAATTTTTTCTCCAAAAAAACTCCAAAATCTAGGACACATATTCGGATCATGTCCATTAGCACAAGTATCATTCTATTAGACTTCCCATTGGTTAGAATGTGATATTTTGTACTTAGTTTCACATTTTTCCCCATTTCATTCCAAAACCCCTTCCAGAGCCATGATGTAAACAAGGAATGATGACTTGATATGATAAAAGAGGGAGTACTATGAAGGTGGAAAACCTCATGAATATAAATCCTCCTATTACCATCAAATGAAAACATCTCTCAAGTAGATAAACGTGTGTGGCCTTTGTCAATGTGTCGAATATCACACATATTATATCACTACCTTAAGGAGATCTCTTTAATACCTTCATGAAATCTATAGTGACAATATCTCATTTCCTCTATTGAATGTAAAAAAGATATATAAGTATATAGGTTCATTGGTGCCCATCCTTCTCCAAATAAGATGTGGAGCACCATGTGATAAATCCCATAATTGTCCTCTTCATAACCAGCCAAAAATACTAATGACATATGTCTCTGGACATATTGGTAATCCCAAGCTGAAATTCAAAAATATATGCATGGGATTCTAACATCAAATTCTCATGCATGACTACAGGTACCCATATGTACCCCTGAAAGAGAAGAACGTCATTCTCATGAGAAACACAATCAGGTGGAAGATTCTCACCTAGGATGTACTCCCTTAAGCCTAGGCCCTTGGGATTTGAAGGTTTCTGCATCCATACCCATTCCATAAGAGGGGAAGTAAAAAAAACACTGGTAGAACATGTATCCCATAACACATCTACACCTCTAGGTGAATCTAGAAAAACAGTTTCATCATTTCCTAATCACTAATGGCCTCCTGAATGGCATGTGTTTATTTATTTTCTCTCCAGGTCCTTTTGGGTGTATAATAAATATCAAATTAGAATAAGATCATATAATCCACACACAAGTGATTCCTAATATTTAGGCCATATTTTGATGTAATATATTTCAGACTTCTATTCTTTGAGTAAATGTTGAACCATTATCCTAATAGACAGTGCATCCAAAATCATAAAGAAAGAAAATTGACTATTAGATCGAGGTCAAGCATATGCTAATTATTATCATTGGGCCTGAACTATTAGGGCCCCTATGGTACTAACAAATCTACCTACATTATAATAACTCCAAGAGATATTTCTAAAGCATCACAATAGATATCAAAGCCCCCACCCAACACTAGAAGAATCAGGATTGGCAATAATATCCATATCCCTTTCAATTCCTGAAAGGATATCTCATAGGTTTCTGACCATAATAATTTCACATTCTTATTAGTCGAATCTGTTAGAGTAAATTCTAGGGATGATATGTCTGTAATAAAATTCATGCAATATGTATCCACCATGAAGAAAATACTTATATATAAAAATTGTGTAATTCCAAGGAAACTACAGCACTCATCTTCTCTAGGTCATCATATACACCATAATCTAAAATTATATAATCCAATAAGTTATCCTTATCAATCCAAAGATGGATTTTAGTGATCGTTTCATACTGCTGGTTCCCTACCATTGTATTCAAGATGATCTCAATATGTTGGAAATGGTCATTTACAGTATGATAATACACCAAGATATCATCTAAAAATAATTCAATAAAAGAATCTTGATAATGGTTAGCAACCTCATTTATCATAGACATGAAAATAGATGGTGTGTTCATGCGGCTGAATGACATAACCTAGTACGCATAGAAGTTGTATCTACTCCAAAAAATTTTATGTTGTATGTGTGATGATTTGACATGTCCCAAGTGGTAGCTTGTCCTCAAATATATATTAATGAAAATAAAAACTCATTAGATCTAGTCAACGTTGTCATCATTATAGGGTTGTTGATATAGGTTCTTAACCATATGCTTGGCCAATCATCGATAATACATGCACAACATGAGGTTAATGTTTGATTTCGCAGAAAAAAGTATATGTTTACCCCATGGAGAGGTATTGGGTCATATAAAACCCTTCTTTTCCTAGTCTTAAAACTATTAGTGAGATTCTAGAGATCTATAGGTTTTATCCTATAGGGTGTAATGACCACTAGTGTCCCTCCTACAACATTCCCAATAGTGAACTCCAAGTCTCTCAAAAGATGATAATCTGTGAACTATTTAGGGAATAGATCACTAAAATAAACCACTAAATGATGGAATTCCAAATGCATTGTGACAAAACCACTTATAAAGAGACTTTCCATCTGGGATGTCACTTTTTGCATGAAACAATTCTCAATTACATCACAACATTATTGGACATCCCAATCCCCCTTGTGAACATAAGCACTGCCCCAGGTGATGTAAAATACAACTTTCAATGATAAAAATAAACACGGGAATGTTATGGGACCAACGATTTCATCCTGATAATTGCATATAATCTAGTCATCGTAAGGAAAATGAAATTCCATAGGGACAATTACCCACATATATCATGGGGGAACTCATTGCACAAGATTTTTCTCTTCTATTGAACCCCTAATAGTGTGTCAGAAGTTATCACATGACAGAAGTTCCCTATCTATTGCCCCAAATTTCAATAAATTCTATACATATACAATATTGTGAATCACATATTTCATATAATGAACAAACTAAATTAGATTCAACTAGAATAGTACCTCATAATATAGAAGTCCCTGAACTCTTCTCTTTAGGTTAATGATGCACTGCATAGATATGGAACGATCTGCAACCCTGATATGTAATTTAACTACCCTGACTGGACCCTCTCTGCTAGAAATACTCCTAAGATGTATGACAAACCCAGCCACATACACTTCCTAATCATAATATACCATTATTAGACTAGATCCCAGGATAACCTGGAAAAACTAATTTTTTCCTCGAAGGCGAAGTTGATATTGATCCATTATCACAAGGAAAATTGGGGAATTTCTGACATAAACATTTATGGTGACCCATCCGGCTTCAAGATAGACATTAAATTGGGTCCCTTTCACATTGGGGGTTTTGATGGATAGTACTACCAGACATGTGGAACAAAACATAAATATTAGACTATACCATCTGACCTATGAAACCATTTTGAGCAGACTCGAAACAACATTTCCTAACACTAGATAATCTATCTCATATATCAAAATTCAACCATCATGATTCACAATGTCATCTTACCTCATTTCCCTCTCAACGATGAGAGGATGGTTCACTATTTTATAAATGGTGGACAACTGAAATACATTTTTTTTGTGATTTTATGGCATACATAAACCCAGCCTCAATCATTCTCACATTCTTAAACTCATCACCAGATTTTTTCAGTGAAAAATATTGAATCACAGTGAAATGATAATAATACTCCTTCATAGACATATTTAACTACTATTGATGAATGATCTCTCTAGCATAGTCTTCTCTCAAATTATGTGAATATCAATTATCCAGGAAGGCTATTTATAATTCCTCCCAGACCATACACTGAAGAATGTCAACTTGAGAGATGACATCCCACCAATGATTATTGGAGTCTCAAAGCATATAGGTGATAACATTGGCCATCTTCTCTAAAATAATATCTATATGCTCAAATATTGATAATATGGACTCCATCCATGACTTTGTAGCTCGAGGACTACCATCCACCAAAAAGGATGAAAGATGATAGTACTGGAATTACGAAGTCAATTATACCATAATAGGTTTATTTCGTGGAGCTCTGTGTATAAAATGAATTTAGTGTACGAATCTATCTCAAATAATAATCATTGGTTCCCCCATGGAAAATGAACAGGAGGTTCTTCATTTTTCACTACATAATGAAATATAAGTGTCTTATGTCCTATAACCTTTGAGGCATGGTTGTATCCACCCTCATGGAATATGATGTGAGTTTTTTTATGGCTTCGTAGATCTGCAATTTCAAAACACACAAATAATATAGGGATTAAAAATAGATATAAATTGAAATAACATGGAAGAATATGTACAAATCCCTTTTATAAAGAATTCCCACCTCTATACCTACTCATATATCATGTTTTATGAGATATAAGATTCCAACTGATCACAAGAGACAGAACCTACTTCTTAATATTAGGGTTGGGTCAAGGACATGGTCTCACATCAGACAGCAGATGTTACAATACATGGAGTTACAGTTTCACACTATAGATGAAAACTCCCATTACTTTTCAATTATCATCCATATTTTTTTGAAACTTGTTAAATTTAAAAAATGTATTTATTTACGTTCATAATAGTTTATTTGTATATAGATATCAAATTCTAGTAATATGCATCACTATTACAAATTTATAAAGGCTCTTACACTTAATAAATTGAAATTTGTATGTGAAGTAACTATAACTTATCCTTTATGTATGGAATCATGAATGAATAGTCCATATGTAATGATTTTATTGAATGAAAGTCCCTTCCTAATTTATATAAGTAAATTCATTGTAATGTAAAATTGGCTTTGAAGACATCCAATCATCTAATGTTTCATTCCTTATGGCCAGTGGTTAATGGAAAAAAATGGAATAATTACATAATTAAGTTATGAGAATAAATTTGTTTGGAAAAAAAATCCATTTTTATTTACATAGACACTTTAATAAGTAATGTTATGATATCCTTGCATGAAACATTAGCACATTTCCATATATAATAATCAAGGCACTCAAAACAATAACATGAAATTTTGGAAATGAAAGTAGTAATATAAATATGGAATGGAGTAATTCAGGAAATGTGCGTCCATATGCATCTAATATGATGAATGAGGTGATACCTTCTTGATTTAAATATTCATGACAAAATAAATAAAAAAAATAAAGATATAAATAATATTTCCTCCAAAAAACATCTGTTTTACCTAATGTTGAAATTAGGAACACTATAACTGGCACAACCCAAAGACAACAATAACCTATCCTGGGTAATTTGGGATTCACATATTCATGGATTATCTACTCTCCATCATAGGATCATTAATATATTCTTATACACCCTAGTATCTAATTGAGCTCCCAAATAATAATAAAAATCAAATAGGCCTCTTATACAACTTTGTAGTGTCCCGCCATGGAATTCACTAAGAGGTTCCCCATGATGGTTGGCCACATAACCTCAAACACACCTCCTCACATTCCATAGCATTGTGAATATATATGATGGTATGTGAGGGTATGGTGGGGGACTATACCCTTTTTATCAGAGTAATCCATAGAAGTAGCAATAAATTTATGTAGAAGAAGAAGTAATAAATTATAAGGAGAAGAATAATAATTCATCCAGATATATAAACAGGAGGAAGAGAAATCACAATTAGTAAAAAAATGATGCCCATGTAATCTAGCCATTAAAATGTGAAGTACATGGGATATAAAGGAAATAGGCATATACAACATGTAATCAAAGACAAAAGTACCAAACACTACCACTACTAGAATCATAAGCTTAATCTCGACCCTCTTCTCTCAAACTACATCCCTATACTCAGAATCAAACATCAAATGATTGATGATTCCCGTTATCTACACAGAAAATAATGATTCTTTCCTGGGTACCATGGCATTCCTGAGAAGGGTGTGAGATATAATCACTAGGTCACCACCAATAATATCTAGAATAATATAGTATATTCATATAAAATTAGAAGTGTGCTGATAATAATAAAATTGGACCAAGAAATAAATAAATAAATCACAACAGACTAGTATCCTTAATGATAAGAAATAAATACTACCTACATCCACCAATTGTGGATAACTCTAACCAAAATTAAACATGTACATTTATAACATGGGTGTACAAATATTATCTAGAAAAAATGCAAGAAGATATATGAGTCTGTAAAAAAGAACCTATCAATACTGTACTGAACCCGATCATGTTATTTGGCATGGAAAATGTATCATTTAATTATAAAAATCAACATTCTTAGAATTATCTATATGGTGTATAAATATTTTTAATAAATTTAATACAAGACCCATCAAATAAAAACTATATACCGGAACCCATGTATCACACCAGGAGAACTACAAATACCAAACACCGTAAGAGTTCATCCAAGTTTAAAAATAAATGCATCATTAGAATCACTCATAGTGTTGTTTAAATCTTTACACTCGAGGTAAATCCAATGTATCCTTCATATGGGACCATGTATCTCTCATGACATTGTATAAAAATCATTCCATAAAGCATGTCCAATGGAACTCACCTTGGGAACCGGTATCACCCATAGGTAGGTAAATAATCCAATTGGTGATCATGTCTACGATATTCAATAAAGAATCTAATTTTCACCCCTAATATACTTATTATCCATAAAAAGTCTCATTACAGACCAATATGACCATGTACACATTACTGAAAAAATAAGCTATATCAATGGTTTGGAACGTTTGGTATAGGCCTCCAAACTGTTGGTATTGCCTATACCAACAGTTTGGATGACCGTGGGCAAGTAAGCCGTGATGATTGGTCTATACCAACGGTTTTGAAAATAGTCAGTATAAGAAATATGAAAATCTATGCCAACGGTTCCATAAAACAGTTGGTATATGTTTTTCCAAAAAAAACATTCGGTGGGATATGATCTCAGTACCTCTAGTTTATAATTGAACGACCTAACCACAAACCTAACATGACTTTTTTGAACATAATTTCATAAATATATATAAATATTATAATAATTATTTAAAATTTTATTTATATAATGTTCCTGGTAAGAATATTCGATAAAAAACCAAAGATCCTATACCAATGGTTCTCAAAATCGTTGATATAGACCTATACCAACAGTTTTGAGAATCGTTGGTATACGTCCTTCGATTTTGGGAACTATATGAACGGTTTTGGAAAAAACATTGGTATATGGGGGACCTATACCAATTCTTTGGCCAAACCGTTGGTATATGTCCATTATAGAGGACCTCTACCAATTATTTTGGCCAAACCGTTGGTATAGGTCCATTATAGGGACCCTATACCAACAGTTTGGCCAAAACGTTGGTATAGGTCCCCCTATACCAACGGTTTGTCCAAAACCAATGGTATATGTACATATAAGTGTCCTATACCAACGTTTTTGGCCAAAACATTGGTATAGGTACGAATTAATGAACTATACCAATGGTTTGGCCAAAACTCTGAGTATAAGTCATTTTTCCAGCAGTGACTATTAACTCTTATGTTGGGACCCGTATATCCCCATTAGATTAATATAATGGTATTGTTTAACAATCAAGAAAATATACCATCCATATATGGAATTATAACCAGAATAAAATTTTCATGTTTCCTAAATAATATAATTCAAATAAATAATGAAATCGAATAAAGAACAACATCCCAACACCTGTATAATTATCCTTTTATCTCTATTTTCAACCCATTTTATTTATTACAAGGTCATGAAAAATAGTTTTATACGTGGTTTTTTAGAATTCCTAATCATGATGTATAAATGTATTTAAGTATATTAACACCCATTGGGTGACACATATTATTTAGAACACCCAATAGAAAATATTTTTTGGTCTCTAGGGTTTTATAAAATATTAGAATAAGCTTTAATATAATTAATTATTCATTTTTTAGGAATAATCGAATATGTCTAGAAGAGACACATCGATGCATAATAAAATAAAAATAGTCTATTATGGATAGAAATAAATCACTTTTCATAGGTTCATTGATGTACCATCATGTATTTTTATGCATCTAATCACGCTAGAACTAGAGAAATAAAAAAATATACGAAAAAAAATAAAAACATCCCACATGGTATCACTTGAATGTAATTTTTCGAGAGAAAGATAAATAATTAAATGTGAGAGAATAATATATATCTTAAAATTGTAGATCAAATACACCACACAATGAAGAAAATAGATTATGAATGAGGGGATGGATTCAAGGCATCATGAGATGAGGAGGAAAAGATTCATGTGTCTCGAAATTAGAGAAACCATGGGAGGAATATGGTGTTTATGTTCTTAATATAAATGGTAAAAAAATTCGTTTCATTAATTCATAATGGCTTTCATGGTTTGGACACATTATTTTCCAGACAATACACTATCTACTTCCAAAAGGAACCAATCACATGGTTTATTAGCACGGTTTGACTTACCCTACGTGTCCTATGAAATACCCCTCTATTAAAAGGACTAAAACACATACATGGGCATGCATCCATGGTCACATGGTTATAGAAAACCCTACGCCCCTCTTCTATATATAGAAATAGACAAAATAGTTTAACCAAACCCTATAGCTTGACAGGTATAGTTTCGAAAAACATTTGGCACAACTATTTTCCACCAAAGTCCGTAATCTGGGATTTGATCATTCCCCATGAACCCTCATAACCTCCATAAACTCAATAAAAACTCATATTAGATCTATGAAAAATAGTTTAACTAAAATTTAATGATTTCATACCTCATTGCAAAATCTTCTTTGTTACAATTATGAAAATCTGTTTATGAAATCGATTTCTTTTTCATGGGTTATGCTATGATAAAATATTTTCCAAAACCAATTTATTTTCATGTGTTCTTATATGATTATTGTTTTATTATCTTATAGAAGATGTATCTATGATTTTTAAAATGTGACGTGCGGGGCCTATAACTACTTCAATTTTATTAGGTAATGATTGGTGTTTTTAAATCCCAGAGGGTATATAGAAGATTATCCCAATCCCAAAAAGAGGGTATATATGAGGTCATCCAAGAATCAAAGTATGTAAACATGTTTTTAGCCTATTACAAACATGTTTTGAATATCATGGGGGTATCCTTGATTTATGTTTTTCTATGGTTTTTTGTATTCCAAAATTCTATATCCTATGTCAATATTATGCCCTAATGGATCATGTTCATTGGTTTCCTTTTGATTCATGTATTATAAACTGCTAATATTTACTCCATGGATCACGTTTTTAATTTTTATATATAGTATATGGCATTCATATGGTATTTTCAAGTTCTCATAAAGTATTCTCATGTTTTGTATATGTGTATATGTTGTTTACCCTTAATGATAATCTATAATAAACCATTAATATGTTTATTTTCAATTAGTTATGAAAATATGTATTACATGTGATACTTCTATGAAGGGTTATGGTAATTTAGAACTAAGAGGGATAATATGTGGAACTATTATGAATTAGTTGTTTATATTTCCACATTTCTAAATGTATGGTACCTTTATGATCCTTAGGTGTGTGTTTGTATAATGTAATAAATTTTCATAAAAATAGATATAATAACTATGTATAAAAATAAAGGGACTTTACATCTCATATTATATAATATGTATATTAAATCTTTGGAAACAAGGATAAGAATATTTTAGTGGGAACCATAAAGATGTAACTAAGTATATAAAAATATACAAGAATTTTGATGAAAAATAGAGGGAGTAGTTTCCAAAATATTGTGTCCCTTTTTAGATACTACAAGGGTATGTGGTTCAAGAATATATTAACCTATTGGTAATAATAATGAAAAAGGAATGTCAATATTGAATTGGGTGTTACCTAGTTCATTACAGTGATCCCTAATACAAAATTGTTTTGACACTTCTAGGGTATAGGTTTTGTAAATCCACTGTATTTACAAACCATCATGATGAATTTGATTAATGACTATGTGTAATCTAGGATAAAACAAAAGTGTCCTAGATTGAAAAAAAAGTGTCATAATTTTTACATCCAATATGTGATATTTATGATTAATAGTTTTTAATCTATGATTAGTTTTTCTAAATCTTTTCTTTTTGGATTTAGTCAATTGTTGGAGCCCAACAAAACCATGTTAATTCAAAGTGTGATATTCAATGAAATGATTGAATTCATGAGTATCAAATTCTCATAGGATATATAATGTAAAATATTATTGTTATGATCACACACCATTATCCAGGTATGAATCATTTTAAATAAAAAATGATCAACGGAGGAAATAATATGTTTAGAGTGTTTAATGAGGAATCATTAACCTTATTTGAGTGGTTCTATGGATCCACAAGATTTTCAAAAAAATTATCAGTAATATTGAGAATATATTTTCCATTTTCCAATTATTTTATAATGAAATGTTAATTTTTCCATCTATCTATTGGATGGAGAAGCATATCAATGGTGGAGTCTTATCAAGAATACATGCCAATAAGATGAAAAAAACTCCATTGAGTGGGGTGATTGCAATAGCTTATTTTTCCATAAGTACATCTATTTTATTCTTCATATGAAAATAATGAAGGAATTCATTCAGATGAAGTATAAATTTTTTGAATATATTGATACCAGTGAGGAAATTTTCACAAGACTAATGAGATACACATAAGGTGTTATCATACGACCTCAATTTATTGTTGAATGATTCATCAGTGTAATAAGACCAAGTCTCTAAAGAATGACGTCCATATGCTAATTTTATTACATTGAAGAAATAATAAATTGTGATATCATGGATGAAATAGTTATTGCAGTGGCCCATCAATATCATGATTTTTATATGAAAAGAAATATAGAATTCATGTAAAATTTAGAAAAATATGGAAAAAATGATATGATCTTTATTTTTTCACAATGTGTTGAAGGAAACATATAGTAAATTTTATTAATGGGGATACTAAATGTTTTATGTGTGGAATGAAAGTCCATAATGTTGATGAATTTCAATGTTATGGTAAGATGTTTGATAATGATACTAATAAAGAGAAAGATCCAAACAATTATCCACCCACAATCTAGTGTATGAAGTGTAATGAGTGTCCGCATTTTGTAAATTGATGCCCTAATCCAAGGGAAAATGAGTATAATAAGAAACAACATCCTCTAAAGAGAAAGGATAAATAAGAATATTGTGAAATAATTAAAGATGAAGTTAACCATGATAATTATGATACAATTAGCCTCCACTTCTTAGATTAGAATATCATGTTTGATTTTGTATGATGGATCCCCGTAAAATTATTTTCCTTAAACCCTATGTGGATATTCAAGTGAATATGATAATTGATTATATCCCTATACATTGATATTAGAGTAATAAATCTCATATGATATTCGATCAATGGATGTCGGAACCCATGATTGCAATGGAATTTTTTTCCTTATATAAAAACATATTTGTTGAAAAGGGGTTCTTTATATTTTTGGAAGACTCTATTTCTCCTTTTAAGATTATGCTAAGAGTTTTTGATCCCATCATGGGTTAATGATTTTAAGGTTTTTCATATTTTTAATGTATTAGACACCCCTTATAAGAATTTATTTTACTAATGTTTTTTAATATTTAGGATATTTTGGGAAACATTTATTGAAATAAAACACTTTGGATGTATCATATTGAAAAAGTTATTTGAGAGATATTTCCCTAAACTTTTATGGACATAAGATTAAAGGTATTGTAAACCATTAGGTTTTATCTTATTTTTCATTTTGAGATAATTATGGTTATTAAGAATTTGGTTGAGTTATAATAATTAAAATAATATATATTTGGGAAAAATGAGAAAACCTGAATACCAACTGATAACCCATTACATCTAGTAAAACCACAAGGTTGTAACCCATAATTGGAGGGTGATAAGTGTATAACACCTATCACTAGACTATAAAAAAGACTATTTCTGGTGGGATTACATGAAGCGAAATATTTGTATGTATATATCTTAGTGATTTGTATGTCGAATATTTATGTATGGGAGATATATTTTTATGGGGATTCTTCAACTATTATCCAAACTAGAATTGAAATGGGAATCAATAACCCTGTATGTTATCATCAGACTACCTAAAACATTTAATGGGATTTTTTTGTGTTATAATAGATTAATTTAAAATTTTGTTATAGTTCATCACTATCATAGAAAATTTATATTTGGATTAGCTTTCTAGGAAATATATTAAATATGTGGTGAGGTTTTATAGAGTACCATAGTCAATTGTATCTTATTAGGATATGAGATTTACCTAAAAGTTTAGGATAATTATTATTCAAGATATTGATATTGAGTTATGTTTTAGTATAGCATACCATCATTTGACATATGGACAGTTTAATATAATAATTAATAGCCTAATAAATGTGCTAAAATCTTATTCTATGTATTTAATTGTTTGTTGGGATCAAAACCTTATGTAGTGGAGTTTTCTATTAATAATATATTTTACTAGAGAATTTAGATGGATACTTATGAATAAATTTATGGAAACAGGTGTATAAATCAAATATAATGGGATGAAATTAAAGAAATAAATCTATGAGGACTATAACTAGATGACGAAATGATAGGTAAGGTTACTTCTATTCAACAACACATATTGGTAGTAGAAAGATGGTAGAAATGTTATGCTAATAATCAATAAAATTACCAAGAACATTAATTTAATTAAATAGTGTTTCTTTAAATATATCCATGGAAGAAAGAAGTGAAAACTGAGATTTATATATAACAATCCCTTTGAAATTATTGATCATATTAGGACACTAGTGTATCATTTGTCACCTCCACCGAACCTCTCCCAAGTCCATGTTGTGTTTCAAGTATCCCTCTTGAGGAAGTACGTACCTAATTTATTAAATGTACTGAACATGAAGTTCATACCACAAGTGAATTACCTTTTCTTATGAGAAACACTGATATAGATTCTACATTTTTGGGATAATGTTCAATAAAAAAAGGCCACTCACCTGGTCAATGTATTGTGGATATTTCATCATCTGGGGAAATCTATGTGGGAACCTGAAGATATAATAATGCATAAGTATCCTCAGTTATTAGAATAAAAGTTATGAAATTTAAAATGTTGAAATGTATTTTAATAGAGGTATAATGTGACACCCAGATATTTTACGTAATATATTTTTTTAAAAAAAATTATACTATTTAACAGCATTTTTTAGGCGCCAAACACTATCTTAATGAAACCAGACACACCACAAAAATATTATTATTTAATATGGTAGTTTTACCATATCCATTTGAATTGAATGTATGAATAGGATTATATAAATTATGAAAATATATGGTTTATATATGTAAATTGGGATCAATTATTTAAAAATGAAAATTTTATAGCATTTAATGATAAAGGATATCATTTTCTGAAAAAATATTTTTCTGAACACATTTATGTTTTATCCACAAAAATTAAATAAATTAATTTTGGTTAATAATTTTAAATAAAAAAGTTTATTATAGATTCATTCAATGGTTTAACATTAATTTTATGTGTAATTTTTGAATGAGATAAGAATAAATATAATTTTATGCATAGAACTATATTTTCGTAGAATTTTTTTTCTCATTTTGAAAATTTATTTTTAAAATAATATTAGACCCTATTTAAAAATTTATTTTAAAAAATGAAATAAATATTAAAAATATGATTTTAAAAATTATATTGGAGTAATTTATTACAAATTTTATAAAATGATTGACCCTTCATTGAAAAGTGAAAAATATATATTCTTATTTTAAAAAACTCCCTTTTTCATTCAAAAAAATGTAGATTCTAACTTTTATTATAATATGTTTTTACATGTAAAATTAATTATAGAAAATTTATATTAATACAATTTAGGTCATTAAAATGAGTTTCATTTTGAATTTTTATAGATAATTTTATTGCGATTTTGAAAATTTTCAAATTGGAAACTTGCTCTCTCATCGCGTATATAGGTTTATATTTAAATTATATTATACCACTTATTTTAATTGAATTTCAAAAACAATATTAAATATTTTGAATTATTATAATTAACATTATTCAATATTTTCAAATTATTTTTTTACCATAAATAATAGTGAAACTATAATAATTAATTACTAAGGTTATGGTTAAAATTAGTTTACCGAGGGTTAATTTAAAATAATTGGGAGTAAATATACAGACAAACATATAAAAAAATACATTTTATGTATATATTTCAACCTTATAGCCTATAATTTTCGATAATGTCACATTTTTGAGCTATGTATCATGTGAAAAATTATGGCACACTTCATTCTATTCAAACATTCCATGTGTGTCCTCTCTCCACTTATAAATGGATACCCTCTCTCATATCCCAATTACACTTAAAAAAACAAAGTTTCGAACAATACCCACCAAAATATCCTAATTACATACCTCCCAACATCTAAGAGTACCTTTTGAGGCTATAAATACAATCGATGAAGGCTTTAGGTTTAACCTAATGATGTTGTCCGAAGAAGAGGTAATGTTTTAAATTATGTATTTTTTTACATCATCTTCTAAATACTTAAAATATTAATAAATTGTTATGATACCTCAAAATAATTTTTTATATTTAAAATAAAACTTTAGTTAAAAATTTTAAACCCATCAATCACACAAATAAAATCAATAAACCTAATAAGTCATAGTTGAATCTAAGATTTGAAATTTAAGCCTATTATAGATCGTACCTCTGTCAATAATCCATTGAAGAAATGTAGACTTATCATCTAGATAATATCTTAGTTGGTTTCCTAAATTTTATTCTATCATGAACCATGTATGAATGAACTGTTCCACATATATATTCTTCTTGTTGAATCCACGAGCCAGTATTCCATGTTGTTCTTGGGACCAGTCACGCTTCTCTTTGGTATGGTTAGTCAGAAGACGCCTCCCAATTAATTGTGATTGTATAATAACAACATTACCTACCATAGAATTATATTTTATTACATTAATTTAATATCTTATATTAATTTACACTTCAATAAAATGTGAAATGAAATCAACGATTCTGTTTATTATGGAGTACTGCATCACGAACATATGTTATTCATTTTCACTAATTACCTCTTAAGGATGGACATAATTATGTATTTAATTATCATATATTTTAATTATCATATTATTATACCTATTTAATTATATTAGCATATCTAACTTCTTACCTCCCAACTATTTGTAAAACAATAACGCCATTCATTTGTACGATGGACTACCGCCTCCTGAAGTGATTTGAAGTGTTTTTCATTTCTGTTTTACTTGGTTGGTAATAAGGATAAAATAAATTCATATATTTTAAACTTTTAAGGTTATTATACATCATCAATTATGATATTAAATATAAATTATAACTATTCATTCCTATGGGGATATGATAAAATCGTTCATGTGTACAGTGAACTACTGCCTCATAATGATGTGTGATTATTTTTTTCACTAACTATTTTCAGGAAAAGTAAATACAATATGTTTATTTGGTATATGTGATATATATAAAATAATTTTATTAAAAAAAATTTATATATTATTTACCAATATTTTATTTAATACATCGACAAATTAGAAACATCCTTCAAGTGTACGTATGACTTACCATCTCAATAAATTTTGTTTTTCATTTTCTGTCTCTAACTTTTATGAATTGATGTAAATAAAAACATTCTGAAAAAATAAAAAATTTATATATTGGATAAAATTATATATATAATGTGACCATCATCACATTTAGAGGACCAAATTGAAAAATGAATACATATAATAAAAACAAATGAATTATTTCCCAAAACATGATTTTAACAAGAAATTGTTAATAAACAATTAATAAAAGGTAATAATAAATAATTATATGGTATAATATATATATTCATATTTATGGTTATTTAAATGGTTTATAATAAAATAATTATTTTTATACAATAGGTTTTAATGTGTATGAAGGAATTAAAGACTTAAGGTATGATATTTTTGTCTCTATTTCTATTCTTCTAGGAAGACATTATGTTATGCACCTATGTTATTTTATATATAGCCCCTTTTACATGTAATATAATGTACCCCCCCCCCCCTCTATTCATGATATTTAATGTTTCTGTTAATTTTATGTTTTAATGAGTCTTATGATTCCAAACGTACCAATGTGGTAAGGGTTTGATGTTACGATCTCATTGTACATTGGGATTGTTCATGATTATCCTATCGATGATGAAGTATTATGATCCGTCTTTATATAAAATCAAATTTTTCATCTCCTATATTTATTTAATTACATGCCTTTTTCCCTCCATTTTCCACTCATTATGTGCTCATGAATCTGAAAGATATTTTTATTTAAAAACATATTTATTTCCCAAATCGGTGAAAAACCATTTATTCTTCCATATCTAGGTTTTCTAAAAAGGAATTAAAAATGTTTTAATTTTAAAATATGATTTTTTAAATTAATTTTTAGACTTTTTATAATTATTTTACAAAGAATAAAATGAATCTTCAAATCATTTTCAAAATATGGCCTATTTGGATTTTACCAAAAATATTAAAGGAATATTTTTTTTATGTGTACGAAATTTCCCACCATCATGACCACACAATGTTATAAATATTCCTTTATAAGTGAAAAAGTTTATCTTCACCGAAAACAATTATAAAAATATTTTTTAAAATAAAATAATTAATTTGGGAGATCTATTTTCATCAGTAAATGTTTTATATTATTTTAAAATCATCCATAATAATTTTCAAGGGTTATTTTCAAAAAAAATTGATTTTGAAATTTTTTTATGATTTTAAAAATTATATTTCAAATTGGAAAGGATATTTTCCTCATTAAGTTTTCTAAATTATTTTAATTATTCATTAATTTGTTTTCATATAGATTTTAAAAGAAAATATTTTTCAAAATGTTTTTTTCCGAATTTATTGTTTTAAAAAATTAATTTTCTAACGGAATATTATTTCCCTCCAGAAATTTTCCTAGTTATTTGTTTAAAAAAATCATTTTCCATATAAGATGTAATCATTTTATGTTACTAAATATTTAATTGTGATATGATCTAATGATACCGTCACTATTCATTATCTATATGGTTTATGTTAATGAAGAAATGATGTTTATGAATCATGTTTCGTTTTCACAGGTTATACTAGGATGAAATGCGTTATGAAACCCATTTCATTTCATTAGTTCTGATATGATGAATGATTAGTGATCTTTTGAAACACATATGTATAATTTCAATTAAGTGATATGTGTTACTAATAACTACCTACAATTCATCTTTTAATTGTTATTTTCCAATTAGATCAGATAGTAAAAATGGTGTTATCCCATGCCCAAAAATAGGGTACAAGGGAGGTTATCTCAATCCTTAAGCAGGTAAATGGGTGGCTAGACCAAGCATAACATTTTATAACATTTATTGTGGGTATCGATGACATATGTTTTTTATTTTTTATGTGTATTCCACAACTCAATGTCTTAGGTCAATTTTATTCTGTCATGGATCCTGTTTTGTTATTTCCATTAGATTCATGTCATATGATCTACAAATATTTATTCAATGACTCATGATTTGGATCTTTAATATGAATGGTATGAATTTTGTATGTTATGATCATGTTCTCATAATATTATTATCGTCTTATGTTTATGTATATTCATTTTTTACACTTACTTAAAATCTTTATTCACCCTTTTATATGTTACTTTTTCCCATGTTATGATGACATGTATTATGTGTGATATTAATAATAAGGGTACTAGTTATGAATAACAATGTGGGATACATTTGATAAGTCTTTAATAACATTTATTTATTTTTAAAATTTTCAAAATGAAATATAACATTACGATCCTCAAGTGTGTGTTTATGTAAAGTAATTAATGTTCATAAAAAATAAGATTTATGTGTGTATCAAAATAAAGGGTTGTTATAACAACTCAAATATGGAACTATATAGTTAGAAAAGTCTAGGATAGTGTGACAACTATCAAGACCATTTATTTAGATACATAGGTTCCCATGATATAACTCAATTAAGGAGATAATATAATAATAAAAATGATCATTACATTATATTAAAATAGATAAATAATAGAAAACCAAAAATCAGCACCCACACTTTCATAATAAATAACACCCTTTCATTTACATGTCAGTCCATTCATCCACATGAAGGTACATGTATACCCTTTTGGGGTCAAACATAGAACATAAAGGGGATCAAAGACTAAGGAATACATTCAATTTAGGGAAATTGTTAAAAAATTTCGCAGTGGGAATTTTCTAAAATTCAATTGAAGTGTTACCTCTTTCTCCAACCATTTAAAATTATACATTAAAAAATCATGTAAATATAGTCATGAGAATACAATAACTTTTTAATTCCTCAACACCCAAGACCATTGATCAGTTCCCAAATCGGTGGTAACTACTATACCTCAAGAATATCATTGCATATTCTAGAAGCTATAGTATAGAAGTTTAGGATTATTCTGGGACTATTGGGATACTATACCCGTATATCATAGTAATGTAATAGTGAAACTATTTCCACATAGAAACAGAATCTAGATATGTTAGTAAATTTAATGATGTATAGGAAAGTGCTAACTAATAATCCATGACTATGCAATAATAGACAAGTTATGAAAAATACACGTTAGGCCAGACGTACATCAACAACATGATAAATATAATTTCTCAGAGACTAAAAGATAAAATAATAAATATGACACTAAAATGAAACTGAGTATGAACCTGGTATCAAATATAATGATTTTCCTAGTAATAAATTAATTATCAACATTAGATACTTTCCAAAACCAATATCTATAAAGAAATGGAGATAACTGCTTGGGTAGCCATGTTTAATGGTGTCCAAAGAAAAGTGTGAGCATAACTCAGTAGGCTAGAACCAATGGTGTCCCTAAAATAACTATTTGGCGTTAATGTACATTACTGAGTGTAATGTATAAAAAATTATATAGTTTACCAACATTACAATATCTATACGAAGGGAAGTATAATATTTATTGATTTGAGATCTCTAGGTTGAAGCACCATATAGGTATAATACAAAATTTGGTCCAATATAGTGAGTCCCTAATCATTGTATATATCATTATTTAACTATTTTTATGGTGGAAATGAAGAAACTATAGTCGTAAAAATCCTTGGGAATTCTCATGACCCAACTGGGTATTCAATCTCAACTAAACCCATAATGAATAAAATGGGGTCACTCGTTGTGATTACACTGATCCAATCCACTATTTTTAACCCATAGAACCATCCCTGACATTCAAAATCAAAGCATTATTGGAATATATGGCATAATCCTGAGGCATTCCACAAATAGAAATCATGATGAATTCAGGCAGCTCACCCCACAACCTTTAACCAGGGAAAAAACTAAACTAAGACATTCATATATTGTATTCGATAAATAATTCCATAACCAAAAGGATTTGGGGTTAGCCCAAGGAATTTACAATAATTCATATAAGTAAACCTCAATGGATTAACTAGGTATTTCATAACATCGACAATAAATGAATTTGAGTCTGTCATCACACCCTGGTATTCATACGAGCCTCATATTGGATGCTAATGATTTCTTATAGAATTCCACACCAATCCAGTCTATATGGAGTCCATGGAGTCTCTCCAAGAAAGTCCTATAAAATAATTTATAAACAATAATGTCATTAAAATCTACCATTTTACTCAATATTTAATTATTTAGGAAACAATGTCCAATTTTAATCATTTACCAATATGAGATCATGTCCATATTATCTCACACTACATCAATTAATTACCAAGATATATCCTTTTATTATTCAACAATTTATTCATTTCTAAGGATATGTTAAATAGGTTGTCATTCATAATCTCTATAGGAAAAAACCTTATTGGTTACTTACTGACACTCTATTTAACCATCACCAACATTGTAGAATTCACATTTAAGAATGTTACTCATGGCTCCCTTGATGAACCATTTTAAAAATTATTTAAAACAATCCCACCACAACTTATATATTCCACATTTATTTTTAAAATTAAAATACAATCATAAAAAAATAGAAGGTTATCGATGGCTATGAAATTTTATTTCATGGCCAACCCACTTAAAAATCACCAAACAAGGCATCCCATACAGCCCCATGTCCATCCTTAGAATCTATACTAATACATTAGGCCAAAATTTAATGTCATGTACTATATAAAGTGTCCAAATGGAAATTACGTCCTAATAGGTCAATTTAATATTTAAATATGTTTTTTTTCATGGGAAATGTTATAATTATTGGGTTTGATTAAATTCTGATTCTATCACATGAGATGTCAGTGAGACAGCAGAACCAATTCATTTTAAATATTTAAAGTAACTATGTGTTAATTCGAAGGACCACATACCACAAGTACGAAGATTTCCATTTTTACTCCTAATCTAAAAACACATATATGATATCATCTATGTCCAATATCCAACACCTAAAACATTTAAAAAAAGAAAATCTGACCAAAAAATTCCAACATAAATTTTCATAATAAAAATATTATAAAAAACTCACAATTACTTAGCGAAGTTAACCAACCGATGTATAAACATAAATCTATTTACCAGATGTTCCAATTCCACCCAAATAGAGATAAAAGTCCCTCTAAGGGTCTTTTCTAATGTATGGGTGGTCACATGAGTCTAATACTTATTTATTGAAATGGATAAAAAATCCAAGATAATTTATTTATCCCAAAACCCATGAAAACCTCACTTTTCCATAAACCTCCAATGAAATGACATGCAACAACATGCTGAAATTATATTAAGATATCATCATGATAAGCCTCATGTAATACCCCTCATCTAAAGATGATATCAGCAACCTTAAATGTTATTTTCTATAATATCCCTTACCATAGGAACCCAAAATTAAATTAAGAGGAAACAGAATAGAAGAGATATCATTATATGGATATTTTTTATGAATTTACAAGGAAGGATTCCCAATACCCTACCACATGAATTAGAAATAAAGGGAATGGGGGAGGGGAGAACCCTAGTATATGAAAGAAAAAAATGATGGGGGAAGAGGGGTTTCCAACCTAAAAACCTGAGGGAGAATAACTGTAATTATTCCCCTTAAAAAAGCATCGTTTGACCAGCATACCCTTATTGGCAGGTGGTAGAAAGCTATTGCACTTGCCACATGGGATATCTCTACAGCATTTCCACTACATATATCTGTTAATTGACCCTATGTATTGGTCATAAACAAACATTATATGTTTATATATCTCCAGTAAACACAACCAAATAATGGTTCTTAAAATGAACTGCTCTGTACCAAAAAAATAAAACATATCTTGGAAATTCAAATCTTTCTTCATACACATGGTATTAAAAACTCCCCTCCATAACACTTATAATCCAATATAATTCATAGTGGGTGTACAATGGATTTTCCATCCTACATCAATTATCACATTCAATCAACAGCTACATTCCAATCATGAATTCTCAACGCATCATGAAAACATAACTTTTACTTGTAATGATTAATCCACCAAACAAAATACACACTTTAATTCATAACCAAAACACTACAATGAATCTCTACCTTACCCATATACCCCTAAAAACTGAGGTGTCATATTAAAATATCTCAACCATCTCTTGGTTCTTCCTAACATAAGACTGGGCTAATGAGAGAAATTTCAAGAAACAACACCATATTCCACTAGAATATTTTTATCAAAAAAAAACTAAGTGTTATGATTATTCCCATAGATGAGGTTTTTATTTAAACACACTAATGTTCTTGTGAAAACACTAGACAAGACTCAATCAATGAAAATTCTCCAAGTAGATATAAAATTTACTTAAAATTCCCTAACCAATATCTAAATCCTATCTATTATATCACGCCATAGTACCCATTATAGTCATAATACCACCACATTTTATTATATGCATGAACATAAGTCGAACATCCTCAAGAAATATTTTCACAAAAATAATTGGCTTCATCCACTAACGCACCATTTACCAACCAAATCCTGATTTTGTAAAACCCTGAGGTAATCATATTATCATCCAAACACAAACAATAATTTTATCACATGTATTATAGTTATATTACAAAGTTGGATCATCAAAAATCCATTTCCCACACTATATTGAGAACTGATGCATCACTAATACATTCCCTGATTAGATCACCTCACACCAACCTTGGCCCAATACTAATGCTCGGCCCTACAACAACACCACTTCTCAGTATAAACCCAACACATATTAAGGAAAACATTGAATTTAACCTCATTTATCCATTAGATTGAAAATATAAAAATATCATACAACATTCAATCCCACTCAGCCACTCTCCCCCTCACACTAGTATTTCATCAGTACAAATGATGACCAACCCCACCATAGGAGAATATGTGTCCTTGAATAATTGAACATTTTAATATATATATTTCCCATTCTCCATCCGTCATGAAAAATGATTGATATATAGGTACATGATTTCTCATCAACAAGAATCACAATAATAGGTAAACTAATGACCACACACAGCTTATGGGAATGTTTCTCAAGTCATTTACAAAAAAACGACCATGCAAAAAAACATCCAAAATGAGGGTCACATAGTTAAATGTCCAATGGTGCATTCTAAACCACTAGAATCATACTTTTTTACTCACATATCTATACTATATTGGTCCCATTAGAACCTTGTGTTTGTGCCTTCTCTAGATTCCTTCTTCTGTATCGGTTATATAGACCATCAATGCTTCCATCAAGGTTTACCCCAAATCGGCCATGTCATAAATCCCAATCCATCCAAATTCATGTTCCAACCACGAGAATTTCATAATACAAATTAAAGAGCTTCAATTAACTAGGCTCATATGTATTCCATCACCTCATATATAGGCTCATCCTATACATAGATTATTTTAAATTTAAAAATAATTAGAATAGGATTACGTACAACCCAAACCCAAATCATCCTAACACAATTAATCCCTAATGTGTTCATTCTACGATAATTTTATCAATGATAAATTTTTTCATACACAAAAAAACCTAGAGACATATATCATACTGAACTCTTGTATTTCATGTCACTCCAAAACTCAAATCATTCATTAATGCCACTAGTTATTCGTCTCTCACATTCTTGTCTTGCAAAGTGGCGATGATCCTTAATGGTTCTCTTATGTAGTGGTATCTCACCACCGTTATCAATTACTATAACCAATTGAAACCTAATAATTGTTCTAGAATACTAATGGGGTTTCATTACACTCTTATTACTTCTTGAAGGCACATCCTGTGTCGAAAGCGTTAGGAACCTAACAATTCTTTCCCTTAAAAATAATATATGCCACTAATATATCAAGGATTTACACATGGTTAACACTAGACCATTATAAGTGTTTTCCAGTTATAGATCTCTCTCTTGATATATATTATAAGCACCAAGTATATCTTGCATACACTGTTGTTACCCAGGTCATGTATATGAATCAGTTTGACCCTCGTAGACTTATCCATAAAACTAGAAACACCCACACACTAATGATTCTCCAAAAATTCAAAAACAATTAAATGAATCAACAACACATAACCAGTTGTATTTTCCATGTACATTCACCATAACATGAATCATCTAAAATTTCTTTATGCTCCTAAAGGAACCCATAGAATCAGCGGACCCTTATCATGGGTCACCATTGAATCTCATAAGGAACTAACTCCCAAAACTAGATTCATTTAAAATAAGTACAATAATATCTCTCATCCATACCACACATCAAGTCCCTATTGAGTCATAAACATGGGAAGAACTCATCCTCATTCCAAGGTATCAGGGAACATTACATACACAAAATAACTACGGAATCTCAGCCACAAGTTTGTACCTTACCCAATAACTCACCGAAGAGGAATAAACATACAATGTCACATGTTGTCAAAACCATCAACTAAAGGAATTAAAATAACTCTGGAGCTATAGTTAACTACCTTTTTTATTACATAAACACTTATTTACATTCTATAACATTTAACAATACAGGGTATATTTTTGGGTTTAGTCTCATGTAAATATGAACATAATACCAGATAAATATATAAACATAGTATTTTTATAATCCACTTGAAATTCATCTTCATTGGTTTTTCATAAGATACTTTTATAACATCTCATATCATGGGGACATACACTAAAGAGAGGTGTGAGAATTAATCCCATCAGGGGAAGATAATTAGTACAT
Source organism: Viscum album (assembly GCA_963277665.1). Classification (NCBI taxonomy): domain Eukaryota; kingdom Viridiplantae; phylum Streptophyta; class Magnoliopsida; order Santalales; family Viscaceae; genus Viscum; species Viscum album. Next base: position 1,079,338,350 of record OY728162.1, on the reverse strand, counting down.
GAAAAAGTTCCATATCAATAAAGAATGATCAAATGAACATGAGGCATATCATAATACAAATATAATTAATCATACCATGTAAATTTGGATACAATAATAAAATGATACATTCATAATCATATCAACAAGGTTTATCACCAAGGTGTCAAAATTCATAATTACCAAGGTTATTCAGCATGGTATAGTAAAATATGTTACATCTAGATACAATTATTTACCTAGTTCATTGAAGAACTATTATTGTCCTCCCATCATATGAATTAATTCTTGTGAAACACAATGAACATAACAAATAGTTTCGTCAGTAACTCATGTAAAATAAAGGATGAGTTTCACATCAAAATCATTGCATAACAATTCATAAATTCGAGATCATATCATTATTTTTATCTAATGAAAATGGGATATTGGTTTTATTTATTTAATAAATTTATAAATAATACATATGAGAATCTAGTTTAATACATGTCACAAACTAACCCGGGTCGACCCTGAACCGGTCCCCCGAGCCGGTCCGCGACAAGTCCCGAGGAGCGTTCTCGATCCCCCCGGGATGGCAACGAGTGCCGGGCATTGAAACTTTAATCGTTGGGAACGATTTCTGCCCAAACTAAAAACAGGATCGAAAGACTGAATATAAACTAAACAAACTGACAAACACTAAAGACATAAACAACTACACCACGACATACCTCCCTGTGACCTCGCGGGTCACCACCCAACTACAACCAACGTCGCTCCCACACTGAGCGACTCAACCAAGAGAACCTGAACACAAGGAACCTGCAACTGAAAAGGTAAAAGATAGGCGTGAGCACAAAATTACTCAGTAGGTGAGCCCCACAACAAATCCCAATGCACCGCCAGTAAATAAAGAATCTACATAATCCAGGTTTGAACTTTAATGTATAAAAGTAAGTTTTCATAATGCTTTACTTGAGAATCAAACACGAGACATTTCCCTTATTCCTTTTTGAAAGTTAATTCCCTTTCATCAGTTTTAAACTCATTCTAAAAAGCAAAGTGTTAAATTTTCAAATCTTACCCAAAGAGAGTAAAGCATTTTCATTTGAGAACCATTTTTCCAAAGTCTAACAGTATAGGCCGTGAAGGATGACTGAAAGTGAACAAGTAGGGAAAAAAGTGAAAGAAAAGGGTAAACAAGCAAGGAAAACCAAGTGCAATCAGAAATAAACCAGAAGTTATCAGCAATAACCATGGGCGATCCTGAACATCCCTAGAAAACCCCTGGACGTACTCGGGTTCAGACTACCTGCCGGCATTGTACTCCACAGTCAATAACCAACTGGCCGCCCTAATAGCCAACCAGTGGAACATCCCACCTGGCTTGTCCACAACTCCAGAGGGTACCAACCCGTCTAATTAGGGTTAGCACGCAACCGTCACTCGATAATCTACAAGACGCCCAGGAACCCATAGTGGTTTTTGTAACACTGTGTATGTGGGAGACCCTCACACTCGTGACTCATCTCACCGCACTTGCCAACCCCTTACACGGACATCGCTACATGACAACCCTCGAAGGGAAGTCCCCCTGTAGAAATTCCCTCACAAGTACGTATATATTTATATATATATATATGTATAATCACTTCACATTTATTAAAGTGCCAACCGGGCCGCCATATCATTTACATTTTGACCATTTCATATTAAAGAATTTCTAAAGGTATATTACACACACCATTTCATTGAAAACCAAAACACACTTAGAACTTTGTTTAAGAAACTCAAATCAGCATATCACCCTGGAACACAATTGTTTCACAAGTAGAGTTATTTTCTAATATCAAAACGCACCCCACTTTTATCAAGAGCCAAACGGGCCTTTAATTACCTTTTTAAGGGATACTATTTCTCAAATGAAATCCAAACTTTTGTTCACACTACAAAGGAAAACATCTTTCATCAACCAAGAACCACACATGAAGTTTCCAAAAACAATTTCAATGGGTCACACGACGTTTTCTCTAATCAAGGTTCTCAGAAAACACCATTTTCCATAAACAATACATCTACTAATTTACACACGCCAAAAACATTTCAAAACCCAATTCAACATGACTTTCATTATTCAGGAAGAACCATCTAGCAACACTACCAAGGAAGCACACAATTAAATCCAAGAAAACGCTTTTAATGAAACGCTAGAATTAAAACAACATTTATCATCAGCAGATCACCAAACTATAGATAACCACTTAATAATACTTTTAAATTTCCTAAAACTTAATAAATGGTCATGGAATAAATAAATTCTAAATTTAAAGGCGAGTGAAAAGGGAGACCTACCTCAAGACGCAGCTCGGAACAAAAAACGACACATCGCAAAGCTCCCGTTGCGTATCGGTCGCACCGTATTGCGCCGTCAAATCGGTCCTAAAACAAAAGACCGTTAAACGGGTTCAACGATAATAATAATAACATAATAATAATAATAATAACATACTTTAATAACAAGAACAACATAACAATCGCAATTTAATAAGGATAATAATAATATAACAATAATAACAATAATAACATAATAGAAATAATAATAATAGAATAATATTAACATAATAATAATATAAAAATAATATAATCACGATAATAATAATATACTGATATTAATGATAATTTAGCATAATTATAATATAATAATATAATAATAACAAAAATGATAAGATAATAGTAATAACATAATATAATAATAATAATAATAACAATAATAATAATAAAATAATCATAATAATAATATAGCAATAATAATAAAAATAATAACTTAATAACATGATAATGATAATAATAATAATAATAATAATAATATTCGCATAACAATAATGATAATAATAATAATATTATTAATAATAATATGCTAGTAATCATAATAATAATAATAATAATAATAACAATTTAACCTAATTATAATATATTAATAATATAATAATATAAAATAATATTAAAATTATAATATTAATAATAATAATATAATAATAATAGCATAATAATTATAGTAATATAATAATAATAAATAGAATAACATAATATAATAATAATAATAATAATAATAATAATAACAATAATAGAACAATATTAACATCATAATAATAATAATAATAATATAAATATAAACATAATAATAATATAAATATTAACATAATAATAATATAAATATTAACATAATAATAATAATATAATAATAATAATGACATAATAATAATATTATAATTATAATATTATTAACAAAATAAAATTATATACATTATATAAGATTAACCAAAAATAAGAAATAAATAAAAAAATCAAAAAAAATAAAAATAAAAACAAACTTACAGCAGGGGGGTTGCGGGGCAACGGCGAGGCCGGACGGGGTGCAGGCGGCAGGGCACGGCGACGTCCGGCGCGCGGAGGAGGCCGGGACAGGGAGGCCGGCGCGGTGGACGACGCGCAAGAGCGGAAGGCCGGGTGCGGGGATGTCAGGACGGGGAAGCCGACGGGAAGGAGCAGGGCCGGAGGGCCGAGATGGAGGCGGTGAGGCGGTCGGTGCGCAGGAGAGGTGCGAGCGGTGGGGGGCGCAGGAGGGCCGGACGGTGGCGGTTCGGCGGGAGGAGGGTGTGCCGGCGACAGAGGAGGACGAGACGGCGCGGCGGGCGGCGCGCAGGGGAGTCAAGTCTCTGGGACGGCGACGGAGAGTGGGGAGGGATGCAGGCGGCGGGCTGGCGGAGATCCAGCGGGGAGGTCGGAAAGGAGGCGGCTCAGTAGGAGGAGGGTCGGTTGCAGGCCGCGGTGAGGGAGAGGGGTTGGAGATAGAGAGAGGTGAGGGGGGGGGGCGGCTACGGGAAGAGGGATTAGGGTTGGTTTAGGTTTATATATATATATGATAAAATAATAATAATAATAATAATAATAATTGTGATAATAATAATAATAATAACACTATAATAATAATAATAAAACTTATAATATTAATAATAATAAAACTTATATAAAAATAATAAAACTTATAATAATAATAAATAATAAATTAGTTAATTCAAATAATAAATATTTTGATCAAATATTTAAAATAATAATTTTAAAACAATTTAAAGATGTTACACACATATATATATTTATACATATATATATCTATATATATTACATACATTATTATACATATATATATAAAAACATATATAAACATATATACAATAACACAAATAAACAGGTATTAATAATAAAATGCCAACATAAAAATTATAATATTTAAAACACCGGATGAACACACTATCACCCGGGCTGAACGCACGGTCACCGCTAACGATGCGGTGACCGCGCACCAGCGCGAAACCGCCAATGCAATTAATCTCCGAAAAAAATTTAAACCGGGTCCAAGAAAGGAGAACAATTACAGACATCCGCGGTTGGGGTGTGACAATTCTCCCCACCACAGACACTTTCTGCCCCCAGAAAGTCACCAGGCCAAAAGTCGATCAAGATTTAAGTCCATGCCCCAACGGAGCTAAAGGAACCAGAGAGAACTGAGGATCTCAGGGATGACCTTGCTCTGCACAGGTCACACGCGATCGATTCAAGAGAAAGTTGGGGTCCGAGATTGAGGGGAGAACACGAAGGGTTCTCCCCACCACAAGAGCTCAACTTGTGAAGAAAAGTTGACCATCTAAATAGACAACCCTAGGGAAAAGGGGGGTCGACACGGGAACTCCCAACCAATTCAAACCAACTCTTATAGCATGATTAAAACAACACCTCCTTCAAGACATTGAATCCTCGACTCGAGTCAACAACCTTCAATACTAGGGGAAACCCACAAAAACCCTAAACCAAAATATCGAGTCATAGACATGGCCCACTGAAATCCATGAAACACAACCACATCTGACGAGCATTGCTAAACAAAGGTCAACCCACCGAAGAGTCAAACACACTTTTAAGAAACACATACGATTCAGAATATTACATTCACACGACAAGTCCACATAGATTTATCATAGAACAAGTCCATTGTCACTTTTTTAGAAAAAAACAACACATTTACATAAACCAGACTATATGGATTATAATAGAACAAGTCCATGATAACCCCATGGTAAAACAATGAACATACAATAACGTCAAAACTTAACAGCAGAAAAACAAGTACTAAAAGATCTTGATTGCTCCACTACTAACGCGGAACACAAAACCTGGACCAAGGCTTCACACCCCTGGGGACTCCTGACTGTGTGTGAGCTTCACCCCGAGACTTGTGGCTGGGGCTCTGATGGCTGAAGCATCTTCTGCCTCATAGTCAGGTACTGACATTCTCCCATCACAGCTTCCTCTTCAAGCAACGCTTCTTGCAAAACTTCTCCAGATGACCCAGACAACCACAACGATGACACGTCTTCGTAGGGTTGCGACAAGACGACTTTAAATGCCCAAAACGACCACACTGAAGGCATACCATCGAACGATCTGATGAACTGGAAGTTGTGACCAAAGGGAATAACTCATTAGGAACAGGTATCTCTGGAACCTTTTCCTCACCAGAGGGGGGACTCTTACGAACAACAACAGGGGACGCTGAAGTACTAACCACCCGCACACTAGAAACTAACTCAGCCAAGAAAGCTTCCTCCACCAGCTTCTCGAAACAAAGGTCTTTAGAAGGGAGGACTCGCTCCTTGATCTCTGGACGAAGACCCCCAGTGAAAAGAGAGGCCTTAATGAGCTCATGCGACGCTACCTCTGGAGAAAAGGAAATTAGTTCCTTGAAATGGTCAACATATGCCTTCACCGTCCGTTGACCTTGTTGAATATGAACATGCTCTCTCTTTTTCTCCAGCTTCACTTCCTCAGGTACAAACCATTGGATGAAAACAGTTTAAAGACATCCCATGCCATTTCACCTTGCGTTGACGGTAGGGTAACCATCTTCCACTGGTCCAGAGCTGGACCCTCAAACAACTCCATAATTGCACGAACCTTAACATTATCGAGAGTTCCCAACATTCTAAAGACACGTTCCACTTCCTCGAGCCATTTTACTGCCTCTAATGGACCCTGATCACCATGGAGAATAGGCAAAGTCTGAGGAGGACCAAAAACTGGGCATGACATATCCGAATCCTTAGAGACCTTTCTGGGCAGAATTTCCTGAGCGATATATAAAACACAGGGCCAAAACCAACATCAAATCGAAGCAACATCAATAAAAGCAACTTCATCAAAAACAGTCAGCACAAGGACCAATCAAATACAACACAACCCAAAATAAATTCTCCTTTTAAAATCCCCTTTTCATTTTTGATTTCAAAACCACCCTTTTTCAAGATCACTTTCCAAAACCAATCCACTTTCAAACAAAAAACTTTCCAAAACCGTTTCCCCTTTAAAACCAATTTAGAAAACAAAGACAAGCGTTAAATTTCAAATACACACCCAGGTACTCCCATGACTCGTTGCACATGTCTTTATCCACTGTCCATTAATACTCGCACCAACACGCATTTTGAATGCATTCTCACACATGTGCAAACGTTCATGAAGAGGAACCGAGGTTTCACCCAAAACCATTCTTAACCAATTCCAAGCAAACAACAGATTTCCAAATCAAGAGATTTCAGTTTCTAAAACCCAATTCATACATTTAAAGTCCTTTAAAAGAAACCAGTCCAATTTTCAAAAACCCTTTTTCATTTCCAACTACGCACTCACACAGACCAAAACGAAAACAACATCCAAATTTGCATCAATCACTGAAATGAGGGACTAGTAGTCACACTCAACCTGGAGACATGGTAGTGGGCCATGTCCCAAGTTAGCGTCGACCACTAGGAGGAATTCAAACCACGTACTCGGACTCCAAATGGGTCACTAATCCATGTGAAATTACGATGTAACGTCGGCCTGCCTCCATTATCATCTCTCAATCCAAGACAAACCAGGAAAGACAAGGACACAATTCCCGAACTACCCCTGGTAACTCGAGGATCAGTGCGAGCAAGAGTTCGCGACGCTCTTCTCATACCTACACCTCGAGTTCCGACAGTCCTAATCTCCTTCTACCGGACAACCCAAATAACAAGAACCACCTTTGATACCATTTTGTCACGAACCAACCCGGGTCGACCCTGAACCGGTCCCTCGAGCCGGTCCGTGGCAAGTCCCGAGGAGCGTTCCCGATCCCTCCGGGATAGAAACGAGTGTCGGGCATTGAAACTTTAATCGTTGGGAACGATTTCATCCCAAAATAAAAACAGGATCGAAAGAATGAATATAAACTAAACAAACTGAAAAACACTAAAGACATAAACAACTACACCACGAAATACCTCCCTGTGACCTCGCGGGTCACCACCCAACTACAACCAACGTCGCTCCCACACTGAGCGACTCAAGCAGGAGAACCTGAACACAAGGAACCTACAACTGAAAAGGTAAAAGATAGGTGTGAGCACAAAAGTACTTAGTAGGTGATCCCCACAACAAATCCCAATGCACCGCCAGTAAATAAAGAATCTACATAATCCAGGTTTGAACTTTAATGTATAAAAGTAAGTTTTCATAATGATTTACTTGAGAATCAAACACGAGACATTTCCCTTATTCCTTTTTGAAAGTTAATTCCCTTTCATCAGTTTTAAACTCATTCTAAAATGCAAAGTGTTACATTTTCAAATCTTACCCAAAGAGAGTAAAGCATTTTCATTTGATAACCATTTTTCCAAAGTCTATCAGTATAGGCTGTGAAGGATGACTGAATGTGAACAAGTAGGGAAAACAAGTGCAAGAAAAGGGTAAACAAGCAAGGAAAACCAAGTGCAATCAGAAATAAACCAGAAGTTATCAGCAATAACCATGGGCGATCCTGAACATCCCTAGAAAACCCCTGGACGTACTCGGGTTCAGACTACCTGCCGGCATGGTACTCCACAGTCAATAACCAACTGGCCACCCTAATAGCCAACCAGTGGCACATCCCACCTGGCCTGTCCACAACTCCAGAGGGTACCAACCCGTCTAATCAGGGTTAGCAAGCTACCCTCACTCGATAATCTACAAGACGCCCAGGAACCCATAGTGGTTTTTGTAACACTGTGTAAGTGGGAGACCCTCGCACGCGTGACTCATCTCACCGCACTTTCAAACCCCTTACACGGACATCGCTACACGACAACCCTCGAAGGGAAGTCCCCCTGTAGAAAAGCCCTCACAAGTACGTATATATATATATATATATATGTATAATCACTTCACATTTATTAAAGTGCCAACCGGGCCGCCATATCATTTACATTTTGACCATTTCATATTAAAGCATTTCTAAAGGGATATTACACACGCCATTTAATTGAAAACCAAAACACACATAGAACATTGTTTATGAAACTCAAATCAGCATATCACCCTGGAACACAATTGTTTCACAAGTAGAGTTATTTTCTAATATCAAAACGCACCCCACTTTTATCAAGAGCCAAACGAGCCTTTAATCACCTTTTAAGGGATACTATTTCTCAAATGAAATCCAAACTTTTGTTCACACTTCAAAGGAAAAAATCTTTCATCAACCAAGAACCACACATGAAGTTTCCAAAAACAATTTCAAAGGGTCACACGACGTTTTCTCTAATCAAGGTTCTCAGAAAACAACATTTTCCATAAACAATACATCTACTAATTTACACACGCCAAAAACATTTCAAAACCCAATTCAACATGTCTTTCATTATTCAGGAAGAACCATCTAGCAACACTACCATGGAAGCACACAATTAAATCCAAGAAAACGCTTTTAATGAAACGCTAGAATTAAAACAACTTTTATCATCAGCAGATCACCAAACTATAGATAACTACTTAATAATACTTTTAAATTTCCTAAAACTTAATAAAAGGTCAAGGAATAAATAAATTCTAAATTTAAAGGCGAGTGTAAAGGGAGACCTACCTCAAGATGCAGCTCGGAACAAAAAACGACACAGCGCAAAGCTCCCGTTGCGTATCGGTCGCACCGTATTGCGCCGTCAAATCGGTCCTAAAACAAAAGACCGTTAAACGGGTTCAACGATAATAATAATAACATAATAATAAGAATAATAACATACTTTAATAACAAGAACAACATAACAATCACAATTTAATAAGGATAATAATAATATAACAATAATAACAATAATAACATAATAGAAATAATAATAATAGAATAATATTAACATAATAATAATATAAAAATAATATAATCACGATAATAATAATATACTGATATTAATGATAATTTAGCATAATTATAATATAATAATATAATAATAACAAAAATGATAAGATAATAGTAATAACATAATATAATAATAATAATAACAATAATAATAATAAAATAATCATAATAATAATATAGCAATAATAATAAAAATAATAACTTAATAACATGATAATGATAATAATAATAATAATAATAATAATATTCGCATAACAATAATGATGATAATAATAATATTATTAATAATAATATGCAAGTAATAATAATAATAACAATAATAACAATTTAACCTAATTATAATATATTAATAATATAATAATATAAAATAATATTAACATTATAATATTAATAATAATAATATAATAACAATAGCATAATAATAATAGTAATATAATAATAATAAATAGAATAACAAAATATAATAATAATAATAATAATAATAACAATAATAGAACAATATTAACATAATAATAATAATAATAATAATATAAATATTAACATAATAATAATATAAATATTAACATAATAATAATAATAATAATATAAATATTAACATAATAATAATATTAATATTAACATAATAATAATAATATAATAATAATAATGACATAATAATAATATTATAATTATAATATTAATATCATAATAAAATAATAAACATTATATAAGATTAACCAAAAATAAGAAATAAATAAAAATAAATAAAAAAAATAAAAACAAACATACAGCAGGGGGGTTGCGGGGCAACGACGAGGCCGGACGGGGTGGAGGCGGCAGGGCGCGGCGACGTCGGGCGCGCGGAGGAGGCTGGGACAGGAAGGCCGGCGCGGTGGACGGTGCGCAAGAGCGGAAGGCCGGGTGCGGGGATGTCGGGACGGGGAAGCCGGCGGGAAGGAGCAGGGACGGAGGGCCGGGATGGAGGCGGTGAGGCGGTCGGTGCGCAGGAGAGGTGCGAGCGGTGGGGGTTGCAGGAGGGCCGGACGGCGGCGGTTCGGCGAGAGGAGGGTGTGCCGGCGACAGAGGAGGCTGGGACGGCGCGGCGGGCGGCGCGCAGGGGAGTCGGGTCGTTGGGACGACGGAGATTGGGGAGGGATGCAGGTGGCGGGCTGGCGGAGATCCAGTGGGGAGGTCGGAAAGGAGGCGGCTCAGCAGGAGGAGGGTCGGTTGCAGGCCGTGGTGAGGGAGAGGGGATGGAGAGAGAGAGAGGTGAGGGGGGGGGGGGGGGGCGGCTACGGGGAGAGGGATTAGGGTTGGTTTAGGTATATATATATATATATGATAAAATAATAATAATAATAATAATAATAATAATTGTGATAATAATAATAATAATAACACTATAATAATAATAATAAAACTTATAATATTAATAATAATAAAACTTATATAACAATAATAAAACTTATAATAATAATAAATAATAAATTAGTTAATTCAAATAATAATTATTTTGATCAAATATTTAAAATAATAATTATAAAAAAATTTAAAGATGTTACGCATATATATACATTTATACATATATAGATCTATATATATATATACATACATTATTATACATATATATATAAAAACATATATAAACATATATACAATAACACAAATAAACAGGTATTAATAATAAAATTCCAACAAAAAAATTATAATATTTAAAACAACGGATGAACACACTGTCACCTGGGCTGAACGCACGGTCACCGCTAACGATGCGGTGACCACGCACCGGCGCGAAACCGCCAATGCAATTAATCTCCGAAAAAAATTTAAACCGGGTCCAAGAAAGGAGAACAATTACAGACATCCGCGGTCAGGGTGTGACAATACATGTGGAAATATAAGAGGATTAGGAATTCATATTATGATAATTTCTCTTGTATAAAAGAGAATGTCAAGAAACAAATTTAGTAGCATGATGACATACATTATAGATTATAAATAGTGAATAATAGTAGGGAAATTATGGTTTCCCATTGATAAAAACAATTATTGATGTAGGGATAAAATAAATAGTTTACAAAAATAAATTTTATAAACATTTTAATTGTATAAACACAAGGAGTACATATATGGAATTAGAGAGGTGGAAAATTACCATACCATGATGATTTTATTCTTAAAAATGAGGTTGAAAACTTGAGGCCTAGAGGGAAACTATGATGGACTATATGGGAGGTTTAATTACCATAACTTCATATATACTAGATTCTTAGTGGATAGTATAAAAGGGGAGGGTGAATTAATACCTGAGGAGGGTTGTCTTTAGGTTACTATATAATTATTATTATTTATTTTTAGCTAATCACTATTGAGTGGAATAAACTCAAATTATATTTGTGGTAAATTAATGTAGTAATGTATTTTTAAGGTCTGAAAGAAAATCATACACAATATAAATTTTTTATTTTATAGGTGTTTTAATATTTAACCATTTAACCTTAATTCTCTACCAATGATTACCTATACTATAGTAAATAATTTTTTACCAATATACAATTTTTATATATATAAATGAAAATAATATTATTAAAAAATATAGAGATATTAATTTCCAATATTTAATAATTTATACTATATTAAATTTATAAAATTGAAAAAAATAAATTCTAAATATGATACAGGTATTTCTCATTAAAATATTTTATTAGTAAGGTTAAAAATGTGGTTTCCAAATAAGATATTCAATTGTTTCTAAATATAAAAAATTATGTACTATTTTATTCTTTAAATAATTTTTGATTAATAATATGGATTAAAAAATTGCAAGTCTTGATCGTATCCTAGTTATTTCATAAGAGTTATCATATTTTGTAAAAACAATATTCTTACTTTTTAACCAGAAAAACATTTTTATTAAATTACAAAAAATTGACCACAACATAATTTCAATTACAATGGTATGAAAAATTAGTTATTTTTTCAAAAAATTTCTCTATATATGGGAATTCATATTTTCATATAAATATTCTTATTTTTTTAAATTTATAAATTTCATAGAAAAATAAACATTATGATAGATTTAAAAATTACTTAGGCTAGCATTAAAATATATTATAATATAAACAGTATTTCATTCGATTATTAATAATAAAAAATCTTATCTATAAAATTTAAATTTAGCATAAATTTTTTTTAATAGAATATGTTTATATTCTCCCAAAATAATTCAATTTTAATTATATAAATAAATAATTCCTTTACTCTTCCAAGTTGTAGTTTTCTATGTGGTGTGAAGTTATTATAAATTTTAATGTTATTTTTATATGCTCATAATAAACCATTAGTTATAAAATAAGAGTTATATTGTTTACATAAATGAGTTTTTGGGGCATCATATTCTCCCACCATTAAATAAATTGAATCATCACAATTTTCAGTAATTGATTGATAACTTTAATTTATAATTTCATGGTATTCCTCAACATTGTTCATATTTAATTTATCCTTCAACATGAATTATACAATTTCATTATAGAAATTTTGAATTCCTTGGTGGTGATTCATTTTTAAAAAGAGGATATAATTTAGTTATTCAATGCACAATGAAAAAAAATCCATGACCCAAACTATTTTTTAGAAATAAAAGGTGTTAGATGTATTATATACTTAATTTAAGGTGAGTAGAATATTTGAAATACTTTTGAAATCATTAGAACTAGACTTTGTAATAAAATTATAATTAAATCATCTCAAATGGATAATAATTGTGTTTATGATTTCATTCCTTCCATCAAGTAAGTGGCCTTTTTAAAAGGAAATGTTTAAAGAAAAAATTTATTATCATGAATTAAATTATGACATGATTAATTTCCTTCTATTTTTATCTATTGACTAAAAATAAAAATATAAAAAAGAAGAATGATAATTTTAATGATAAATATTCCACTAATGAATGTATAATTTTATTTTTAAGAAGTAAATTCTCATAGTCTATAACATGTAATGAACTTATCATTAGTGTTTTACCCCTTGATTAAATTAATTCATTTTGGGATGTTCCTTGGTAATCATAGAAATAGTCCTAGATCAACTACACTCGAAAAGTGTAAAACATAAATCATGAGTGGTGGATCCAAATCATCCATGTTTAGTCCGTACCTAGTTCAATTTTATGGAGATTATAAGGGATTTTAATATTTATTAAATATTAGAGTATTTCCTTCACTTAGGTAATTCCCATGTTCCCCACATATATGAAATTGAACTATTAATGGTGCATTATGTTGAAACTTTTCCACCTCCATCGAGTCAACTGAACTATTAATTTTTTTTAATTATGAACATTATAACCTAATTTTCCCACCATAAATCATATTCATGTTCATTTAAGACATTCATCATGGTGTCTATTCCCATATTTTTGACATGTGATAAATCTAATCTTCTTTTCTTTTTCAACCTTATACATTGTACTTTTAGAAAACATTGTCCTTATCATATTTTTATTATTGTAAACCCAATTATATTCCAGGTTTTAATTGTAATACATGATAACTAGATTTGCATAAACACAAGATTCCTTACATAAACTCCTCCCATATTGTGAATATCGTAATCACATTTTTCGTTACATCTACAATTTCCATGTGTCCTTAAATTTTATACCATTTTTATAAGGAGGAAACCTATGAGATAAATATATTATAATAATTAATCTTATAATAAAAAATTTCTAATGGAAAATTTAATCATAAAATTTTCATATATCATGTTTTTGGGATAATATACTTTAATTTTAATAAACAATTTATATTACCATTATCTCATATATAATATATTGTACAATAACGTTATTAACCAATAAAAATCCAACATGAGTTTATTTTTATACATTAAGGCCCATTATCTTGCACCAGTTCTTGATCATGTCTAGGTCAATGCAGTTTATTCAGGGTTGTTACGCCAAGGTGCATGTGTTCTAGAGCCACATCCACTTGAAGTATCCAGAAAGATAAGTATTTTCTTGGAAGTGACATACTCTATACATCAACAAAATACCAATATTTTTTCCTATATTAATTATTATCAATAGGTTTTTACTAATGTTTTATATGAAATTATTAAAAAAATAACTAATCCGTCATTTGATACCAGTTATGGTGACCCACCTTTTTAATACTTAATCCCCGTATTATGTGGTACTACATTTAATAATACATATGATATTTTGGGGTTTAATTTATTTAAAATATAATAATAATACCTTAAAAACATAAAAAAGAAATATTCTAATATACTTGAATGAAAACATCATATTTTTTTCATAATTTACTGTTAATATATATCACATTCAGGGGACATACATCAAATACAATGGTCAGCAAAAACCCCAACAAGGGAATAATAAAAGGATATACTTATAATGTGAAAAAGAGGCATATCAATAAATAATTAACACATTAACATGAATCATGAAATTTAAAAGTTTATATAACATTAAAGTGAGACATTCATAACCATATCACCAATGTTTATGACTAGGTTTTCATAAATATTAATTATCATGGTTATTCACCAATGTATCAGAATACGTATTATCTTTAGAGATTAGTTGTTTACCCATATAAATAAAATGATATTAGTGTTTACCATTAATATTTCATAATTAATTTGATCCACATTGAACGTAAAAAATAACTGCATCATTATCCTATGTATACTAAATAACGTGTATCATATCAAAATTAATGCATATAAATTTCTTAAATACTTGACCATGACTTCATTTTTAACCCATTAAAGCGGATTATGGGGTTTATATATATTACTCATTGAATCAATAATAAATTTTTCATGTCTATGTTAATACCCCTGGAAATAGAAGAGGATTATATATTCATAATATTATAAATTATCATTTAGAAAAGATAAATTCAATAAATAAATTCTGCAACATGGTAGTATGCATTATGGGTAATGAAAATCTAATAATGGGAGGGAATGAAGGTATACTAGTGATAAAATGTTATTTCTCTAGTAATTTTAATTACAAAATTGTATTATAATAAATTAGAATAAAATTTTCATGGAATACTAAAATATGGTACTTTGATGAAAAAGGAGAAAGGGAAAATTCCCTTACCTTGATGATTTAATTCAAAAAACCATAGGATAGAACATTAATACCTTTAGGGAACCATGGAGGGAATTATTGGGAGGGGAAAATATTTAATTATTGATTAAGATATTTATAGTGGATATTAAGGTTTATAAGGTGGTATTTTAATTTAAGAGTGTTTTCATTATGTGATTAAATATTGATTATTTTGTATTTAATGCTAACCAGTATTGGGTGGAATTAATTCGAATCATTTTGGATGAAAATTAATTTATTAAAAGACGGTTATTGACTTAACATAACTCAACGACCCATTCAATGGTTTATTTTTTTAGTTATTTTAATATTTTACCATTTACTATTAACCCACTACATTATTTTACTTATACTACTATAAAACATTTATTACCATGGTAATTTTCTAATGTCAAGAAATATAATTAACCTTATTATATAATTTGGACCTTATAATTAAAAATATTCAATCCCATTAACTTTATTCAATCTATAAATGTGATAATAATCAATTCCACTTATTATACATCTATAACGTACAGGAATAATGTTATACCAAGGGTAAATTTTTTATTATTAAAAATACTAAGAATGTGTATCCAAATGAAAACATTTATGTACTATGTTGTTCAATAATTTTTATATTATGAATATGGATTAAAAATATAAATCATTCATCATATCCATATTATATCATAAGAGGTATCAAATTTTGTAAAAACATCATTTTCACATTTTCTCCTATAAAAACGATTTTTTAGATAAACACCATAATTTCATTCTAAGATATATTCAATTTCATTAGTAGAAAAGTCATTTATTTTATTAAAATATTATCTAAAAATTAGAATTTATTCTCTAAAATAAATATATTTATTTATTGGAATTTTTAAATTTCACTGAAAAATAAACATTCTCTCCATTTTAAACAAACATATGTATTATTTAAAATATATTATTGTATAAAATGTATTTTGTAAGGTTATTTCATAAAAGTAACTTTTAAATAAAACTATATATTTACCAAAAAAACACATTTTAATTTAATCTGTTTATTATCTTCCAAAATAATATAATTTTCATTATATCATTACATAATCCCTTTAATATTCCTGTATTTAGTTTACCATTATGTGTAATGTAATTATATATAGTAATTTCATCCTCAGAATTTTCACTTATTGATCAATACATTTTATTCTAATGATTATGATCTTCCTCATTATTGTTTTTATTTAATTCCTCATTAAACATTATGTCAAAAACTGTAATATAAAAAAGGTCATGTCCTTGGTGGTGATTCATTTCTCGAAAAAGATAATTTAATTGAGGTTTTGAAATCATTTTACAAAAACTCCATGATCCATAGAATTTTTTAGAATGGAAAATGATTTAGATAGGTAAAATTGATTATTTAATGTGATTTGAATATTTATGAAACATTAAAAAATATTTTGAAATATTTTTTGTAATAATATTGATGATTAAATCAGCTAGAAGGGATAATAATGTCTTACATGTTTTATTTCCATTCATCGAATTAGTGATATGTTGAAAATAAAAATATGAAACATATAATTATTTATCTGTAACTAAATTATAACTTGTTTAAATAAATAATATATCTATACATTTACTAAATATATAAAATAAATTATTTTAATGATATTTTTTTAATATTTTTTTTTAATAAAGGTGGTCGAATATGATTTGAAAGAAATACATTCTGAAAAACATTAAGATGTGACTAAATAATCCTAATTGTTTATCCCCTAGATGAAATTAATTAATTTGTGGTCATGAATACATAATATTAGAAAATATCCCACATAAACTAGGCCCGTAACAATAAGAAATGAACTTTGAATTTTTTTATCATCCTCATCATTGGGTAGCCTCGGCCTAGTTCCCTTAGTTTGAAGATTATATGTGATTATAATATTTTTTAACCATTGGATTAGGGAATTGACTTGGTTAATTCCCACTTTCTCCAAATCTCTGACAATGAACTATTAGTGGTTCCTTAGGTTGACCCTTTTCTCTTATATTTATTCTACTGAACTATTCATATTTCTTTGGTAATTATCAAACATGGTCTACTTTTCCAAACAAAAATAACCATCCATTATCATTAATAATTTACCTATGGTACTTATTCCCACATTTTTGACATATAGGAAATTTAAGATTCTTTCCTTTATCATCATTATATATTGAACATACATGAGTCACTATACCTCACTTTTTTATTATGTTTAGAAACACATCTATGTTCAATTTTTTAATCGTAACACGTGATAATCATTTTCTCATAAACAAGATATCGATCGAATTTTCTCCTAATATATTTGGATGGTCGTCATCATGTTTTCTTTTGCATCTGGTTTTTGCATAAGTACTTATATTTGCTGCAATTTTTCTTATATGTATAAAACCTTGGTGGGAATTCTTTTACAATTAGTAATCTTACAATAATAATTATAAGGTATGTATTAATATTAGAATGTTATCATATCATGATTCATAAGATTACATAATTATTTTTTAAAAACATTTACATTTTCTTTGTATCCTTCATAATGGTTTGTACAAGAATGTGATTAAATAATGAATATCAACCAATAATTTCTAAACAAGTGTAAAATAAGGCAATTTTTTTCACTAATTCTTGATAGAGTCTTGATAAATATATCATTTTAGGGGTTTACCCCAATTTAAACCTATTCTAGAGCCACATACACTTATAATATCAATCCATATAAGTATTATCTTAGAAACCACTTACTCTATGCTTCACTAAAATTATAGGAATTTTTTCAATATTTATGATAATCCATAGGATTTGCACTAATATATTATAATAGTAATTTCAAAAATTAAAAAAAAATTTATTTGATACATTCTATGGTGACCCTACTTTTTATTACATAAATTTTTAAATATATAGGGAGAATCCCCTTTTAACAAATGAGGGGGAACCATAAATTATTCGTAGAACAAGGAGGAATGTTCTCTTCTATGACCCTAAGGGGCCTAATGTTTTTGACACCATAGAAGACGAACCACCTAAAACACACACACAGATATATATATATATATATATATATATATAATTTTTTTTTCAAACACCCAAACATTGAAAGGATTCACAGCTAGTATTTCCTTGTGCATAGTGTACGATGCCAAGTGATGATGGATGTTGTCATACCCTATCACTAATCCAAGTATGGAATTCTTGAAAAACTAGAATTTTTTCCCTAAAACACATCTAGATCATTCATCTGGTGGATGGAACATTTTTTTTCTATATCCACTTGACCACCAGAGTCACAGCACTACCTGAGCGCACTGATGTCGGCCCTACACATCGTGCTAGAAGATCTTATGGTTTCTAATGTATTTTAAATCAGAAAATAATACACAAAAACATAAATATAAATATTCATATAAACCAATTAAAATAAATATTCATAGTTTTTTCTTATGTTTCTTTTATTTCTTCTTATAATATGGGGTCATGCATCAAAGAGAGGCGTGAGCATAAATAAAAGGAATGGAATAATTAAAGGATATACTTAGCTTGGGACCAAGAGTAATATTAATAAATCATGATCATAAAAACCTGATTAGTATAATAATATAAAGAACATGAATCATTACATGAAAATATGGATACAACATAAAAATCATACATTCACAAGCATATCACTAAGTTTGTCACCAAGGTGTCAAAAATCATAATTATCATGGTTATTCACCAAGGTATCAAAAAACATGTCATATCTAGAGGTTAGTTACATACCCAATGTAATGGAGTTATATCAAGAGACCCCATTCATATGTATTAATTCATGTGATACACATTTTACATAATAAATAATTTCATCAATTAATTGTATAAGATAAAAAATGGGTTTGATATCAAAATCATTGCATATAAGGTTCTTAAATAAGAGACCATAACATAATTTTTGTCCAATATAAATGGAAAAACAGTTTCATATATTTAAATCCATGAATTTATCATACAAGTTTAGATCTATGTGATTACCCATGGCAAGAGAAAAGGTTCAGGTATTCACAATATAAAAATATCCCATGTATAATAGAGAAATTAAATAAATGAATTCAACCTCATGACAGTATACATTTTGTCCTATGAACGGAAAAAAATGGTTGTGAAAAATGGTCTCCCATTGATAAAAAATAATTTTTTGGTATGGTTATTATCAAATTTTTAGGATAAGAAATTCTATTAGCATTTATATGGTATAAAAAAGGGTTCGTTGGATGAAAAATGACAAGAGGATAGTTCTCTTACCTTGAAGATTTTCTTCTTAAAACATCAGGATGTAACCTTGAGACCTTGATGTCACCAATTAAGGACACCATGGAAGGTTAAAGGATTAAAAATTAGTTCGTATGGGATTTTGAGTGGGTATTGTGGGTGGGAATGTGGTATCTATACACAAGGAGGTGTGTCTTTAAGTGATTAAATAATAATTATTTTTTATTTAAGGCTAACCACTTTTGGGTAGAATTAATTCCAAAAATATTGCATAAAATTTAATGTTTAAAAAGATAGTTAAGGTCTTAATATATTTAAAAAACATTAAATATTTTAATTTTTTGGTATTTTAATCATATACCATTTAACATTAACCCGCTACAATATTTTACTTACCGCACAGTGACACTTTTTTTACCACGACAAATTTTTTATGTATAAATATATAATTAAACTTATTATGCATTGTCGACCATATAATTAATAAAATTCAATCAATTTTACATGATTCAATTTATAAATGTGATAAAAAACAATTATAAATTTGATATATGTATAACAAAAAAATAGTTTTTTATAAAGGTAAGATCTTGGTTTTCAAAAAAATTAGTGATTTGTTTTTAAATGTAACACATTATATATGAGGTTTTTACTTAAATAATTTTTAAATAATATTAATTATTAAAAAAATTAAATCTTTATCATATCATAATTATATCATAAGAGTTCTCATATTTTTTTAAATAGTATTTTCACTTTTAAACCCAAAAATCATCATTTTTAGAAAATTATCATTATTTTACCCTAATATAATTTTGATGTGATGAACGCAAAAAATATGTTTATTTTCACAAAATAATTATATAAATATGATAATTAATACTTTTAAATAAATATCTTTATTTATTTAAATTTATCATATTCATAGAAATATAAGCATCATAGCCATTATAAAAATTACATTGGACATTGTAAACGCATATTATCTTATAAAAAGGGGTTTATAAGATTATTTCACAAAAGTAACATTTATCTAAAACTTATAAATTTATCATAAAACATGTCATTAATATTATATCTATATAGTCTTCAAATGCATTAAAATTTGGATTATATCATTAAATAATCCATGTACTATTCTAGTTTATGTTTTAAATTATATCTAAAGTTGTTATGAAATGTAGTATTATTTGTATGTCCTCATAAAAAAAATTCATTATATAATAAGAGTTCCTCTAAAAAATAATTGAATTTTTGAGGTTTTAGAGTCTCTATCACAAAACCAACTACCCATATATTGGTTCAACATCATTCACCTATCAGGTATAACACAAATCCATATAAGTTTTATAATTTTTATCCTTTACATTATACACTTGCATGAATCACCCCAATAATAGAGGCTCAATTAAATGAAATTTCAAGTGAAATTTATAGAAGAAAACACATTATATGATTAGTTATATTTTTATTTAGATAATTATATATAGTAATTATTATAAATTATCACATAATTCATTTATAACAATTTATATATTCATAGGTTTCCATAGCTGGGTATCAGTTAAAAAATACAACAATTACATGTTTTCAACACAGTATTATTTATGTTTTAATTGCAATTTTTTAAAATAAAACCTCATAAAAGTAAATAACATGTAATTATTCAAAATAAAATTTATTCATTTTTTGGGATTTGTGAAGTAAGATGAATCCATACTGTTATAAAATATTACATTGTATAAATAGATGCATACACTTTAAATAACTAACCTTGGTCAAAGTCAAGGTAAAAAAGATAACAGTCACTATCAATCATGTGAATTCCATGTGAATCCTACGAGTATGATATAATTCACAAACAAAACCAATATTTACATGATAGGATAAGATAAAAATCCCATAAATCAATAACATCATTATAAAGTGAATCACTCTTTGTGGAATCAGGTCAATTGTAATAAATAATGACATGAATAACAATTCCATAATGGTAACATGAACTTTCCTTTTACATGGTCTGTATAGTACCAAGAACAAGATCCAAAACATGTCTTGATACATTCCTTTTATGTTATCCATCTTCCTCAAATAGTAAAAATGAAAATGACTATGATACTACTTTGCATTGCCCAGACACCATACGCCATTGATTGGTTCCATGATCAACTGTCACCAATGTACATCAAGCATGTATCCCCTTTTACAAGAGGCTTCCTACAAGTAGTTTGGGTCTATGATTTTACATAGGGGATATTATATACACATTTCAAAGTAAAATAATTGTAGAAATAATGGAAAATAGTTACAGCATTTAGATAAGGATGCAAATACAACAGAAGCCAAGAATGTGTTGACCAATAAAGAATAACCCTAAAATAATATAAGAGTTATACATAATATGTGTTAAAAAAGGAATAAACCAATATCAAGACAAATTCAATACCTCAAAGACTAAATTATAATGGCTATATAGGACACCAAACGAACTTGATTCCTAACCTAGTCCCAACTCACATGTTTCATCCTATCAAACTAGTAATCAGAAACATCATGTGCTTTCCCTAACCAATATCTACAATAAAATGTTGATATCTTCTTTGGTACATAGGTTTAATGGAGGCATGAAAAGCATATGAGTGTAAGTAAGTAGTCAACCATCAATGGAAGCCCTCAAAATACCATTATGTATTCAAGTTCATACATGACTAATATAAATATACGGTTATACAATTTACCAATGTTAACATTTATGTAAAAATGGAAGTATAAAAACCTTCAACCCGTGGGCTTTATGGTGACATCCAATGTATGTGTAATACCTTATTGAAACCAATACAGTTAGTCTCTAATCTAGGTATTCATAATGTATTAACTACTTCCAAGATGGAAAATTTAGGAAATATTAGTTTTGAAATATTGAGGGAATGATTCTGGATACACAAGGTATTATATATTAGTAAAACCCATAGTGAATATAAGGGGTTGACCCAATATATTCCCCAATAATGAATCTAAGAAAAATAAATTGGATTTATCATGTCATTACATATCATTGGATCGTCATGAATTTGAGGGTTCCATCACACACAAAAATTTATCTTAGTCCCTTATTTGAATCTAGAGAATGATGACATCATTCCACACCGATAAAGTCTTTAAAAATAAATGGATTATCTCCCTATTATACAAATAATATCATTAATAATAATGAAACTTGCAATACTCAGTCATTTAATTAAATTTTTAATTCATTGGGAAACCAATAAATGTAGTTCCCATTTCCCAATTTGAAATAAATTCAATATGAGTTCAAACAACATCAATAGGTTACTAGTATATTCCCTTTTCATATTCGATAATTCTATCATTTATAGATCATATTTACATAGGGTGTCATTTACAAGATATAATGTAAAATTCCTGATATACGTCTTATTAGAACCATATTTTAATGGAACCACTATTTGACAATTTATTTTTATGATTGTAAAATATTCCCCCTTCATCAAATATTTAACCAAAAATTAAATCCCAGAAAACCTGAAATTATAAATTCTATATTTCATCTTAAAACACCATGTCAATATTATTCTCATTACAAGGTTATTAATTTTTGCGAAATTATATTAATAAATCATCAATATAAAACATGAGTTCCTTATTATCCAATTAACAAGTCCAGTCTATTTAATAATAACAAGAAAAAAATATTATACTCCCTCAGTTCAATCATTATAATATATACCAATCTATTAGGTTAAACAATAAATTCATGTTATATATATAGATTCCAATTAGTTAATCCTTTTTAATGGTATATAAAATTTTTAAATAGTCATTTTCAAAGGGAAATATATATAAATCAAGGCTTCAATTAATTCTGAATTTCTCACCCATGATGTTTGTGAGGTGACACAATCGATATAAATTAAAAATTAAATATGTTTATGGGTTGATTTAAGGGGTCACCAACCACATGTATGAATCGTTCCATTAAAACTATTTAATCATGTACCATCATCTGAGATCATCCAAGGTCAATGGAAAATTCCCTAACTATCCCTAACCCTATCTCACTCCCAGAGAATCGAAATAAATTTTAACTGAAATATAATTAAATAAAAAAGACACAATTAATTAACCAATTGATCCCTCTATGAAATAAAAGAACATATACTTATTAGATGCTATCACCACACCAAAAATGAGATTAATGATTTTACAATGGTCCCTTCCATGGTCTTGGAACTCAATAAAATAAAAACCTGATCAAATAAAACAAAAAAATTATCTATTATTTTTTTATTTTCCAGAACTTTTGAAAAAATCACTCAGCCAAATACCTCCAATGAATAAATGGGTGGCCGCATGCATGAATTGCTTTTAGTTTTCCTCATGAAAAGACACACAAAATCCCTATCATCAAATGATGCTTCCACTATTCTCTGGGGGAATATTACCTCAAATCCATAAACTAGTGGACCAAAAAATAAATTGAGAGGATTATGAGAAGAAGGGAGTTCATTATAGGTAAAATCATACAGTGAATATCTATGGAATGACACCCAAGACCACCCCACAGAATGTGGGAACCAAGATAAGTGAGTAGGGGTGATCCTTGGTCCGTGCAAGCCAAAAATGAGGTGAAATAGGGGTTTCCCCAATAAAGACCTGAGGGGAAGAAGTGTAATTATTACACATAAAACCCCACACTAAGAACATGGGGGAGGCAACTAGTTGTCTTGTGGATTAATGAAATAGTACATTCCACTAGCATCCTCTGCTAGCTATAGACTGTAGGTCGTATCCCTAGAAACCCAAATCATTTCTAGAGCCTTCCCATTACTCATGACCACTAACTGACCCTGAATACTTATACCAAAACACTATCTAGAGGTGTATAAGACTATAGTGCACTCAACTACACTAATATCCATAAAATGAAAATGTGAATAACTAAAAAATTCAAATTTTTCATTGAAATTCAAATAAATATTCACACATAAAGAATTAAAACCTTCTAGAAATCCCTCCTCTTTATGCCTACATAATATTATAAACCAATTATTTAAATTTAAATTATAAAAATATCCTAATATAAAACACATTTTATTATAACATGGACACAACAAGGGTAAAATACCTTTTTCAAAAAATTCTTTTAAAATGTGCCACTACTATATATCTATATTGACTGGATTTTATAGAAACAAAAAAAACTAGGAGTAAGAAATTGAAAATAACTTAAAATCCTTTGTTTTCTACCTATAAATTAATTTCGATTAATCAAAAATATAAAACAATGAATATTCAATGATAAGTCATTTCGGAGATTTATGAAATTCAACCACCTCATTCCAAGAGGAACTCTGACTCAACAAATATCATTTGAAGGAAAAGTATCAAATAAGATTGTGAAGCCCTCATACATCATTAAAAAACCAAAATCCATATATTAGAACCACCCTACCAGCCACCACATCCCCGAGTTTTTGTATGAGGATTCCACGCAAAAAAATGGTGTAGTGAGAGGGAAATAATGAATAATAATAGAAGAAAATGGATTTATCTTGAAGATACCACATGGAATCTAAGTATATGATAATGAATATAATGTGAAGAGGAGGGGAAGACACCTTGTTTAATTATATTGGGATATATAAACTATAGGTGATAAACGATGGTAAAATGAATTTAAATTAGAATATAGAAATAGTAAATTATCATTTTAGCTATATCTAGGAAGCTCATATTTTTAGGTTGCATAATTTATCAAACTCTTTACTAATTATGAGTCTTGTAATGGAACAAACCTAGACACCCCATGTGGATTGGCCTGAATATTTACCAAACATTACACCAACTATGGAAAACTCACTTTAAAATTGTATAATTATGCATGGGATACCCACATAGTCTCCATTAACAATGTGGTAACCATTCACACTAGGAAAAATTTTCAAAATTAAAAAATTTAATCATGAAACCTAAAAAAATTCCTATTATTAAAATAAAATAAGATGAAATAGTTATCGTGTCATTTCAAAATTCAACCAACCATGCCCATTTCTTGACCAAAATTATTTTGTGAAAGTCAATTCAATGAAAGAATAAAAATACTATACACCTGATCCAATGTTGTGGGAGATAGTTGAAAAAATAACTAACACACCAATATAATGACAAAATTCTCTCAAAAAAATCCCTCAAATATACCATAATAATACTCAGAAACTACAAATATCCTCAAAGAGATTCAATCCATAACTCTCCAACATATTTTCTATGATGTTGAAAACATAGTATATGTCTCCCAGTGATTTAGAATTCATATAAAAATGTGAGACTGATGAAAAACACAGCTCTTTTATATATGTGATAATCGCCTTCCACAAACTACATTAAACACTCACAAATCCCATTTCACTTACCAATAAAAGGAACCAGCATATAAAATTCAAATGATCACCGAACAAACTACATGAATAATTCGATTGAAAATCTCCAAATAAAACCCAAATTTACACAACTCAATATCATGCATAACCAAAAGTATATGATTTTTTATTAAAAACACATGTTTTCCACATATTTTTAATTAATTTTATAGATTAATTTAATTATTATTAAAAAAATTTCTAAATAAGTGCAAATTTTCTTTCATATAATTAAATATGTTATTTAATCAATTCTTGTAATCAAACATTTATTTTTAGCTTTTAAATAGCTAATTTAATTCTTACTCTAATTTTATAGTCTAATAAATTTCTATTTATTTTGGTGTTTTGATTTTCATATTTAATAATTTATCATTTATTAATTAATTATGTAATTCTGCTTTTACACAAAAATAATATATTTTTAATTTAGATTTTCTTTTATTAAATATTTCTCAATCAAAGTAACCTAATGTAAATATTAGTTGTCATTTAACAATTCATTAATTATTAATTTACGATTATAAAATCAGTAAATTTATTAAATATCCATAATTTAATTTCATTAATTAACTTATTTGATTAATAAAAAATAATTAACTATATTATTTAATAAATTCAATTTTTTTATATAGTAGATATTTTAAATAATTTAATATTGATATATAATTAATTAATTTAAATTTTTTTAACTATTAATAATTTAGTTGCTTCTTAATTTTAGTTTTAATTTAGTTCTAATTTAAGTATTATATTTTGAAATTAATAATAATTTATTTTATCTTTTATTCATTTAATAATTTTTGTTTTTGTTTTTTAGTTTCATAGTTTTCAATTATTTTAGTAAATTATTACTTTAATTAATGATTTTGTTTAGACTTAATTTATGTTTTAATCTATACATAATTTTTTCATTGTTTTGAAGAATAATGGTGGCACAATAAACTCTTCACACCATTTCTCTCACACCACTTTTTATTTAAACCAGATCACTACCATTGATTCCCCAATTTTAACTTCCACTGGTTCTTTCATTGACGGTGTCACCAGTTCATGCCTCCTCCTACAACACCAGTACTCAAACAGATCCTCGGCCACTGTTGCATTTTTTTAATTGTCACTCTCACTTCTGCCACTGTATCCTCCTCAAACTAGTTCATCTACCTTTATGGTTACACCTACTCATAGTTTCACCAAAACTGGTTTCACAACATGTCACTGTCATTGTTTTCTCCCCCTGCTATGAGATCATTTCATCTCTTGGAACATAGCTTACTCTCCTTATGCTTTCACCCATTTCTACAGCACCGCATTACATTTCTTGTTTCACAACAACCTATACCTCCAACATTTTTCTTAGGATCATAACCAACAACCAATTCTCATCCTCACACTGACGCAATGCCTCCACCCCATTCTTCCCAACCTTCACAATCAATGATTCAACAATAATTCCAACAAGTTTAAAAAATTACAAGATTTGAAAAAAAATCATAGATTCAAAATCTATGAACTAGTCATTCCATTAAATAAGGGGAATGTTGCAGATATGAATGAACCATCCCTTGAAGCCGAACATGTAGTTGACCGAGGTCAGGGCTTGACTGCAAGATATTCAGAACTAGACCATCACAAAACTGAACTGGCCACTGCGGAGGAAAAGTCTGAGCCGATGCCAGTGTGACGCCACTGAAGCCACTGTAGGATACACTGCCGGAAGTCGTGTTCTCATTAGATGGAACCCTCACCGATGCATGTATCCACTACACCACATCAAAGGAGGGAATTCCCTTTCGCTCTAGTGCGCCACCGGACCCATGACCACCACGATATCACCGCCCTTTGGTGAAAGACGTGAGCAGGTGTGGTTCCTCCAAAAAGCAACCCTATCCTCCTACATTTTTCACCACAGAAAAGAAGAAGACATTTTCAGGATAAAATAATAATTATAAAGATAAAAAATATTTAAATTTAACAATAATAATAAATTAATAACAATAAAATAAAATACACAACTAATTATTTAAATAAACTCAAATGTTAAACGTAATAATAAAATTAAAATAATTAAATAAAAATCAAAAACATTGTTGAATATTATTATTTTAATTTAACTAATTTTTGTATTAAATAATTATAAAATATCTTAACATTGTTTAATTTTATAAATTTTGATAATTAAAAAAACTGTTTATTATGATAACTTCTAAATAGTAATCTTAAAAACTAAAATAATAAAAAATAATGATTATTTTAATAATTTAATAAATACTATATATTTAATTTAGTATTATTATTAATTAATTACCATTATAAATTAATTAAATAAATAATAACTTATAACAACATTAAATTAATAAAATTAATTATCAATTAAAATTTTAAAAAGTAATGATTTATTTTTACATTTATGATTTGTTTATAAAAGTAAACATTTAATGTTGAATTATTTTTTATTTATTTTTCCTTGTTTACAGTGGAGTCAGAAACACATGCAGGTTCTCACTTAAGCCTAAAAAATCAAGGTGACTTCGACTAACTCAATGGGAGTTAGTTACAAGGGAAAAACTAGTGCAATGAGTCTGTCATGAAAAAATAGACATATGTGGTGCATTAGTGAAAAATATTTGAAGTCGGTGGAAAACATGTGGTGACATGCAATAGATGAAAGTGGGGTATTTAGGCGTAGTAGAAGAAGAATTTTTTGGAGACTCTCATTCTGATTCGTCAACATAATTTTCAAGAGCGGATTCTCTGAGGGGACACAAAGAGCAGTATTGGTGACATGGAGTTGTGGGATTAGGGAAACAAATCATGATAATAATTCACAAATGCAGGATTTTTCTTCCTCTACTGTATTTAATTTAAAATGTATTTGCATATTTTTAATTAAAAATGTTATTAACATAATTTCTTGTTTGTGAAATTGTAATTTCTATTGGTTTATATTTTCTTCTTCTTAATTACATTTCATCCAATGTTAATCTAATTATTTCAGTGATATAGAATCTGATTCTCAAATCTAAAATTGAATCTGCGCCTCATGCTATTAAAGATTCAATCCTTGATCCTTTTATGAGATTGGTCAAGGATTATTTTTATCAAAGATTTTAAGTTGAAATTACAAAAAACAATTAGTGAGATAGTTTTCTATTAACATCATTAAATCAATTTTCTGTATGTGTGTTTAGATGTAGTGAACCTCAAGAACTATAATACAAAGTATTAATTCTTCTAGAAAGGAATAATTAACAACTCTTTTTTAATGTGTGAGTTCAATATAATGAAGATAAATTTTTGTAACTAGTATATTTTAATTCACCTGAGCTTCCTTTTTGATCAACTCTCAACACTTCTATTTACATTTTATATTATATTTTCATAGTGTTATTAATTTTTATCGTTTCATCACTTCTCATTATTTTTCTGTAAATTTTGTTTAGAAAATATAAAATTTCAACACATGTTTCATTACTAATTAATAAAAAATTATAAATATTATTATAATAAAAAAAATATAAACAATGTTCACTCTCTATACAACTAATAATAGTGGAGTTTATTTTGAAATAAACCTTAAGATTATTACCTGTATTCACATGGGTTCAACCCTACACCACTAGACTAGTGTAGGTTTATAAATTAAATTTTGAGGGCTGTGAAGACGTTTGGCCTCATAAAACTTTAGCACCATTGCTGGGGAATGAATGCACTGAGATAATAGGGTTTTATTAAAAAACACATAAAAAACATTTTTTCAATTTGTGAACTGTATCGGATGCTCAGGTTGTTTTTGAAATTCTACATCAAATGTGATACTTTTTGTGTTTTATCTCATTTTATAACTTAATAATAGAACTTTATGAGGACTGGAATAACAAACATAATCCATTTTGTGTATGTTGTCGATTTCATGGACACACTTCCTTGTAGTGTGACTATAACTAGCCACATAAAAATGATTAAGTTAAAGAGAAAGAATATATTGAGCTCAGTCCTAGCAGCCTAGCTAAACTTGACCGAGTTGAGTCAAACTTTGTTACTAGGGATGAAAAGTGGATCATTTGGTTAAATAAAATCCATGAAATTAAAATTTTATACACTCAATTGAAAGATCAATGATTGAAAATATTATAAAACATGCTATTGTAATTACAAAAAAGGGTTAATGAATAAGAAGAATCTGAACTAAATGAAAAATAATGTGTTTATAAATGATTTAAAAATAAAGTTAAAGTGGAAAGTGAATATAAGTTGGGGAAAAAAATTTCACTTTAAAAAATATGATTATGTTGAACAAAAATTTGTAACAATAACCTCTCTGAGTCAATAGCACATTTATGAATTCCCCAAAAAAAATTAAAGTCAATGAGTTGGATAATTTAGAAATAGAATTGACACATTTTGAAAGGGAAATCCCAGTTCCCTTCATAATTACTTCATGGTGAAAAATCATTGTTTTAGATGTTTTGAGAATGAAGAAACTCGGGATGAAGATAAACTATAAAATGAAAATTTTCATGTAAAAAATTATTCACCCAAAATTACTCAAAATCTAAACAATTATCCTAAACATGAACTGGGAAATATTTTCGAAGAGAAATTTAGTTTGGATAACATTAAATCTGAAATTTTTTAACCTGATTTGAAAATGTATCTTCCATGTTATGGAACTACAATCCCACATATTTATAAAATTTTGGAGTATAATGATGATGGTGTGTTGTTTGAAGAAAGGTTTATTGATGAACTTTGACAGTCACACTCTCACTTTCATCACTATTCTCTGACTTTGTGTAGTAAAATGGAAGGTAGTGTTGTCCTTCCTAGGGAAAACTTTTTGGATTTGATCCATTTTGAATTTCAATTTATTGATGTTGAGTGGAACATTTCTCCCCCTGATTTAATCTTTTTAGAACACACTATAGACTTTGATTTTGAAATTGAACATTTTGAAAATAAACATGATGTAGTGGTTGAACAATCATTGGATTCAAGTAGAAATGATTTTTCTAAAGTTGTTGATGTAAGTATTATTTTATATTATGAGGAACTATTGGAATATATTTATATTATTGTTAAAACTAATATTTTGGTTGAACAAATATTGAATCTTCCATATAGTTCAAAAATTTTCTTAAATGAGTTGGGTGTTGAACCTTTTTGTGATGATGATTGTAGTATAGAGTGGGAATTGCAATTGAGTTCCAATGTTCATAATTCTGATAAAAAACTTACTATTTTTGCACTAGAATCTATCTGTCACACTGATTCATAAGCACCATTGTTTTTAGTAATGTTGAAGTTTAGGTTGAGACAATGAACTGTGGGGACAATTCTATATCATGAGGAACACCTATTTAAATTTTTTCCCTTCAGGTGAATCCAAATATTCATAAATCTAAAACAATTATAAATGTTTAAAACACCATTCCCAAACAGTTAAATGGGGTTACTTAGGGAATTTTGCAGGTTATGAGTGTTCAGTTTCTGTTGTGATTAGTTTTGGATCCAACTACTTTCACATTTACATTAAAGAAATTCAGGAAAAACGCATGTGGTGTTTCTTATTACGGAAACCACATCCACCAATTGACAATGACTAGTTCTAGGCAAGTCTAGCTGGGGACTATAAAACTATAACTACATGGGAGGCAATCCATGGATTCTTTATGTTAGAAAATAACAAAATGTACTTATAAAAGTTCTAACAAATGAATTTAAACTCAGGGCTTCATTGGAGTCATCCCACATTCTTTATTTTGCGTTTCCTTTTGTTTTTGTTCTTTTTGTACTTTTAATAAAGCGCTGATGTATTTCCTTTTGTATGCTCTATCTCAGATTTTTTTCTACTTGGTTTACATGCTCTGTATATTTGGTATATTGTTGATGTGTAATAAAAGAGTGTAATTAACTTATTTAATAATTAATGAAAATATATTAAGGAATGTATGAACATTAGTATTAACTTTTTTTTTCATTATTCTTCTCCTTACCACATTAAGAAAATCTTCATCATGTCCTGTATAGGAAAAAAATCTACTTGTAGAAATATTCGTCTACATTTTCTATTGCTTTAAAATTAGTCTCCTACATGACATCAGGTATCTAAAAATCCATAAATATATCACGATGTTGAAAATAATTCTTCATTTTTTTTAATATTAAATTATGCATACTCCTCTTTATTGAAAAGAGGAATTCATTGATATTTCGAAACATTTCACTACATGAACTGAAGTGTGGGGGTGCATGAAGACTGGCTAGTTAGTATCATTTTGTGAATCTTCTTTTGTTTTATGTGTATAACATGAACATTTTTACATTACTCTAAATTCATTTGAATTATACATAGTTAATATTCATTCACTCTTTTCAGTATGCACCCATAAGTTACATGACACTATGTGAACATTATGAAAATAATTGTTGCTATCTTAAATGAAAATAAATATCTTCTGTTATGGAACCAACTTATGTAATGTTATTGTGAAAAACAATATTATTTATCTTCAAAGAGACCCATTTTACATGTCATAAATCTTCTCTATTGAAAATATGTTTTAAACATTAACTCTTAAATTGATCTTCTCCCATATGGATGTCAACTTTAGGGAAAACGTTGTGTTTTAAGTGTGGGGAAGGGGTTCAATTATTGAGTGAACTTAACTATGATTTAGTGTGAGCCTATCAATTCCCACTTCCACTTAAAACATTATAAAAAAATGGTTAAAAATTTAAAATATTCATTCATAATTTTAGGGTTTACACATTACTCAATTGATTGATGCCTTTGAATGAAACCTAATTGTTAGTTAAGAGTTACTTTGCAACAAAAATTAATTTGTTTTGATAATTTTTTACTAGTCTTTCTTAGTGATTTAATGGAAAATTGGTTTAGAAACTACTATTGAGAGTGATATGGGTAACCTATTAGTGGAGTTATGATCATATCCGTTGGAATTGGATGTTTGATATTGACCGTAGGGGATTCATTTTTTCTTTTAATTATTTAACTAATTACCTTAGTGAGAAAATGTAATTTATTTATATATAAATATTTTGAAACTTGAGTAATTTGGGCATCGTTGATCCCACGGTGAATATCTAAGAACCTAGATGATGGGTGTGTTTATGTTAACTATAATCCCTCGGTACACCATGAATAAGTGCATTTCACTATGTCTTGCACATGATACATATACAGTTAAAAATAAAATAAAATGTGTAGGGGAAAAAGCGAGTTCACAAAGATGATGGAAATAATAAATTCCATATAAATAAGGGGTCAAATGGTTTATATGGGATTCATTTATGTTGTATCATTAAGGTGATTCACAAATAATATATATATTTTTGGAATCTAGGATTGAGTCAATGTACTAGGTCCCTCTGTTATGTTTTTAATTCTACTAATATTTTACCTCTTGTCACTCTCGGACTTAGAACATCAGTTTGGATTGAAATGAGTCACTAGTAAAGATCAATAATAGGCAGGACACTTTTGTTTCTAGATGATTCATTTCTCTCTTGGATACCAGTGAGATTTTGAATAATGGAAAGGTTTTATTTGAACAATTCTATCTCTAAAACATTTTAACATGTTTCTTTGTCCTCTAATTCTAAATTTCTGGGCATTTTACATATTAAGCTAATTCATAAAACATTTTTCTATTTCTCAAAGATAATAATGCATGGGATTGTTTGAGGAAAAACAATGATTAACTGTGGTGGAATTTTATGTTTCCTTAAAAACACTTGTTTTATAACATATATTTAATTAATTTTTATTTAGTCATTTAATTATTATATCACTTTTTTCTATGTAAGTGAAAAATTTCATTCTTTGAATTAAATCTGTTATTTAATCAATTCCTGTAATCAAAATTAATTTTTTAGCCTTTAAGTAGTTAATTTATTTCTAAATTTAAATTTATAGTCTGATAAGGTTTTATTTAGTTTGTTGTTTTTGTTTTCATATCTAATAATTTGTTATTAATTAATTAATTATGTAATTCCACTTTTTCACAAAAATAATATAGTTTTAATTTTACTTTCCTTTTATTAAATATTTATTAATAAATGTATCATAGTCTAAATAGTAGTCATCTTTTAAAAGATCATTAATTATTAATTAAAATATTACAAACTCACTAAATTTATTAAAATATCTTTAATTTAATTTCATTAATTAACATAATTGATTAATAAAAAATTAAATAATTGTATTCATTAATAAATTCAATTTTTTATGTTGTTTCTACTTTAAATAATATAATTTTTGTATATAATTGATTAATTTAAATTATATTTTAACATATCATAATTTAGTATCTTATGAATTTTAGTATTAATTTAGGACTTATTTAATTCTCCTATTTTGAAATGAATAATAATTTAATTAATATTTTATCCATTCTATAAATTTTATTAATGTTTTTTTAGTTTCTTGTTTTAAATGATTTGCGTTAATTCAAAATTAAATTAATTATTTTTTATGCTTAATTTATGATTTAATCTGTTTATGATTTTTTATTTGTTTGGCAGCGTAATGGTGGTGCAAAAAACTCCTCACACTATTTCTCTCACACCACATTTTTATTCTTACTTTTTCACTTCCATAGTTACCCCCCTTTTGATTACCACTTGTTACTTCATTGACGGTGTCACTGGTTCATGCCTCCTCCTACAACACCATTGGAAAAACAGATCTTATCCCAATATTATGTTTCTTTTCAATTTCCACCATCACTTCTTCCACAGTAACCTCTTCAAACTGGTTCCTTTGAATTAAAGGTTCCTCCTCCTCTCAGTTTCACCAATATTTTGCACAATATGTCATCACCACTGTTTCCTACCCCCACTGCGAGTTTATTTCTTCTCTTGTAACACTACTTCTTCTCCTTAAGTTTCCAACCATTTCAGTGGAACTTCATTACCTTTCCTGTGGAACAATAACAACTCTCTCCACCATTATTCTTATGACCAAAACCAACATCCACTTCTCATCCTCACACCAATGCTGTTCCTCCGACCTTTTCTTTCCAAAATTCTCGATCAACGATTCACCAATATCTCAAACCAGTTTTCAAAATTTCATCATCAGAACAAAATCACATATTAATATTCTATGAACTAATCATTACATTAAAGAAGGGGAATGTCGTAGATCTGAATGAACCCTCCCCCAAAGAAAAATAGGTAGTCGACCGTGGTTAGGGCTTGACCACATGATATTTAGAACTAGACAATCACAAAACCAAACTGGCCAACACGGAGGAAAAGCCTGATACAAGGCCAGTGCCGCGCCTCTAAATCCGTTGTGAGTGACACTATCCGAAGTCACGTTCTTGTCAGATGGAACCTTCGACGATGACTGTAGTCGCTGCGCTGCATCAAAGGAGGACCTTCCATTTCGTTCTCGTGTGCCACCGGACCCGAGACAGCCACGATATCACAACCCTTTTGTGATAGAGGCAAGCTGGAGTGGTTCCTCCAGGATGAAACCGTATCCTCCCACCTTTTTCACCGCAATGAACAAAGGGATATGTGGGGGGTTAAATTTAATTAATAAAACAATATAAGTTAAAAATAACAAATAATTATAATATTAAATTAATATCAATAAATAATATACACAACTAATTAATTAAGTAAACTCTAATGTTAAACCTAATAATAAAATAAAAATAAAAAAAAATTAAATACTTTAATGAATATAATAATTATAATTTGAATTATTTTTCAATATAATAAATATAAAATTATGATAAATCTATACAATTTTATAAATTTTATAAATTAAAATAAAACTGTTTATTATGATAAATTAATTAGTAATATCAAAACAATGATATTCATAAAAACTAAATACTAATTTTATTAATATAATAATTTAATAAATACCAAACATTTAATTTAATCTAATTATTGATTAGTCACTTCAATAAATTAATTAAATAAATAATAACATATAACTAAATTAAATTTATGAAAACTAATTATAAATTAAATTAATAAATAATAGATATTTTATTTTACATTTAACATTTTTTTATAAATGTGAACATTTAACGTTGAATTATTTCTTTATTTTCTGTAATAGTTCATAGTGGAGTATGAAACATGAGTAGGTTCACAACTAAGCTTAAAAAAATCTTAGTGCTTTCAACTAACTCTTCCTGAGTTAGTTGCAAGGAAAAAAGTAGTGTGACATGTTAGTTATGAAAAAATGCATTTACGTGGTGCATTAGTGAAGGATATTGGATGTCGGTGGAAAACAGGTGATGATGTGCAACTGATGACTTTGGGGTTTAAAGGAATAATAGCAATATAATTTTTTTGAGACTCCCATTCAGATTCCACGCCATACATTTCGAGAGTGGATTCTTCGAGGGGACACGAAGAGCAGTATTGGTGACATGGAGTTGCAGGCGCATGACATCAAATTATGATCATCATTCACATATGGAGAATTCGTCTTCCCCTACAAACTTTTATTTACGATGTATTTTGTACTTTTTAATTGAAAATGATATTATATTAATTTCATGTTTGGGAAATGGTAATTTCTATTAGTTCATATTTTTATCTTCATCACTAACATTCTTCCAATGAGAATATAATTATTTCAGTGAGATTGAATTTGATTCCAAAATCTAAAATTGAATATACACCTTCATGCTATTGATGATTCAATATATTATCTATTGGTGATATTCATCATGGATTCTTTTTTATCAATGATTTTATATTAAAATTACATAATCTTTCAACAAGATAGTTTTCAGTTAACATTGTTAAATCACATTATTGTATGTGTTTTTTAAGTAAAGAACATCAATAACTATAATATAGAGTGTTAATTATTCAAGAGAGGAAGAATTAAAAACTAATAAATAAGGTGGAGTTAAATCTAATAACGAATCATTTTTTAAACTAGTCGATTTCAATTCACCTGATCTTAACTTTTGATCAATGCTCATCACTTCTGTTTACTTTTTCAGTTATCTTTAATTAACATTATTTATTTTTTCTGTTTCTTCACTTTTCTTTATTTTGGTTTACATTTATATTAGAAAATAGTAAATTTCAAGAAATGTTTCATTACTTCTTAATAAAAAATAATGTAAATAATATTAAAAAGTAAAAATAAATATTAACAATGTTCACTCTCCCCACTGCTGACAACAGTGGAGTTTATTTTGAATAAAATCATAGATTATTCACCTTCCTTCCCTTGGGTTCTACCATACACCACTATACAAGTGTATGTTTATAAATAAAATTTTGATGTCTGTGACAACCTCCATCCCCATCAAAAAGGATGTTCCATGAAATCAAGAAAAAATGTACCCCCATTCATGGGATACATCGTTTTTTCTCAATACAATGAAATAAGGAAATTTATGACCTTATGCACTAGGTCACCCTCTTACAGTTACCAGGAAAATTCATAATTCATCACTAGAAAGTGATCCATAGTACTACTAATACATATATACTAGTTAAATGAGCATGGACTAATGGTTTCCCCCAAGTTCATCCCATCAGGAAACAAATCATTAATGATACAATTATCACATCAACAAAACCCTCTAGAAAATGAAAATAAATAGAACTAAGGTATAAACATAAAACTCAAACAATATGTTCCATAAGGAACAATTTCTAAAGATCCTAATCATGGGAATCCACCCAAAATCACCTCAAAGTTTGATCAGCTATAAACACAAGAGTTAAATAATCATCTGATCCTTATCACACCCAAAAATTCCAAC
Organism: Viscum album; assembly: GCA_963277665.1. Taxonomy (NCBI): domain Eukaryota; kingdom Viridiplantae; phylum Streptophyta; class Magnoliopsida; order Santalales; family Viscaceae; genus Viscum; species Viscum album. The sequence continues at coordinate 1,079,300,525 of OY728162.1, read as the reverse complement.
AATATTACATGAAATGATTATAGAGATGGAATGAGTGAAAAAACTATGTAAATGTGCTTAGAATAAGGATAAATAACAACATTATCAATAATGAAATCCAAGGGGGTAAGAAGCCATCAGATCAACTACATTGCTCAGGTTCTGGGTAATGTCAATCATTGGATGGGAAATAATAGAACAACGATATCATTTACCCCTAGAGGCCTATTGTATACGGAGATTAGACTATTATAGGATGTATATATCAAATAATATAAATTTAACTCAAACATTTTTGTAGATACCCAAGGATGATGTACGTAGAAAATACATTTATTTTATGGAATACTTAATGCATGATACAAAAATTGTCCCCACGATCAAATTAGTTTAGGGTCTTTTGAAACATGACACATAATATTCCAATCATTGTGAAATATCACCAACATCTCTCATAAATATCTTCCCCTTTTTTCTACCTAAAACCTTTCTTCATATCATGGGGAAAATGAAAACATAGAAAGGGTGACCTCAAATTCTCAATATCTGTAATCATGGAGAATATAAAACAACCAAAAAAAATTAGTACATAAAAACATGATCATAAATTGTATATATAAAAATATTGAGTCATGAAATAAATATTGGAATTACGTAATGCATCTATCATAAACGAACATTAACCAAGATAGAATAGCATTGGCATAAAACATGTAATTTTTGATATCTAATAAGCACATAATATGATTTCCATGGTATCCAAGGACATTCTTCCAAGACTATAATAGTCGACATAGACCATTTCGGAAACATGTTTACCTGTCATTACAACCATGTATTACTGAACCAGGTTTACTTTTGGATCCAACCCACCAATACTAAACTATATTTACTTGCTGCTTCATTCAGGTTGATATCATGAGATATAAATCATTACCCAATGCATTGGTGGGATACATCGTTCCCACCCATCTAATAATTATATCATTATTACATGCACCACAAAAACATAATTCATTCATCATATTATAACCTAAGAAATAAAATGGGATTCTAAAACATCATTTCATTGTAACATAATCCATATAAGATAAATAGATTTCATAAAACCAATTCCACCACAAACACAATCAATTAAAAGTAATAATAGGAATGGAAACATAACCATGTGTCATCATAGATGGAATATAATATGATAAAACACTTAAACATAAATACTAATCAAAATATCATTTCTTCTTAAAAAAGTTTTCTTTTCTCACAAAATCATGAAATTTTTAAAAAAGTGTTTAGTTGAAAATATAATCGAAATCATGTGGAGGATGCTTAATAGAAAAAAGGCATTTTTAAATAGTAAAATTCCATTCAAGAAATAAAATTTTAAAAAATATATTGTTATCATACATTTTCAGGAAAAGTACAAAAGTTACTCATAAGGAAAATGAAAGAAATATTCCATCCCAACAATTTTATAAAAGTAAAAAATGGGTAAAAAAATTTTAAACAAACATAGTAGAATAGTAATCATTTTAAGAAATTTTTTTTTATAAAATTAGCACAAGGATGATAAATATAACACAACTAAATACATACGAATAAATAATCTCAGATAAAAATGAGATTGCAATATTATCTTTTACCTTAGGTCTGATTTCTTTCGTATGTGTCTGAAACCCCTATATAGTGGTTTTAAACATATTATTGACATCTAAAAAACCATAATAACATTTAGGATATTATATATGACTAATTTACAACTTTATATTACCTATTTATTTGTAAATTCCATGTTAAAGCAACATTTGGGGTAATAATTGTTTTATTTATCGTATGTGTTTTGAATTATTATTCTTGATATTATTACATATATCATGATTTACATACATATAGAATGTAAAAATTATTTTTATATCATATATATTATGTATGTTTATATATATATATATATATAATAGATAGTCAAATGAAATGGAATAAACTGCTTCTAGAGATTGTAGGTTGTACATACACATTAATTATATTTTTGTTTCCTTATTTAATTTAATTGAAGTATGTAAATGACATATATATAAATAAATAAATCCAGTAGCATTATAAATTCAAATATTTAATGATTATTTATTATATATGATTTATAATTATTCTTAAATAGTTAACATGGAGAATGAATCTCATCACGTCATGGAGATGGTAAGCCATAAGTACGCTTCAGTGATGATATTGTTCAGATAGTTGTTGAATGGTATTCAATTTGCTGTTTTATAATATCTCATATCCAGTATCATTTTATAATAATAATATATAGTAATTATTTCAACCAGTATACTGATCCAGGTAAGGTGGCGGTGAAAAACAGATTACCCCACAACGTGGAGACGGTAAGTTGTACGCACCCACGCATGGTGATTTAATTTTTTATAGATGGATAGAAGGTGAAACATCATTGATTCATATTTATAGTAACATATCCATATATGAGTGACACTGATGTTATTACATTATATTTAGAAAACAAAATAATATGAAGTAGAAGAAGAAATAAATTTGAAAGAATCGGTAGAAGAGATTACCTCTTCCTCGGCGTGCCTCCATTAAATTTCCACTTATGGAACCGAAGTTAGTGTTTTGAGAAGTCCATAACTTTTATAATGTTACTAAGGAAGTTTATAATAGAAATGGGTAGGACTTTAGCAAACATGAATGCTCTAAATATAGTGAATAGGAGGGGGATAAGGTGACCTTTTATAAAAGAGGATAGGGTCACTTTTGGGAACTCTCAAAATATTAATTTATTATAAGTAAAATTTCAATTAAAATTGTTCCAAAACATATTTAAATTGATGATAAGATTATTTTAGTTAGAATAAGGATCATTTAATAATTTTTAGACATGTTTTGAATATTTTTTTATCCTTATAATTTTGGTTTAACCCTTATTTTTACCATTTTTAATCTTACCGTGATATCATGATATTTATAGATTGCAGTTTAATGTAATTAACATATCATGTAAAATGACCCGAAAAAGAATATTTCTGACATATTTGGACTTAGATTAAATTTTTTTCAGAATAATATATTTATTAGAATATAATATAATAAAATAAACTACTTTATGTTTTATCTTATGAATTATGTGAATTTTAGAGATTATTGATAATTGGGATTATATAAAATTTCATAACAACAAGATTCCTTCGATCCAAAGGCATTAAAAAATCCCAAATATGACAATGTCAACCAGAAAATTCTTGGAAGACATAAAAATGTAATTTTTTTAAATACTTATAAATTTATTTATTAAAATATTTTTTTATGAGGTAATCACTACCAAATAAAAGTGTCATAACAAAATATATTTTTCTAATTTCTAAAAAATATAAATAAAATACCATGATGTAAGAAATATTTATAAATTTATAATAACTATATATAGACTTATAGATGAGTTATATAACCCTATATTTAAATATATATATATATATATATATTAAAATATATATTTTTATGTGATAATTATCTTTACATTAAATTAATTTTTTTGAAATGTTATTTTCAAATCCAGGTGAATCTCTTGGGTCCCAAAATCAACCCAAGGATTTCCAGGGATAGAAATATCTGATCCAATAGGATTATAACCTTTTTAGGGTAGTTTTATATTATAATAATATTGTTTTACCCTTATTTACCATATTTATCTTTTTATCCATGATTAATAAAATAATTACTCTAGTTATTATAAATAATTTCAAAAAATAAAAGGCACCAATTTTAAAAATTTGAAAATTCTGATTCCAAATATGGAATCCATATTTTCATATTCAAAAAAAATATTTTTTATTTATTAATTTAAAATTAATTCCTATTGTCCTAACGAAAAAACAGGTTTATAAGAAGTAATAACTACAAAACGATTGACATGTGTTTATGTAAAAATAAAAAGTGAAATTACATAAAATTTCAAAAATTTGACTAAATGATAAAAATATAATCCATTTATGATTTAAAACAAATTAAAAAGATAATATAACTATATAAATAAATTAAATAAAAGAGGGTTTCGAGTTAAAATGCAATATTTTTAACTATTCATTAAAATTTTATTTTAATTAGAAAAATACCAAAAAATAAACAAAATAAAAATTTTATGTCCCTATTCCAATTTTGACATTTATTTTTTCAAATTTAACTTATAAATGTGTAATAAATTAGATTTCAAATGGGTTTTTCATCAAAAGATGGTAAAACTGCCTTTTTTAAAAAATACTACTTTTATCTGAAATTTTTTTTTGTTCTCAAATCTTGTACCGAAAGATGTAAGATTAATTATAATATTATATAAAATTTAAAATTTGTTTAATATTATTAATAGTGAATATTTATAATATATTTTAATAATATATTATTGTTCAGAGAAACTCAATATTGCGTACAACACAAACTATTGAGGAAGGTTTCTCTTGCGTGTAATTCTAGCCAAGTTAGTGTTGTGTGTAGTGAACGCTTCCTTTGGTGTTTATTATAACATAATAAACACATAAATCATTTATACATTAAATAAAATCTATACTTAGTGTCGTGTGAAATGAATTCTTTCAATGGAACAAGAAATTGTGTGCATCACAAACCAAGAATAGTGTTTAATATATTACAAGCAAATATAGTGATGTGTATAGAACAAGATAATCTCGGTGTAGCATAAAACACATTTCATAAAAGAAATTTAAATAATATATCTCATAAAATATATGGTTGTTACATTCTAGCCCCCATAAAATGAATTTCTACCTTGATATTCATCAGGGTTATAAATGGTTTTGTACTTGAATGTTTCTTTCATGGAATACCACATCATAAAAAGTAAAAATAAAAAATAATTTCTAATGTAATGTTAGAAACATAATGGTTACATAGACTTACTCTTCAATGGCTTTCCACATAGATGAAGAAAGGTGGTAAGTGAAAACATGGATATGGAAGAGAAATCTAACCATCATGTTCGGATGGATGGTGATAGAGAATAATGTTTGGAGAATGTTAACTACCAGAATCACATAAATATATGATGATTTATGGGACCATATGATTCATTAGATAAGAAGTTACTAGAATAACATTTTTGGTTTTCAATATCCTTTCCCTAATGATTATGAATTTTTCATGGGAATAAAAACTTACATGACTTTGGTACATTCTCATCGTTGTTCATGCCTTTAACAATTTCCACTTCATCTCTTATTTATGGAAATGAAGTCAAATTTTTCATTCTTTATGTGTTAGTATATAATGTGATAGAATTATAGGTCATACCATCTATATCAACAAAATGGTCAGCACAAGAAATCAAATATTCGTAAGTCCGCCTATAGTGAGATAATACATTAATATAATAAACTTCAACCAGAATATAACATATACAATCCCTAAACGGATAACATTAAAACCCTTTAAAAAATATAAATAATTGAAATAGTTGAATTAAATTGACATAAAATTTATCTCCCATATCTCTTAAGGTAGTTATCGGTTTCTCACATTCCAAACATGTTAATAACTTTATCATGTATTCTATTGATCTATAGTAACAACCAAAATTATCAGATATCTTTATTGAAAAAAACATGGTTCCTTATTTTAAAACATATTGGATATGTTAATTAAGTCCCAAAATGTTTTATACTTCATCCATGATAGAATAACCTTTTTTTGAATAACACCGTAATTAGATTTCAAGAATATAGAATCTTCTAATTTACTAATTAAAATCTAACAAATCTTTATCCAATACTCATTAGCTTAACATAAGGGACATATTATGGGTTATCTTTCCCTTAATCACTTTTTCATCATGTATATCACCTTACACGTAAATTTATTTTTTATATCCTTATAATTGTTTATCATATCCTTGTTAATCCTTATACTAAAACCACATATATATTTCATGATTTATATTACATAGTCATTTAATTCTGAAACATATAAACCTCAATCATCCAAATATATTCTTAAACCATTACTCATGATCCATCATCTTCATATTTCCAAATATATGAATCATTATTTTTTTTGTTTCTCAACCTCATCCATCTCAGGTTCAATGTAAAAAACCAGGGAAGAAAATCACATACCATTCACATATCGTTTATAATATCATTATCCTCCAAATTATTACCAACACTCATTCCATAATCATAATTCAATTCCTGGTATTTCAACATAGTAAATTGATCTTCATAATTACCATAATTTCCACGTCTGAAACATTCACAAGTTAACAATTTTCAACTTAGTTCTTGGATATTGACAAAGATCAGAAATCAAAGTGTGAGAAAAACATATCCGGGATTAGAAACACATCTATATGTTAAATTACTTATAAAATTTAAATCTATTATATCTTTGGTTTAACCCTAGGATAGTCATGATCGTCGCAAATACCTCAGTTTTTAACCTATACTTTACTTATCCTTATGATATACCTTGAAATATCATTGAAATATATATAGGGATCTCACATTAGTTTTCACATCCTAGTTTCCAAAGGTTGACTAAACTATCCCTCTAATACCCAATGTCGAAACCCAAGACTAACGTACATGGAAATTAAATTTTATTTGAAAAATAATAAACACATGATACAAATAAACAGCCAAAGATCAAATTAGTTTTGGGTCTTTGGAAACTCGTAACAAAATCTTCTAATCTTGGTGAAAGATCTTCAATATCTCCCATAATGAACATACCCTTTTCTTTTCCCACATAAATCATTTGTTTTATATCAAGGGGAATGGAAAAACGTAGAAATGGTGAGTTCAAATACTCAGTAAGGGTACAAATTGAGAGCATAAAACAAACCATAAAAATTAGAACATAATAACATGAAAAAAATGTTTTTCCAAAAAAATCATGAGCCATGAAATAAATATTTGCAGTAAGTAAGGTATGGATCATAATGTAACATTATCCTTGATAGAATAACATTAGAATAAAACACGTAATTGTGGAAAACAAATAAGCATATAATATGATTTATATAGTATCGAAGGAATTTCTGTTTATACCGTCATCGTTTACATAGTCCATTACTGAACATGGTTTACTTCCCATTCCATCCATGTATTAATGAACCAGATTTACATGTTGTTCATTCCCTACATTACTTAACCACATTTAATTTTCATTTCTGTCATTTCTATCTCATGAGATATAAATCATTACATAATTAATTGAAGGGAGATATTGGTCCCACCCATCCCATAATGAAATAATTCTTACATGTTCCACAAAAACATAGTTCATTATTCATAGCATAACCCAAGAAATAAAATGGGATTAGAAAACAACATTTCATCATAACAAAATCCATATAAGATAAACGGAATTCATAAAAATTATTCCACCATAAAAAAACAAAATCAATGTAATAATATGGATATAAACATAACCAAATGTCATCTTAGATGGAATTTTTTTGTAAAACACTTGAACTTAATTCTTGAAGAAAATATCATATCTTCTTTAAAGATGTTTTCTTTTATAAAAATATCATTCATTTTTTAATGAAATTAATATTGTTGAAAAAAAACATGGAATAATGTTGAGTAATATTAATAAAAATAATTAATTATTAATGCATAAAATTCCATTCGTGACGTATAATTTAAAAAAATAAATTCTTCTCATACTTTTGCAGAAAAGTCAAAAAGAAACTTGTATGGTAAAAAAAAGAAAGATTCCTTCCCAAACATGTAGTAAGAGTATATGAATAGATAAAAATGAATTTAAATATACATATAATAATGTTAAACATTATATGAAAATAGTTTTATAAAACATGGACAATGTATGATAAATATACTCCTAGTAAATACATAAAAATAAACAACCTAAGATAAAAATTAGACGTCAAAATTATCCCTAACCATAGGTCTGATTTCATCCATATGTGTCTGAAACTCATGTATAGTGGGATTAAAAATATTATTGTCTTGAAAAAACCCATAATAATATTTATTATATCACATATTATTTAATTATCACATTATATTACCCATTATTTTGTCAATTCCATGTTAAAGTAGCGGTTTGGCTAATAATCGTTTTATTTATCGTACGAGTTTTGAATTGTTATTCATGATATTATTAATTATATCATGATTTACATAATTCCATAATTTAAAACATGATTTATATATAATATATAATATATATATTTATATAATATACAGATAAATAAAATGGAATACATTGTTCTGGGAGACAGTAGACTGAACGTACACATGAACACTGCTTTTGTTTCCTTATTAGTGTTAATGGATGTAATTAAATGATATATATATATAAATAAATCCATTAGAATTATTAATTTTTATATTTCATTATAATTTATTATATATAAATTTTAATTATTGTAGATTTTTTAACTTGGATAATGAATCTCATCGTGTTGTGGAAACAGTAAGTTGAACATACGCACGAGCGACGATATCGTACCCATAGTTGTTGAATGTTATTTAAGTGGATAGTATATAATAAATCATGATCAGTATCATGTTATAATAATCATATGTTGTTATTATTTACACCATTATACCTGTACACGTAAGGTGGTGATGGAAAACACATTATAATATTGTGTGGAGACGGTAAGTAGTACGTACTTATGCACGATGGTTTCATTTTTCATAGGAGGGATAGAATCTGAAATAGGGTTTTTTCAAAATTATAATAACATATATTTATATTATTGATACTTATGTTTTTATTTTTTAATTAAAAAAATAAATTACAGGATGTAGAAGAAGAAAGAATTTGAATGAATCAGTAGAAGAGATTACCTCTTCCTCAATGTGCCTCCTTTAAATTTCATCATAGGGCAATAGAGTTAGTGTTTTGAGAAGACCAGAACCACTAGAATGTAACTAGGAAAGATTAGAAGAGAAATGGATAGGTTTGGGATATTATTTAAGGCTCAAAACTGAGTGAAGTGGAGAGGAAGAAGGTTCCCTTTTATAGAACTGGAGAGGGGAACTTTAGGAAACTGTCAAAATATTAATTTATTAAAAATACTTTTTAGATAAAAATGACCCAATACTTATTTAATTATAATATATGATGATTTTTGTTTTAATACCCATCATCCAATATTTTTTAGTCATGTTTTGAAAAAAAATTATCCAAATATTTTTGGTTTAATCCTTATTTTTACCCTTTTTAATCTTACCGTGATATCATATTATTTAGGTATTGTGGATTAATGTAATTACCATATCATGTAAAACAAACCAAAAAAGGATATTTATGAAATATTTGAACTCATATTAACCATTTTTCAGAATAATATATTTTTAGGAATTTAATAAAATTTAATAAACTATTTTATGTTTTATGTTATGAATTATGTCAATTTTGGACACTATTCATACTTGAAATTTAAAAAAAATTAAAAAAATGTTTCGGTCAAAAAAGAAGCATTGCCTCATCCCTAATATGTCGATTTCTTGAAGAAAATTTTTCGACGACATCAAGATGTTAAAATTAATTTTATTTTAATTTTTATATATTCATTTATTTAAATATTTCATTAATGGGGTAATAACTAAATAATAATTATGTCATAAATGAATATATTTATCAAATTTATAAATAATATAAATAAAATACCATGTAGTAGGAAATAATTTTATATTTATAATGACTATCTATATATATATATCTGTTATATCACAATATATTAAAATCGATTGAGTAAAAGATAAATGTAGAGGTTATAATTATCTTTACCTTAAATTAATTTTTATAAAATATCATTTTCACATCCATGTGAATCCATGGGTCCCAAAATTGACCCAATGATGCACATAGTTAGAAATATATCATCCAATAGAATTAGGAAATGTTTTAGGTAAGTTTAATATTATTTTAATATTATTATTTTACCCTTATTTACCATATTTACCCTTTTAACCATGGTAAATAGAATAATTATGGAGGTTACTATTCATAATGTCCCAAAAAAAACGTACATATTTAAAAAATATTGTAAATTCTGATTCAAAATATAGAATTAATTTTTCCATATTCAAAACAATGATGTTGCATTAATTAATTTAAAATTAATTCCACTTGTCCATACCATAACGCGGGGTTTTAAGAAGTAATATCTATCAAAATATATGCATGGGTTTATTTCCAATTTAAATGTTAAATTACATCAAATGGCCAATATTGAATTAAATTATAAAAATATAATGCAATTATTCTTTAAAAACAATTAATAAAATAATATAAAAATTCAAATAAATATGATAAAAATATAGTTTGGAGTTAAATAGCAGTATTTTTAAGTATTCATTAAAATTTTAATTTTATTAGAAAAATACCAAAAATTCAAAAAAAAGTAAAATTTTACATCCATTTTCAAAATAACTTGTTTATATTTTCAAATATAAGTTATAATGGTGTCATAACTATAATTAATATGGTTACTCCATTTAAAGGTGGAAATACACCATTTTTTTAAAAGACTTCTTTTATGTGAAAATTGATTTTGTTTACATATCGTGCTCTATAAAATGTATAATATGAATGATAATGTTATATAAAATAATAATTGTTGTTAATACTATTAATAATATCCAGATATATAATATATATATATAATATATCATTGTTTAGTGAAACTCAGTGTTGCGTACAACAGAAGCTATCGAGGAAGATCGCTCTTGCGTGTAACACAAGACAGGCCATTGTTTCGTGTAGTGGAAGCCTCCTTTGGTGTTTCTTATAACATAATTAAAACTTACTTCACTTATAATTCAATCAAAATCTATACTAAGTGTGGATTGAAATGAATTCTATCAAAGGAACATGAATGTGTGTGAAACACACGCCAAGAATAGTGTTGCGTAAACTACAAGGTAATACGATGATGTGTATAGCGCAAGATAATCTGGGTGTAGCGTAAACCAAAATTAATCAAAGACATTAAAAGTAGTTATCTCATAAAATCTCAAGGTGTTACATCAATGTTCTTTAAAACACAAGATAAAAAATACCTAGAAACCAATGTTCAACTAAAAATGAAAATTCAATCAGTTTTAAAACACATTTTATCTCATCGTAAAAGCATCTCCCACTCCAAAAAACATACATTTAATAAAAACCATAAACCATTTTCACAAAACATACCATGTTGAATAAAATTAATCTTTTAAACATTCAATTTAGTTTTTAAAACATGATATAAAATCCAATTTAGTAATTTATGAAAAGATGAAAACTAATTTTCCATTGTAAATAATATTTCAAAGTGTATAACACAATTTTGAATATTAATTAAACCTAAAAATATTTTAAAATAATTATAAAATAATTCAAATTCCTATAAATATTCATTAAAAAAATATCATAAAGTAACATTTAATCAAAAAAACAAATAGAAATCTATAAAACAAATATATAATTCATTCCCCCATAACCACCATCATTTTATGAAAATGTTTAAATAAATTCCACAAAATACACATTATCAGATAAAATGATATCATCAAAACACCTAAAATCATTCTGAAATTATCCATCACTAGTCAAAAAGAATAACTCACTTGGTCTTATAATTTGGAATAAATTCCCTCTTGATTTCCGAAATCAATTCCCAAATGTCATGGTAAAACGATACAATTTTTTAAAAAAGACTAGGATTGAAAATCATTTTATATTCAACCCACACTATCAAAAATTTTAAACCAATCCCCTTTTCAAAAATATATACTTTAATTCAAAATACATGGTAAATACCATCATAATTCATAAAACAAAAAATCACAAAATATATGATAAAACAATGACACCACCAAATAATACAATATAATCTACTCCAATATCACTATGTTACCAATGAAAATCCCTCAATTCCAACCCAAATGATCAATAAGATCTTCGAAAAAATTTCGAATTAGGAGGATGTCAAAAAATATGTCACAGATAAAACAATAGCTTATTTATGGCTATGAAAAATTGGTTAGAATAATGTGTTACAATCGTACAACATCCTCTAGAATGCTTTCCAGAACAAACTGCATAGCCCACGCATGGTTTCCAAAACCTTGAAATCTAATCATGATGTCCTATTTCTATGTCCACATCCACCATAAAATACTATGAATCACCAAAGAAAACACCTTAATTTCCAAGGAGGATAAAATATCTTCAACCCTAAAGAAAATATAGCAGTTGAAACCCAAATTCCTGATTTAAATTCAAAATACCCCCTAAAACATAAGTCTTATGGAAAGAAAAATCATTCCAAAATGGCTCCATGCCTACTTCTCATGTATGTAAGATCCAATCCATATACTATAAAATTATGTATACAAGAAAAAAACATTTCTGGAACATAGGATCCCTTAATAGCCTAGGTTCTGATACAATTTCCTAATAAACGTAATTGGGACACCCAAAATCAGACACCCAATTTAGCGCTTCATAAGGATCAAAGAGTATTACTAATTTTAATATGTTCACAAAAAGAACCATGGTATCACAAATGTGCCATCAGGAAGGATTTCACACTCTCAATCCAAATGACCAAATCTAAAAATTCTTTGAGAACACTAATATGACCCATCCATATATTAGATACCATGAAACATGAATAAAAAGTTTTCATATGTAGAAATGAATAAATAAAGTACAACATAATCAAGAAAAACATAATCACCATGTTTAACTTTATATATAATCAATGTATAAGAAGAAAATCCCTGAAATACTGATAATAAATACCAAAAATAAAATTCCAGACCATCAAGAAATCCATATAACCATCTTGAAAAGGATAATAAAACCCAACATGATCAATTATTAACCATATCCATGTGTCCCTTGGTCACTCATTATTTTTCATCTCATAATAGTTTTTCATCCCAAGAATCAAACACAATGAGAGTTGAGATTAGTACCTAAGAACCTTATTGAAAACATGAGGAAACCATAAACCAAGTGGTTTGTGTTTTGTTTGAGAAAAACAAGGCCCAATAGGATACATCCAGTGAATTTTCACAATAGTATCTAAAAGAAATTTTATTAATGATAGTTTGAATATAATTTTACAAAAATATAATTTTCCACATCCATGTGTAGGGTATCCATATAAAGTAAACTGTTTTGACTTGAAAATGAAAATACACACACCCTTCATGTAGATAACAAGGGTATAACAAAATAATTTTAACTTTAACACATTTAAATTATAAAGGAGAACCATAATGTTTAATGATAAATATGTTAAAACAATTTTCCTTTATCATTGAAAACCCCATTACAAAATCCACACGTAGAAACCCTTAAGAAAAATTTAGTTTTATATTTCAAAACCATATTATGAATATATTTATTAGATACATTAACATCTCTCCAAATGGAAACTTCTCAAATTACATTTAGAAACTCTTCTAAAAACACAGATGAGGTAAATACAATCTATGATAGCTTGATAATATTGGATAGAAAGGATATAAAGAATAGATTTTAAATCCAAACAATGGTTTCAGTTAATCTAAACTAATAAAATGGGATATTAATAAGGAATTATTGAATCCCCTAAACCATCATCTATATAATCCTATTATCTTAAGAAAAACATTTGGCTCTAAAAAGGACAATATTGGTCCCAGTTTCCATAGATCACTCTATCCATGGTCCCCTACTGAAACTTAAACATCCCATTTCAATATCCTTCAAGTCACTAAGTACATGTAAAACCCATAGACTGTAACAAATCACATAGGGTACAAGATGATGAGTAAACAAAAGTCTAATATAACACCCATCCAGACCATCTAATTGGGTACATACTGTCACAAGATAAAATATTATGGTGATGAGAATATTACAATCGAATTGATAATTAAATTTTATTAAAACAATATAATAACAATAAACCAAAACACAACTCTTACACCCTTGTAATAAATACCACATTTTAATTTTCACAATAATACAGACAAAAAATTGAAAGAGAAAGTATCCCCTTTTAGGATAAAAATGTAACATACTGGAGGCTCAAATACATAGGGTTTCATTCACATTATCAAAACTATATAAAAATATTTTATATGGTACAATTATAAAATATTCATGAAGTGGAAATTTGTTCTTCTATTATTTTTAAATATTCATTTTAGCATATTTTAAGTCATATAATCAGACTCCACACCTTTAAAATCATGAATACCCTCCCTCTAAGTCCACTCAATTTTCCTAATCACTTATTTAAATTTAATGAATAAATATTTGTTTAATTAAAAATACCCTTCTTCTATCTTGAACCAAAATTGGGCCAACTATCATTTCCAAACAAATTCATTTAAAACATGGCTACTATGAATTTATATAATTCATGAAATTTATAGAAACCATTTTTGAATAACACGAGTAAAAAAATTGAAACTAGCATTAAAAATCTCAACAGCCTCTCCAATACATGTATTTTACACAATTAAAAATTATATACCCAAATTATTACAAAGACATGCCATTTATGGAAATTCAAAATAATACACTTTCCTAATTCCAATAAAAATTGTTTGGAAACATGTTTCCATCAAAGGATAATTCCCAAACGATAAATAGAATACCTCTTTCAACCTTAAATGACCCAAACACTAAAATTTGAACCATAGTTAACCCTAATACTTGCCCGAATAGCCTCTAGGGTTTAGGGAAAAAGTCTATACTAAAATGAAAATGAGGTATGAAAAGAAAATAAAGGAATAATTAGAGAATTTCATGTACTTAACATTATGAAACCACTAAGGAATTTTAGGGGAAGACTATATGGTGTGAACCCTTGGTCTAGTTTGATGAGAGGGGATAAAACAATGGTGGATGAATGTTAAATTCAAAGAAGGAGAAATGGTAAATTCAACTTTTATGTGAATCTGGAAACATGGATGGTCAATGTACATGGCTTAAAAAACCATGAACCAACCATCAAACCAATACTAAAAAAACCTAGACACCCCACATGGGTTTTCATCACAGTTCCCTAAATCATGCACCAAACATGTGAAACCCATGTTTAAAACTATATCACTGCACATATGAAATCTTAAATGTTTCCGCAAATTGCGTAGAAACTATATTTTAAGGTAATATACATAAAAATCATAATTTTAAGAATACATCTTTTTAAATAAATATCCCTAAATAATATAAAACAAAACATTCACACATGTAACAACCTTAACCCAAGTAACTCTGAGATGGTTGTTAATACATTACATTGCTACAATACAGAAGAGATAACATCAATCATGATTTAGTTGTTTAATTGGATTTTGATATTAGATACATAAATTATTTCCATACTACATTTGAAACATGAAAAAAATTATTATAAATTTCATAAAAATATTCTTATTCATTTTATTACAACCGTAAATTCATTAAAAGGCCCCTTGTTTGTAATTTTGGTAAAGGAAATAATAAATGGTCAATTGAAATACCCTGTGAATTGTTCAATAAAATTGATGGTATCATGAGTACCTAAATCATAAAAATTTGATAGGATAAATCAATTATAAATATTCCATATAATCAATATTTTGTGCATGGAATATATCCATGGATTATAATAACATAGTAATCATATAGACTATAATAACATATTTCATAATGATGTATTGTATTAAATGGAAGGAATCTACCTTGAATTCATTCAAAGGTCTCTGTGAGTGGTTTCAATATAATGGAAGCTCACTTCCTAGACATTTTAATATAGGGTGACACACACCAACTATAAAAATTATTTTCGATCATGAGACATACTGATACATTGAGTTGAAATTTAATTCTAGGACCCACCCATCACCAAAAATGTATAATTAATTCATCATATATTGAATTAATAATATGATTCATATTCAATATTCCTTAGTAATAAAACACTTCACTTTGTATCAAGTATATAGGATGTCCAGATTTCCATGTTAATAAAATGAATAACTTTATAATAATCTATTTTGAGAAATGTAGAGGATGGTACCATTAGAATATATCCACATTAAAGTATAATAACCTTTCAAGGATGTTGACATAGATTTAAAACACCTTTATAATGATAATGGAAAATATCTCCGTAATAAGAATAAATATAAATTTTTGTATATTTTAAAAACGGAAAATTTCCAGAAATAATGGGAATTGAGTTATCTATGAAAAACCTAGACTCATGAAAAGTAATATTATTAGTGAATAATTTTATTGACTGAAGAAACATGTATCAATTTTGGAAATAAAATAACATTCTTTTCATTTTTAATGAAATATAGTAAAAACTTTTTCATATGGAAAACATTATACAAATTCCTTTCTAAACATTTGGAATGAAAGTTTAAATTAGTAGAAAATGATCTCTGATAATCATTGATGGTTAGAGAAAAATATTATTGAAATATTATAAAGAATATATGTATTAAATATAGTGATTTTAAATAAATGAAATTAAAAATTAAGGTCTCATTTTCTTAAAAACATTCCTTCAGTTTATTCGAGTGCCCAAGAGAGGAAAAATAAAAAATTGACATGGAAACCCCATATATAACAAAAGTATGTGGAAATAGATTTTGTTTATGAGATAAATGTAACATAATTACCCCAATAGAAATGTAAACATAAACAATCCTGAATAATAATGGAATTAAGAAACAAACACATACGATAGAGTTCTACTTTCTCAAACATGCTTTAACAACCTCTTCGTGGATATCTTCATTTGGATCACTCTACATTAATTCATTAATTAGAATTTTGGTAAGATAAAAACATCTAGTACATGACAAATAGAGATGAGGATTAATTTTTATATGTCTTGGTAGAGATAATATTTTGAAGGTATGGAGATAAATGACATGTCGACAATCTCTTCTTATAAGTGAGAGGGACGTCACATTCGTAAATACACTGAAAATTAAAATAAAATAAATGTAATATTCAAATAATGTTGAACCAAATTTTCTAAATTTATAAGAATGGATAATCAAGGGATAAAATTCATCCAACCAACCAATCAGGGATATGTTTTTTTGTTATTTTAATTCATATCCCATAGCCTAACACCCCACTTTTAGTTTTTAAACATTTATCAGGATGCTTAAATTTTCCCATAATGACTCATTTCTATGAATAAAAATGAAATTAAACATATTAAAAAATTTGAAAATAATTATTTATAATATTAAAACCAATATAAGTTATTTAATTTCTATACTTGATTGAAATTTATTATAATAAAGTACACATAATGAAACAAAAAGAAGTTTATTTTAAAATATAATTTTATTTATGAAAATGAATTTACATGAAAATAATGTATAGTATTGATTCTTATAACATTTATTGGTTTCATATAAAATAAATAAGAGTTTTTTTATGTTGAAAAAAATAAATAAACAAATTTAATCTTGTTAATACTTAATTATAGGAAAATATCCTGATTAGTTATTTTTTAAAATAAAATATTACTTAGGATCCTAGGAGTCAAGTATAGATTTCTATGATTAAATATTTTTTTTAAATGATTTATTTTACTCTTTAAATGAATTTATAGTTGATAAAAAAGATTCAATTATATTTAATTCATTCTTATATCATCATTATTTCATTTCAGTTACAATTTAATTTAAAACAACATTTTAAAGATTCACCTGAAAATCAACCATTTCAGAAAAATCTCAAAAATTCACCAAATAATAATTTTGACATGATGAATCCAAAAATTATATCCATATAATAAAATTCTACTATAAAATTTAGGAAAATTTCATTAAATCATATTCTTCAATAACATTATTTTTATAATATTGTAATGATGAGATAATACAATGTGCATTATATTATATTTTGCGGATATAGTGTTTACATATTATAATAGATTAGCTGGTATTATAATCTGGTAGTGTCACAGAATAGGTAAAATATTATCTTACAAAAATAATGATAATATGTTATCATCACCCATTATATTATGTGGTGATCATCGATTAGGTACAACTAAATGTCACACTTTTAGAGGCGGTTTTAATTATAAGGAGTGTTTTGGTCCATGTGTAATCATCCATAAAAAATATAATGAAAATTAAAATCCTCAAAAGTGACAACCAAACACATGGTTTAAAAAAATTACAACGAAATTATAGAAATGTCAATGCCACAAATGATGAACATGGTCCCCTGACCACAAAAAATTGGCACATATGCCCAAATCCAAATCAAGAACACCCACAACACCCAAGCCACAATCAAAGGTAAATGGGACACAACCCACCCCTAACTTTATAATAACACAACTACTAGACATTAAACACCACACACATATAATATATCACCAACCAATATGCATGTTGACATCGCCTTGTGAGACAGCTTGCACTTGCAAAATGGTGGACAACGACTAGTACCCCATGACCTGAGGACGTTGTCGGCCCGCCAGTCCAGCTCGCTGCCAGCAAGCTATCATCTTCATCGGTAAGATATTATTCACTGAAACATATATATCATCACTCCATGTTTTTGGGCACAACGTTACATTCCACAACCGGGACATAAAAAATTGGGTGTGGCCATAATGAAAACCCCTATCGAAGAACCTGGTTCATCATGATTGTCGACATAGATAGCCATCCACTGAGATCCCATGTTACCTACCATAACTCCATTGATTATCCAAGATCTTCTCACAATTCCTACTAGCTCCAAACATCCCCACACACATATATTGCAAGACCTAAATCCACAGAAATCCCCCAGACTACTCTTCACAACGCCACCAACTCTATGGGAACACCCATAGGTAACTTTCATTCAGTTCACTAGGAATTCAAATATGATTACCATCCCCACCTTCAGAGTTTCATTGGACAACCACACATCACCTTCTTCTGCTGGTCATGGCCCCTGATGGCACGAAACCCATCATTATGCCATCAATTTCTACCATCCATCCACCATGTCATTCTATGGGTATCATACTCCCGAGATCAATAGTCTCTTCCAGCCTAAATTCCTTCCTCACCAGCACTCCAGATCCTGATGTCATCGTAATCATAAATTCCATTTTTCATGCGTAAAAAAGGGGGGAAATCTCGTGATGCGCAATGATATCAATATGATCTCGATCATTGTCACACAAAAATGAATGATAAATATATATATCCATTATTATAATAACATATTATATTATGAAACCATTAAAAAAATAAGAATGAATCCTATAACCGGAGACTCTCTATAATAATCATTGTTCAATTATGATAAAAGTATGGTAAATTAATAAGCTACATTATCATCTATATCAACCGATATGATCTTTAAATTTATATTATTAATGATATCTTATATAAAACGGTTTTTCCAAAAAATTTATTTGGTTATTTTTTAAGACTAAGGTTACTTTTCCTTAGAAATAGATCAATTTTTTATCACAGTAATGATTTATTAATCACCTGATTCTAGAAAGCACCTCTTCTTCAGATTTGAAATCCCTGATTGAAATATATTCCTTTATGTCATCTATTGAAACTATGTACTCTACATTTGTTATAGATTCCACATTTTGTCTTATTTGTAAATCTTCTAATTTTTTTCTCCACCACATAATTGAATAAAAAAACAAATTTAAGACATCATGTTATCTCTATCAGATTGGAAACTAGCCTAGGTGTAACCCTTTACTCATATATCATGATCACCCCAAAAGACTAATAAAATATCATTTGTTATTATAAATTACATAACGATATCCTTTAAAATAAGATAGTTACTCTCCATATGATTGGATTGGTATCTATTGGTAGTACTTACAACATAAGTGATTGTTTATTAACCACGTATGATAATCAACAAATTTATATTTTATGAAATACTAAAAGTATGTGTTTTATTTTCTCTGCAAAATAATGGGGGGGGGAAGCCAAACGACAAAAATCACATAACCTCCACAAGGAAATGTAATAACATGATTTTAGGAGGGTCATTTAAATGAATCATGATCATTTACTGACCTGCTAATGATTTCACAAATCCCCTATGACACCACAATGATGAATCATATTGTTTATGTGGAGGAAACCTTACAAGAACTAATGTTCATGCAATCGCTTATATACAAGTTAGTATGATCATGCTACTTGTCAGTCGAGAGATTCTAAATAATTATCAAAATTACCATATAAAATAAAGGTAAATAATGGTTGAATAATAATGTTATGCAGTGTCACATTCATATTTATGTGATGTGCTTGTGTGACTTCCAATACCTCATGAATCCCCTTGGTATTATGTTGACCGTTTCATGTGAGAGTATGTTGGCATGTCACTTTCACAATGTGAATAGCCTGGGATATGTCAAATCAATTATGTGATTTTCCAACATATTTATATACATATGGATGAATTATCTATGATAATTCATGCACATCCTCACAAGACCCATCATTGATCACACAAATCATTATGGGAAAGTAGAGTAACCATCCATGAAAATGCTTGAATTCCATCATGAGATCCCCTATACTTGAAAAGTGTAGAAAGAAATAAAATAATAAAATGTTGAAAATTCCATCAAAGATAAGTTACATTGTTCTTTATGAAAAATGGGTTCCGTACATTGTATCATGTGAAGGACCATTGACATGGAAGCATGATCCAATGGAGACCCCTATGATAAGATGCCTTAGTCTCGTGAAAGAACCCAGATAAATATCGTTATATCATTAAAAATACTTTTCGTGAGTGTCTTGATCTTTCGAAGACTCCTAGACATGTTGTCATATCCTTGTGAGGTCACTTTCACATGTCAACATGCTTTGAAAAAATCAATTATATTTGTTAGGTTCAAATAATCATAGAAATGGAGGAATTCTCTCATGGTCACAACTATCATGCAACTCCATGGATGACCCACAAGAAAATCAAGTGAATCATGTGATTCATAAATCCCTCCACTAATTCCATATTATATATGTTGTATATGAACCATGAAATACATCATATAACGAGGCATTGAGGCCGATAAATTCATCCCCCTTGATAAAAAAATGACAACAGACACACATAATGTTATGATGGAAACTAATACACAGGAATGCATGAGTGGAATTCTCAATGAAGAAATCCAAACAATTTCAATAGTCTTCCATAGGGTTAGATTTAGGGAACAACCTTAAGGATCACACATCATGTATATATTCTTCGTTTCATCACCCTATAGATCATGATATGGGCTTCCGATGGGTTATCCAAATCATGTGATGGACTTTTCATATGTCGAATGGATCATGTGAAACCTATGTTAATGCATGACAACACATGAGGCACATATGAATTAAAGAATAATAAAGACAAAAAATGAAGTAATACTTATGAGAAGATTGATATGATTACCTTCATGCACTTCTCAATGCCAAACTAGATCCTTCCGTAACAACAAAACTTTTCACTAATGTCATGAAACACCCTTATAACAAGAAATAATGATCATGTGGTGACCTCTAGATGTGTCAACCAATTCATGTGACACCCTATTGAAATGGAATATATGTCATTTGATTTCGTTATTATGTGACAACAAAGTCATGCGACACCTTCTAGATATGTTAATCATGTTTTCTAGAGTCTTATGGAGATGTTTCCCATGTCAGGTGGTTGCCTTTGGGCATGTCTCAAAATTAATGAGGAGTCCTTTCAACATATCACTGAGGGTTTGCGATGTTATCCATACCCATCAAAACATTCATCAGAAATCATAAAATAATTCCATATAGGTCATGATACACCCTTAGGTAATTTCAACCAATTCATGTGATGCCCAATGGACATTTCATCTAGGTATTGTGATGTCCTCCAGGATTTCCATCCAGGTCTTGTGGCATCCTATAGACATGATGTCAATATCATGAGATGAAATCCATATATGGAAAATGTATCATATGAATTTATTTTATTATGTCATCTATGAATCCAGGAAATGCCCAAACATCCTTGAAAATGTACAAACATCCATAAATTGATCAAGAAGACAGTCGGAACATCTCAAGAAGAAAACCAGGACATGTTAGGAAGACATTCATGAAATATCAGGAAATTTTCATGAGAGATGAAAAGCATGTCTAGTCTACATATTAAGTCATACCACCAACTAAACTATGAGTAATATTATTCCTTCTATAATATGGACATATAGGATAGTTTCCTAATACCATGGCTCTAATGGGTCTCCACCTTCATGTAAGTCCCTCAATATCTTAGGCATTATTACTCTTTGGTCCTAATCAATCCCATGGATTTATCATTAATTCTCATATTTTTGTGGGTAAAGTAGACAAACTAACAATAATGACTCAAATTCCCTCTATAATCACGAAACATAGGACTCCCTCCTAAATTTCAAGCTCGATACATGATGCCAAAGTGCCCACATATATATTTTTTTCATAAGATGTTAAACTGTATGAATGAAATGAACTGTTTAGATTTATAATCATATCATAAAAATGATACATATGATTCCTAAAAGGTTCTTTTATGGGTGATTTCAAATAATTAGTGTTTTTGGGTAGTTAGGTGCATAAGATTGGCAGACCAGGGTCCTCTTTCAAAGTGGAAATTATTAGAACAACATATTAAATGGATTTTGAAAATAAAGTGATATAATAAAAACACAATAATAAAAAGTATTGTTTATTTTATAATTTATAAAATAATAATAAGTATGGTATAAGAATATTTCATTTTTTAAACGAAATATGATTAATAAAACACAATGAGAAGATGTTTTTTAGAAAAAATTTAGAATTAATAATCGATCTGACCCAACCTATTCAGCAATATATTATTCATTATAATTTAAATTAGCATCCACATAATTAAGATAACTTATTTTTTAATCCCATAACCCTATGAGAATTATCTTTACCACATGGATGAAAAGTGGAAAAACCTACTCCAACATCAGAACATGCAATCACAGCACCCTACTTTGATTGTCGTTCAATGGATAGACTATGGTCAATGGTAAATTAGGGTATCAATTCATTTTGGAAATAATGATGAAATGTGGTTAGGGATTATATTCTAACTCAAAAAATTTATCATGTTTGGTTTTTTACCGAGTATGTATTCACTCTAACAATTTACTCAAACCTCAACCTCTTTTGTTTTTTTGAAAGTTGTTCAATTTCATTATTAGTTTACATTAATTTAAAAAACCAATACATGGATCATATTATGTGAATTGAAGAATATTATGTATTCAAAATAAATAAATTAATAACATAATAGGTTGATCATTTACTAAGAAAACTACTCTTCAACGGGATGTTTCATCATCGTAGAAACGAATTACATTATCAACGGTTTTGAAAGGGTATAACCAAATCTAATTTATACTCTTGATTTCCATATCAAAGATAATGATAAAATAAGAATAAAATTGAATAAAACAAAAGAAATGGAAGATAAACTATGAATTTTATTGAAATAACAAAAACATTAAAACAATGAAGTGGAAAAGAAGGTAATTTTAGACAAGATCCTTACATGGAAGCTTCCGTCCTCTAATTGGTTATTTAAATGGTATGTAACCACTTATAATCCGCTCCAAATATCCCAGTTCACGTCCCAAATGCTTCAAATGAGAAAAATACTTATTTTTACAGTGCATGGGAGGCAAGGTTACAAGTATCTTCAAGTGTCAGTTGGGAAATCCAACCAAATAATTTAAGCCAAAATGCACCACCTTATTGAACACCAAAACGAATGAATCAAGTTAACTTCCAAATATATCAGTTGTTCAAATTTATCTTAGTGTACATAATATCTAAATTTGGACACAATCCATGAAATGATAAAGTGATTATGTCCCCAATACTGAAGTTATGTCCAATATAGAGATTTCATCCCATATTTGTCTTCATGGGACATTTACGCTAATAAAGTTGATGATTTAGCTAATATTTATTGAATAAAGGTTGTAGCCTATTAAGAAAGCACCACATGTAAAACATTTTATATTCAAATAACTAAAATAAAAATATTTATGTCTGAAATTATTAAGGTAATTTAAAAGATCAAAAATGAAATTTACCTCAAATAATCTAATGAATAATAAAATACCAAATATTTTATAAATAATCATTATGAAAACAATCTGAGTGAATTTTGTCATTTTTTATCAACAAAATATTCAATAAAATTGGGTTTTATTGGATTCCACATAGTTATCCTTTTTCACTCATGGTAATGCCCTCATTTCAAGTATTCCAAAAAAATAGTTACATGATACGAATGTTCATATTTCTCAATACACATCAGAAATATAAGTAAAGAAATAATTAATATTTCCATAAAGAGACAATATCAATAAATTTTAATGAAATTTCCTCATAAATTATATTAGAATAAAATCTAATGATATTTCTGACACTAATCATAGAAAAAAATTATGGGTCCACCATGCCATTAATTCACCACATGTGTGTGTGCCAACCATTTCAAGCTCATATCTCCACCAGTTATTCTTTATATTTAGATTAAGAAAAGAAATTATTCTTATCTATTTTAATTCAATTAAATATTGATATATACTTAAACTAACTTATTTCAATACCTACATAATTATGTATTCCAAAAAGTAAAAACTTATACTCCCACCTAAGATATCTCTACATTTTTACCTTTCATCACTCACCTCATATATTTTTTTATTTTTTTAAATAGTCTTCCATGGAACAGATGTCACAGTTATCTCTCATCCCTTGTTTGATATCCTCACAACACTGATTTTAATAGTTATAACAAGATCATAGGTTGAGGAAGGGTTTGTTTTGACCTACCCAAGACACAACCTATATTTTTTTGTTCTTACCTTGATTTATTTTGATTTTACTTTTTACTAGGGCATAAAATTGTTGGTAAACATGTACACATTCATTGGTAAATTCGGTAATGTAATGAAACTGATCAGAAGAGAATGAAACATATGGATTAACCAATGATATAATATTATTTTTTTACCTAACATGGTTATTACTTCAATTGAGGAGGAAAAATTCTACAATCATGATTGAGTTAAATGTCATGTGGGAAAATCAATGACACAATTTACCATGAATAAATACAAAAAAGAATAGATTTAATATATAAAACGTTTTATAATGACACAAAAAATCATATTATGAATGACATAAAATATTTATAAACATCTCCCCTTTTATGAATAAATATTTCAAGCTTATGACGCCACCAATTAATATTGAAAAAATTAATTTTCTATATATTGCATATCTAAATGGGAAAGATACATGATATGACTATTTGTTGATTTGTTTCTTTTTTTATTGTTTTTTGTTATTTTTTTAAATTTTAACAAACAACATAATTTAAAAAACACACAAAACACAAAAATGAAAATACCAAATTACTTCCCCAAAATTTGGTCCCCTCCCTCACAGATAAATTTTTTCATTATCCTAAATGTGATCATATGAGATGATACATGAGTATGAAATTTACATTTTTAAAAAGAAAATCAATACAATAGTGAATGATTTAGGAAGAGAATTATTTTATCAATTTATGATGGGGACATGCAGTTTGATGAAGATAACTACATGGGTGGGAATTAATTCAATGTAATTTTTCAAACAATTATATTTATTTGTTAAGATCCATACACTGTCCTCTTATGTGCTCACCACTTACCCATATTAGAATACAGTAGACCCAAAATAAGGTCCTAAAAATCTCGTATGAAACATACAATGAATGAGTTTCAATCGTGAACTATATAGTAGGATGTCATCACCAACATTAAACTCCCTGACATGTGGTGTACCTAGATCACCAAATTGTTGTCAGCTTTGTGAAATCTTGTTGATTAATGCACATGAGACTATTGGTGCTTTTTCCACAAATGTTCCTTAAGCCTTGACATCCACCATTCTCTTTTCCATAGGTGTGAGTCATTAATAAAAGTATTGGATGATAAGAATCACACTAACTTAGTGATGTAGGAAGCTTGTACACAATATATTTAATCACTCCTAGGAGTCATACGTTGAATTTACTTAGTGTTACATGATACCTAATATCTATTTTTGAATTATAGTGGTCATTAATACCGTAAAAAATATCCATGTGAAAACAATTTTTAATTAATTTCAACAAGATGCATCTTCAGGTTGAAAATGATACATCCATTCGTTAATAGTTCCATCAAGTGATAATGGTAATGATCATAGTTTTATTTGACATATTGAATCATATCATTGTAAAAGTGTTGATAAATGAACATTAAATTATTTTAAATGTTTTTTGTAACCTCACCATATAACCCATGAAATTTTCGAAGTAGGTGAATTAACCAATATTTAAAATGAATGCCTGATTTGAGATTTTATTATGCAACGGAATTTGTTGATAGTTAATTTATAGTGAATCCAATTCAAGAATTTTTATATTATTTTCATCATTATTTGTTTCATCCATTGGTTTTTTTTATGTTTGAATTTAAATTACTTCCATATTTAATACTACCATAATGGATGAATTCTCCGACTTATTTAATATTGAAACTTCAAGTAGAATAAGAATGTCAGATTCAAGTATAAATGTTGTGTTCAATATCAGGGTCAGGATCAAAAAGAGCCTCATGATTAGTTCATTTAATAAATAAAATATAAATTAAATAAATAAAAGTGGACTGTAATATAATAAAAATTATTTTTTGAGTTTCTGGTCCAAAAAATACTAATAAATCAAAAGAAGAAGAAAAAAATCAAATCACGTAAAGAAGGATGAATGAAGGGAAGAATATAATAAAATTAAATATAAAATAAATATGTCTAATTTTATGTAATAATTACATAACTCCCTAGAAACAGTGCTAATTTGAAAGGTTCATTCAAATCATGTGTGGTTTTTTGGCACTTTGGTGCAGCATAGTGGTTGACCGAGGTCATCTCTCAAATAGGCAACCATTAACAAAACTTATTAAAGGTATTTTGAAAATAAAATAATATAATATAAACACATCAATTAAAATTATGTTGTTTTTTTATCATTTATAAAATATGAATAAGTATGTTGGAAGAGTATATCATTTTTTTGTTTTTTTAAATGAAATTTGGTTAATAAGGCACAATAAAAAGATGTTTTTTAGAAAATATTTAAATGTTGTAATAAATTGAAATATAACTCATTAGTTACATATTAATAATTATAATTTAAAAAAATCTAATTAATTATTATCCCCTAATTTATTAATCCCTAAACCCGACTATAATAAATACTACCACAATGATTAATAGTGATAAACCCCAGGCAAGCTTCTGAACGTGCAACGGAAGCACCCTATTTTGATTGTAATTATAATAATAGAATATGTTAAATGGTAAATTAGGGAATTAATCCTTTCTTAATATAAGGATTTATTTATTTTAGGTATTATGTTTGAACTCTAAATGTTTAACCGGTGTAGTTTTGATTTACCAGTTGGGTTTGTTCTCTTACAATTACCCAAATATCGACCTCATGTGTTTCTGTGTAAATTGTAAAATTAATTTATTAGTTTCATATAATATTAAAACTAAAATCATGGATCATATTATGTGAATAATTATAGTTTATTATTTTTAATTATATAAATTAATAATATAAGAGGTCGATGGATTACTACAAAATATTCTCTTCCATTGATGGTGTAGTAATTGTAAAATATAATTACATTCTCAAAGTTTTAGAAAGGGTATAAACCCTTCACATTTCTACTCATGATTACCATACCAAATAAGAAGATTACATATTAATAAAATTCACCAAAATATAAGAATGTAATAGAAACTAATAAGTTTATTAATTAAAAAAATTACGACAAAGAAGAGGAAAAGTAGAGCATTTTGGGGGAGATCCTAGCATGGTATCTTCCCTCGTCCAATTTAAATTTTAAATGGTATGTAGCAACTTATCCTATACTAGAAATATTTTAATTCAAATCCAAACACCTGAAAATGAGATAAATACATATTTATAGAGTGAATGGAATGCTAGGTTGCAAGTTGTTTCAGTTGTGAATAGGGAAATTCAAAAAAACAATTTATGAGAAATTGCACATCCAATTAACAACCAAAATGAGAGAATAATATGTCCTTACATTAGGATTAGTTGGTTGAAGTTTTTTTTCGAGATCTTATCCAAATTTGGGCATAATCCATGTATAGAAGAAGAAGTTATGTTTTATATTCTAAATTAATGTCCAACATGGTGATTCTTGCCCAAATTTCACTTAATGACCCATTTAAATTGACGTGAAAGCATGTGATGACATAATAACTGAATTATTATTAGTATTGGGTAACATTTATCCTAAAATTTATAAACCATCCATGTCTTTTTAATAAAAAAAATTATCAACCCACTGTGAAAGAATTTAATGAAAAGTAACTAAATCATTAAATTCATGGGGAATCATGTATCCTAAACATGAGGAACCATCCACATATTTCTTAGAAATAGTAAAATAGGGTCGATTACAGAACATATCAGAAATAATGGATCCTATGGCGGATTCATAGAAAATTCAATCAATCCTTTCAAACTATTTAGAGGGATCTTGAGAAACCCCATGATTTGTTCCATGTTCCACATGTAAAGAACCCTTCTTGGAGTACTCTATGACACATTTATTTAACATTATATAAATTTAAGTGTCCTTATTGATTACATGAATCCAATTAGATATATATCTATAGATCAACATATTTAGTATGTATGTAACATCACCTGTATCATTTTTTGAGACACACTTACCTAGGTAAGCATTTATCATGAGAAGTATCGAGAAATAATTTCAGATAAGGAATTTTTCTACCACATAAAATATTTGAAATGATTCAATTATACCACTGATATACATATTAAAATATGAGGAATATCTATTATTGATGAAATAAATATCTTTGGCTACATCCTCAAACCATATCTTCCAAATTTGAGAAGAATGCTTCAATAAATAAATGGACCATTGTATCTTATATACCTTATCTATCTCATTTAGAACATCAAAACATATGAGTTTTTTTATATACCCATACTAAACTTAATCAAAAAAATAAAAAACAGTATTTACAACCATTTTATATTTCACATAATCAAAATGAACTACAATGGAATGAAAATTCTGAATTGAAATCATCATCACAATTGGTAGAAACATTTCATCATAATAAACACCATAAACATTATTGTTACATTTTTCATCTAGGAATTCTTTATATAAAGAAAATCTATCATCCATGTCACGTTTACACACATGAAACTCAATTTTAAACTCTAGGTCTCATCCCTTTGTGCATATTCAGTGCATTCTAATCATGGTTACTGTATATGGATTCCATTTTAGATTATTTGACTTTTATGATTTTCATAAAATTTAATCACTATATGAACACGTAGTGTGTGGTAGGTTCATAATTTGTTAACATTACCACATCATCATTAGTGATGAGGAATCTATATATCACGAGTTCATAATAAATCCTATTAGATCATTGAGGTTCATTTATAACTTGAGTTAGTTCTTCTCATGAAAATCATTAAGGAATGGATTCAACCAAAAAATCATGATCAATTAATTTTTTTTTATTTTAACATATCTATGATCATTTCTACTACCACTAACTCTTCTACTGATAAATTAAATCATAGAGAATGTAGAAAATTTTGATGTAGGCACATAGTGCTCAAATTGATTATAGAAATAATATCAGTTAGTTTTATTGGGATAACAAACATATAATCATTTGATATATTTGGTGTCAGTATTATCATGGTCTAATTTTTATATGAATTTTCAATATCCCAAAATTTTAATAAAAGACATAATTGTATGATTCCCAGATTATATTTTATAAGGTCACTTTATAACCACTTTATATAAAATTTGGTTTAGTAAAAAGTAGTAGTCATCAAAGTATTACCTTGGAATGTATTATAGGGATCACAATGAGTCATTGTTGATTGATCCATGTAAAAATATGTATGATTACTCCTACCATAAAAGCAATTTAATTTTCTTCTTATAGGATGAATGAGTTATAATACCAATTCACAATCCGTTAGATGATAAATGAATTCCTTACTCAATTATTCAACACCATGATTTTATCAGTGGATCTTAAACATGTTTTTAGTTGATTCTATAGTAAGTTTTGAAATTATTTGTTGTTTTTATAATTTTCATACCGATGTTTCATCATAAATAGATATCCATACTAATTAAAATCATTCGAAAATTAAAAAAATTACCTCAAACTATAACATTATTTGGTACTCGTAGGTATATAATAATCACTATGTATAAGATCCAATAGTCTACAATCCCATTCAAATTTTTTCATAAATGATTATTTTTTTGATTATTATAATAAGATATAAATTATTCCAAAGGAACGATGTAGAAACCTGAGGAATGTGGTGATTAAAATGCTTCAAAAAATTTAACAAATTAAAATTAATCTTATAAATTATTTTCAAATTTATGGGTTTGAATAATTTTTTTAAAGTTGATATGTGCTTATTTATCAAATCACACATATTTCATGCGATGTAGATGATAAAGGGTAATCAATACATTATGTTTTTATTAGGTTCTACCCCATTTTATGAAACGTATTCTTTGTTGTGATTGAGTTTTAATATTTTTATTGATTTTATTCTATTAATAATTTCATCAATTAATGTCGCTCAGGGTAGTTTTCATCTTTCACACACTCACCATATTACAGAGGTGAGACCACACTAAATTACACAAGTGAAGGGATCTTCTTAACATGTCCCATAGTATTTTTCCTCATGGATGGTCTTGAAAACCTCCTTTAAAATTTTGAAGTTGATAAAAACATAGTATTTGATGACACTACATTAGTAAAATAGATATTATACTTATACATAGAGTCTTTGAATCCACTATTATATTTGATAACCATTACATACAATATGGTCTCTATTCTTTACAAAAACTCTATGTTCTTAATTAAAAATTTATCACTAGTATCACTCAAAAGGTATATTGGGAACATAAATAATGTACAATCTCCTCAATAATATAATGTCTTGAAACACTAATAAGGATGACAATGGTAGTGTTAATATCTCTCTCAAATCATCTTTATTATTTTTCTTCTCGAACTTTTAAATTAGTGGGTTCCATAAGAACTGGTAAAGAAATGTGGTTTATTCATCTTCCCATTATTATATTATTTTTATTAATTCAAAAACATTATTAACTTCACATAATATTTCATTCTCTTTATTATTCCTTAAGAGGCTTTCAATTTCTCTTATCACACGAGATTTCTTGTTTATAGCACACTCAAGGTCCATCCCTTTGTATTCATATTATAGTCCTGATATTCTAAAACACTTTTTATAGTACTCAATTCTTTTCTCAGGGTTGAAACACTATTGTTTGGTAATTTTTATATTTCAAATTTTTTAAATATTTAAATGGTTTTTAGAATGAAATAAAACTACATGCTCCAACATATACCCCATGATCATACATAAATTGTCAGAATGTTTTTTCTCTTATAAATTTACCAGAGTACCCTTTATCTTTTTTTCCTATAAAATGAATATGTATTCCAGTGAATCGATTGTATCAGAAATCGAGTTTCTACTTTTTTTTTCATCTTCCCATATAAATCCACAAGCAACTATTCTCTATAGCTTTATTAAAATCATACAACAACTTCATATGGTGACATGGATATTCTCATTATCATCGCGAGAGATTATTTGAATCCAATTTAACATCCATGATAGACCTATAATTAATAACTACAATCTCAAAAAAAATTATTCTACTAAAACAAGAAGTAAACCTCACTAGTGTGGTAGTAAACATTTAATAGCAACACACGCATCGAAGGATTTTCATAACTAGATTTTTGAAATCTGGATTTTTATTATATTATAAAAATTGAATTCATAGAATTTATTATCAGATTTGATATATTTTCACTAACTCATAAATTTTTTATTCTTATCCTAATGGTTGAATAGAAATTTATTTAGTGATATTTTATTTTCAGCTGAATAATTCCAGCATCAATTGATTTTTCGTATCTTTGACAAACAAAATATATTTCTAAAATATTATTTTTTAGAAATCAATGAAGAAGAGAATATTGAGGACATCTATAATTTTAATTTTAATATTTTTGAATAAATTATTGAAACATGACCCAATATATATTCATGATATTTAAAACTTGAGTAAAAACATTTGAATTATCAAATTTAATTTACTCAAAAGTTAATTTATTATAAAAATTATGATTTTTATCAAGAAAAACTCATTAATTATTATATGTGTTTATATTTATATAGATACCATGATTTTTACATAGATAATGTTCATTCATATATAGATTCAAATGATATTTACATAACCATAATGATTCTAACCCAAACAAACGGCATCCCTACAGAGTCATGAATCATGCCTGAATATAGTTAATTAATGTTTCTATATAAAAAGAGAGTAACTATATAGAAGGATCATGATAATGTAGACTCACATGATCCTTGTGTAATTCAGGAATAATTCTTATAGATTTTTTTAAAATCATCACAATGTACATGCCTTTTGTATCATCATTAAAATAGATAATAAATGTCCTTATAAATTCATGAATGATCTTTAAATATTGGAGAATTATCTTTATGATGTCGAAGATCATAATAAAAAACTATTAAATGATACCTATATTAGACTTCATAGAATTTTCCATATTTTTAGTCATTCTTTCTTTTTAATGATCATTTTGTATATAAGTTAACAGCCAATTTCTAGCCTTATTCATAGTAATTCAGAATATCTTCAAATTTATCCGTAGATTATTCGAATCCACTCCAAACATATAAAATAATAGTAGTTACCTTAAATTAGTTTCAAATATTTATATGAATTATAAAAATAATTCTCAACCTCTTTATGATTAATATAATGAATTTTTAGTATATTGAATACCCATGTTAATGTAGTACAAGTACTCATCTTCCTTAAAAAATCAAGACATAATTTATCGTTTTAAAATATCCATCCAAGATATATTATAACTAGGAAGGTTATGGAAAATCCCCATGTTTTTCCAATCATAATAATAGGAACCTCTTTTGAACATAGCTAAGGGAGTACACATAACAATCCTAAAGGTGCAGAGGGAGAAAGACCCTAAAATATAGAGTCTCAAGGGCTAAATGGCACAAATCCAATTACAAATCACAAGTCACATAGGCACAAAGTTCCATCATAAGGTTTTGGGAGCAGCCGAAGCTCTGGGGTGGATGTTCTCATGTGGCTTTTGTACTTAGAAATGATCAACTCAGGATCAATATGATGATAAACGCCATACTCCCTAGATCGAATCACAGAAATAGACAAAGAAGAAGAATAGTCCTGGAACCATAAATGATGATACTCACATGTTAATTATAATTAATTTAATTAACTGACAATATGTACCTTTTACATCGTTATTTCTTCAATGATATTTCTTATCACGTTCCGATGTGATTCGTCATTGCGTCGCAGAATCCAAGGGTAGACTTCCTCTAGTGGTTATCCACACATGCACCATGTATCTCTAGACATCACCAAAGGGGTCTCTAGGTTCCAGAATGGAGAAGCCTTTGCTTTCATTTTCTACCATATATCTCCTTGATCCAACAAAGGATGATCTCTCTTGGTCATGAGAGCATTCTTGGAGGAATGAATTTTTTCACCCTTAAGAAAATTTTCTAGAATTGTTGTGCACAACGATTTGGGAAATGTTTTGGGGTTGTGAGGATATTGATTAGCCACTAAATGAGGCTAATATTCATTGTTAATATACATAATTTTCATGTTCTTTGTTATTCATAAACACCATTTTAGTGAATTTTACACTTTGAACATCATTTCACATTATGATTGTAATACCTTCTTAAAATGCACTATTATGTGGTACATTTTTTAACATCATTTAAAGTACCCAATGATTCATCTGATTTTAAGGAATTTAATTTTATATATTTTTTAATTTGATATTTTTGGAAATTGATCTACACTTAAATATGAACATGTTTGATTCAGGGATCAATGGAGAATTCATGGAGGATGATGGAGATAATTGGCAATGAAAGGAAGCAATTCTGGAGAAGGCAGATTGGACACCAGCCCACTGATGAGACTGTGGGGCCCAACATACAGGCCCAATTAATCCCAAATTTCGTGGGATGATAGAAGATATGTACAGGAACAAATCCCTCTTCAGGAGTTAATACTAATTCGGCCACCATGTTGGTCATTTAGGCGGCCCAAGTTAGAGATAAAATTCTGGGCCAGATTCTGCGGCCCAGAAAAACAGTCCACCATTTTGATCTTATCTCGGACTACACAACTCCAAATAGGCCCAAATTTTACAGGCGGTTAGCAGACATCCGGAGCTCCATTTTCGTCTTCTATGTCCCACCCTGATTCGGACTTCTAGAAGGTCTTCCAGACGCGTCTGTTCGGTGAATGAAAACTGGCTGCCACCTCGGGTCAAACGTGGAAAAGTCCAAATTCCACAAGCTTTCCACCACCTATAGCCTACCAAAATTAATTAAGATGCTTTGTACTGTTGGTGGTTCGACCCAAGGCTCCCAAAATGCCTATTTAAGGAAGTGTTGGTGAAGGAGTTGAAGATCTTGGATGCTTTGTTTACTTGTAATGTTATGCTGCATTTTTGTTGCCTCAATTTTGTCTTTCACATGTAAGTTGTTTAATTCACTTTAGTTTCTTAATAAAAGTTCTTCTTCTACTCTTATTCTGTTGTTCTTAATATCACTTTGATACCGTTGGATTAAGGTGTGAATTTATTCACACCAACCCTTGTGAAATTATTCACACAACGGTGGAGTGATCATTTTATTTTTGTTGTTTTCTTTACTTCTTCATTCCTCCCTTATGAGTCTACTTTCCGCTTCCATTGAAACCATGGGATCAATGGAGGGCTAACCCACTTATGGGTTGATCCAAGGGAGTAGCAAGGGGCTGGATTGTATGTTATTTATCACCTAATTAATTTATAATCACTTCTTTAATTGGGATTTTTATTTGATGATTTTTAAACTCCATCGTCCTTGTTGAATTTAAGGCCACACACCTCAAGTACTAATACGATCCTTTACCTTGAAGTGCTCAAAACTTTGATCCTTCAAGTGTATAGGTGATTAGTATTAGAGGGTGTAGGCATTAAACCAGTAAGTGATTATGTTGTTTTATCTCCTTAAATGAATCCATCTCAAATTTAAGAAATTGAAATCATTAAAAAGAAAATACATCCAATCCACCCCGAGTGATAACCTAGGATCAACTCATTCTTTTAAATTGAATCCACTTAAATCTTTTAGATATCTTTAAAACCCATCCAAAATCAATCCAAGTTGGCCACTTCATAGCCAAAAATCCATCCCTTAGGTTGTGTATCTTAGGTATCTTCTTTGGTCTCTGTGGAATCGACAACCCAAGCTACACTACAAGGACCGTTCTACCCTTCTTCTCTTGGGTAAATTTGGGCGTGAACCAAATTTTGGCGCCGTTGCCGGGGACCAAGTAAGTACCTTAGATTCAAAAAAAAAACTTCTTTCCTCACCTCCATTCTTCTACTCTCACCCAAGATCTCTTATCTTGTCCCTTTCTCGCTTTTTTTTTTGGCGCATGTCCGCCTACACCCGCGATTTCTCAAACAGACTAGTTAGGGTGGAAAGTCCTAGGATAGGGGAGTCAAGTGCACCTAAGGGATTTTTTTAAATCAGATTCAAATATTCTTGAAACCCCAAAGTCAGAACTTGAAACAAGTCCAATGGAGGGTCATCCACAAAATCAAATTATAAACCCTGGGGGGAATCAAATGGGAATCCAAAACCAAGAAGCTCCAAACTTAGGGAATGTAGTTGATCAAACCATGAACGACTACCTCACTCCAGCTTGGACCAATGCCCCCTCATGCATTAGACACAATTCCATAGGAGACACCAACTACATATTCAAACCCCATGTCCTAAACCACCTTCCAACCTTTCATGGGATGGAGTCAGAAATGCCATACCTTCATGTCAAAGAGTTCAACGACATTGTTGAAACCATGTGTCCCCCACATCAACTAGAATCCGCTAAGATGAGGCTATTTCCTTTTTCATTAAAGGATCGAGCTAAAAATTGGCTAAACAACTTGAGACCTGCATCAATCCACTCTTGGGACCAACTGCAAAGAGAATTCTACAAAAAATACTTCCCTCATCACAAAACAATCGCACTTAAAAAGAGCATCCAAAACTTTTTTGAAAAAGAGGGAGAGTCATTCTATGAAACATGGGAGAGGTTCAAAGACACCCTAAACATGGTTCCACACCATGGGTTTTCCATACCTGAACAAGTGAGAATTTTCTATGAAGGGTTGGGTCCGGGTAATAAACAATTCATTGACATGATGTGTAATGGAACTTTTAAAAACAAAGCCCCAAATGATGCTTACGAGTATCTGGAAAGTCTGGCTGAACAAAACCAAACTTGGGGAACTTCACCTTGTTCTGAAAAGCCACAAAGAACCACTGGAATTCATACACTTAGAGAAGAGGAAAGCCTTAGGGCTAAACTCGCAGCACTCTCTAGGAAGGTTGAAGAGATAGACCTTAGGAAAGTCCATGAAATCCAAAATGTAGACCTTGTTTGCACAATTTGTGACAAACATGACCATAAAACAGACAACTGCCCAACCATTCCATCCATCAAGGATGTTCTTCTAGGAGGACCCCCAGCGGAAGTCAATGCCCTAAACTTTCAAAAGCCCCAATACCAAAACACCTTCAATCCAAGGTACAATGACCACCCAGGCTTCCGCTGGAAAGATAACCAACAACCTAGCCAACCACAGGGACAAAATCCTTACCCCCATCAGAACTACCAAAACCATAACCAGTTCCAAACCCAACCTATCCAATACCAACAACCACCGGTCCATTTTCAACAAACCATCCCACCTCCAAAATATCCCCCTGGGATAAACCAACCTACTCAAGCACCAACCCAAACTGTTCCACAAAGCCTACTAGAACAACTATGCAAACAAATGGAGAGGATGAACTCGGAGGTATCTTCCCTAAAACAAGAACTTCAAACCATCAAAATAGGAAAGGCACCCATGCCTACTCAGGAGGTGCCGTCCTCAACTTCAAGGGGAGAGTCAAGTTGTGCTCAAACAACTCATGAACAACTAAAGGCTGTGACAGTTTTAAGAAGTGGGAAATCAATTGAGAAACCTGAACAACTAATTCAGAACCCACCTGAAGATTTAAACTTGGATGAAAATTTAAATGAACCACAAGATCAAACTGAAGAAACTGATAACAATGTGAAAGAAGCAACTCTTCAACAAACAACCCCACAACCTGCACCATTTCCTAAACGCATGAGGGGGAAATCCAAGCCTGAACTGAGTGAAACATTGAGGGAAATCTTCTCACAAGTCAAGTTGAACATTCCTCTTCTCGATGCAATCCAAACCATACCTTCCTACTCAAAGTACCTTAAGGACTTGTGCACTTTTAAAAGAAAATTTTCACATAAAAACCAAGTCCTTTTGGCTGCTAATGTGAGTACCACCATTCAAGGGACCATTCCTCCTAAGTTGAAAGACCCAGGTTGCCCTTACATCAATGTTGAACTAGGAGAAAGCAAAGTTGTCAAGGCCTTGTGTGACCTAGGTGCTAGTGTCAATCTCATCCCATATGCTGTGTACTGCCAGTTAGGCCTAGAAGAGCTCCAACCCACATCTGTCACACTTCAGCTTGCTGATCGTAGCATTAGGGTTCCCAAGGGGATTTTAAAGGACGTTCTGGTAAAGGTTGAAAACTTCATCTACCCTGCTGATTTCATTGTACTTGACAACCATCCAAATTTAGGAAATAAGGAACAAACCCCAATCATCCTTGGTCGTCCTTTCCTTGCAACAATCAACTCTGTTATCCGAGTCCGAAATGGGAACATGACCATCACCTTTGGGAACATGAGTCTAGACTTGAACATCTACAATGCCAGCTCACAAATAGGGGATGACGAGGATATTCATGAAGTAAACATGATAGGAAGCATTGATAATGAATCCATGGAACATCAAGGAATATTTGATGAATGTTTAAGTCAGAATGAGATTGATTTCCTTTGTTCACATGAAGGAAGTTTATCTCCTTGGCTCAAATCATTTTCAAATTGCTCCTATAATGATGTCTTAGGACCAACAATCAGTGAAACCTTTCAGGAAAACACATTCATGGAGACAACTCAAACTCCCTTCCCTAACCCAGGTCAATACAATCTTGTGGCTGAAACTTCTACACATGGGGAATCAATTCAATCTGAAAATCTAGGAAACAAATTTGATCTTGATCCAATGCCCCAATATTCTGCTGAAATTCTGAACCAACCAGATCTTGAATTGAAGGAACTTCCTACCTCCCTCAAGTATGCCTTCCTAGGGGAAAATCAAACACATCCTATAGTCATATCTTCTTCTATTGAAGCCAATCAGGAGGGGATGCTTCTAGATGTCCTTAGGAAACACAAGAAAGCCATTGGTTGGACCCTGTCTGATATTCCTGGGATTAGCCCACTTATTGGAACTCATAGGATTACTCTTGAATCTGAATCCAAACCATGTCGTCAACCTCAGAGGAGACTCAATCCAAATCTTATGGATGTAGTAAGGAAAGAACTTCTTAAGTTGTTGAAAGCTGGTATCATCTACCCCATAGCTGAGAGTGAGTGGGTAAGCCCAATTCAAGTTGTCCCAAAGAAAGCTGGAATCACTGTGATCACTAATAAGGATGGGGAAATTCTTCCAACTAGGGTGAGTAGTGGCTGGAGAGTCTGTATTGACTATAGGAAGCTCAACTCTTGTACCAAGAAGGACTATTTTCCCTTGCCCTTTATTGATCAAGTCCTCGAGCGAGTGGCGGGTCATCAATTCTATTGCTTCCTAGATGGGTACTCAGGTTACAATCAAATTGAGGTCTCCCTAGAGGATCAAGGGAAGACTACATTCACATGTCCTTTCGGTACCTTTGCCTTTAAACGCATGTCGTTCGGGTTATGCAATGCCCCTGGAACCTTCCAGCGGTGCATGATGGGAATCTTCTCAGACATGGTAGGGGATTTTCTTGAGGTCTTCATGGATGACTTCTCTGTGTTTGGGGATACCTTTGAGGGATGTCTTCAGAATGTGGATAGAGTCTTGTCAAGATGTGAAGAAAAAAATCTGGTCCTAAACTGGGAAAAATGCCATTTCATGGTTAAAGAGGGACTTGTTCTAGGCCATCTGGTCTCGAGTAGGGGGATTGAAGTTGATAAAGCAAAGGTTGACATCATTCGTCACCTTCCATCACCCAGAACTGTTAAGGAAGTGAGGTCCTTCTTAGGACATGCTGGTTTCTATAGAAGATTCATTAAGGACTTTAGTTCAATCTCTCGCCCTCTTTGTGCTCTCCTAGTAAAGGATGCTCCATTTGTTTGGACAGAAAGCTGTGAGGGTTCATTTTCAACCCTTAAATCCGCTCTCACCTCTCCTCCCATTATGAAATCTCCAAACTGGGACCTTCCTTTCGAACTCATGTGTGATGCCAGTGACTTTGCTGTAGGAGCTGTGTTAGGACAACGGTGTGATAAAACTCCATATGTCATTTCTTATGCAAGCAAATCCTTAAATGATGCCCAAATCAATTACACCACCACTGAAAAGGAGTTACTTGCTGTTGTGTTTGCCTTAGAGAAATTCAGGTCCTACCTCTTAGGATCACTCATCATTGTATTCACCGACCATTCAGCTCTAAAATATCTCTTCCAAAAACAAGATGCAAAGGCTAGATTGATTAGGTGGGTCCTTCTTCTTCAAGAGTTCGATTTAACCATTAAGGATAAAAAAGGTGTCGAGAATGTTGTAGCTGATCACCTCTCTAGGTTGGAATTCAAGGACAAATCACATCACCTTTCTGTGTCTGATTCATTTCCCGATGAGAACCTCTATTCTGTGAGTGACTGCCCTTGGTATGCTGACATAGCCAACTTCTTAGTTTCAGGGGTCATTCCAAAATTCTTAGGGACCCAAGCTAGAATAAAATTTCTTTCTGATGTCAAGCATTATGTGTTTGATGATCCATACCTATATAAGTTCTGTCCTAACCTAGTCATTAGGAGGTGTGTGCCAGAATCCGAACAA
Organism: Viscum album; assembly: GCA_963277665.1. Lineage (NCBI taxonomy): Eukaryota > Viridiplantae > Streptophyta > Magnoliopsida > Santalales > Viscaceae > Viscum > Viscum album. The sequence goes on along the minus strand of OY728162.1, from coordinate 1,079,260,188 downwards.
GAGTCCATCCTTAAATTCTGTCACAATGAGGCATGTGGAGGTCACTTTTCCTCTAAGAAAACTTCTGCAAAGGTTCTTCAATGTGGTCTCTTTTGGCCCACCCTCTCAAGGGACTCCTACACATTTTGTCAAAGCTGTCCTAGGTGTCAACAAGTAGGGTCCATCACAAAAAGGAATCAAATGCCTCTCACTCCAATATTAGTGGTTGAAATCTTTGACTGTTGGGGAATTGATTTCATGGGTCCCTTCCCAAACTCTAGGGGATATCTTTACATTCTCTTGGCTGTCGATTATGTCTCAAAATGGGTTGAGGCCATTCCTACAAAATCCAATGACCATCAAACTGTGATTAGATTCCTTAAAGAAAACATCTTCTCTAGATTTGGGATTCCTAGGGCAATCATTAGTGATCGTGGAACTCATTTCTGCAATCGCCCATTCTCATCGCTCATGGAGAAGTATGGAATTTCTCACAAAGTGTCCACCGCTTACCACCCACAAACCAATGGTCAAGCTGAGTTAGCCAATCGAGAAATCAAACAAATTCTTGAGAAAACTGTCAATCCATCTAGGAAAGATTGGTCGAGCAAACTCTTAGATGCTCTTTGGGCATATCGAACAGCATTTAAAACTATCCTAGGAATGTCCCCATATAGGTTGGTTTATGGTAAATCATGTCATTTGCCAGTGGAGATTGAGCATAAGGCCTTTTGGGCAATCAAAAAAATGAACTTTGACATTTCTTTGGCCGGAATAAAGAGGAAATTGGATCTAAACGAGCTTGAGGAACTTAGGATGGAGGCTTATGAAAATTCAAGGATCAATAAAGCTAGAGTTCAAGCTTACCAGTCTAGGAATCTTAAAACTAAACACATTGAACCAGGGAAACCTGTGCTTTTGTATAGTTCTAAACTTCATTTGCACCCGGGAAAGTTGAGGTCTAGATGGTCCGGTCCATACATAGTGCATAAGGTGTACCCCCATGGGGCTGTTGAAATTCAAGATCCCACCAATGGTCAAATATTTAAAGTTAATGGTCATAGAGTCAAACCATTCATAGAACCATTCCAAAAACATGAAGTTGATGAAGACCTGAGTGAACCTACCTTTGATGAAAAAAAACAACAATTAATCAATAAGGGGTTTAAGTCGAGCTAATGACGTTAAACAAAGCGCTGCACGGGAGGCAACCCGTGGTTTTTATGTTTCTAATATTTCTGAATCATCTTTATTTTTCAAATAAGATTACTTAATCATTTTTATATTTAAAAATAAAAAAAATAGACTTTTGACCTGTTCTTCTATTATGAGTATGGATGGGTACGAAAGAGGAGCACCATATTCATCCGTGTCACGTGGTGTGATCCTTGAGTAATACCTTACCCAGAAATTTAAAAAGAAGACAATGTATCATCAGTTTATTTTGTTTTTATTATTCAATAGGTTAAGAAAAAAAATATAATAATACAAAAAAAAAAGTCCACGCCATAGGCCGTGGGGCAAACCCCGTCACAACCGGCGAAGCCGCGGGGACTCGAACCCGGGACCGAAGGGAGACAGGGGCGCGCGCTTACCACTGACCTGCGGCTTCTTATGCTACCTTATTCTATAATTTTTATATATATTCTTATATTTTACTTCCTTTATTATATATATATATATATATATATATATTGTTTGCTTTTGTTTGTTTTGTTTGTTTGTTTTGTTTTTTCCTTTTTCCACTAGGGAACTTTGCAAGCGACATGGATATCAAAGGAACAAATTCAAGCTGCAAGAACTTCCAACTTCAACCACCAGGTGACTTCATTCCATAACCCTCATTTTCAATTTCATTTTTGAACTTTAATTCTCTACCTCTAGCCCCTTCTAAATTTTCTTTTCTTTAAACACTGGGGACAGTGTTGTTTTAAGTTGGGGGGGAGATAAAATAAAAAAAAATGCTTTTGTGTCAAAAACAAAAATTGAATGATTTGAAAATAAAAAGTAAATGGAAGGAAAAATTCCTTTAACTTTGAACATGGTAATACACATTGCACACTTTGAAACTGAATATCAAATAATTTAGCATGCCCTGATTCTGATTTTAATCCTTGTATAATTTCATGAGCATAGATTTTGGAAAGTGTGGCTGTCCAATGTGATATTTCATCGTTTATATTTTCATCCAAATAAAAAAATGCCACAATGCACGTCCTCTAGACTGTGGGGTACTAATTTGAATTTTTGGGGTCCCATAATAAATAGCATAGGATGGTTTTATTTTTATGAATAATATGAGTATTCAAAAAAAAAAAAATTTTAAAAAAAAAAAATTATTATTAAAAAAATAAAAAAATAAAAAAATAAAATAAAAATTTGCGTGTAGAGCAATGGATTGATAAAATGCGAGGCTTTTGGCACTTGGGGATCGTGACTCCAGAGTTGTCTAGCCCTGAGTTTTTCAATCTATCTCTATTTATGGTAATATGAATTTGTTTTTGATTAAGTTAACTCGAGACGATGCCCGAGTATGTGGGCTTCACTTGGTGCCCTAAGGCCTTTGAGTCTGGGAGTCATCGGCAAAGTCTTGCTACATGGGTTAATTTGATTAATTGCAATCTCAATTACTATAACAATATTGCAAAAAACAAATAAAAAAAAAAGAGGGATGAAGAATACTCATATTAGGATTAAATGTGATTCCACCTAGCGCTTCCATGATTTCCCCCTTGAATGAAAATGAACCCCCATATCTATTGTGATTCACAACACATCATTACACCTAATTGAGTTGGATGAAGTATGATGATAGATTTGATCAAAGGAATGGGCTTGGGATTGGGATCTGCTTATGAGAATATCTTGTATTAAAATATTTTGATGGGTTTCATGATTGATTGGTATAAGGTTTTTTTGGTGATCATTGTGTATTAAAATGTTTTTAGAAAAGGGAATTTGAATTTCATTTTTTGATGAGATATCTTTTGCTCGGGACTAGCAAAACTCAAGTTGGGGGGTGTGATTAGCCACTAAATGAGGGTAATATTCATTGTTAATATACATAATTTTCATGTTCTTTGTTATTCATTAACACCATTTTAGTGCATTTTACACTTTGAACATCATTTCACATTATGATTGTAATACCTTCTTAAAATGCACTATTATGTGGTACATTTTTGAACATCATTTAAAGTACCCAATGATTCATCTGATTTTAAGAAATTTAATTTTATATATTTTTTAATTTGATATTTTTGGAAATTGATCTACACTTAAATATGAACATGTTTGATTCAGGGATCAATGGAGAATTCATGGAGGATGATGGAGATAATTGGCAATGAAAGGAAGCAATTCTGGAGAAGGCAGATTGGACACCAGCCCACTGATGAGACTGTGGGGCCCAACATACAGGCCCAATTAATCCCAAATTTCGTGGGATGATAGAAGATATGTACAGGAACAAATCACTCTTCAGGAGTTAGTACTAATTCGGCCACCATGTTGGTCATTTAGGCGGCCCAAGTTAGAGATAAAATTCTGGGCCAGATTCTGCGGCCCAGAAAAACAGTCCACCATTTTGATCATATCTCGGACTACACAACTCCAAATAGGCCCAACTTTTACAGGCGGTTAGCAGACATCCGGAGCTCCATTTTCGTCTTCTATGTCCTACCCTGATTCGGACTTCTAGAAGGTCTTCCAGACGCGTCTGTTCGGTGAATGAAAACTGGCTGCCACCTCGGGTCAAACGTGGAAAAGTCCAAATTCCACAAGCTTTCCACCACCTATAGCATACCAAAATTAATTAACATGCTTTTTACTGTTGGTGGTTCGACCCAAGGCTCCCAAAATGCCTATTTAAGGCAGTGTTGGTGAAGGAGTTGAAGATCTTGGATGCTTTGTTTACTTGTAATGTTATGCTGCATTTTTGTTGCCTCAATTTTGTCTTTCACATGTAAGTTGTTCAATTCACTTTAGTTTCTTAATAAAAGTTCTTCTTCTACTCTTATTCTGTTGTTCTTAATATCACTTTGATACCTTTGGATTAAGGTGTGAATTTATTCACACCAACCCTTGTGAAATTATTCACACAACGGTGGAGTGATCATTTTATTTTTGTTGTTTTCTTTACTTCTTCATTCCTCCCTTATGAGTCTACTTTCCGCTTCCATTGAAACCATGGGATCAATGGAGGGCTAACCCACTTATGGGTTGATCCAAGGGAGTAGCAAGGGGCTGGATTGGATGTTATTTATCACCTAATTAATTTATAATCACTTCTTTAATTGGGATTTTTATTTGATGATTTTTAAACTCCATCGTCCTTGTTGAATTTAAGGCCACACACCTCAAGTACTAAAACGATCCTTTACCTAGAAGTGCTCAAAACTTTGATCCTTCAAGTGTATAGGTGATTAGTATTAGAGGGTGTAGGCATTAAACCAGTAAGTGATGATGTTGTTTTATCTCCTTAAATAAATCCATCTCAAATTTAAGAAATTGAAATTATTAAAAAAAAAATACATCCAATCCACCCCGAGTGATAACCTAGGATCAACTCATTCTTTTAAATTGAATCCACTTAAATCTTTTAGATATCTTTAAAACCCATCCAAAATCAATCCAAGTTGGCCAATTCATAGCCAAAAATCCATCCCTTAGGTTGTGTATCTTAGGTATCTTCTTTGGTCTCTGTGGAATCGACAACCCAAGCTACACTACAAGGACCGTTCTACCCTTCTTCTCTTGGGTAAATTTGGGCGTGAACCAGATATTTATAATCGGGTTTTATGTGATAGAGTAATGATAATAAATAAATGCATTTCACATTTTATTTATTTCATTAACTCTTATAGAAAACCCCCATGTTGAATCATTAATTCCTTCACCTGCGCCCACGATGATTATAATAAATATCATTTATTAAAACAATATTACTTCTTTAAAATCCTGACTAAAAAAACTATATGGCCTGTAATCATTAATACACAGTGTGTTCTTGTTTTTCAGAAAAAACATCACGGTGTGTACTGGTTTTTCATCTCCATTCCCAAAATGAAAACTACATGGCGTGTAATCATTAATACAATGCGTGTAATAGTTTAAATGAAAACTACATGGTGTGTAATCATTAATAAATGACATGTACTGGTTTTCATTTTATTCTTCCTCCAACATTAAAATGATTTAGGCTTCCTTGAGTAATTATTAATCAACTTACATGAATAATCTTTCTTCTACATGAGATATTTGGGTAAACTTAGTGTGTGACCCTTTAGGAAAATTTATCATTGTCCTTAGGCGGGTATGCCTAAAGTCCATGATTACTGTCTAGTAATTGGTCAAAGCGCCCAAGGAAAAGAAGTTGACACTGCATTGATGTGTCACCTCATACCAACTCTTACCATGTAATTTAATCCCATTGTATCAATATATCATCAAGCAAGTTTCATGGCAGTGTCATGAATCAATATGATTGATCTGTCATTCTTTGACTTCCAGAAATAAACACATTGTTACACCATAGCCATGGAATTTGGGTGACAGTTCTATTTCAATTAAATAGCCTAAGATATTAACTTCTATAAATATGGAAGGGATAAATCCTTCCTTGAAATATCCATTAAAAACAAGTCATTCGTGACGAACCGAACGTACCCTACTTCACGCCAACTGTCTTCGTGACGGTTTTCGTCAGAAAATCTAAGTGTGTGAGTCATGAAGTGACTTAATGATAATATTCCCATCTAAGGACCCTTACACACGCTCATATATAGAAATGTCAGATGACACCAAGACATGTGGAATTGCTACTGGTGGGTCTGTTCTCATAATCTCTCATCATGGAGATTACCAAGATCGATATCCATGGGATAGAGTCTCATCTTCGTATGATTACTCGAACATGACAGTATATATAATATGTGTCCTATAATAGTATGCCATCCAATTGTAGATCTTTATTTAATAATATTATTATATCATTTCAAGTTTATCATCATTGTGGGGATATTCCATGACCTTATTAATGCAAAAAAATTTCCAGGACATTATTATATTATAGTCATGTATAACAACGAACAATATATAATATGTATATTCACTTAATCAATGTACATATAGTTTTATATTAGGACACAAACCTTACAAAACTCCCACTTGGACTACAGCCAACTGCTTACGACTTTTAGTCTGCTAGATCTGTAATGATGATCATGTTTCTGCTGAGTCAAGGCTTTAGTCAAGGGGTCTGCCACATTCTCTTCCATGTAAATAATTCTCAATGCTACTTGACCTCTTTGAGAAAAATCCCTCAAGAGATGATACCTATGAATAATGTTCCTTGTCCACTAATGTGACCCTTGCTCTTTTTCAAGTGTCACTACTGAATTATTATCACAATAGAGTGTGATAAGAACTGTAATAATAGGTACTACATCAAACTCATGGATGAAGATTCTCATCCATACTGCTTCTTTAGCTACCTCAAAATATGTGATATAATCGAACTCTATTATATAATCAGCAACCACACCTTTCATTGAGCTCTTCCAGCTCACTTCACATCCATTCAAACTGAATATTTATATAGTTTGTGACTTCCTATCATCTAGGTCGGTCTGGAAACTAGCATATATGTGTCATCTGATGACTAGTTTCTCATATCCTCCACAAACCATGAACATAACCATAGTATTCCTCAGTTCATAAGGATAGTCTTGACTGCCATCCAATGGAGGTCTCTTAGATCAGCTTGATATCTTCCTATCACACATAATTTGTAATAAACATCAAGGATTGTACCTGGCATAGCCTACCTGACTGATCGAATCACAGATGCATATGCGATCCTTTCCATTTTGTTTCATTGAACATGTGTATGAGGATACATTTTCTTGGAATGATGAATTCCATGTGACACTAGAAACAATACCCTTTTGGTCTATTCCATACTGAATCTCTCAGTATCTTGTCATTGTATGTAATTTGACTCAGGCCCAACATTCACTTGGATCTATCATGATAGATTTTGATCCCAATAATTTATACTGCCTCACCCAAGTCTTTAATGGAGAAGTATTTAACCAATCATGCCTTAACTGACTCTAAGACAAGTACTTCGCTTACAATTATTAATATGTCATCTATATATACAATTAGGATAATTATTTCACTTCCACTAAACATTTTGTAAACATATGGATCACATTTGTTCTTAACATAGAGAAATTCCATTACAACATCATCAAATCTAATGTTCCATGACATTGATTTTCTCTTTAATCCATAAATTGATATATGCAACTTTCAAAACTTTTTGGAATCCTTTGGAGTCGCTAACCCTTTAGGTTTTGACATGTAGACATCTTCCTGGAGATTCCCATTGAGGAATGTTATTTTTACATCCATTTACCAAATTTCATATTCAGGGTAAGAGACAATGGAAGATATGATTCTGATGGATTTCAGCATTGAAACAAGTGAAATTTTTTTATCATAGTCAATTCCTTGATTCTAACTAAAAAATTTTAAAACCAGCCGTGCCTTATAGGTTTTTACATGTCCCTCCATGTCCAGTTTCTTCTTGAATTCCCATTTATTAACAATAGTATTTACATCAACTGCATGATCTACCAAAATCCTGACCTGGTTTTGGTACATCGAATACATTTCAGAATTCATGGATTCTTTCCACATGGAAACGTCTGTGCCTTCAACTGCATCGTTGTTGGTAAAATGATCATCATGGTCAAAAAACAATGAGTCACAATCCTCAGTGACAATAAAACCATATCATTAGGGTTATCTCACATCTCTCGTGCTATTACGTAGTGGTTGTGTCTCTTGAATAGATTATTCTTACACCAGGATTTGTGGAATCTGTTCTTGTACCAACTCATGTGTACCTTGAGCCTCGACTTCATCGAAGTCTATCTCAATCCCACTATATCTTTTGGAGATGTTCTACCACTTAAAGAAAATGGAATTTCGTTCCACTATAACCTTTTTATCTGAGTGGTTGTATATGTAATATCCCCTTTTTTCTTGGGATATCATATAATGGTACACTTTGTGCCTCAGGGTGAAAGATTGTTACCTGAAGAGGCATAAAAAATTCTTTTCTACCCCACACATGTAAATTTGATAACAAGGCTCTACGTCCTCTCCATATTTTTTATGGAATACAATTTTTCGATTTAGATGGTACTTGGTTTAGTATGTGTGTTTTTGTTTGTAATGCATATCACCAAAAGGATTATAGAAGACTCACATGACTCATAAATGATATCACCATGTCCAACAGGGGGTTGTTCCTCCTTTCACATACACCATCCCACTGAGGTGTGTAAGGACGAGAGACTCGAGATACAATCCCATACTCCCATATGAAATCTATGTAGTTTTGATTAATATATTCTACTCCTCTTTTTGAGTGGAGTTTCTTAATATTCTTATCAATATGGTTCACTACATTATTCTTGTATTCTTTGAACCGATCAAAAGAATCCTACTTATACCTCACTATGAAAATATATCCATATCTTCTAAAATCAACATTAAAAGTTATGATGTATAAGAACCCACCCCTTACTTCAACTGTATATAGTCCACACACATCTGTGTGAACTAATTCTAGAATATCTTATGCCCTTTCATCTTTCCAGCTGAATGGGGATTTGGTCATTTTTCCTTTTAGACATGCATGACATACACCTAGTGGAATTAGATCAAAATAATCTAAATCTTTATGTAATTTTCTTAAACTTTTCTCATTGACATGACATGGCCAATGATTCCAAACTTGGGTGTGGTAAGAGTCCTGTGAATTAACTTTTTCATCGATTTCAATTACTTGGTTTGTGTAGTCTAACACATAATGGTCGTTATATAAATATGCCCTACCAAAATAAATTATATATTTATAAAATTAGGTCATTAATTTCAAAACATGATGTTGAATCCATTAGTATCTAATCTGGATACTGAAATAATGGTTTATCTTACATAGGGTGCATAATAAAATCATTTTAATACCAAGACCATCCCATTATGCAATGTGAGGTGGTAGTCTCTGACAGCTACAATATAGAGTCTGGCACCATTAGCTACTTGCAGATCCACCTCACCTCAATCTACCATTCTTTAATCTACTTGGTTCCTGTATTTGGATACATATGTGAGCACCAAAAGCAGTATATAATACCTAATTTGTAGAAACAGATAGATTTCATTCGATAACAACCGCACCTAAATCTTCCCCTTGCTTCCTTGTATGGGTGCAGTTTTTCTTCCAATGTCCCTTCATGCCACATGCGAAACAAACAACCTCTTATTCTCTTGACTCCCCTTTGATCTTAATTTTCTTGGATGGCCTTGAAGAAGCATTGGTTATGAAGCACATCTACTTACATTTTCTTTTATTCACCATAAGGACAAAATGCTTTTAACTCTTTATATCATTCTCCACTTTCCTAATAATGAGAGGAATTTAAAATCGAGACATCTCAATGTTTTTCATGTTAAATTTACATAAAGATAGAGAATCTCTCATGGAGTGATGTAAGAATGAGATAGGTACACATTTATTTGGGTAGTTTAAATCATAGAACCTCTAAGCAATTAATGTATCCAATGAGAGTGACTACATGAGACCCAACTGGGGAACCCTATCTATGCATGCTCTAAAATACAGCCTTGTAGATCTCAAACCATTCTTGTCTTACTCTCTCCTAGTATAGACCACGAAGGTGCTCGAGCATTCTGTAGGTATCTATATCTTCATGAGACTTCATGAGCTCAAATGACATTGATGATAACATCAAACATTGAATGATGAGTGCATTGCTCGAACGTTGATCATAAACCAGGAAATCTTCATCACTCGCCCCTTGGGGATGAGAATCAGGAAGTGAGGACTCTAGAATGTAAAACATTCATTCATGGAGTAGGATAACCCAAATCCAACTAAACCATTACGGAAAGACACTGCCAGTGAGGATGTTTTCTTTATCTTGAATTTATTGACGATAAAATTTGGCTGACGAGTATTTAATATTGATTCATAAAATTAAAAGAGATGATTTATCAGTAATTTCTTAATGACATTTTATGGGAAATAATAAATTTTATTAATTATACCACTATTTTATCATGTTCCAAGGGCCCTCACCATTGAACTCAGAATGTCCAGTTTCTTTGACATTATAGTGGAAAGGATCCATATTCTGCATCACATAACCCCAAATTGGGTTGGTCAAGCTATTTAAAGGTATTCAGATAGGTAGGTCTTTGCCAACTGTGAGCTTAAAGTTCCTAGATCTGTTGAGTGGACTCCCCAATCATGAAATCCTGAATTGGATTTCCACAACACTTGCCTCCGTTTTAGGATAATTCTTTCAAGGGATACACCTCTTGATGTAAATTTTTTATCTCATCCCAAAACATTAATATGAGAATCCTTTATAAAAGTATGTGTCCCAACATGGGTTGGTCAAACACATAGTGTTATTGAGTCTTTCCCTTAATCAACTAACATAAGGCATGGTATGACTTTATATGGTATTTTAGGCGTTTTAATCCTCTATGCATAGTTTCACATTATCACATGCTTGTTAATATTAATTGATTCCTGCTTAAGTGATTAACCATGTTCTGATAATGTTTACTCATAATCCGGTTTTAATTTTATTCCATCTTGGAATTATTTTCTATTTTATTAACTATATTTTCGAAACAAATCATACATAATAAATAAACCATGAAATGAGACAGAAATAAAATAAGATGGCATGATCATGAGCTTCTAATGGTTACCTTATTTAGCGGTTTTGATAAGCTAACCATGACCTTGAGAAAAAAACGTTGAACCTGATGGTTTTTGTTTGGAAGATCCCACCTTCCCACATTTGTATCTTCTTGGGTTGGTTTTTCCTCAGCTTCAGGGTTTAAACTGTCTCCTATGTCTTGGCAGATCCTCCATTACATTGGGTTTACATTAAAGAAACCATGGGAACGCAGACCCCACATTTTATTAGAAGATGGCTCGCAGGCCAACGAATTTAAATTAAATAAATTTAAATAAAACCATACACTTACAAAGGTTCTTTGGTATAGATCATGATCATCCATAGCATTCAATTACATTTACTCATATTTATAATTCAAATTCATTTAATCATTCAATTATTCAAGATAAGTCGCGCTTGAAATTAATTAAGTATGATATTATAATTAATCAATTATTTATATTAAATTTATTTCTGAATTTCCTTTAGATTCATCTCATCTGTATTCCTTGTACGGTGTATTTTTACTGTCGGAGGAAACTTGGAGAAATTCCATTTCTGGAATGTACACGGCGTGTAGGCTATATTACATGGTGTGTATTTGTTTTCACCCTTTATCCAAAGTACATGCTGAGGGCTTTGGCGTTTTTCTATACATTGGAAATGTTGGATTACACAGTGTATAGATTAATCTTACATGGCATGTAATTATTTGTTACCTGGATACTGTCCTGGAAATCCCGTGTACGCGGTACTCAGCTTCCCCTTGTACAGGGTTTCACCTGGGCCAGATCAGACAACACGGTGTATTGATTCATCATACCCGTTGTGTATTCTGGTTTCCAAATTCCGTTCAGTTCTAGTCAACATGGTGTAATAAATTCATAGGTATAATCAATTTAGATTTCATGGTTTGGAGGACCAGTACCGGTTCTTTGAACCTTCGTATAAGCGTGTAGTTTTCACTACTCTCCGTGTATTCTTGTGTTGTAGAAACAGAAAGAGTGGCTCCTCCAAAAGTCATCCCTAGTTTATTTTTAATCAAAATTAAAATTGAATGGTCAATTCTATGATTTGAATCAAGAAACGAATGGAGGAAGAATAGATCTCGTTCATTCATATTTATAGAATGATTTATCTTGAATTGAATCAAATATAAATTCTTAAAATATCATCGACAATTTAATAACTGTAATCAACATTGTAACCTCACTCTGGTACCATTTGAAGGTTCAAGGAATAGTGGAATCTTGTGGGTGGATGTTCCCACATTGGTTTTTGTCATAAGTAACGATCAATTCGAGGTCAATACGAAGATAAACGCCAGACACCATAGATCGAATCACAGAAATATTCAAAGAAGAAGAATAGTCCCAGAACAAAAAAATGAGTATTGTTATAGGTTGATTATAATTTATTTAATTAATTGACAGGAGGAACCTTTTATGGCGTTCTTTGTTCGTTGATATTTCTGATCATGTTCCGATGGGATTTTGATTGCATCGTAGAAGCCAATTGTAGACTTCCTCTAGCATTGATCCACATGTGGACCACGTATCTATGGACATCACCAAATGAATTGCTGGGTGCTAGTGTGGAGAAGCCTTTTCTTTCATTTTCCTCCTTAGATCGCCTTGATCAAATAGAGGAGGATCTCTCTCGGTCTTGAGATCATTGTTGAAAGAAGAATTTCTTTCTTCCTTGAGAGAATTATCCAGAATTTTTGTGCTCAATGATTAGGGAAAAGTGGTGGGGTTGAGAGGATATTTATAATATGGTTTCAGGTTATAGAGTTATAATAATAAATAAACACATTAATCGTTTTATTTATTTCATTATCTATTATTGAAAATGCCCATGTAGAATCATTATTTCCGTGACATGAAACCAAACTAATAATAATAAATATCATGTACTAAAACATTATTGTTTCCTCAAAATCTCGACTAGAAAAACAGCACATCGTGTAATCATTAATACACGGTGTGTACATGGTTTTCATAAAAAAACTACATTACATGTAATCATTAATACAAGGTGTGTACTTGATTTTACATTCCGTTCCCAAAATGGAAACTACAGGGTTTGTAACTGTTTATTCAATAAGGTTTTCCTTATGACTTTTCCATTCCTTCTTGTTTTGAAAATCACAAACACCTTATAATTAATAAAATCTATATTTTACTTTTATAAGGAAAATTTCCTTCTCAATGAAATTTACCCCTACCATGTTTTCATTATTCCTTTCAATATTTTTCTTAAGTATATAAATCGGATTAATATCTAAAACCTCGGAATCGTATAATACATAGACATGAATAATTCTGTTTTAGAATCCAAATTTTGGATATGAACATTCATAATGTTCCACTCCGAATTCTGGATATGAAATCTCATGAAGTTCCACTCTGAAGTCTAGATACAAACACTCATGATGTTCCACTCTGAATTCTGGATACGAACTCTCATGAATTTCCACTCCGAAGTCTCGATATGAACTATCATGATGTTCCACTCCGTACTTTGGATACAAACTCTCATTAAGACCCACTCCGAATTATGGATACAAACTCTCATGTAGTTTGAATCCGAATTCGTATTACGAACTTATCTATGTTCTGACTCCGAGATCTCTGAATTCCGACTCCGAACTCTTATGAGTTCTGACTCCAAATTCTCATTAACTCTGACTCCAAACATTGTATGTTCTGGTTCTGAATTCACTTGAAACCAGACTCTGAATTTCCTTGAAATTCAGACTCCGGGTTTCTACAGAATTCAGGTTCTGAATTCCTACAGAACAAAATACGAATATCTCTTCATCATAGAATCTGAATTCTATTTTGGTTAGACTCTGAATGTTTATTTTCTTACATACCAAACTTCAGTTTTACTTATTATTACACTTGTTTCATCACAAAACGATGTCGTGCTTTCAGTTATTGACTAATCATTGGTTGAGTGACACATGTACTGGTCCCTCTGAAATTCAAGGAGAAATATGACTATTGGGGGAGGGAGCTAACTGGTGGATCTTCGCCTATAAATAGAAGCTCATTTAAAAGTATTCGAGACTTTTGGGTCTTTTGGAATTTTGGTGATCAGAACACCCTGAAGTGATTTCTAGAGAGAGAGTCTCTTATCAACTCTGAAATCATCGTGCAGAATGTTTGAACAACTTGTTCAAACTTTTCCTTGTGTAAACTTGCTTCGTGTGACTCTGATTGTTGCTGATTACAATTGAGGGCTTCTGGGGATAAGAAGAATGAGGATTGAACACCTTGAAGTTGAGGGATTCCTTGTTGAGGAAGAGAGAGGTGCTGACTACCTGATATTTGAGGGTTTGTGGGGATAGCAAGACAGAATTTGATCTTCATATCGAGGGCTTACCCTACTATGGGTAAGACAGACTTTTTTGAAAGTATAAATTAAGGGACCTCTTATCCAGGGTTGTTGGATACCCTTCTTTTTGGGTTAAAAGTGTTATTGTTTGTGACATGTAGTTTTACTATGTTTTTTTTCCATTTCATTTTTTATTGTTAACGAAAGTATAACTTTCTTATACTTCCATACTTGTACACTAATTTAGTTAGATTCTATAGGCTTTAAGGTAGAATCTTTGTTGGTGTAATCTTTTGTTATGTTTCATTTCTGGAATCAAGAAATTCGTTAGAACATAGAGGTGTTGTGAATTTTGGTTATCAAAAATATCCTACGAGAATTTTTAAAAGTATACAATTCACCCCCTCTTGTATTTGTATCTCATTGTACTTATTTGATCCTATGTTTGGTATTATAGAGTATATCATACTTAGTCATACCATCCTAAAAATTGGTATCAGTTGATTGGTTCAATCTAAATTATTCTAATGATTAGATTTAGATGTTTTTTTTATATAACATTTGGAATTGAACATTCGGATTCATACATTTTGAATTCATACTTTTCGGAATGTATTTTTCAGAGACATAGTTCAGATTCACTTTTTTCTTTTTGATATATTTTGTCCTTAGAATATTTTCTTTTGTTTACAAACTCGTACTACTAACAAGTTTTTGTGCAAAGGTATTTCTTAAGGATGGATGGTTTAAATGTTGGTTCTATAAATAACTTAAATCCTACTAGACCAAATATCGTTGATGGTAATGATCATGAATATTGGAGAGATCGTATGGAGACTTTCATTATCAATACTGGGGTAGATAACTTTGTCATGCTTACTGGAGGATATAAAATTCATGATAAGGAAGTAAGTGCTTTCACTAATAAAGAAAATAATAAATACAACTCAACTATAAGGTACACAAAACTTTGCTTTGTTCAAGGACTAGGAACATATATTGCCAATTTTATTCTTGTGAAACAACTAATTATATATAGAAGAAACTTGAAGTTACACATTTTAGTACATCTAATGTGATTGAGACTAGAAGATCCATGATTAGAGCTAAGTATCATGGTTTAAATTTTCCTTATGGAGAACCAATTTGTAAGGTGCAACTGAGATTAAGGACTATCGTGAATAGCATAAAATCTATGGGAGAGAAAGGTCTAGATGATGAATCTCTTGTTGACTAGATTATTGATATTATTCCCAATGAGTGGGAATCAAAGAGAACCACTATCAATGAAAATAGAATTGTTACTCAAATTTCTCTTGATGAACTGTTTGGATCTCTTCATCAACATGAGACTAGAATGACGACAGATGCTGACAACATAAAGAAGAAGAATGTGAATGGTATTGTTTCTTTTACTAAAAATTCAAATAACATGAAATCTAAGACTCCTGAGAGAGTTACTAGATCCAAATCTAAAAAGGTTTCTATTAAATCTGAATATAGTGTGAGTGAAGTCTTAGAAAATGAGTTAGCTAATATTGCTTGATGGATGAACACGATAGCTGGACAGAGAAATTTCTGATCCAAGTATATGTAGAAGGAAACGAAATATAAGAAATATTCAGAGGTCACATGCTATGAATGCAAAATAGTTTGACACATAAGTCCATATTTCCCTATGCTCAAGAGGAAAGAAAGAAAAGAAAGGCATTCTGAAAGGAATAGAAAGAAGTATTACAAGTCCAAAGCTAAGAAATTTCGGAATGATAATGACACCTGGAGTTCCAGTGGTAGTTACTCTTCAAGATTAATATTCAGATTATGAATCTTCTAGACGGAAGAATCGTGGTCTTATAGTCAAGCTACCAATTGATAATTATTTCTTTATGGCTAAGGTACACAATGTTGAATCCTTGACCAACATTTCTCTAAATTCTAATGATAGTAAATATTACATCTATTCTAATGAAGAATCTTTTTCTGATGAAAAAAATACATTACCTACTTATGATGAAGTTTCTAGGTTTGCTGAACTTCTTGACATTGAGAACTCAAAACTCATGAGAAAACATGATAAGGAATACTCTAGGAATACTATTCATACTAAATAAATTCCATATCTCTCTAAAGTTCTTGATACGAGAACTTCTGATTTTGAAGGTATTTCAAAAAAATCTTAAGTAAGTTCTGAGAAGAATAAACATTCAAAAGATCTTGAAAATTTAATTTCTAAGAAAAATGTTTTCAAGCCTAGCACTACAACAAATGTTTTTGAAGATAAGAACTTAGTTATTAAACTCAAATCCGAATTATATTCCTTGAGGAAGGGTTTGTCAAACATTACCCATGGTAAGGAAAATATTGATTAAATGTATTCACAAATCTGACCACGAAGAAATACTTTTGGTTTTGGATACACTTGTTTTAATCCTTTTTATAGTCACAACTTCGTTGTTCCTCAAAGTTCCCCATTTTGCAAAAAAGTGTCAATGTGGTGGTCACTGGGCAATGAATTTTTCCTTAAACAAAACCCAATCTTTAGGATTTCATAAGGATTATTTTTCTAAGAAGATGTGGGTACCCAAAATTTTACATTATGAAATTTCTGGATCCATGCAAGTCTAGATTCTGAAAAACAGTCTTTTTCTTATTTACAGGAAAATAGATAAAGTACAAACAACAATATATGGTACATGGATAGTGGATGTTTCCGGCATATGACTGGTAACAAAAACTATTTCGAAAAGATTATCAAGATGATATGAAGAATGTAACATTTAAGGATAATTCTCAGGGAGAAAATATTGGTATAGGTAACATCATTCTTCCTGGAAAATCCTTGATTTAAAATGATTTGTTTGTTAAAGGTCTTATGCACAACCTCATCAGCATAAGCAAATTATGTGATGAAGGCTACCTTTTTAATTTTAGGAATGATAAATTCTTAGCACAAATTCCAAGGAAGAATGTATTCTTTCTACCAATAGGCAAGAGAATGTTTACACACTAAACATAGAAGACCTTAGGATCCATGACATACCTTTCCTTAGAGCAATGGAAGATCATTCTTGGTTATGGGATAGAAATTCAGGACACTGTAACCCTAGGATCTTATGTATGCTTTCTAAGAAATTTTTAGTTCAGGATCTACATGAGCTTAGATTTGATTCATCAAAAGTTTGTGATCCTTGTCAATATGGCCAGAAACATAAATCATGTTTTAAATCAATCTGTGATGTCTGAACAACTGATGCATTATAGCTAGTAGCATTGCGGGAAAACATTATGTATTTGTTTTGGTTGACATTTACACTAGATTTACATGGGACTATTTTTTAGAAAATAATTACGATGCTTTTCCTTTTTTAAAACCTTTTAGAGCCCAAGTCAAAAATCAGAAAAAACATCCATTTAAAACTATTCATAGTGATCATGGAGGAGAATTTCAAAATTCTGATTTTGAATGTTTTTGTAGTAGAAAAGGTATTACTCACAACTTATCAGCACCTAGAACACCTATAAAAATGGATTTGTTGATATAAGAAATAAAATTCTTCAAAGGATAACTAGAACAATGTTGAGTGAGTATTCTGTAGCAAAATATTTTTCGGATAAAGCTGTAAGTACTTGTTTTTATGCTATAAATCGAGTATTGATTAGACCTTTTCATAATAAAACTCCTTATGAGTTATGGAATGGTAGAAAGCCTAGACATTACTACTTTAAGGGCTTTTTTTGCAAAGAATTCATTATGAATACTAAAGATAATTTACAAAAATTGTCACCAAAATATGATGAAGGAATTTTCGTAGGCTACACCACAACATTTAAGGCATATAGAGTTTTCAACAAAAACACATGCACTTTAGAAGAGACAATATATGTCAAATTTGATGAAACTGATCCATTTGTTTTAAAAAAACCTCAACCTACATCTTCAGATGGGTTTTCAAAAACTGATTATCATCATTTGATAGAAATCCCTTCTGATAAGGAAAATTTTTAAGAAGATACTTCTAAAAAATTTATCCCAGAAGATTTCCTACCCTATGTTGATGAACATGATCTTCAAAACCCAAATCAGTTGTTTATTAATCATCATCCCAGTGATATTATCATTGGTGATGTCAATCAACTGATAAATACCAGAAGTTCCGTATGAAATGATGTAAAACATCTAGCATTCCTTTCCCAATTAGATACAAAAATCACTGATGAAGCTTTAGGAGATGATGATTGGATTAAAGCCATGCAAGATGAACTACATGAACTTGAAAGGAATAATGTCTGGACCTTGGTTGAAAGACCTATGGAAACATCTGTAATTGGAGTAAAATGGGTCATCAGAAATAAGTTTGATGAAAATGGAGTCATCGTAAGATATAAATATTGATTAGTTGCTAATGGCTATAATCAACAAGAGGGAATATAATATGATGAAACTTATGCTCCAATAGATAGACTTGAATCTATTCGTATTTTACTTCCCTTTGCAGCATTCTTCAATTATAAACTTTTTCAAATGGATGTGAAATGTGCTTTCCTTAATGGTTATGTTCAAGTGGATGTTTTTGATGAACAACCTCCTAGATTTGAAGACACAAAACATCCTAATCATGTTTTTAGACTTACCAAAGCATTGTATGGCCTTAAACAAGCCCCATGAGCTTGGTATGATAGACTTATAGGATTTTTTCTTGAAAATAAATATGTTAAGGGAAACATAGATCCAACTATTTTTACAAAGAAAGATAATAAAATTGTTTTGATTGCTCATATTTATGTTGATGACATTATATTTGGTTCAACTCAGCAATCTTTAACTGATTCCTTTGTGGATCTAATGAAATATGAGTTTGAAATGAGTATAATGGGTGAGTTATCATTTTTCCATGGTATTCAAATTTCTTAAAAACCTGAAGGAATATATATATCCCATCATAAGTATATTAAATATCTTCTTAAAAAGTATGGATATGACAACACTAAAAGATATAGTACTCCCATTGGTACCTCAAACCCACTTGATTTTGATGAATCTGGGAAACCAATGGATCAAACATCATTTAGAGGTATGAAAGGAAGATTACTATAAATAATAGCTAGTCATCTAGACATGATGTTTTCAGTATGCTTATGTGCAAGATACCAATCCAATCCTAAGGAATTTCATTTAAAGGCAGTGAAAATAGTTTATCGCTACTTAAAGGGAACCATGGATCTAGGACTCTTTTATACTTATGAAAATGATTTTGTATTAAAAATATTTTCAGATGCTGACTTTGGTGGATGTAGAATGGATAGAAAGAGTACATCCGAAACATTTCATTTCTTAGGAGATTCATTAGTTTCTTGGTCTTGAAAGAAGCAACACCATGTGCCACTCTCCACTGCTGATGCTGAATATGTAGCAGGTGGAAGTTGTTGTGCTCAAGTGTCGTGGATGCAACACACACTCACATAATATGGATTGAGTTTTACTAACACTCAATTATTTTGTGATAACACAAGTGCCATTTCCCTTAGTAAAAATCGTGCAAAGCACATAGATTTTAGGCATCACATTATTATGGATCCCACCTAAAAAAGATATATCATTCTTCAATTTATCGGAACGCAAGATCAACTTGCTGACATTTTCACAAAATCTTTACCCTCCGATAGATTTAAATACATTAAACAGAAGTAAGGAATGATAACCATAAGGTAATATTCTTTCATTAACTTCTTTTTAACCCATTTTCCATACAGTAATAAACTCCTTTTCATAGGTGGAGTACATCTCTGTGTAATATGTTATATAAAATTTTTTCATTAGCTGGTTTTTTAAAATTTTCGTAATGATGTTTTTTGTATAGGAAATTTTTGTAATGATGATTTCATACTAGAAATTTTCTTAATGATACATTCTTACTGGAAATTTTCATAATGAAGTTTTCGTATATAGTATTTTCGTATTGAGAATTTTCGTACTCATACTTTTCTTACTAGAGTTTTGGTAATCAGGGTTTTTGCAATAAACATCTATACATTATATTTTTCATAGTGAGTTTTTTTGTAAAATGTTTTTCATAGTTATATTTTCATCAAGAACAATATCACCTATTAAGAATAGACTTCCTAGAAAATATGAAAGGTAAGACTTCCATACTTATGATTTCGTAATCGTTTTTTAGTTTCTGGTAGTTTCTTTTTCTAATAAAATTTCTTGGATTCGTTTATTCATAAATACGAATGTTTTTTGTAAAAACCTCAAAAGATATGATTAAAGATTTTTCTTGCAGGTATGTTTTCAACCATCAGATCAGTTCAAAGAGTTTTTCAACCATTAGATTAGTTTTGGAAGTTCAAAGGTCACCAGAATCACCTATATAAAGGGGACACCAGATGGTTGTCCCACATCGTTTTCAAAGCCCTTGTGTGTCGAAGCTCTGCCTCAGCTATTAAAACTCGTTCTGAATCATTCAGTGCTCCTCCATTCTCAATTTGTGTAGAGTACTCTTCCCATGATATGTCTTCTACAAAGCCAATATCAAATTGGTTAGTCTACAGGGAAAGGTTGGTCCATACATAATTTTTCAGTGAGTATGATTCTTTAATTTATATGAATATCAAACTCAATCAATGGGAAGATTTATGTGTATCGAAACCAGAGAATCAGAATGTTGTTTATATAAATTTCATTGTAGAATTTTACGTATCTGTTTCCTTCTATGAGGACGATGGTAGAGAAAGATTTTATTTTATGATCCATGACAAGACTTACAAGCTCTCTTACACCAAGGTTGCAAGCTTGGTGGGATTATCATACGATGGTGAAGTTGAATTTTGTTCACATTAGCTACCAGATGTGCAAGGTAGTTTCAGAAAAGTGAAGGCAATGGAATTCCTTAGAACCAAATATTATAAAACATCTAATATTTCCCATCTCTCCACAAACAACTGGATTCTTCAGTTGTGGGTTCAAGGGGATTTCATTCCAAGATGAGGAGATAAGGATAACCTAAAGATGAGTGATATTTAAATCCTGGATTTCTTTGTAAATATATGAAAGATAAATTTTATGTGTAAAATTCTCATTACAATTTAGAACATCAACAATGGCATTTTGAAAGCTCAAATTATGATGTATCCTACTCTTCTCTCCAAGCTTATTATTCGGCGTCTTCATTCTATCAAGGTTTCTTGCACCTCCAATCCATGAAATTGGAAGGTGATGCAGATAACTGATGACAACATAAAGAGGGTTAACACCGGTTTTTCAAAATAGTTAGGTGATTTTTATGATATTCTAGAGGATGTGGCAGAAGTCGTTCCAGAAAATTTGTAGAAAGTTGAGCCAGTGAAGAAAATTGGTAATAAGAGGAAATTGAAGCAAGTGGTTAATAAAGGAAAGAACCCTAAAACTAAGGAAACCCAATCCACACCTCCCAATCTAAAGAAATAGAAATCATATCAAGATGAAGTGGTTTCTAAATGCAGGGAATATAAGTAGAAATGGAAAGAAGTGGAACCTCAATTCAGATTGGACCCTCCCGAAGCTAAATCCTTAAGGGAGATGACTGCTGAATACCTTGAGAAGGTTGAAAAAGAGAAGAAGATGAAGAAGAATATGTCTGAAGCTAAGGTTGTACAATCTATTTTGAGAGACATAGATGTAGATTCTGAGAATATTCCCATTCTGGAAACTTTTGTTTTCCCACCATTACCGGAGACCCCTGGAAAGAACTACTTCACTCTGGAAAATGATAAAGAGAAAGAAGTTGTTGAAATAGTAGAAGAAAAGGAGGAGGAAGAGGAAGAAGAGGAAGTAGAAGAAGTCAGTGGTGATCTAGATGAATTGATTAAATCAGTTGAGGATTATAAAGAAAAGGCTGATTTCTCAAAGATTGTCACTCCGGGAAAAGGAGATGTGAAAGATGGTATGAAATATGATGATTTAAGAACCTAGTTATTAATTTTGAGGTATGGGTTTCTTATTTTAACTTTTCCTTCCGTGTTTTTGAAAAATAAGGAAAATTGGGAAAATCAAAAAAAAATTAAAGTACACGCCATGTACATTTCCACATGCCATGTACTTCTGTCCATGTGTAATGAGTACACAGGTTGTGTGGAAATATTGGCAATGACGGGTGTAGGAACGGACTACATGTCGTGTAGTCAGTCGATAGGAAAATAGTAAGGTGGTGGCTAGCTGTGCAACAACACATGCCGTGTACTCATGCAGACATGCCATGTAGTCCTGTCGGAAGGTGAAAAGTGTCATGCTGGTGGGAAGTCGCCAGAGGAACAATTTAAAAATGGGATGTACACACCGTGTACTTGGAAATACACACCGTGTACTTTTTTTGCCCAAAATGGGCAGTAGCCTCCCCTGTTCACAGGGATGGCTTATAAACAGAAGAAGGAGTGGGATGGGATGACAAAACCTTCGAGGATCCATCGATCGCAAATATGGAATCAGTTTCCTCCTTGAACGATCTCGTTGGAACCCCACTATTAAGCCCTCATCTCTCTTTAAGATATTATTTCCATTTCTTTCCCGAGGGAATGTTATTTACATTTGAATGGGTTTTCTTCTTCGTCAGATTTACGTCTTTTTTTGGCATTTCTGGTGTCAACGTTCAAGTATAGCGTTCGTTGGTGTTAATGGTAGGTGGAATGGTGATTATTTTCCAACTTTTTTTTTCGTTTTGTGAGTTTTGAGCTACGGACACATATTTGGGATGTTGTGTGGCTGACTCCATTGCTATTTTGAATACCTAGAATTGTATAGGTAATTAAATGTGATATTAAAATGCTCTTACAGATCAGTGCTTGGATCCAGGACTACCCCAGGGGTTCCTTCCTCTCTTTAACTGTTTGGTCAGGATACCCGGGGGTATGCCATATATATATTATGAATTACATTTTCCTTGATCAGAATTGAATTTGAATGTTTAATTTCATATTGTTCATGGCCCGATTACTTTCTCATGAGGGTAGTGATTTACTTAGCCCGTGGGCATTATTTGCTTAGCCTGAGGGAAGATGTTATCTTATCCTGAGGGAAACTTCTTTCATGCCTGTGGGAAATAGACTCTATTCCTGAGGGAGACACTATGTACGCCTGAGGGAAAAATCTATTACGCCTATGGGAAATTACCTGCGGGTTGGATTATGATTACCTAAGGGTAAGGGTTTGCGTGTTTGAGGACACAAACTGTTTACTTAGAAATGCACTGTGGTGTTTTCTTATATTAAATGGATTAAATGAATAATTAAATGGAAATATAACTATAATGTTAGTTATCTTTGAGTACTTCTTAGTTCATTGTATTTTACTTTTTCACACTGTTGTTTCATGTTTACACACAGTTGAGCACATGCCTTTGGTGGTGCCTACTGAGATATATTTCTCACACAGTGTTTGGGTCATACTTTTCGGCCCAAACATATTATGTTTCTACAGGTGTAGATAAGGGAAAGGGCCCTTATACATGTATTTGATTTCTGTTGGGGTGTATGAGTTAATGGGACCGAGTTTTGGCTTGTGATGCCATGGGTTGTTCTATTTTTCTTTTCTGTACTTGTACTTATGTGGTACTGTATTGATTGTTAAATATGTTCTGGCTGTTTTTATATAATAGTGACATGCTACATCTTCATATATATATGACTGCAAGGTTCCCTTTTTGTTATCAGTTATCCATTTCAGTTATATATATTGTTGATATTTCCACTGTTGTTGTATGTTTATCTTATATTCTGTTCCGCTACATTATGACAAATGAGGGAATAGTTTCCCCACTATCAGACTTGGGCCCTCACTGCTAGTCGCCAGCCTCTGGCATTTGGGGAAATGCGCCTGAGGTCACGTGATAAATCGGGTTCGGTGAAACCGTTGAGTGGCACTCGAAGCTGGGACGTTACAAAGTGGTTTTAGAGGATTTCTTTTCATAGAATTACTGTTTGGATCCTTTTTCAGGGATGTGACTAAAACTTTAGTTGGTAATAAGCTGTGCCCGGGCTAAGCTACCCTGTGTAAAGGGAAAATCTAGTCCACCTCATATTTTTGCAATTCTTTTGATTTTGATAATTTTACAGTTTATTTGATTTTACTGATGGGTGACGCACTTGTGATTTTACTGTTATATTTTATCTATGGGTTCCATTTAGTTTCAACCCGATGAGATGAGGGTATGCCGTCTCATGAATCATATAGGCACATGTTAGAAATCACATGCTATGCATAGTTCCATCCCTTGTAGGATCATTATAAATATCATGTTGTTGTGATAATTATTGTGCTAGAAAATCATTTTGTTAGGTAGGTGCTTGATAAAATACCAGCTATGTGATATGGTATTTTCTTGTGTCATCTGGTTTATATAATGAACGCCAAACATTGGTTTTTGGGGAGTATGGGCCCCCATTTACCGTAATTTGGCAGATTATTGACTGTTTATTTTGTATAACACAGATAAAATGTCAAACATTGATTCGTGGGGGGTATGGGTGCTCTCGGGTCGGAATTTGACACATAGGTGTTGTTTTTTCGGTGTTTTCTAGGTTCCTGGGAAGTTTCTGAGGCATACTGTCTGGAAAACTCAGTATACGTCGTGTAGTAATTTAGACACTCCATGTATTTCCTTCTGTTCGGAAAAAAAATAAACTTTTTGAGTACACGCCGTGTACTCAGACTACACGCCGTGTAGTCTCTTCCAGTGTCACAAACCGTGTAGGCTGCGACATGGGGAAGGGATGAGATTGGGGGGAACACATCGTGTAGATGATATACACGCCGTGTAGTGTTGAATCGGAGAACGGTCCATGTAACTATAAAACACGGGCTGGTGAGATATTTTCCTAAACATGTTGTGTCAATATGGAACATGTCGTGTAGTCTGACATGGGGGCCCGACCATGTAACTAACAACACGGGTCGGTGTAACCCTCTCGCGTACACGTCGTGAGTATACAGAAAACGCCGTGATGTTTGGGCAGTGTATCTGGCCATGTAACTAACAACATGGGTCAGCAGAGCTCGTCTAGTACATGTCGTGTACCTATGGGACACACCTTGTATTCTTGTCCGAGGAAAGACTGTGTGGACCTGACTGTGTGGCTAGGAAACAGGGTGATGTATACGCTGTGTGCGGGTGTAACTCGTTGTGTGGTATCAAGACGACTAGTCATCCGTGTCAAAAACGACACAGGCAGTTGGAAAAGTACACCATACATGCAATGCAGATATTTTACACATCGTGAAGTTTTTTTTAATGGGAATTGTGTGGATTTTCCATGTAGTAGGACTCGGGAAGTGGAAGAGAAGTCAGGTACACGTCGTGTAGTTAGTATACATGCCGTGTAGTCTTTTTTTAAAAATATTGAAATTCTTTCTTCCTCTTGTTCCCTTTATGGTTCCTTCTTTTTCATTCTTGTTAATCTTGAATCTAAAGCGTGTTTTTACCTTGTAGTGTCATTCCACCTAGAGGTTCATGCGTTGTTCTCTAGGAGAGTTGCAACAATTATACTCTAGAGATGGTGGTCCATGAGCTACCAGTGGATCCTCTAGTAGATCCAGATGTGGCGCCAGCTGTTATATCAGACACAGGTGCGGAGGCATAGTTCAGTGAAGGCTTTTTGCGGTTTATGCAGTCCTTTTAGGGAGCACTGCTGGATGCCACATCTATGGCCGAGCGGACATGTATCTTCTAGCAGCAACATATGTCTATGTTTTCAGGGGATGGTGGATCACAAGCTGCGGAGTCATAGCTAGGATGGATGCAGACTATTTTCAAGCATCTTGATATGCCTTCAAAGAGGAGGGTCAATCTCGCGACTTATATGCTACATGATTCCTCCAAGATGTGGTTAGATGTTACCACCTAGTCAAAGCATCACGTGGACATGGCGTGGAAAGATTTTCAGGCAGTCTTCTATGAATTATTTTTCCTAGATATTTTAAGGGAAGATTGAGCTTGAGAGTTCATGAATCAACAGTAGAGCATTATGTTAGTGATGGACTATTTTTCTCATTTCACCGAGCATCAGTTCATTGCACCTTTTCTAGTGGGTTATGAGCCATTAAGAGCCATATGTTTTGAGGATGACCTTCGTTCTGACATCCGAGCACTATTGAATGTTTTCAGGTTGCCTTCAGTACACGATATTGTGAAACAAGGGTTGATTACAGAGAGAAACCTGTGGGAATCTAGTGGTGTGGGCCAGGTCAGTTTAGCACTAGTTACTGGTACTATTTCTTCTGGAAAGAGGAAGAGATAGGAGGACTTCTCTCTAGGTGGTAGTACTAGTCAGAATAATGCTTCAGGTGGCCAGGTCGTGTGCTACCAGTGTTGTAAAGAGGGGGGAAAGAGACCGTATTGTCCAAGATAACCAGTGTATTGTCGAGGTCGCGACAAGATGGGTCATCTGTAGTGCTTTTTTAGGGAGTTTCCACCAGTGTCTAGTGTGTGGGGTTCTGTGCACACTGCATGTGCGAGACCAGGAAAAGTGTCTTCTTTACCAGTCGGGGAACTAGAATATGTCTGGGAATGCATGTAGAGATGGTGGGTGTGTCCATGGTAGCCAGACACAAGGATCACAGAGGGAGTAGGGTAGGACAACTCAGGGTAGTCAGGTTGTGTCATAGGGTCGCAGCACTGGGCAGACACATGCAGTGCAACAGACCCAGTAGGAGCAGGATCTTATACCTTTTACAGTAAGAGGTACTATTCTAGTAGATTCTGTCATATCTTCATTACTTATCGATATAGGTTCTATACATAGATTCATATCTGTACCTCTTGTGTAGAGCCTTGGTCTATGTGTTTCTTCTTCTTCTGATATCATGACGTTAGACACTCTATTGGGAACTAGAACGACTAGTGTGTGTTATTGTAGGGAGGTCCCCCTAGTGGTTGGAGGGTTTCAATTTGTTTGGGACATCAATGTACTAAATATGACATCTTATGACGTCATTTTCGGGATGGACTGGTTGGTTCTCTTTCGAGCCTTTGTAGACTGCTATCGTCGCAAGGTGAGTTTCACATCACCAGAGTGCATAGAGTTTTTATAAAAGGGCGAGTGGGATGTTCAAGAGAGTCGAGCTGGACCAGAGCATCATGGGCGAGGAGGAGTCACAACCTAGATTGCGAGATTATATCTAGATGATCAGGGGACTTGTCAGATAGATTTACCTCCAGTCGTTGATCGTTTCAGAGATGTCTTCCCAGACGAATTTTCGGTCTACCTCTTGAGAGAGAGGTGGATTTCTCTATTGAGCTTGTGCCAGAGGCAGCACCGGTGTCTGTTCCTCCTTATTGGATGGCTACACCAAAGTTAGAGGAGCTCAAGAAGCAGTTGGTGGAGTTACAGGAAAAGGGATTTTTCGGACCCAGTACTTCTCTGTGGGGTTCACCGGTCCTTTTTGGGAATAAGACGGACAGTACCCTAAGACTCTGGGTGGATTATCAGAAGCTGAACTAGTTGACGGTTAAGAACCGATATCCTTTGCTGAGGATAGATGATCTTTTTGATCATCATCGTGGAGCATGATTGTTATCGAAGATTGACATGAGATCCGGATATCATCAGCTTCACGTGAGACCATATGATATACCACTTACATCTTTTTGGAGCAGATATGGTCTGTACGAGTACTTGGTTATGTCTTTCGGACTCACGAACATGCCAGCAGTGTTATGGCTCTGATGAATCATGTGTTTAATCTGTATCTATATTCTTTTGCAGTAGTATTCGTGTACGACATCTTGGTGTACCCTCACACTCAACACGACCATGCCACCCATCTTGAGATCGTATTGAGTACACTGAGAGAGCATCAGATATCTGCTAATATCTTGAAGTGCCACTTTTGGATGGACCAGATTCACATGCTGGGTCACATTATCATAGAGGAAGGAGTTGTAGTAGACCCAGAGAAGGTGAGAGAAGTATTTTTCTGGCAGCAGCCTAATAACGTGTTTGAGATACATAGTTTCTTAGGGCTGGCTGGTTACTATAGACAATTTATCCAGGACTTCTCTCGCTTAGCAGCACCGTTGATGGGTTTGACTAAGAAGGGAGTGATGTTTGAATCTTGTGAGGCATCATTTCAGGACCTGGAAGGAAGGTTGACATCATCAATGATCCCGATACTCCCAGAGTAGGGGAAGATCTATATAGTTTACTGTGAGGCATCCGGTATTGGGATGGGAGTAGTGTTGATGCAGGGCGATCGAGTTGTTGCGTACGGGTCTCAGCAGTTGAGGCCACATGAGAGAAATTACCCGAAACATGATCGCGAGTTGGCTGTAGTTATTAATGTGTTGCGCTATGGGAGATATTATCTATTGGGGGAACGTTTTGTGGTTTTCAGTGACTAAAAAATTCTCAAGTATATCATTACTCAACGTGACATCAATCTGAGGTAGAGAAGGTGGGTCATATACCTACATTACATCGATTTTGAGCTTTCCTATACACCTGATAATGGTAATGCAGTAGCTGATGCATTGAG
Source organism: Viscum album (assembly GCA_963277665.1). Taxonomy (NCBI): domain Eukaryota; kingdom Viridiplantae; phylum Streptophyta; class Magnoliopsida; order Santalales; family Viscaceae; genus Viscum; species Viscum album. The sequence goes on along the minus strand of OY728162.1, from coordinate 1,079,231,568 downwards.
AAAAAGACTCAGATATAGGCAGTGCAGGAGGCTAGTGGTGAGTGGCAGCTTATGGCCTTGTTCTCTGAAATGCATTTGGAGGTTCACGACAGTTAGGGGCAGACATGTCTTTTAACTTTAGTTGTGACTTTGAACCTCTTGAACAGAGTGAGGATATGACATCTATCTGATTCATAAGGCCTAGTTCTATGGGAGTCGGTGGCAAGTGAGGACCCTCCTCCTGGTTGGATGATAGGCGATGATGATGTTCTTCGTTTCCATGGATGTGTATGGGTTTCAGGTGATATACGTGATGAGCTGATGCAGATGTTTCATGCTTCATCTTGGACAGTTCATCCCGAGGTTACCAAAATGTTCCATGACATGAGAATTCAGTACTGGTGGATGGTTATGAAGAGAGAGATAGTTGGTTTTGTTACGAGGTGTTCCACTTGTCAGCATGTGAAGGTGGAGCAGAAGAGGCCAGCCGGACTATTATAGTAGTTACCCATTCTAGAGTGGAAATGGGATGATGTCGCGATGGACTTCGTGACTAGGTTGCCAATGTGAACTCTAGGCAATGATGACGTGTGTATTTTGTGGATAGACTCACAAAAGTATCCCACGTTTTGCCGATCAAGGAGACCTTCAGTGTTGATGAGATCAGAAAGCTATATATCCGATAGATCGTACGTCTTCATGGGGTCCCTCATTCTATCATTTCAGATAGGGACGCCCATTTTATGTCTCATTTATGGAAAAATCATCAGAGGGCACTGGGTACATAGGTGCTTCTGAGCACAACATACCACCCTCACACAGATGGCCAGTTACAGTGTACGATACAATTGCTAGAGGACATGATGTGTGCATGTATCCTAGACTTTGGGGGATTTTGGGAGAATCATTTACCCCATGTCGAGTTTACCTATATCAATAGTTTTTAGGAAACTATCGAGATGGAACCATACAAGGATTTATATGGTAGGCCATGCCCATCACCCTTGTGCTAGAAGGAGGCAGGTGAGGCAGCTTTACTGGGACCACGTCTCGTGCAGGAGAGTTATGTGAAGGTACAGTTGATTCAGAAGTAGATGGCTACTGCACAGTCATGTCAGAAATCATATGTTGATCGCCGCAGAAGAAATTTGGAGTTCATGGTTGGGGATCAGGTTTTCTTGTGTGCTTCACTATGTCTGTGACACAGGCTGATCATGATACAGGGTAAACATTCACCGAGGTATGTGGGGCCGTTTGAGATTCTGGAGAGAGTTGGGTCGGTCGCATATCGGTTGCAGTTACCACAGAGGTACTGATCCATGCACGACGTCTTCCATGTATATCAGCTACGACACTATCATTCAGACTCGTCTCACATATTTCCGCCAAAGGAGGTTGAGCTTGAGGAAGATGCATCCTTTGAGGAGCATCTGATTTGTATTGTTGACAAGATCACGATGGTTCTTTGAGGCCAGTCAGTTCCTCTCGTATGAGTGCTATGGAAGGATGGCCGAGTGCAAGATGAAACCTGGGAGCGGGAGACTGACATACGTGCTCAATGGCCAGAGCTGTTCTAAGCATTATCACTGCTACCCTTGGAAGGGAAATTTGAGGGAAGAATTTATTTAAGGGGAGAAGTTTTTAAGAACTCGGTTCTTATTTTTTAGGCACGAGTATCTTATTTTATCTTTTACTTCAGTGTTTATGAGAAAATAAGGAAAATGGGGAAAATTCCCAAATTTTGAATGTACACGCTATGTACTTTTCCACACACTGTGTACTTCTGGCCGTGTGGAATGAGTACACAGGTCGTGTGGAAATGTCGGCGTTGAACGGTGTAGGAAGCGACTACACACCGTGTAGTGGTCCTTTACACGTCGTGTAGTCAGTCGGCATGCGAATAGTAAGGCGGTGGCCAGCTGTGTGACAGCACACGCCGTGTACTCATGTAGACACGTCGTGTAGTAATGTCAGCAGGTGAGCAGTGCCACGCTGGCGGGAAGTCACTATAGGATCAGTTTCAAAATGGGATGTACACGCCGTGTACTTGGAAATACACACTGCGTAATTTGTTTTTTTAAGCTTAAGATGGGAAGTATCCTCCCCTGTTCACATAGAAGGCTTAGAACCGGAGGAAGGAGCATGAGGGGATGGGCGAATCTTCAAGGATTTGTCGATCGCAATCCAGGAATCCGTTTCTGCCTCGGACGATCTCGTTGGAACCGCAAAGGTAAGCTCTCTGCTCTCCTTAAGCTGTTCTTACTAATTTTTTTCCCGAGGAAATGTTATTTACGTTTGAACATGTTTTCTTCTTCTTCGGATCTACGTCGGTTTTTGCATTTCTGGAATCAACGTTCGCGTATATTGTTCGTTGGTGTTAATGGTTTGTGGCTTGGTGTTTATTTTCCAACTTTTGTGTGTTTTATGTGTTTTGAGATATGAATTCATATTTAGGGTGTCGTGTGGCTGAGGTCGTGGATATTTTAAATACCTAGAATTGTATAGGTAATTTAATGTCATATTAAAAATGCTTTTTTTTATCAATGCGTTGATCCCGGACCACCCCGGGGATGCGTTCCACTGTGTAGAGGTTTGGCCGGGATACCCGAGGGTGTTCCATATTTATATTATGCATTACTTTTTCCTTGAGAGGAATAGAATGTGAATTTTTAATTACATGTAGGGAATGTGTCAGTTTCTTTTACCTGGGGGCAGTATTTTACTTAGCCCGTGGGCGTTGTCTCTTTATCCCAAGGGTTTTGTTATCTTATCCTGAGGGCAACTTCTTCCGTGCCTATGGGCAATAAACATTGTGCCTGATGGCGACACAATGTACGCCTGTGGGAAAAATCTGTTATGCCAATGGGAAATTACCTGCGGGTTGGATTTTGATTACCTAAGGGTAAGGGTTTTCATGTATGAGTACACGGACTGTTTACATAGAAATGCACTATGGTGTCTTATTATATTAAATGGATTAAATGAATAATTAAATGGAAATATAACTGTTAAGTTAGTTACCTTTGAGTACTGCTTAGTTCATTGCATTTTACTTTTTCACATTGTTGTTGCATGTTTACACACAGTTGAGAACGTTCCTTTGTTGGGTTCCTACAGAGATATATTTCTCACACCCTGTTTGGGTCATGCTTTTCGGCCCAAACAGATTACGTTTCTGCAGGTGTAGATAACAGAAAGCACTTTTATACAGGTACTTGATTGCTACTGGGGTGTAGGAGAGAATGGGACAGAGCATTAGATCTCAATGTCCTGGGTTGTTCTATTTTTATTATCTGTACTTGTACTTCAGTTGTATTATATTGATTGGGTAACATGTTCTGGCTGTTTTCATAGAATAGTGACATCCTGCATCTTCATATATATATATATGACTGATGGGTTCCATTTTTGTAATATGTTATCCATTTCAGTTTTATATACTGTTGTTGTTTCCGCTGTTGTTGTATGTTTATCTTATATTCTCCTGTGCTACACTTTGACAAATGAGGTCATAGTTTCACCACTATTAGACATGGGCCCTCGTTGGTAGTCAGAAGCCTCTGGCGTTTGGTGAAATACGCTTGAGGTCACATGACGATCTGGGTTCGGGGAACCCGTTGAGTGGAACCCAGAACCGGGACGTTACAGATGACAAGGAAGAAGAGAATGAAAATGAATTGTCTAAGGATGAAATCAATGAGAAAAATTTTCTTGAAGAAGGAGTAGGAAAGGAGAAACATGATGAAGACAATATTGTTCAACTATCTGAAAGTGAGGAAGAATCTCTTGATGAAGATCCCATTCGGAAAGTTGATAAGGGTAATAAAGTCCTTATGGAAACCCCAATAAAAGATATAATAAAGAAGAAGCATGTTGGTGGCTCTTCTAAAAGAATGTTGGTGGAAATTGAAGAAGAAAAATTCCCGAGCAAGGTGTCTGATTTAGAATCATCAGCATTGGGTCATGATTGTGTGGTTTAATCTTTGATGAAATTGGTTGATACAATTCCGATCTTTCCCACCATAGACTCCAGGTGCGTGATGCATCAACGTAGCCAAAATCAGAAATCAGAATCTATATCCATGTTGATGGATATGTGTGTGAATATTGAGGCTGATCATAGAAATTTTCTTATCAATTATGATGTACACAAAAAATCATGCCGAAAAACCACTCTATGGTGAAAGAAAATTTATGATGACATGAGAGAGCTTGTTCATTTTCAGAATGATGTAAAAGATTCTTTTGATATCGAGGATTCCAAGATGAATAATCTTCAAGAAAAGATGACCCTTGAGAAAAATACTCAGAATCAACAACTGAAGGATATGAATGGATTGCATAACACAATTTCTGAAATATGGAATGGGGAAAGAGATATCTAGATTGAGATCGAAGAAAATCCTGGGAAGAAGGATGAAATTCTTAAGGCACAGTCTGAGGCTCGGAAGGCTCAAAATGAAAGGATTAAACACTTATAAAATCAAGTTGTGGAGGACAAAAAAGGCTTGAAGAAGATGAAAACCCTGTTGAAGAAGTTAATCCCAAATGAAAAGGACGACAAATAGACAAATCCAATTTTTTTAATGCCTTTCCTTGTAAAAATATTTTCAATCCTAATGAAAACTTTGGTTGCTTCTGTTGTTTGTATGTCGTTACTAATGATTCAAGTAACTTATTGTTTTTCCATTATCTAGATTCTTTTTTAAAATCACAAAGGGGGAGAAGGAAAAAGAACCACTCAAAAGGGGGATAAGGAAAAATCTAAAAGCTGAAGAAATACTTATAAGTAAAAAAGAACTATACCTAAGAAAGGGGGAGCTTATATAAGGTGGAGTTTCTCATTATGAAATTTTTCATTCACATGATAATGAAAATTCCATTCTGGATATCTATAATATGATCCTTAGAGTTTAAAAGCATAAGGGAGAGTTAGTCGTATTCACCATTATCCATAAACAAAGGGAGACAAGCATTAATTTCAAAGACTAGAAATATTTTTTATGTCCTTATATTCTTATTCGAATGGTTGTTTGTGCTTTCCAAAAAGGGGGAGATTATTGGGTCAATAATGTTTCTCTAATGACATTTTTATTCCTTCTTAATTTAAAAAAAAACCTTAAACTTTAGCAAATTTATATTTTACTTCTTTAAGGAAAATTTCTTTCTCAACGAAATTTATCCCTTTTATGTTTTCATTGTTCATATAAATATTTTTCTTAATTATAAAAATCAGATTCATATCTAAAACCTCAGAATCATATAATACATAAATATGAAGCATTCTGTTTTAGGATCCTAATTCTAAATATGAACTCTCATAAAGTTCCACTCCGAATTCTGGATACGAACTCTCATGAATTTCAACTCTGAATTCTGGATATGAACTCTCATGAAGTTCCACTCCAAATTATGGATACGAACTCTCATGAAGTTCCACTCCGAAGTCTGGATACGAACTCTCATGAAGATCCACTCCGAAATCTAGATACGAACTCTAATAAAGTTCCACTCCGAATTATGTATATGAACTCTTATGTAGTTCGACTCCGAATTCCGATTATGAAATTATCAAAGTTCTCACTCCGGGTTCTCTGAATTCAGACTCCAAACTCTTATGAGTTTTGACTCCGATTTCTCATGAACTCTGACTCCGAACATTTTGTGTTCTGGTTTAGAAATCAAATGAAACCATACTCCGAATTTCTTTGAAATTTAGACCCCGGATTTCTACAGAATTCGGGTTCCGAATTCCTACAAAATAGAATCCGAATATCCCTTTATTATAGACTCTGAATTCCATTTTGATTAGACTCTGAACATGTATTTTATTATATTCCAAACTTCAGTTTTACTTATTCTTACACTTGTTTCATCACAAAATGATGTCATGCTTTCAGTTATTGACTAATCGTTGGTTAAGTGACACATGTACAAGTCCATCCGAAATTCAAGGAGAAATATGACCGTTGGAGGAGGGAGAGGACCGTTGGAGATTCTCCTATAAATAATTTCTCATATGAAAGTATTCGAGACATTTGGGATTTTTAGAATTTTGGTGATCAGAACTTCCTGAAGTGATTTCTAGAGATAGAGGCTCTAATCAACTCGCAAAGCATCTTGCCGAAAGTTTGAACATCTTGTTCAAACATTTCCTTATGCCGACATTCTTTGTGCGACTCCGATTGATGATGATTACAATTGAGGGATTCCGAGGATAGGAAGACATAGGTTTCAATACCTTGATGTTGAGGGCTTCCTTGCTGAGGAAGACAGTGGTGGCGACTACCTGATAGTTGAGGTCTTTTAGGGATAGCTCTTCGTATCGAGGGATTACCATAGTGTGGGAAAGACATACTTTCGTGAATGTATAAATTAAGGGACCTCATATCTAGGGCATTTGGATACCCTTATTTTTTAGGTTAAAAGAGTTATTGTTTGTGACTTATAGTTTTACCACTTTGTTTTTCCGAAGCATTTTTTATTGTTAAGGAAAGTATAACTTTATTATAATTCCTTACATGTACTCGGATTTAGTTAGATTCTATATGCTTAAAGGTATAATCTATGTTGGTGTAAACATATTTTCTGTTTCATTTCCAGAATCACTTTTTCGAAATAAAGCAAGTCTTTAGAACTTAGAGGTGTTCTGAATTTTGTTTATCAAAAATTTCCTAAGGGACTTTTTAAAGTATAAAATCCACCCCCCCCCCCATTTTATTTGTATCTCATTGTACTTATTCGATTCTACATTTGGTATTATAGAGTATATCATACTCAGTCATATGATCCTAATAGTAACCATTAATACATCGTGTGGACTTGTTCTCATGAAAACTACACAGTGTGTAATCCTTAATACACAGTGTGTACTTGTTTTCATTTTATTCTTCATCCAACATTTAAACGATTTAGGGATCCTTGGATAATTATTAAACTGTGTAATAGAATAATATTTATTCTACTTGAGATACTTGAATACCCTAAGTGTTTGACCCTCTAGGCCTCTTTCTCATTGGCATTAGGAGGGCTTTCATAAAGATCAAGATTACTGTCTAGCAACATGTCAAGGCACCCAAGAGAAAGAAGTTGATGACACATTGATGTTTCACCTCATATGACTGCTTACCTTGTAATTTAATCTCATTGTCTCAATATCTCATCAAGTAGGTTTCATGTCAGAGTTATAAACCTGTATGCATGATCTTTCATTCTTTGACTTCCAGAAATAAACTCATCGTTACATCATGGCCATGGAATTTTAGCGATAGTTCTATTTCAATCAAAGGACCCAAGATATTTACATCCATTAATATGGCAGGGAAAATCCTTACTTGAATTATCCATTAAAAACATGTCATTTGGGACGATCCCAACATACCCTACTTCCCGCCAACTATATTCCTGATGGTTTTCATCAGCAAATCTATGTGTATGAGTCATGAAATGAGTTAATGATAATCTTCAAGTCTACGGAACTTTACCCACACTCATAGATATAAATCTATGATGACACCAAGTCAAGCCAAATTTCTACTTGCATATATGTTCTCATAATCCCCCCATCTTGGATATTACCAAGTGCGAACTCCATGAGAGAGATTCTCGTATCATTACGAGTACTTGCACATGATGGTCTGTATACTATGTGTTCTATCATAGTCTGCCATCCAACTGTAAAAATTTATTTAAGAATATTGATACACCATTCCAAGGTTCTCATTATAGTGGGCATCTTCCTTAACCTTATTAATGCATCAAATATTCAAATACATTATTATATTATAGTCATGAAGAACAATGAACAATGTATAATAAGTGTACATTCACGTAAACAAATAACAAAATAGGTGGATATCAAGACACCAACTATAAAACCATCGACCCAAGAAAATAATCTTGTTAAAGGGATCATTGCCCAAAAGATGATCTGTAGGCATATCCTCCACCTGCAGATATATATATGTGGGACAACCCACCTGTGACATCGTAACTTTGAGGATGAAAACGACAGCCTCATTGGTAGCCATGTTCCGGTCATCTGTACAAAGGGAAACAAGCCGCCAATCCATACGCCATGCTCCATACATGTAGATCTAGAGATAACTACACAACTTCCACCTACATCATCCACCACCACTAGGGACACCAATGGGAAGAAATATTATTGTGAAGCCACTAACCGCATCCAGACCATCGAAAACTAGTGTCGACATCTAACGCACGCTGTTCTCTATACATGACACCCTCCACATCCCTATTCTCTAGAAGCCAGAAATGATCAACATGACAAGATCAGGCCTAAAACCAGATTTCGACAATATCTAAAGGGACCAGCTCTAGCAAGGCCGACCGCCACTACCCGTGTTAACAAAGAGACCAATGAGAGCCAACATACACCTACCACAACAACGTGAACACCGTGAAAAAGCCGTGCCTCTTTCGTCATCGATATCCCCACCACATCTCCTACAACTGAAGTAGAACCGAAAATCCACCACACCCATATTTCCATACCTTCCATGGGGAGAACCTTCTGAAAAGATGAATAAATTGAAGAGTATAATCCCAAGGGGAATAACACTCCTCAATACCAAGAGCATTTAGTTTAAATCGAGAGGTAAACCTCTACTCAATTCATAACACATCATAAAAGATGTATTTTTCTCATGGATTCATAATCATTCAATATTGATCATTATTGATGTATTATTATTAGTTTTAGAACATCAAACTCTCTATTTAAGGTAGCCTTTAACTCTATCAATAAAATATACTTTAAACTATTCACCTAGAAGGGACTTCAACTCCATGAAAAGCGTTGTATATAACACTTCCTCTCACTTCAATATGTGTTTTTATTTCAAAAAATATTATCTAAATCTATCATCTAATACATAGGGATGATTCCTAGAATACTCCCAGCCTAGTGCTCAAATGATGCAGAATCATCCTCCTCCATTTTCAATCATATGAATGTTACATTATTTTCATGGTCTATTGAAGGAATCTTACATCTATTCTCCTTGGTGTATCCATCCTATATTACTCAAAATCAAAAATATGTACATACTAACACTTGCTGACAAAAAATATAACCATAAAAAACAATTGGGTACATAAATCAAGATTATGAATTCTCAAAATATTCACAATTGAATAAATTTATTAATCCATTTTTATAGTACATTTTTGTGTTTTTGGATTATATGTTAAAGGAAACAATTGGAAATGTTAGTGGGATTAGGATCAAATATAACTATCCTATCATGAATATTGTTTATAGGATTATAAATATCATTGATATAAAAATAATTTACTATATTCTTGATACCCTAAAACTTTTAATTCTTATTATATTTATATAAACTTTAACACCCCTTGATTTTACGGTATGTATCCTCTAAAATAAATTGTATTCATTTGGTAGATTGTATTGAACATAAAATTATATCATATAGTATAAATCATATATTATCACATAGATAACACAAAAAACATTATAAATGAATAATTAATGAAATAAGATATTTCTCCAAGAAATTAAGGAACATATACAAATGAAATTGTAATATGGACTTCAGAATAGTAATGTGACCCTTTGGAATAGAAATCTGGATAATAAAATAGTATAATCACATATAAATGTATAGAAAAATATAAGTTTTTTATAAATTAAATTATGATATATTTAACTATCTTATAAGTAAATAAATATTTTGAAAAAATTAAATTAAGAATTTTTATTTTATAAAAAATCAATGTTTATTTATAATTTTATAGTTAATATAAAGAATTGAAAGAAAACTTATTTTCATAAAATACAATCATAATTTTATATTTTGTTATCTTTTGATTATAAGATAATTATATGATACCTTAATTAATTTTTCAAAGTGTTAAAAGTACAGTTATAATTTTAAAATTGGTATTTCTCACGTAAATGATGACTTTAGAAAAAAAATAAATTTCTCATCATCAAAAAATAATTTTCATTAAATTGTGTTCATTTTGGAATTCCACACTTCAAAAAATGGGTAGGGTAATTTTTTTTCTAAATTTGTTATTTTTTGTGAATTGTGAAATACAGTAATATATGTTATATTCTAAATACATGAATTATCGAGTCATAGATATTTTATGATTGATTTAAGCCCATTATGTCGAAAAATCCTGGGTTATTTTAATATATTTATTGATAAGGTTCAAATTATTAATAGTCTTTATCCAAAATAATAAAAAAATGAATAAAATAATAAAAAAGACCCCTCTCTTCCACTACTAATACCACTCTCACAATCTATTCTCCTCACACCAACAAAAACATTAAGATTCTCAAATTTATAGCCAATACCACCATAAAACTGATAAACCACATTATAGTATTTCTATTCTCATCCAAAAGACCATTTTATTCTTTCTTAAGAGGGTTTTTATGAAAATTAATTGATGAGGTAAAATTCCCTTTCATTCTTTTAATTTTCATTCATTTTATTTTCTTTTCTTATCCTTACCATGCATCTTCTATCAAAACAATAATGATTACTCTAGTATCTCATATATAATATAATTTTATTATGTTAATGAAATATTCATCATTAAACCCACAATCCATATCCTTTTACACTAAAATGGAATACATAATCTTTGATGTGTTGATTTGTCATCATCATGGATGATGCATTTTCATTTTCCATTACCACCTTAATGGATGGTCATTAAACCATTATATTGGATAAAATAGATTTTAAAATATATATTTCATCATTTTTAGTGTTCTATATCTATCATATATTCATAATTTTAATCAATAAAATATAACTAGTGCATGATTATCGAAAAAGGCCAAAAAAACCTAAACGGTTATCATTAATATTTTATCTGATGAATCTTACTAATATATAGAAAAAAATTATAATAAATAAGACCATTTATTATTTGGTTATTTTTTTAATTACATGTTATTTCAATTATGGATAACTATTCCCATTTTAATAAATTTTTTATACATGTATACAAATGAACCAATCATGCCATGAAACACTTTTTTTAAAGAAATCATTAAAACTATTGAAACGAACACCCCAAAATGAAAAAATTGAATCTTCTAACTCAAGAAAATGGACATAAATGAACTTTTAGAAATTATACAAAATAAAATAAAAATTTATTATGTTTTTATATAAATTATTAATGAATCCAATTTTATTATCCATAAAACTAATTACAAGTTCATAACACATTTGAACATAAAGCATGAGATTCTTTCCGAACATTGATTTTTCATTTAGGTTACACTTTCTCTCGCATAACCCAATTAAATTATTATTTTTTTATAATTTTTTTTCAAAATCTATTTATATGCTCCATAATAATGTATCTAGATTAGTTCCTCTTTAGTTGATCAAAAATACATGTTTTATAAGGTTCTCATTTTAATTCATTCTAATAAGAAATCTCGATTTTTGGTAAATATACAATTCCTTATCAATTTTCATGTTCACTCAATTATATGTTTTAAGAAAAAATATTTTTCAAAAATCAAACATGTTATCATAAAAAACTAAATTTTTCAGTTTTGGTTTTATCGAATTATTTATGAATTTACAAGAATTAATGACTCTTTTATAATTTACCTTTAATCTCACTAAACAGTCTCTTTTCTAATGATTCTTAAGAACACTTTTTTCTTGTTATAAATTCAGTTAGAAATCTTTTGTCATAATCTATACCAAATTTTACTTATTAAATTCTATGTATTATTTGAATAAATTAATCCATGGAAGCCATTATGATTTTTCCTTTGACCACGTATTCCTTGTGTATGGTGTATGTAGACATCCCCTTTATTTTTTATCATCACTTTTTGAATATTTCATTAAGTATAAATATTTATTGTATCATGGATATGATTATTGTATTATCCATATTGAACATTTAAATATGGTTCTCTCTTCGAATTTTTTCATTAAATAGAATCTATATATGAAGAATGATTTGGACTAGCAGTGATAGGTTGGGACCAGTTATAAATAGCCCATCGAAGCATAGACATGTCACATGAGAAATAAAATTTGGCAACAAACCCTTCGTGTTTGATTCCAAAAAGAATCGGATAGGTTTTTAGGAATATAATTAAGAAATATTGATATTATAATGGTTCATATTATAGATAAATTTTTCCCAATGAATAAGAAAACTATTTATATAGTATTCAATTATGACTTTCCCTCAGGTTATCACTACAAAAAATCTAAAGAATCATTTTCATTGTCTTGTATTGATGGCATGTGTTTTTTAGTTATTTTTCTTTTCCATAATTCTAAGTCATTATTGAATTTTATTCACTTGTTATTAATTTATGGAACCAATATTAATAATTTGAGCTATCCCTTTAATTTTTTTCTATCCCCATGCTCTTAAGATGAAATAATTTAATAAGTGAGAGGAAGTAGTTTTTTTTATTTATATGTTTTATGATAAATTAAAAATAAAATATGGGAACCATTTATGTTTTTAGTAACATAAAGAATACGAAACTGATCAATCCTTGGTTATGAGATCTCTTGTGTCTAAGTCATTATAGTAAAATAGACACCGAATCTTGGCTACTGTGGAAGGGGTTATTATAGTTGGTATCAAAGAATGTTTATTATAATCCTTGGGAACTAGATGTTAAATAAACATGATAATTATTATAAATATTTTTAGTACATTTTGGATCAGTACACGTTATTAATATGAGATAACATAGTCTCTTCCAATATTTAGTGATGGATCCTAATGAATGTAATGGAATTAATACTTGTGGAAAATGTTGGGATTCCCCTAATGATAAAGTAAACACCTTTAGTCTTGGATCTAAGATTTTCATGACCATATTAGGACATCTGACTCTAAATATGATGAATAACCATACTTCACCTATGATAGATCATTTCATGTTATAGATGGCCCCATCATTTACTAGGACTACTAATACAGTGGTCGGTAATAAATGGATCAAGTCCCTTGTCAAGATATTCGTTCATTGGGATGCAATGAAATGGAAAATTTAGTAAATAAGGCATATTTTATCAATGGGGATATTGATCAATTATGGTCACTAATCCTTAATATTAAGGAGCATGATGAATTAGAACCCATGGAATGTAGAACATTTAATGAAAATTTAGTTGAAAAATGATTTCCTCATGATAAACAAACTGAAATGAAGTGAAAATTCCTTTCCATAATGAAAATGGAAGAAGATAGTGTTTTACTATTCAAGGCCACCTTTAATGGACTTTTTAGGTATTCTATTGATTACAAACTCGATTTTGAAGACAAGATTTATAATTTTCTTAAAGTTATTTATCCAAGTCTCTTAAGGGGACTATCTTGTAAAACAAATTCATCATAAAATGAAATTTTACATAGTTCTATAAAAATTGATAAGGAAATTTTGAGATATTATATGTTCATGGGAAATCAAGTGAAGGATATGGCTTCAAATAAACATTGAATGGGTGAATCATCAAATAAGAATAAAGGAATAAATAAATTTCCATTATAAAAAAATTATAGAAATAAACCTCCATGTAAATGCATGAATGGAATGGGAATTTTGTATTAGTGAGACAAAAGGGTTATCAAACAAAATAATTAAAGGAGAAGAAACAAATAATTGATTTTCAATTCATCAACTATAATGAAATGGGGAATTTTCAAATGAATGTGAAAAGTGTTTAATCAATTTACATAAAAGGATCAAGGTGATATGACCAAGATTATGAAATCACTATTACTAAATTATATGTACAAAATGATGTGGTGGTAATTAAAATAATACTAAATTCAAATTTAGCCAATTCAGTATTTGATTCAGGATCATCACACTCTTTTATATCTACCCAATTTTCCATGAAATTTAAATATTTTCCTTTTGGCTTAATAATAGATTTTTTAGTTAAAACTCCTAAAGGAAATATCATTATAATAAAAATGTGTCGGAAAATTCCCATTATGGAATTTAATTTTTATTATATTTTATAACCTCAACATCATACATATTGTTTACTTTGATATAATCCTCAGAATAGATTGGAATTAAAAATACAATTGTAGATTATTTTTATAAGAATAAGTGAATTACAATTTGTGAGGAATATATATAATCCCTTATCATTATAGTATAAAATTCATCATATTATTCTTATCTGGATCCTCCCCCAATATCATTATAGAATACTATTAATGGTGGGGTGATCAAAAAAAATAAATGGATGGGGAAAGTCATCCTCAAATTGATAATGTACACATTTTACAAATATACATTGTGGTGTTTCATGATAAATTATGTGGACGGGCCCCAAAGAATTATGTTTTGTTTATAATGTATTTAATCCTTAATAAATTACTAATATAAAATACTCCTTAAATACTGTCTATTTTTGAATTAGGGATATAAAGAAAAAACTATATTTGTTGAGTAATAAAGTATTTATTCAACTTAGTGTTTCAACATGGGGATCCCCTATTTTTCTATTATGAAGAATGATGGATCCTTGAAGATGTGAATTATCAATAGGGAAATTATTTCTTTTATAATAATGAACAAATATCCTCTTCCTAGAATTGATGATTAATTTTATCAGTATCATGGAGCTCAATATTTCTTGAAGATTGAACTCCATTATGGGAAACATTAATTGTGGGTAAAGAAGTAATAAATTCTAAATACAACTTTTTTAACATGGTATAAACCTTACTAGTTGATAGTAATGACCTTTGGATTGGCTAATGCACCCTCTGTGTTCGTTAATCTAATGAACATATTATTCAAGTAAAGACATTATTATTTAATTTTTGAATTCATTAATTTTATTTTGTTGTATTTGAAATTAAATTATGTCCATCTGAATTACATGAATATTATTCATTAGACTATAATAAATAAAGAGTTATATGGTAAATTTTGTAAGATTGAATTTTAGCTTCATGAAATTTCTTTTCGTAGCCATATTTTCTCTATGATTAAAATACCACTTCCTCTTTCAAAGACAAATAAAATTGAAGAATGGGCTATTATAATGAACATAACTGAGGTAAGTATTTTTATTTGTTTAGTAGGATACTAACTGTGTTTCTTTTAGAATTCATCTTGACTGGTTGAACCATTATCCGAGCTCACATGTAAAGGGGTTATGAGTGTATAGATAAAAGAATATGCATAATGTTTTAATGAATTGATAAATATATTATTCAATGCTCAAATTTTTAATTTATAATAAAGAAATGATGGTTTTGTGATATAAAGTGGTGGATTGAAGAACAAAATGGGTTTTGTCCTTATAAGAAATATTAGATTTGTGGCATATGCATCCAGGATGTTGAAGAAACATGAAAATATTATCAAACTCTTGAACTTGAGTTAGAATTCATATGATTTTTTCAAAATATATAGATACACTATCACTATAGAGAAATATATGAGATACATATTGATAATAATAGTTAGAAATATATCTTTTGGTAAGAAGAACTCAGTGTGAGAAAAAGATAAAGGATCTAGACACTTTTAGTTTTTGTTTTCTCAATATATTACCACGTAGGAATGAAAAATAAGGTAAATGATTTATTAAGTAGTAAATGTCACGGACTTTTAAACCGAATATGGATTGAGAAACATCTTATGTTCATAGATCTAGTAAATATGGTTTATGGAATTTGTATGGAAGAGGAAACATCACCCCTTTTTTCAAAGATTGATAAACCATCATTCCAATAGAAGAAAAAAATCCTCTCAATATGATGATGATAATTTTCAAAATAAAATTAAATGACATTAATGATGGGTGATTGGAAGACATTTATTATCGGGATGTAATGGAGAAATCGATATACATGTTTTGTAGTCCACCAATACATAATCTAAAAAGGGAACGATCTGATGATGCTCATATATTAAATTTCTCTTTAAAATATACTAGAAATAAAATGTCTACAAATCTAAAAGATCAATTTCAGTGGGATAATATGAAGTGGGAAATTTATAACTTTGTGTTAGGATGTCTAGTTTATAAACACGTTAAGGATGAGATACAACATCGTAGAAGAGTCAGGTAATCTCTAGTTATTCCTAAGGTTAAGAGGGATGAAATTATTATAGACCCAATCATTAAATTACCTATGAATCCAATGATGAATGATGTAATGTGTTTTATTATTGATCGACTCACCAAATCAGAACATTTCCTTGAAATAAGGTAGGATTTTCTTTTTTATTTCCCATAAATACTCTATATTAATGATGTTATAAGAATTAGTGTGGTTCCTCTATCAATTGTTTCTGATAGAGATCCCCATTTCACATCAAAATGGTGGAAGTTTCTTCATAATTATTTGGATATTGAGCCTCATCTGTGTATTTTTTTCACCCTCAAACTAATGGACAATCATAAAGGACTATTAAAACATTGTAAGACATGTTGTGATAATTATCACTCGACATTCAAGGTATATGAGATCATTATTTAACTTTGGAAAAATTTTCCCACAATAATATTATCCATTATAGTATTCAAATGGCTCTATATGAAGAATTATATGTAAAGAGATGATGAACTCCAACTTCATGGGATAATGTTAGAGAGAAGAAACTTATAGGCCTAGAACATATTAAAGAGAAAATATAATGGTATATACTATTTAGGCTTATATTAAAATAACACAGTGTGGGAAAAAGATTTATGATGAAAATAGGATAAAGGATTTATAATTTCAACTGGGAGCTTATTACATAAGGAAATATCTCCATCAAATAGTGTCTTATGTTTCATTATAAAAGGGAAACTGGGCCCCAAGTACATTAGACCATTTGAAATTATGGAAATAATTAGATCTATTGCATACAAATTAGAAATTAATACAAGTATATCCAATATTCATGATATATTCCAAATATAATTATTAAATAATTACAAGCCAAAACCATTTTATGTACTCACTAATAAAGAAATAGAACTAGAAATTGATCGGACATACAATTAAGAACCTATCAAAATGCTTGACAAAAGGGAGAAAATATTACAAAATTATACTCCTCGATAAGTAAAGGTACTTTGTATAAACCATAAAATAGAATAAGAATCTTGGGAACTTGAATATTTTATGATTAAGAACCAGCCACATCTGTTTGGAGGGAAATATTCATGAATAATTTTGCAGATGAAATTTTTGAAGGAAGAAAGAATATACCCCCCACAAGATTTTACAATATGTATCATCTTAAATAAATTAAATTAATTAGATAACATAAAATAAGACAAAAAATTTCATATAGATTCAAATATATAATATAACCTAGAGTAAACAAAAAAACATTATAAATGAATTCTGAATGAAATAAGAGGATTTTTCATAAAATTAAGCAAAATATACCAATAAAATAATAACATTACCTTTGGAATAGTAATTCTCCCAATATAATAGAATCATCACATATGATAGTATACATAAAATTAAGGCATATTCATAATAAAAATATAATAAAATTAAATCATAGTATAAGTAAATAAATATTTTTGAAAATGATAAATTAGGAGTTGGTATTTTTACAGAATTGAAATTTTTATATAGAATTGTATTATTAATATAATTATTTAAAATAATTTTTCAACAAAAATAATCATATATTAATATTTTTTTCTTCTCATTATATGATATTTTTATGAGAACCTAATTAATTTTTCAATGTGTTATAAAATCAATTGTAATTTCAAAATTGGTTCTTTTCAAGTAAATGGTGATTTTAATTAAAAAATAAATTAATAATATTAAAAAATTTATTTATATAAATAATGATTAATTTTTAAATTTTAGACATTGAAAAATGGTTAGGGTTAATATTTTGGAATTTCATAAAATAGGTTAATTTGTTATCATTAGAGAAAAATGATAATTTTACACTTTAAGAATAATACAGAAATTATTGATTCATAGATGATATATGGATGATGTAATCCAATAATCCTGAGCTACACATAATTATTTAAATATATTTATTTATAATATTCATTATCTTCATATTCTTGATCAAAAATAATAAACAAGGGAATAAAATAATAAAAAAACATACATCTCCCGCACTTTAAATATAACTCATCACTACCTCTTCCCCTCAGACCAAAAAGTGATAAAACATGTCCAATTCTAAAACAATCCCACTCCCAAACCTCCACAACATGTTTTTTAATTACTTGCCTCAACCAAATGACCATTTAAAATTTCATTAAAAAATTTCTCAAGGAGAAGAAATCAAGAGGTAAAATATATTTTTGTTATTTTAATTTCAATTCAACTTATTTACATTCATTATTCGTTACTTTCCTCCTCTATAAAAACATGAATGATAAATCTATTATCATATTTATTATGTAATTTTATTATTTTATTGGAATATCCATAATCAAACCCCTTATCATCATCCTTTTATTGAAAAATTGAAAAGAATGCATGTGATGTGTCCATTTACCACTATCATGGATGATGCATTTTTAATTTCCATTACAGCCCTGATGTCCGGTCATAAAACCATTATAATGGTTAAAATAAATTCTAAAATGTATATTAATTTTTATTTAGTGTTCTTTAACCAGTTTATATATGTAATATAAATTAATAAAACAAAACTACTGTGTAATGATCGAAAAATGGAAAAATAATCTTAATGGATGCAATTAATGTTTTATTTTAAGAATCGTCTTCATATTAGGAAAAAAATGATATATAAGACCATTTAATCTTATATATGTTCATTAGTAAAAAATAATTTTAATTTTGGTAACTATTCCAATTTTACATGATAATTCTTTCATGTATACAAGTGAACTGATGATGAAAAAGAGGAAATGAACACTCGAGAATGATGTAATTGAATCCTATAACATAGAAAAAAACCATAAATTACCATTATAAAATTATATAAAATCAAATAAATGGTGAATAGGGTCTAAATTATATTAGTACTGAATCCAATTTCATTATCTATAATATTAATTTCAAGGGAAAACACTTTTTAATATAAGGTAACAGATTCTACTAGTGCATCAATTTTTCATTCGGGTTACACATTCCCTCTCATTACCACAATGTAATTCTTAATTTTTTAATATAATTATTATAAATTATTTATATTTATTACAAACTCATTTATCCATATAATTTCTTCTTATTTAATGGGAAATAATTTCTTTATGAGGTTCATTATTTGATTCCTCTTGATAAGCATGCTCGATTTAAGGGAACATTCAAATTTCATACCAATTTTCTTGCACGCTCCATTATATATTTTAAGAAACAATTATTTATATTAAAATAGTATTATTATCATGAAAATTTATATTTGTAAATTTCTGGTTTAAGTAAACAATTATGGATTTTCATGATTTAAATACTCTTTTATATTTTTCCTTTAATCACAGTAAAGGTTATCTTTTGTAAAGATTCTTAGAAAATATTTTTACTTCTTTTCAATATAGATGGACATTATTTATCATTATATATGAATATTTTACCTTACTAATATATATATATATATATATGATTTTATTCCATTCTTCCATGGAATCCATTATGATATTTTCTTTGACCACTTATCCTTGTGTGAGGTGTATGTATACTTCCCTTTTATTTTTTGATCCTCATTCATTAAATATATAATTAAATATCAATATTTATTTTATAATGAACATGATTTTTGTATTATCCATATAAAATTTTTACTTATGGTTTTTTCAATGAATATATTTTATTGAATTTTATTTATCCAATGAATGCTTTGGACATGCAGTGATGGGTGGGACCTGGTTATGGATATCCCCTCGAGGCAATGACAATCCTCAAGAGATAAAATGTTTGGAAAAACAATTTCATGTCTTTTTTCAAGATGAATCAAATGGTATTGTACACATAGACATAAACTATCATGGTGGTGTAATATTTCATGTGCTAGATACATTATATCCAATGATTAAGCATTATCTTCGTTCAGTATTCTGTAATTACATTCAATGATATTTTCAATATGATAAAATAAATAAATTTATTGTCATTCCCATTTATTATTGGAATCTTGTTTTATGTTATATACCTCTCAATAACGCTTATGCATTATTGACTTTTCTTCACTTATAATTGATTCATGTAACCCTTGCTAATAATTTCATCTCACGCATTGGTTTATTTTATTTCCACGTGTTTTAAAGATGAAATCATTGAATAATTGATAGGAATAAGTTCTTTTTCTTTATGTTCTATATTTAATTACAAATTTAATAAGATAACCACTTATGTATCTATTTTCTTCATGAATACTATACAGATCAATCATTGGTGATGTGATATCTTATATCTAAGAAATTGTAATAAAACCACCACTATCAATACGCTACTGGGGTAAGGGATGATACAAAATATATTTTAATTAATAGAGATAGAAAATTAATTCTTATCAACAAATGAATCAAAACCAATAGTTCTATTTATGGAAGGAACATAATTACAGTTTTCTAATTCTAGTATTAATACACTTGGTAAAACTAAATCATTAGTTAAGAATTATAATGAAACAACTCTTTCTCCATTACTAACATGATGATTTACTTCTCTGATCATCAATTACCTTCTTTCTTAGATTCTATTTTTGTCAGAACAAATGTGTGACAAAAACCTAGAGTCTAATACAGATGAGTTAATGTTAGTAAAATTGACTTCTATAACATTCACATTAATATTCTAAGAATGCTTCACTTGGAGCTCATTTCTCAACCATAGATACAATTATTTTAATATTTCATAGTATATACCTATGAAGGATCTCAATATAATTGATTTAATGTAATCCATATCCTAAAAAAGAGACATATATATGGGTTTATGTCATGTATTATATCTTTACATCAACTATTTTTAATGCAATCACTCCCACTAACAATGATAACCTCATACATCACGTATATTTAGTTAGCTAAGATCCACAATTAAAATTTTTTATATGAAAATTTTCCAGGAATATATTTAGAAAACAAAATCAATGGAAACCATGTTTTGGAAGAGCTTATCCATTGTTGGTTAAATTTTACCTAATTATTGGTTTCCATACACATGATAATCCAGAGGAAACCTTCTTTGGGAGAACATACCTGTTTGGATGATCAATATCTTGAAAAGAGGTGCTTTATAAGGATTCATACAATTATAATTTGACGTTTTCCTTTTCAAATTATTACTCACATTATATGTATAATATTCATATTTAATTTCACAACAACTATATTTTATGAAATATTTTTCATATGATTTTAAAAATCACATTATGAATGCATGATTCTAGTGATTTAATTTTTTAATCCTCATTCAATCTATCAATTAAATGTGATCACAATAAATTATATGGTAACAATTTACACAACCCACAAGTTATTCTTATTCACCCAAAAATAGATGTCAAATGTATTCATTCAAATCTAAATTCATCTTATGAAAAAGTTACATAAACATTTCATGTAACTTCATAGAGTTATATCAGATTGAATGTATTCGCATGAGTATGCCTAGATAAATAGATAGGAACCCCATCACCTTTATTGAACAAGGAATATGCATCTAGGTTATTGGATTTTCTAACCCCAAGTCCATCAACCAATGATGCATTTCTCACAATAAAAATCAATTCATGGCATCTCTAACTCCAACATGGCATAGGATATTTTAAAAAATTATTCCAATACATATTACTCAAAAATAAAAATAAGGATAATGTAGATGAAAACTAAATCTCATGGATTCATACCTAGAATGTAATGTAAGTATTAATATTACATAAAGGAATAAAATAACAGATAAACATTTTTTTTATTTTCAAAATCATTTGAAAACAATATAAAAGTTTATATATTTTATTGAGGCATATCAAAAGTACTATTATAATTCCAAACCATTATAATCTAAAATAAATATTCATATTATAATAAAATCTATAAAAAATAATAAATCATGTAACTTTTATACATGTCGTATTTTATTTATGATAATCATATTACTAGTTTTAAAATTTGACTGATAGTGGAGTGAGGTCGACCCACATACATATTGTATTTTATGATATGGTATTCAATCATAATATATGACTCATGTCATCTAAAAAAATAAATATTATCATCTAACTCCAATTTAATTTCATGATATAATGAGAATCTTCAATATACTATGTCCCTTATATTTCATAAACCTATGACTATAATATATTTTTCAATATCATATATTTTAATCTATATGATAGTTCAATACTAAGAGGAATCGGTACAACGGACTTTATGATATAAAAAATAATCTATTAAAACTAATTGAAATATAATAATTTCATAATATCATATTATATTTAGTGGGTAAATATGAAATATGATATGTATTTCATCAAAAAAATTACATTAATCATCTTTAATCCTTGATGTATAATGCTTTGATTAAACTATTTGGTATTGGGAGATAATCTTGTTATCATTGGTAATATAAATGACCCGTGAAAATGCATCTTCTACATTCATGTTAGTAAATTTTAAAAAATAAATGAATAATGAGGAACTTGTAAAAAATTAAAATTATCCTCCACCCTTAGTATTTGGATGATCATGCTTGATTATGATCACCTGTTAGTGCCAATGGGTCATATGAATACAAAAGGATGGGGGTTTATTAGTGCCTGATTACATTTTAATACTTCTTATTATTCTTGAAATAAACCTATCTAGATGATTAGAGAACGACCATATCACAAGTTTATATAACTCTTATTTATTCATGAAAATTAAAAAAATAATAATTCAAGTAACACAGTAAATTTTTATAAGGATCGCACGTAGTTTGTTGGTCTACTCCTTGTTGATGATAGTTACAATCTTAGATGAATCTTATAAACTATAATACAAACACCAAACTATAATTGGTTAGGATAAATCACCCTTAACCGATGCTTTTATAATATCATGATACAACAATAAAAAATTATCCCACTAGTCATACATAAAATCACTCTACTTGTAATCATTCATAAAAAATTATAATGATCACATGAAGAACATGGTTTATTTAGAAACTGTTGATAATCTTCATTAAGATAATTCATAATATTCAAGACAACATACTAACTTATTTTAGAATATGATATATATATTATTAACCACTATCAATCTAAACTATCATTCACTAGATTCTTGTAATCAATCAAACCATGATGATATGTTTAAAATTTCTTCTACAAGTATCTCTTCTTCTTCTTGATATATTTCTCTCTCACAAATACACAATATTTTCATAATAAAGTATATTTTCTTATTTCCAATCACAAGATCATCTCAATATCTTAGTTTTCAAAAAATTATTCCATTTAAGAGCTTTAAATGAATATCATTAAAATAATTATTGAAAAATGGAAAAATTGAAATAATTTAGAATCTCAAACAAAAAATAATGGATATAAAATTATCATTTTTTGGTTCTTTCTACATTAGTCACATTTTCTAATAGTGTAATCAAAATAATGTTGACATTAATGATTATTTAAATCATTTGAAAATATTACCTTGTAGGTAGAAATCCGGTGTGGTATCTTCTTTATTCTAATCAATATACAACAACACTAATAGATATACTAATCTTTTGCTGTTATCACTTCTATGAGTCCACAGGATCAATCCAAATATTCTAATTTGTTCGGTAATCTCATTGTGTCATTAGAATTTATTATCTTTTTTTAAACTCATATAAAAAAGTAAAATTTCATTAATTATTTATTATAATGTGATTATGTATAATAAAAATAGAACAATATTATCCAAATTGCATTCTATATTTTATATTTGGAGCTTCATCACCAATAAAATCTTATATAACATGGTTTATATTAATCATATTGTTATCCTGACATATTATGATAGTAATCATTTGGTTATCATATATTATTTATACAACTTGAATCACAATAAACATATTCTTTTTTATTTATTCAGGAAATAATAAGCATCATCCGGTTTGGTTTTCATCAGAATATTCAATTTATGGATACTTCATTTTCTCCTTGTAGAAACTCAAAAATATTTCTCTGTGTTAAAGAATTATTCTAGAACATTAATTTCTTATATTTATTGAATATTTATATGAATTTATTACACAAGGTTATAGTATTATGTTTGGTTCTTCAAAGGATAATGCTCAGACATGAAGACTAAAGATCCAAAATGGTGTATGTTCTGTGAAGTCTTGCAATAATATCTCAAAGAATTACACTAGAACTCGAATGATTATGTTGGATCTATTATTCTTAATTCGATGTCATAAACTAATGAAATCATACTCCCAATTTCTATTCCATTTTTCTTATAATAAACTGATGTAATAAGATTTACTAATGTCTTGTGATGCTCTTTAGATATTCCAGGCGACGTTGAACCCTCACAGAACTTCTTAAATACATACCCATCACTTTTTAATCATCTATAAATCATTAAATATAATCTAATATCATCTATTAACCCTCTAATAGTTTTCAATAATGGTTTACAATAAATTCATAACATCAATAAATTCATCAAATAAACAAGGCTATAACATCATCAGTGTATAAAATGAATACTTCCTCACTCTAAGGGATAATAATCAAAATTAAATATTTATTATTTTCTAACATAAGAACATAATGGGATTTAGGTGGCCTAAAATAGTGTTTCTTAATATATTCTATATGGATGACATAATTATAACTAAGACAGAAGGTTCTAAAGATAATGATAATTTATAGAGGATCATATTGGATGCCTTTAGAGGCCAAAAGTTCTACCCCATTGTTTTCATCATTCCAAGTATGTGATACATTTCTTCCAAGATCATGGATGAGGATTTACTCCATGATATAGCGAGTAACCTTCAATTGAGTATGGAATTACCTTTCAATGACTTTGAATGTAATGTCAAGATCATTTCTACTTCATAGGGGTTGATGTTATATATCCTACTTAATAGAAGATCATTAAGAATCATCTAATATTCTATGATAAGTCAGTTTCACAAGCCAAAAAATTACTACAAGTAAGGATGTAAAATCATCAATGATTCCAAATGATCCCATCTCCACGTCACTAACCATTTGAGCATAACCCATGAAAATTTGGCTTCAAACCAGCAAACAATATTCCTTCAGGCCACCCAACAGTAGTGGGAGATCATATAACACATCAAAGGATCCTTTTAATAATCAGTAACAAACTCTAGAAATAGAAGGATTTAGTAGAGATGACCTCTTACATGAAATGTTCGTTGTTATATTATAGTAGTTTCAATTTCATGCCAATCATGTTCATCTATGAGTATGAGATCCTGAACTAATTTCAAGACACCAAGAAAATAGAAAAACCAATATCAAGATCCATTATATAGGAAAAAATAATTTATGATGACTATATATTTTCAATCCGACTTGAAATTATATGCTCAAAACTACTAAGGAACCTTGAATTCATATGTTATCTTCCTAGAAGTCCCTTGTGAAATTCACCTAGTCTCCCATTGTAAAAATCAGATCGCTGATCCCCACATTCACATGATTGAAAATATAACATATAGATAATAACACAACACATTTATGTTTGATATTATAGTCTATATGGTTATACCTATGATAGATCCCCCATATAAGAAAAATATTCATGGATGGGATATTAGATATGCAGAAGAAGGTAGATCACTGGTCAGAATGATGATCCACATGAGAGATATTATTATAAGCACCCACATAGAAGAGACCTAATCTGGAGGGGTGAAGGATAAAACATCATCTTCCTTTGCAATTTTGATGCCATAACACATGAGTTTATATTATTCATCTATAATTGAATTTATACATTCTGTACAGATATGAACCACCATATTGGTATGCATAACTTTTATTTAATTATTAATTTATTTGTAATACCAGTTTTACATCCAAAAATCATCACATAGAATGAAAAAATAGATTAACTGACTATAGAAATATATTACAACAAGAAGAAGAAGATCTTCACTTGTAATTTACAACTAATTTATGAGAAATTACAGAATTACCTCATCCTATAATTCTATCTTCATTTATGTTCAGGGTAACTAGATCATGTTATATCATTTTTCCACTGTAGTATCAATTTAGAGAATCCATTTAGTAGTGATTTTCATGTGCACCGAAATATATGAACATCCTCATTGATTCATTGGATTATAGAATTAATAATCCTAATCTCTTATTTTATTTTCAGGTGATCAGAGATGAATTATTCTCAAATAATTAAGAAATCATGATTTTCTCCCAATGGATTGAGAGAAGAGCAAGACATTTAACATTCAAGATCTCCATAATTCTCTATAGTTATTGATAGAGTCTCTTTATTTTTATTGTTCACATAAAGATTGATTATGGAAAGTTATACAATTATATATTTATTATGGTAGGTTTGGGGTAGTAAAATCACACAAAAGACACTTTCCAAATTTATTATTATTAATTTACCTCATTTCCATTAATAATAATAATAATCATCATCATCACTTGAAAACCACAACACTTGAAAATAAAAGGATATCTTTTATTCGATTTCTAATTGGAACTTTTGGCTCAGACTTCATTCCCTTATTAACATTGAACAATCCTTTAATAATGACAATTTATTAAATAAATAAGTGTAGTTTCATTATTCATTGTTAAAATAATATGATAAATATTATGTTTTCAAAACTATGCAAAAAAAATTTGAAATCATTTGTCAAATCAATATTTCATTCAACTATATTTTTTATTTAATTATGGAGATAAAAAAACATGAATAAATATTATTTATTATAACTTTTCAAATTCAATATATTAATATAACTAAGACTATGAATACACCTAGTGTGTGAACCTGTAGGCCTCTTTCTCTGAAACACTAGCAATACCTGCCTAATGTACCAGGTTAGCATCTAAGAACATACTAAAGAACCTATAGAGAATGAAGATAATGTCAAAATGATTTTCAACATCCCCTGAATGAATACCATGTAATATAATCCTTTTATCATGATATTAAAAATCATGTGGGTCTCATGGAGGTACCATCATCCTATATGATAACTGACCATTTACTTCACTTTCTTGAAATAAACTCAGCCACAATGGCCATTGATTTATCAAGGAAGTTTCATTCCAATCAAAGGGATTAAAAATTCAACTTCTATAATGGTATAGAAAGTAAAAATACTTTGTCACATTATCCATTAATTCAATTTCACTTGTAATGTACCCAATGCATTCAACCACTCCATAGGAATATTGCATTACGGTTTTCATAAGTACTTCAATGTACAAAAGTCATGCTATTCATTAATGGAAATCTTAAATTATAAGGATCAATATAGGTGATCGCATATTAGAACATCTAATCGAACTTGGATGTTTGTATTTTTTATTAATGGGTGTGTTATTATAACCTCATGTCATATATCTTACAAAGTTATATCACCATGATATGTTTTCCAAATGTATTATATGATTCCTAACCCTGATATATTTTATCATACGTGTCATATCCGAAAATATCATCTAGAAAAGGAGAAATATTATAGAATTATTTTATGTAACCTTTTGGTTTTCTTCATATTGGGGAACAATATTGACATTTTAATGCAACATATATTCTTAAGACTTTATCACATGAAAATTTCAGGCAGAGGAACAATAATCACGTAATAGGATAACAACATTAATAGAGAAAATATGTAATCTTATATTTAGAAAGCCAGTTCTTTGGAACTAACTCAAATATATTCCCAATTTAACTTGATTCAACTAATAAAAACATTTCATACACTTGTTATCACATGATACACATGCCTCTACTAAGATAAATCATTCATAAAGGGGTCCACCATGTTTTCCCCTATGGATACACATATCAACATAACATCACCATGTTGTGAAAAATACCCCCAAGATATGAATCTTTAGAAGTATCTTATTTGTCATTTGGTGTGTCCTATGATTTTAGAGTGAGAGACCACTAAAGTATTATAACAATAAACTATGATAGATTCATGAATGATTGGTACCACATTAGGGTCTTATAAAATTTAAAGAATCCAATTTTATTACTTAGATACATCATAATCCATAATATACTCAGGAACCACTGTAGAATTAGCAACAACTTGATTTTTAGATCTAATCTGGCTCATGGACCATTTTTTGTGATATTAAAATATTCATAATGTGAAATTAGATCAATTTCGTCTAACCCCTTTTAAATATCTCTTCTTATCCTCCATACATGAGGAACATATCCTTAGTTCACATCATTTACATAAGGATAGCCTTAAGAGTACTTTAATTATTTTCTCCTTGTTCTTCTTGATAACTACGCACCATACTCAATTTATATGAAAAATCAGGCCTCATAGATATCATGACATACATGATAGATACTATCATAGGTTTTATGGGATTTCAATCATTCTCTCTGTCTCTTCTTTTGATTGGGAACACATTTTTAGGGACATATGTATTCCATGTTATATTAGAACCAATCCCTTCTTTGATTGTTCTATATTGAACCACTTAATTATCTTGAAAATGTGTGTAACCTAACTTATTCTAATAAGAATGTTAGATATATAACACATAATGATGATCCCATGAATATAGGTTACTTCATATAACTCCTTCATGGTGTAGAACATGCTCAACCACACATTAACATCTTCTAAGGAAGGACTGTATTTTAAAATTTGAAATTTGTAATCAAAATATACTGCAATGAAAACAGTTGCACACCCATTAAAGCACATGTAAACACAAGGTTCACATTCATTCTTAATGAACCCAAATTCCTTTTATGGGTTCATTAAAATGAATCTCCCTTAAACTAGATGCATTCTTAAATCCATAAATGGATATCTATAACATTCATAAATCATTGGAATTTCATGTAGTAAAAAACCCTTATTGATGTGTCATTTACATATCATTTTTATTGATTAAATTTGTGATAGTAGTTTTTGAAATCCATTTTCTAAATGTTGTAGTCATGGTAAGATATTATGTAAATAAATATTCTGATAGATTTAAACAAGTGAAATAGTGAAAAGGTTTTGTCTTCATAAATTAATTGACTTTGTCTAATTGCATTATCAACCAGCTATTCTTTATAGTTAATTACATTAACATTCATGTCTATTTTTCTCCTGAATACCCATTTACACCCACTAGGTTTTACATCAACATGAAAATTTATTAGAACCCAAAATTGGTTTTGATTGATGGAATCCATCATTGAATTCATTGCTTCTTGACATATTATACCTTCTGATCTCTCTTCTACCTCCTTACAAGATAAAGGATCATTATTTACAAAAAATAATAAGTTATCATCAATAATGATTATAAAAAAATATTACCCTATTTCTCATACCTCTATAGAACCCATATGTATAACTTTTGTTTTTGTAATAACCTCATTCATAGAGAAATTTATAATGTGCTCTTTTACCAAATATTCTGTATCATAGTAGTCATCTTCATCAAAGTCAATCTTTATCCTTCAATCCTCCTTGAGAATAGTTTCCATATAAACAATGTAGAATGTTTTTTATAAAAACATTATTTTATAAATCGTTTTATAGGTATTATTCCTTTATTAATTTGGACACCCTATAATGATACAACTTTTCCATAGGGTGTTGGTTTTCTTCTTGATCTAGCCTTTACAAGCACCTCAAAACCCCATGCATGAACATGTGACAAAAAAATATTATTTACACTCTATAACTCGATGTGAAAATCATTTTACACTTTATTTGGTTCTCAATTTAGTATGTATGATGTCATCTATAATGCATATCCACAAAAAGAATAATAGAATGGTTGAGTGACTCGTCCTCTACCATACTATGTCTACTAGTGTAGGGTTACTCAATTCAATAACACCATTACACTATGGTGTTTAATTTGGACTGAGTTGCGACATAAGTTATGACTACATAAAAAATTTGATAAATTCTAGGTTAATATATTCACCAGCTTGATCTTATCAATGTTTCTTTATCTTTTTAACTAGCTGATTCTCAAATTTATTATTGAACTGTTTGAACTTATCAAAGGATTCAAACATATACCTCATCAATTAGATATAACCACACATGATCTATTCATTGGTTAATGTTATAATGTATGATAATCCCCCTCTATCTTCTACTTGAAATGTTCTACACAAATCAGTGTGTACCAAATCTAGAATCTCTTTATCCCTTTCACCTTAACCAACTAATTGTGGTTTCATCATCCATTACTATAAACATGTGTTCCATTATTAAATTGGTTTAAACTAAAAATAGTATATGTAACCATTTTGGTGGAGATTTTTCAAATACTTCTGATTTACATGACCAAGGTAGTGATTCCATAATTTGGTTTTAAAATAGTAAGGAATATTTATTTCATTATCAACTTCTAGTATATGGTTTTTTTATTTTAATACATAATGATCAATATTTAATTGTTCCATACCATAAATATTATATTATTTTGTTTTTCATAAATGTTATTTTAAAATATAAAAACAAATCCATGTTGGAAATTTGAGATGGTCGTCTCTAATGCATAGATCATCTATCCATGACCCTTGGGTGGCACATCGATCAAACTCAACTATAGAAACCTTTTATTATATAATCGGTTACAATATTAAGATATAAATATGAGCACCAGAGGTAGTATATCATACCCAACTTGTATATATTTAAGTATTAAACTAAATAATGAATGAACCTAAATATTCCCCTTGATTCATTGGCTAGGTACGATACATCCTTTATTGGACCTAGTTTCCAAATGAATAGAATACCACTTCATGTACCATTCCTTTCCCCAGGATCTTATTATTTTTTAATGGATGGTTCTCTAGATCCTTATACATGGAATGACAATTCATCCCATTTCTGTGTTCCTCATATTCATATTCACCATAGTAACTCTATGTTTTCCATGAGCTATAACATTATAAATTTGGAGAATAAGCGTAAGAATTTATGAAGGTTTCTTACACCATTTCTCACATTATAATTCACAATAAAAGTAGATAATTTTTTGGGTAGTGAGGATAGAATGAGATTTTTGAATAGATCCATAGGTATATTATACACCAAGATGTGTAGGAGCTCAATATATCCAATCATCATTACTATACGTGGTCTATTTTTCATCGAATCTCCAAGAGTTCACATGAATAGTGCATTGGAGATCTTAGGTCTCTATGGTCCTACCTTCCCTTGATAGTGATCATGATGGTGAGAAATGATATTATACACATCCGTATACAGATATTTCATTAGAATATAATTATACATAGGGGATAACATGGATCATTAAACATCCATTACATCATTTTCATTCCTCAAATAGATAGATACTTATTACTCACTAGACACTTTATCAAGTTTCATAGGAAGTGAGGTTTCTGTTATGTATAATTTCAATTAATGGAATGTTATAATGATTAAGAGCCTATACTATTCTTGGAAAATTGTGTTTGTGAGAAGGTTATCTTTCCCTAGTATTAATAACAATTATATTTTTGAATTCATTTGAATTTTTTAAAAAAATTAAGAGAAGATAATTATTACTTATTTAATTACAAGAATATATTATCAAATTTAAATTAATTTAATTACCATTAATCTACCACATTTTTTTGGAATCCTAATATAACTCACCATATGTTTTTGAATATCTTTTGACTTAAACATTCTAGTTTATGGGTTCCATATTCCCCTTATCATAACCTAAACATGGTCCTATAAAATTTATTAATGGTTTTATGTGGTTTTAAATTTCCAACTGCATTAACTCAAAGTTCCTTGATCCATTTAGTGGACTCTCCAATCTTGAAATCTTAAATAAACATTTCCTCATACCTTGAATATTATTTGTAGTTTTCCATTATTGAAAAGTCAACACTTGATGTATACTATGTTAGCACAACCCAAAATGTTATGTTAAAACTAACACAATAATTAAAATCACCCCAATATGGGATGGTCATGAACATTGAAATTTGAGGTCGATTCTAACATAATAAGTGGAAGGTTCTAACGACAGAATATTTTAGTTTATGGTATTTTATCTTTGTGAAAAAAGAATATTTTATAACATTTGTTGATATTATTATGTGGATTTAAGTTAACATATTAACAATATCTAATAAAATATTCATGCATAATATAGTTATATTTTATTCCATATTTAATTCCTAATAGACTATTTGTAAGGTGATGACACAAAATTCCAAAAAAAATAATTTACTATTAAACATGCCAAAATAAAAGATAATTGGAATGATCATGAGATTATATAATAGTTAATATATCTACAGGACTATAACCTTACCCCAGACCCTAGGGGGTAACACATACAACCATATCTTATTGTCTGTTGCACCATTTTTTCATAGTTACTATATATCACCACGATTGGTTTCACCAAAACTCCAAGGCACAGACCACCTCCTCTAACATTGGATACCCATGATTACATAATCTTTTTCGTACAAGTGGGTTTGGGGATCAAATGGATTGGATAAAGGGGATTTACATAAATCAAACCAGAGGAACATGGCCCCTTATGTAATAAGCGGGGATGACAAATAGACAAAAATATTAATTTTAAACATAATAAATTTAAAGAAACCAACCACATATATAGTGCTATTATATTCTCATAACCCTCCACACAATATGTATGATGTATAAACATTCAATATTGTTATCATTTAAATTTATCTATCCTTTAATAAGAATAATGTGCCAAAAATAAATCCAATTTATTAAAATTATCATAATTCCATCCAACCAGGATTAAATCACCATCATTTATAATTAAAAATTAATAATTTCATAAAAAACTAATTAAGTGCACAGGTTAACATTGAGGAAGCTGTGTGTTTTAACCAAAATTTTAACATTTACTTGGAATTAATATATATTTATCATTCCTAATACATGGAACGTGCTATCAAATAATTGATATAGTAACATGTGTGAATAGGACTAAATATATATTTAATTTCATCACTACATACAATTTGGAAAAATGTCTCTATAAGACTACATAAAATATACTATATTATAGGTTGTGTAGTATATTTTCCCTGTGTAAACTACACAGTCCCACAGACTGGGTGTTTTTCATACCGTGGATGATTTTTAGGTGCATGACATGTTTTTTTATTAAACGTAATTTGTCCTTGGATTTTAATGGTATGTCAGTCCTCATATTTTGTAGCTGATACACGAATTCTAAGACAACTGGTTTTCTTTTCCACAAGGGAATGGGGACTAAAAAATTTGTACAGTGGTCATGCGATGTGTAATTCTTCAAATAGTGTGCCAGCCCATCTGGATCAATATACTAGTTCACTTTTTTTGGATCATAGGAAAAATTTCATCAGAGCTGTATGAATTTATCAAAATATGCAATGAAAAAAACATCAATAAATGGCATGTATATAGTTAGTACATTTCATGTACTCTAGTTTTGTCTGGGAAAAACCTATGTAACCTCCATATTGTGATTTTTAAATTTTTCTTCATTTTTCAATCGTAAAAAATTATAGGCAATGTTAGTAATAAGGAAGAAGGGAAGTGGTGATGATGATAAATATGAAAAGGAATCAATATGAGTAAAAAAATTCATGCAAACAATCAATGAATAAAAAATAGTTATAAATTAAACATGTTATCTAATTGATAGAACTTATAGGTTTTTTGCATAGTATATGTTCTTTGATGACATGGAAAACTAAAATTTTAGACTTTATTTATTTGTAATAATTACTAGATAAGTCAAAAACATCATGTATAACAATAACAATATATTACTAGACTAGAGAAATAAACAAAAACTAAAAGAGGAAGATCTTCACATGTACATTATAATTAATTCATTTGTAGATATACAATTATATCATCTTCTAATATGTCTTCATTTATGATCTAGTACACTCGATCTCATTATAATTTCATTACATTATAGGATCCAATTGCAGAATCCTTCTAGTGGTGATCCACATTTTCACTATAATATCTAACCATCTCCATAGAATCATTAGGTTCTAGAATAAATAATCTCTATCTATTTTTTTTCATGGCTGATAATAGTAGTATTCTTCTTGAAAGTGGATGATCTCTTAATGATCTCTAGATGGCTTCAGAGAGGAGGAATAGAGAGCACATGTTAGGTCTCTAGGTTTCTCTCTAGGTTTTGATAGAGACTCTTTTTATCCATTGTGAACAACATGGGTGATTATATAAATCTATATAATTAGATATTTACTATGACTAGTTTAGGGTTGAAAATCACACAAAATCCCCTATAGAACCTTATAATTCTTATTTAACACCATGTATAATTATAATAATATTATTATTATTTTCTTGAAATGTGAAACACATTACAAAAGTAATTAAATATCATTTATACCATTTAAAAATTGGCAGTTAATCTTTATCCTCTTTCAATCATCAAAAATTATTAATCCCTGAATAATTATTACATATTTAATAAATATTTTTTATTGAATTATTTCTTGATTAAAATAATATATTAAATATCAAATTTTCTAAACCTTATAAACAAATTTTTATTTTTATAATTTAACTCACTTAATATTTTGAGAAACTTGTTATTTCATCATGGGGATCAACCAAACCCAAATACATATTATTTATTCTTTATTTTCAAAATTAATACTTGAATTTAAATGAGATTATAGATAGACTTATCATATGACCCTCTATCCCTCTTTCTCTATATGATTATTCATAACCACCTAGTGTCAGGTGTTATCATCTAGCAACATGCTATGTGCCCAATAAAGAATGATGTTATTGTCACAAATGAGTTTATCATATTATGAACACTTACCACGTAATATAATTACTTTATCATAATTTCTAAAATCAACTGGTTTTCATGATGGTAACATCAACCTATATGATCAATGTCTCTTTATTTGACTTTTAGGAAATGGACTAACCAATAATAGTCATGGATTTATCTAGGAAGTTTGATTCCCATAAAAGGGATAAAGATATCAACTTTCATCATGGGACAGAAGGGATACATACTTTCTTACATAATCCATTAATGTAATATCAATTTTGACATTACCAACACATCCTATCTAACCCCATGAATATGTCATCATGATTATTTTAAATACATAAAAGTACATGAGTCATGATATCCATGAATGATAATATTAAATTCTAATGATATATTCATACTTCCACATATAAAAAATCCAATGAAAATTATAATTTATATTACCTATTAACATGTCGATTAAAAGTATCCAATGTCTTAGATATTACCTGGGGAGAACAAGATAAGATCGTGTCTCAATTTATTATGAGATGCCTACCAAGGATATCATGTATCATCTATGTCGTCTCAGATAATTTCATCTAGATATAGGATAATTCTCCATGAATTATTTCGTGGAATCATTTAGTTTTAATCATAATGGGGAACTGTTATGACCTTTTAGTGTGAAATATATTCTTAGGGAATTTTCACATGAAAATGTCAGGAAAAGGAAAAATAATGAGTAGATAGTAAATTGTCATTAATAATTTAATCATGTAATAATGTACTAAGAAATTATTTCCTAGGGAACTGACTCCAATATAATTATTGAAATATGTGTTTCAAATAGCTTCATGAAATTTCATGTCAAGGGTTGCGATGTCAGGATAAAAGAGTATGTGTCTAGACATGTTTTCAAACCAATAATTGATGTCTTTATATCATATAATCCATGTGGAATGACCATTGATAATCTCAAATAATTCCTTGAGTTCATTCCATGGTTAGGAGAACCCCAACCTACATTCTCAGCCCATATCAGTAACCATTCTATATTTATATCTGGAAAACTGAGCTCATATGGTAAACCATTCATGATCCTCCCAAGGTAATCTGTCTTGAATGTTTGATATTTGATCATACAAGACAATGAAATTGATACCCCCATCATCAAATGTACATTCCAATGGAGGTTCTAAATCCAAGTGTCAATTACTAGCATGCTATGAATCCCAAAGGAAAACATTAAGTACATTTTTAGTCTTATTAACTAATGGGTAGAAAGAACCTTCATTGAGAAATTATAAACAACATAACAAGATTAAGAGATATTATAGGAATATCTTATGAAACTGATGATCACATCCCTTTTAACAACCTCATCAATAAATGGGGAAACATATTCCTTTTTATTGTCCTCCACATCGATCCTCCTTAAAGAAACATTCATCATCCACATTACTTGTCATCAAATTCAACACAAGAACTTTATCCCAATTATGAATTCATTGATCACATTCAATGAATTTATGATTTTGAGACCTTTATTAGATACATTATTTGATAGATTTAGTTTGAATTCACTTAGTTTTTAATATGAAAATGTGATGGTATTAGAGAATTATTGTATTTGGATAATTTTAAACATTTAATAATATCACTGAAAAGTTTTTTTAATAGCTTACGATTTTGTAGTTTGACAGATCAATTGTTCTCATTTTGAATTTTGATACATTCTAAGAACAATTTTTTTTATATTTGGTGGAATAAAGTTATTTTGATGATTTTGGGTTCTGGAATTAAATTTTATAATGTTTCCTATTTTTTAGATGAATATAATTAATTTTAACACACATTAATTCATTAGTTTTAATTATAGAATAAAAAATTCCTTTATTTATTCTTTTAAAATTGTTGATTTATTTTATGGTTTATTTTCATGATTTAAAGTACAAAAAAATTTAGATCATTATAATGGTGGGTGGCCACATAAATAAATTTTTACTCATAAAAACTATATGGAGTATTATCACATAGCGTGATGATCAAGTATTTGATTTCATCAAGCATTCACGTATGAGTTTTTTAAAATAAATCACATAGGGGAATCCTAATATACCAATACATGTAATATATTTCCAAAAGTAACATTTCATGAATTCATGTAGGGGTTTTCAAAGTTATATTCACTTAAGATAATTTTTCACAATAGAAATGCAGGCAAGAAAAAATCCCATAGACATATGTTTTTTTATGTTCCCATAAAAGTGACATATTCAACATTAAGGGACCAACCATGTATGAGAATTTTGTTAGTGGTAGAATACACAAGATATCTATTATGTTCATTAATATTTTAGGAGGTCAAACCACCTAACCAAAAACCCATGGTAGTAAATAGATACGTGTAGGTATATGGATATATAAAATTATGAACATGATGGAAAAAAGATACTTAACGATATATTGTATGGGAACAAAATTTATGTAATGAACTGCACAAAATTAGGGAAAAAAGAAGGTTTTTTCATCAATATATGGTATATTAAGGGAGGTATTGATTTTGGTAATGTCTACATACAGATTACCTTATTCTCTCCAAAACATGGAATGGAATGATGAAACTCAATCTCTGCTAATACTTTTTTGAAGAAACAGATCACCATCTACTATACTTCATGGAGGTCATGGCCTATCAACCAAATATGAATATTTTCTGAGTGTATGAAGAGGAAGATGAAAACTGATATTTCCAAGAGTCAAAGTGTCATGAATGTTTTGGATCATGGATCCAATATTATGTGTTCTCAAAGGGTCCAATTATGTATTTTGAAAATGATCAGATATCATGTTTGAAGATCTTAGGGGTTGTTATATGATTTCGAAATGATATCAACTAGGGGACCAATTTCTTTTATTTATATTTTAAAATTAACTAGAAATACAGAGGTTTTAGAAAATCATCAGAATAAAAAGATGAATAGAAAGAAGATCTGATGTCTCAAAGATCTCCACCAAAGCCATTGGCCGTTTCCCAATCCAAAGGCTGATTATCAAATTTTCACTTTTTCCTATCCATTACTGACCCTTCTTCTTTAAAAAATTAATCCGTTACACATGGATATATCTACTTCCCATAATTCCAACATACAAAAAAAACACCAAAAATATTACCCCATTCAAAGAACATTATAACAGTTTCCCAAAATCCTTCCAATTCATAGGTTTCTATCACTTTTCACCCCTTTAAAATAGATTTTTACTCAATGATGGATATGGGGAACTGGTTCCTCATTGTCACAGGCTACCACGTGGCCCCATTCAATTGTAGCATCATCATTTCTAGCATCATCCTAACCCAGTAATATCACCCTCATGTGTGGATCAGGACACATATGCATTGTTGTGTAGAGCTGACCACATCAGAATCAAATTCCCCTGCAACATAGGTCCTCCCACTCCTGGTTAGTTATGTAGATAACACCTTACACATTAAGATTTATGTGAGTAGTGGAATCATAAGGAGATACCTTCCCAACTGCCTCTCAATGAATGGTAGGGGAGAAAAGACTTATCTGGTTTGTGTGGTTCTGAGAAGATTGCAGAATTCCACGCTTAAGACTTGAGAACTTTAGTTAATTTTAGGGACCCTCCGCTATGGGATTGAGAACTAGTGCCTCTCGTGAGAGTGAGATATACATTTCAAGCTAAAAAAATGGATTAAACCAGGGTCAATGGGTTGTGAAAGGAAACTCAATTTTGAATTTTTTTCATTCAGACCACATTGGAAATAACTGACATACATGCCCTCTAGATGGTGGGGTAGAAAGGAATCCAGATACTAAAACTGGAAAATATAAACTTGGACCAGTCCCTACTAATGGAGGGTTGTAAGCTCTTCTTAGGGGTTCTAGGCCTCTTAAATTTTCAGGAATATTCTCCTTGAATATCACCCACATTAATGAAAAATACACCACAATCAAAATATTAAACAAATGAATAGAGAGTCCATCTATTCTTAACCAATCCAATGTGATTTCATCAGATTCTATGGCCAAGTGAATATGAAAAAACATATCATCATACACAATACAACTCCTTGTATCTATTCCATCAAAAATTGGGAGCACCAACTGTTGAACTAGAAGCTGTTACCCGAAGCCAGTGTAGAAAGGGAGGGAATCTACATGAACATCGTAGTCGAGTACAAGAATATGACTGATTGTTGGGAAATTAAGGAGGAAACAACCATTATTAGTGAAGGATGCACGACATCTAGACGAGGGGTATTTTTTGGGAAGCGGACCATGCCTGAAACATTTTTGGTGAGTTCAGAAATGTCAAGTGTTGTAGACTATCAGACGGCAGCCTACTCTAATCCACATGATTCCAATAATGCTTCGATTCGACCAAGATTATACTCGACATCATTCTAAATATATTTTTTTTATTTTCCATTAAGACATATGACATTTTATGCATTTCTGAATGGGGGAAAGCAGTTCAAAAGTGGGATGATGGGCAGGGCATCACACTCTTTTCTGGTTGGGGCATCGCACTCTGCGTGTCCACTCTAGACAAAATTAAAAAAAAGAAAAAATATTGGGACATTCATTGTTGTTTTTTTTTTAAATAATTTTATTTTCGTTATTTTTAATAGTAGGCAGTATTAGGCATTGAACGTCCATCAGACCATTTTTCTTTGTTGGAGCACATTTTTCCAGACATATTCCTATGGGATGTAAGCCAGGTGATGAAGATGATTAGCACAACATGGATGAAATGGTGCAACAATGTAGCAATGAATTTAGCCTTATGAAAAAGAAGAGGATTTGAGGGTTTTCGGGGTATGGATCCCAACATTGTGCACCACTCTGGATTAGAACAACATTATATATGGATTAGTTTGAGTCATCTGAAGGAACAGGGCATGCGTGGAATTAGATCGGCAATACCCAATGCAGTAGACGAAGAACAATGTGTTCCTAGAAAAGATGCAATGGAGGGATGATCTATACATAAGGAACAAAAGAAGGTTGGACCTAATAGATAGAGGTTTGAGGAACATCCTTTTATATTGATTTATGAAAAGGAACTATAAATAGTGAGGTAGTAGAAAAACAATAGATGTATAAGAATATGAGGAATAAAATTGGAAGACTCAAAGATATCTAGCACAGCCAGCAAGATGTTAACCAGTCCAAATGATGAATAAAAAATATTGTATTTTTTTATTTCCCTTCACTCACCTTTGAATTTTCTTAAAACAAACCCTTTGCACGCGAAGCTATATACAACCTCCACTTCTAATTTACTAACAAATTCCCCTAACACACTATCCTCATACAAAGACCATTATACCCCTAACCCAAACCCCTTCTAGCTCATAGGATTATTTTATAAACACTAATTGATGTTGAGGATGTCTATGTGTAAAGTTAAACATGAAAATAAATATTGTTAGAGTCCAATTATGAGTTATTATAAGGCTGGTGAATGCTTATTGCATAATATTATACACAAATAAAAGGTTAATGTGATCTAAAACTTGATTGATTGAAGAACTAAAGACATGTGATCCTAAAAGAACATGACCCAAGGATTTATGTCAAGTTATTATTTCCTAATGAAGAAGATAACCCAAGGTAATATGATTTGGGTAGCCTAATAGACTTATGATTATATCAGATTTGGAAAATTTGATGTCGATTCCAAGCTTGTAAATGTTTAGGAATTCGATATCTAAAATTTATATTTGTAGAAAAATAATTATTATGAATAAGTTCTATTAATTTTATATCACTAATGATATAATTTTATTTAGGAATGGATTCCTA
This sequence comes from Viscum album, assembly GCA_963277665.1. Classification (NCBI taxonomy): domain Eukaryota; kingdom Viridiplantae; phylum Streptophyta; class Magnoliopsida; order Santalales; family Viscaceae; genus Viscum; species Viscum album. The sequence goes on along the minus strand of OY728162.1, from coordinate 1,079,190,795 downwards.
TTTTTTTATGAAACACTAAAATGAATTTAGTTTTTATTTCTACTTTATCCATGAGTTTCTCATTACCTGAGAGTAATCATCTGTAGTAGAGAGAACGTGAATAGAGTTAATTCATAGGTTAATTTTGTGTTTTGTTCATTATTGCTGAGAATTTTAAGTAGAATAGTCATAATAGACATGTCCATTTCTGATTTCAAATGGTTTAGTTATTAAGGAGTTATTCTCAATACTCATGGGACACAATGGATTGGGTTGTTCTAGAAGATTTTTTTTGTGTCAATCTGGAACCATGTGGAGATAAATAAAGCTATTGATTCATCTTGATTGATGTTGATTCATATTTTATCATGGTAGATCAAGTTTATTGAATTATGTGGAATATAGTGAGGAAAGTCATCGAAATTTTTATTGAGAAGGAATCTTTTGTGGCCAATAAATTTGTTAAAGTGGAAATAATTTTTAGACGGGTGTCAATATAAATAGAGGTGAAAGTCAACTAATTTGTACCACCTATATAAAATAATTATGAGGAACTAAAATGGTTTTTAAAATAAATATTCATTTATTTTGGTAAATATTTCTAAGAGGATATTGACTCATTCATTAGACTAATGAGAGATATGGGAAATTGAGTAGTATGAGGAAAATCTTAAAAAAGAAAAAGACATAAAGAGAATATTCTACATAGTATTTCTTTTGGTTTCATCCTATTTTCATTTTATTTAAAAATAATATTTTTTTGTGATGAATAGTTTGCCAATTACAAACAGATATTGGAGTGTATGAGTGATTTGAATCAATTATTTAACTTTTTTTATGTCAATTTTCTCAAAAATTGTGTTGCATTACTCTATAGTACACATAAATCATTTGGTAAATTTTTCAGGTGAACTCATCCTTATTTCCCTCAAAAATGATTTAATTATTCATGTGAGTAACGAAAAAATAAAATATAACATGATTAAACCATATTGAAAAAGGATGATAGATTATATTTCAAGATTTTAGACTTGGATATATTTCTATGAAGGAAGAACTACATTTGAACCAAATTTTTAAAATTAACCATGAATTTTCATTTACAATCTACTAATTTTATGTTTATATTCTTCTTCTTGAACCATGAATTTCACGAAACACATCTATCTCTCTCATATTTTTAAGTGACAAATATATTCAATGATATTTGATTTTTTAATATTTGTTTGGTAATTGTTTTCATGTTCTGATATTTGATTTCATGATCTATAGACTGTTTTCAAATTCGTTGAGGATCAAAACCCTGGTCACCATTATTTAAATAGTTTTTAGGTTTTATAAATAAATCAATTTGATATTTTAAATGGAATTTATCTAATTTTTTCCATTGTTTTCAAGGAAAACATGTGCAAGTATAGGAAAAAACATCTGGTGAAAGTAAAAACACTAAAAATATAATTTTTAAAAAATCTAAAATATATAAAAAACTAAATATTCTATGAGTTTTTTGAAAAATTCTATATCATTTTTCATGAACACTATTTCGTATTCTAGGAATAATGAGGCCATAATCCCACAAATAATGAAAGGCGATATTTATCTTAAAAATATAAATGTGATATTGAATATTTGTAATATATAAAACATGTTAATGAAAAAAATTCATTCATGAGAACTATAAAATTCCGAGGATGGGGGAATATTAAGTCCCTCAAATGATAGGTAACCCATATTTTATTAGGTGGGATCTTAGATCCAAAAATTATGAGTTTAAATAGTCATATCCGTCACAATTACATGAACATAATGGAATGGATATTGATGAATCTTTAACCATTGTTAGGTAATTTTATGAGATAGTCCATCAACATCCTCTTAATGAAATTGGTTGGTATTAGATAAAAATGATATTTTTGACTTTATAACTTATGGGGAATTCTAGGAATTGGATTTTGGAACTAGATGAAAACATTTTAGAAAAATGGGAGTATGTTTAATATTCATTCATAATTTAATTTTAGGCAAAAATATTGAATGATTAAAACTAAAATCAAAACAAAATATTTATTCATAATGATGGAGAGGATTTTCATGAGGCCTGTGATAGATTGAGAGAATTTCCAAAGCAGTTCCCTCACCAACATATTTCATTTAATGTCCTCATGGCTATATTATATAATGGTTTCTCACCAACAAGACAAAACATGGATGACAAACCAACTAGAGGAAATTATAATGATAAAACTTATCAGGAGCTCATACAGATTTACTAAAATTTATCTCTTAACTCTTAAAAAACAATAATTATAAGAGTTAAAAGAGAAGTGTAAAACACTAGTTTGTTGATGGAAACAAATTCCCAATTATCTGTTATAAAAGATCAACATAGATCACTAAAAGACCAAAATTTATAACAATAACATAGCCATGTCAGCTATTAAATACAAAATAATACCTTAGAGAACAATTCTGTTATTGTTCCATGTTCATGAAAATTATAGAATACAACCCAAAATTTTATATTCCTATATATCCATATAAAAAAGTTAATATTAATGTATGGGATCCTATAAAATGAAGATGAGATGATCCTTTTATTAATATATACAATCCTGACAGTATGAACCATCTCAATCTATCTAGAAAACAACAAGTAATGTTTTGACAGCATTATGCCCATGGATACCAAAACCAGATAAGAAAACGATTCCAAAATCAACCTTGGTATGAGTATTATAATTCTAAATATGATGTGTGGGTCCTTTTTAAAGATACTTTTAAGGTTATTTTACAATTAAAAGGCATAAAATTATTTAAATAAAACTAAAATTATCATAGAATTCATGAATTGGAGCCAAATATAGAGCACATAGCTAGATACATTAATTCACGAGAAAAGGGAAAGCTTACAAGACCCAATAAAATCAATCATATGGAAAATTTTATTGTCGATACAATATGGAGTGGATTCAACACAAAAATTAACATTCTAAAAGGCCCAAGAAAAGTCAAAAATCAAAATATGGAAGAATTATTATTTCAAAAACTAGGTAATGCTAAATCTGGAATTATGGGTAACAACAAGGAAGGTGAAGTAAATCCAATTTTTCAATTAAAAATAGAGTGTAAAAGGGCTTAAAATTTAAATTTTACAATGGGTGGGGAAAACATGAAGATATACATGGGTAAATTCACATTATCTTAGACAATTTTCCCTACCCATTCAATTACATTATTAATTGAATCCAAAAAGAGCCTAAAATTATCATTTTATTTGGGATTTTCAAGATGTTCCATTTGAATATTATATTCATAAAGTATGTAATTCCAATATCACAATAATTGAATGATCTCAAAAAAAATTTCAAATAAGAAAACAATGGAATAGTTTTTATTGTGTTGCCTCAATGAAGTGTGTGGTGCTATCATCCAAAAAACCCCTTTTAAAATTAAGGGTTCAATGATTTTTTTTCATACCATACACTTTACGGTATAATGGTATTCAAAATCTTATTTGATGGCTTGGGGAAAACATCATTGGATTTCATACCTCACCTTTACAATAGTTGAGGGTATAATAAATAAAACCCACCATTATCATCCGTCAGTTTAATTAGCGATCTCTCACATACCATGTACGAACATTCAAAGACATATTAGTTGGTGTTGGATGTATTTTTTTCATTTTGGGTGTCTTCATATAGATATAGTGTGACAAGAAAGTCTGTATCATCTTAGTAATTCCTTTATTAGCCATGGAAATATATTCCATTGATGTGTATTAGGGTAAGATTATTTTCAACATTGGAGAGTGAATGGTGGAATTTAATTTCTTAAAAAATGATAAATAACTTATGTTTGGAGTTAATTATTTATAGGTTGAGTTGTTAAAAATGAAGACTCATTTGAAATTTTTTAAAGTGATTTGTATAAATTATTATAGCCTAAATAAACCCCTTTTAAAGGTGACAATATGTATCCCAAACACTCTGATGATTTTTAGAATCTGGACAGTTTTATATAGATGCAAAATATTCATGTTCTAGATGAGTTGGTTATTTTACAAGGTGGATTATGTATTTTTATGATTAAATAAATTTTTTATAGAACTTGATGTAGGTTCCCATCATTTAATAAATAGTTAGAATAGTTTTATAATATTTAGGTGTAGATCACTAAACACATTGATTAGTTTTTTGAAGAATTTATTATTAAATATCCTTTAAATATAGAGAGAAGTTATTTGTACACTTTGGAAAATAGCCAGGTAAATTATAATTATGTTCTTAATATTCATATTTTTTCATTTTTACACACTTACATTTAGAAATAAATGGGGTTCCTAATTCCACCTTAGCCAATTAGTCTAACATAAAATCAAGAAGAAACACAACTTGAGATTAAACTCTTTCCTTATCAAGTAAACTACTAATTTTTTTATTTGAATCCATAAATTCCTTTCATTATATCATCCAAGATAATTAAATTTATACTATAAGATTTAATACATATCATGAAGAATCTAAGACCTACCATAGGTTAGACCATAAGTAAATGTTATTCCATTAGACTTGTCTGTGTTGTTCCTAATAAATGAGGTTTAGTAATTGTGAATAATGAAAAAATAGGAAAAATTCAGGTTAGAACAGATTCTAAGTGGATTGTTTGTATTGATAATGGGAATATATACTCATCCATAACAAAGACACCATCCTCAAGAAATATTGTTACAAAATACTTGAGAGGATATTTGGGAATGAATTATTTTGTCTCATAGATGGCTATTCTAGTTATAATTAAATTCATATATCACTAGATGATCGAGATAAGACTACAATCACATTCCTATATAGGTGATTTAATTACAATATAATTACTATTGTAATATGTGGTTCCTCAAATACTTTTCATATATGTATAATGACCATATTTTTTGAAATTATTGTGGGAATAATAATATTATTTATGGAAAATTTCTCAATTATTGTACATACTTTTGAAAGTTTCTTATAGATACTCAAATATTTTTTAGGAAGGTTTCACGAATATAATCGTGTTATTAACTATAAAAATTTCAATTCATGGCCAATAAAGGGATAGTTCTTTGTTACAACGTGTATAAGTGGTGTATATAGATTGTTAATGCTTTGATTGAGTTCATTCAAAAGGTACCTAATCTAGAAGAAGTAAAATATTCTACAAACATTATAGGCAATACTAATTTTTACAGGAGATTCACAAAAGAATTTTTTAAAATCCCAAGGGCACTTTTAGAATTTTTTTATAAAAGATACACACTTTTTTGTAATGATTTATGGAATAATTCAACCCTGTAAATGATAAATGTACCTTTTCACCCATCATCACTTCCCCCGATTGGAATCATTCATTTGAGATTATGTTTGCTGCAAATGATATGGATGTGGGGATTGATTTAAACCAAATAATTAAAAGGAAACATCATGGATTTCATTACACTAGTTGATTTATATATTATTACAAAAGAAGTTACACCAAAATTGAGAAAGAGTCATTGGGTGTTATGTTTTCTTTAAATAAGTTTACTAAGTATCTAATAGGGTATAATGTTTTATTTTTTACTATCTATTCTTCATTAAAATTAATTTATCTAAAAAAGAGGGAAAAATGAAACTCATTAGATGAATTAGTTTGTGTAAGGAGTTTGATTTTTAAATTAAAGACAAATATGGTACTAGAAATATAGAGGTTTTCCACCTTTATAGACTGACTTGTAACTATAATAATGATACAAGACAGATCAATTATTCTTTCATTGATGAAAACTACTCAGTATGTAAGCAAAACAATCTGATCATTATTTATATTTTTCAATTTTACAAGTTACTGGATTTATACATAATTATTAGAATCGAAATGAATAAATTCATTTCAACTTTAAAACAATTATTTTGGTATAATAACATTTAATTATTCATATATGATGAAGAGATTAAAAGAGTCGTGTTATTGAAGAGTTAATATAGTATATTCTTGAATGGTTTTACTCTTCCCCATGGGGTTGACATCATGTTGGAGTAGGGACCACCCAAAAACACCGATAGGTTAGTTTATAATGCCCTATGTTTTTTAATTATAGAAGAATCATTTTTTGTGGTTATTGAAAATGTCAATTTTAGGGAATATTGTTAGAAAATAAGATTTTCAACAATAGTGGAAAATAAAAGATGGTTTTCTGATTTTTGGGGTTTAGAATTCATGGGTCCCATTCCATATTCTAATGGAAATGAGTAAATCTTGGTGGCTACAAATTATTTTATAATACGGTTAGAAATTTAGGAACATCATAATAATCAGGGATATTATATTTTTTAATTCATTTAGAAGATCATATATTCATGATTCAGAATCCCCAAAGCAATCATTATATACAAAAGAACCGAGTTTAAAAAAATATTATATTCAAATATTTTATGGAAATGTATGTTTGTGTCCAAAAAACTATAACATTAATCTATCCACAATAAAATTATAATATTAAATTTGAAATATAATGATTTAAAATATTTTATAAGAAAATTCTCAAATTCTAGAATGGACTATTCATTAATGTTGGATTACCATCTGGGGGTTAATATAGATTCCATTAAAACTCCCAAAAAATGCCTACGTAATTACTCCTTTAGAAAACATGCAATTTGTTAATAGACCATTAAAAAACAATTTTTATAGTTAAGGAAATTAATTTTTTATTTTAAATATTCTTATGATAGAATATTTCAAGAGCTGAGTGAGCTTTAAAAGATTAGAAATAAGTCATATAAAGTTGTTAGGATTTCATATGGAATGTTCCAAGGGTTTTCATGACTCCATTATCAAAATTAGGACATTTAATTCTTATCATATGGTAATTTTTATTTATTAATAGATTATTTTTTTTCTATAAATATTAAATCAAAGTGCTCCTGACACCTTACTATTATTATATTATTAGTTAATAGAGGTTTAGAGCTATTATGGGATGAAATCAGACCATTCATGGTTTATAGAAAATGGTATAAGAATTATTTTGAATAGAAAACAAAAGGATTGTATGTTATCCCAATGATAAAAGATTTTGGTTTCCTTAAAATCTAATAGAACACTAAAAACATAGTTCTTTAGGGAATTCAACCCATAATATATCATGTGTGTTTTATTTTTGTTTTATTAGGAAAAAAATATAGTTTTTATATGTTATTCATTCCTTATCATACTAATTAAGTATAATTATATATTTTTATCTCTATTTTGAAAAAATAATCATGTTTCTAATTGGAAAATGACTAAAATATCAATTTCAATCAATGAAAAGGAGGATCTTCTAGTTAATGAATTTTGAAAATCAATACCTTTAATAAAAATATGGTGATTTCTCTTTTTATTGGAATAAATTTGGTTATAATGTTAAATTTAACAATTTTCTAGAGATAGATTTTGATAAATAGGAAAGTTTATTCCAAAAAATAGGGATTGTATCTTTAGCTAAACTTCAATGGAGGAAAACATCACTATTATTGTAGTTTTAATTTAAAATTCTACACATAACATTATTCACATCTATTTTGAATTTTTTCACTTTGTTCAATTGAAATAGGTGAGGCAACTTCGATTTATACGTTACTTTTTGTTCTAATAGATATCATTTTGATTTTTTTACGTCGCTTCTATCATTTATACAGTCATTATATACAAAATTATTAGAACTGTATTCTAATATTGTTTCCCTATTGAAGATATATTCAATATTTAAAATTTAGTCACACACTCTTATGAAAATTATGATTTCAATTGACAAATAATATGGTTACTACTAAATATAATTTTTTGATGTTTTCATTGTGTAGTTTTTTGTAATTTGTTTAAAAATGTTTGTTAATTTTATTTTAAACCCATAAAACATGGTTTTGAACTGCTGAAATTATAAAATCTAGTTCAGCTAAAAATTATTAATTTTTTATCCCACTATAGGATTCCGTATTGGGGAAATATTGTGTTTTAAATATTAGAGAGGAGTATTATGTATTTTATTTTTTAATCATTTTTTAATCAAGAAAATACAAAAAAAAATATTCTTTTTTTAATATTTATATATATTATTTTTTGTATTGAATTTTTTTAAAGAGAAAAGTCTATTATGAAATATCAATATGGTTTTCATTTTTACCCAATGGATTTAATTTGGACCATCATTTCATTTCATATTTTGAAAAACATATTTCTTATAAATTTTTTTGAGTATGTCTTGAATTTGTAATTGAATTTGTTCTTTTTATTTCTATTGAACTCCTTTGATATGTATCCAAATAACACATGAAATGGAAATATTAATCCATATTGTTCACATGGTTCATTGTTTTTATAATATATAATGAGTTATTTATTATGTTGTAATATTTATTCTTTTTTCTTAATCAGTATTTTTTCTACTTTTGATGAGCTTTTAATTATGATTTTCTATTCACGTTAAGGTAAATAAATTTTCAGAAGATGCAGTTGAATAAAAATTTAATGTTTTTAATTCATTTAAAATTTTCCCAATTCAATCATTTTTGTAAAATCGTAAGCCCAATTTTCACTAAAACCATTAATATTATGATGGATTTCTATTTATAAACATATGAGATACCATTGGGTGAGTCTTTTTGAAAATTGAATCTTTGTGGAATTATTGTTATTCAATATTGAGACATGTTTTCTTCCACTCAATTTGTAAAATTTATTTCTCTAGATCATGAAATTTAATATTTTTTTGGATTTAGTTGTGGCCCTTATTTGATACATTTTTTCCACATTTTTAAAATGAATTAATTGAATTTTTATGCTAAAATTGTATGATATTAGACAATTGTTATACTTTATATTTTTTTAAGTGAAAATATTAACTTATTTAATATTTGGAATATTTTTTTTGATTTTATAGTTAAGAAAACAATTTCTATAATTTTGATTATATATATGTTATAACAAAAAAATGTGCTATTTGGGTGAATCATATTATTTTGATGATTTCATGGTTTTGGAGATAAATTGTATAAATTTATATTCACTCACAATTAATATTATTTTTTGGAATTCATTTTAATTATTTTTTTATTGAATTTTGAAATTATTTTTTGATTTCTTTCATATTTTTAATTTGTTTATTTTTATATTGATTATTTTCATGATTTAAGGAACCCACAAAGAAAATTTTTATAATGGGTGTGGATTTGTAAATGAATTTCACTCTCTAAAACTATGTACTGTTTTATAACTTGTAATGATGATTGCGTATGTCTTTGAAATATTTAGCCACATATGAGCCTTGTAAGATCATATAAATGGGAATTCATAACTACCTATCCATGTAAGAGTTTTACAAAAGTTTCATTTATAGCTAAACCCATATTGGGGTTTTTATATTTCATTCCATGTTAGTGAATTTTTCATAGTAGAAACATAAGGATAAAAATTCATAGATCACATAAGTTATTTAATGTTCATTATATTTCCATGTAATAAAATTCAAGGGGCCATACATGTAAGATACTTTTAGGAATAACATACTCTGTATGAATTTTTCTAAATAATTATTCAAGAGGTCAATCAATGTAACCAGAAATCCACAGTGGGAGTGAAATGTACAAGTATATGGATATAGAAATGGGATAACTATATATGGAAAAAAATTAGGATATAATATAAGGAAGTAAAATAAATCATGTAATGATATTAATCGATGTAAAAAAGTAGAATAAGGGTTTTTCATCAACATAAGGGCAATCGTGATGGGCATCAATATTGGAAAAATTCATATAGAGGTTTTTTCATCCTCTCCAACCACATAAAGGAAAGGTAAAAAATTATACATACTAACAAATATTTAATGATTTCAATCAATAATTTTAAAATATTCATAGATATTGAGCCATTATAAGATGAGAGGAAGAGTAATTGAGAGGTCATTGTGGAAAGAGAAAACTGAGACTACCTCATGTCAAAAAGGGATCAATATTGCTGAGCATGGATGGATGATATAGGGTGTTCCCAAAGATTTGTTAATTATATAAAGATGGATCAGATATCCTGATTGAAAATTCTATAAGGCTAATATATGATTTTGAATATTGATTTATATTTGTGGAATGATTTTAAAAAATTTCCATGTGTATAAAAATATCACTGGAGGATGTGTATGAGAAATTATAAGGAAAATAAAATATTATTAAATAATAGAGGTCGAGAAGAAGAGGATCATTTGAGATAAAATATGGCAGATTGAATAACTGATATCATTTGATCATAAAGGAACACTACAAAATGATAAACGTCAATAATGTAAGGATTATAGGATAAAATTAACCAGGTATAGCTGATTTGTGTAACCACATAGCCATAAGACATCACATGTGTTTGAATAATTAATGTTGATGCCAATTTTAAAGAAGTTTAAAAAATTGAATATTGGAATATTTTTATGGAACATATTTATGATGAAAGGGTAATCGTTATTATAGAACACCATATTTATAGAGCGGTATACATATTCATGTGAGGAGTTCTAATAAAGGAATCAATTATTTGGATTTTCATTACTGATTCATCCACTAGTCAATGATTTCTTGAGGATAACCATCTACATTCGAGGGAACTTGATCAACGTTTATAGAAAATTTCATCATGTTTCATGTTAATTATATCTAATTATTCAAGTTATATGTGTCACATGATACTATAAAAGTAATTAATGAGCATGGATTCATGAATTATAAGTGGTTCTCAACCCTCACATGAGACAATGTTTGAGCAAGTCTGGATGAATTTTGTTCGGGTCTAGTAAGAAGAAAGTGGATTCTAAGATAGTTGATGTTTCTTTATTGATTATTGTTGGTTCATGTTGAATCATATTAGTTCATTTTTATTAAAAGTACATCAATTTATTCAAGATGATTTTCAAAATTCATGTTGATCTAGTTTCATGGAAGTCATTAATTTGTTACAATGGAAAATTATTATCATATGGGTGTCATAATAAAAATAGTTGAGAGTCATGCTGCTTCTACCACCTAGATAAAATTAATTACAATATAATATAATATACTAATAGAGAATATTATTCATTTTTCATAGAATATATTTCTAAAAGGGTATTTATGCATTTATTTGAATGATAACATCTAGGTCTGATGAAGTAGTAAGATGAAAATATCGAATGAGATTAAGAGATCAAGGGAACATTCTTAATATTATTTCTCTTTCTTTCATCCATGAATAATTTTATTTTAATATATTATGTTACATTGTATTGAATATTTTTCTCAATAAAACATTTCTTGGGGAATAAAATTGAATTAATTAATTTATTTTAATTGTTTTCCTTTCATTTTTCTAAAAATTTAGATGCATCCATCTGATGTACACATAAAGTAATTGGAAGAGTATTTTTGATAAAATCATATTTACTTCCATTTTAGTCGATGCAATTATCTATGTGATGACCATAAAAATTGAACCAAATGTTATTCACCCTTATTTACAGAAGAAATTGTGTTCAATTTCAAGAATGTTAACTCAGTTATATTTCCAGGAATAAACAAAATCATTTTAAACAAAATAATTGAAATTACCCTTACATATTCATTGATTAATTGTTTCTTCTGTATTTATGTTATCCTTATTGATAATTTTATTTTACTGAATGCATCATTTCACTATCATTTTGGGGTTTGTTGAAAAATTTATTAAAAATGGACTTGGAGGAGGAATTACAAATTACAAAGAAAACATGTAGGTTATTACAATGTACTCAAGGAGACATAATATTGAGACCTCCATGAGACCCATAAAAGGTGTAACCACAAGGATATTACCCAAGGGGATTACTAAAAAATATATTGAATGATGATTAATATTTTATTCTTGTTTGGATGTTTTTTTCTTGTTTCACGTTCTGTTTTCTTGATCTCCGCTCATTTTTCACCTTCCTCATGTTTGACCCCTACTTGACACGATCTATAAAGGTTGTATTTTTTTATAAATTATTAAAATTTATGTTTTTAATAATATTTTTTATATTAAAATCAATAATCATCAATTAATAATGGACTTAAACTAAAATAAAATACATGAGAGTATCAGTAAGTTCATGCATCAAATGTATGGAGTCACATTCCCACTATACTATATGATATAGAAAAATATTGATTCCTAGATTATTTTATAATTCATTGAAATATTTTTCTATGTTATCAAACTCTTTTATATTATATAATAATATTCATATTTTTCATTTAATATTATTATCTTATATTTAAGTTCATATCCAAAACAACAAATAAGACATTGCCTGGACAAATATTATTTTCCCAAATACTAACTATTAGAACTCCTTTAATATTTTGTGGGATATCATTTCTGAATTTGATGCCTCCAAATTAATAATTTTTATGTATATTTAAAATTTATCAAATCACATTCAATTCAAAAAAGGAAATTATTTTCCATATTACATGGCTTCTCAAACACTCTAGCCTTAAATGATCCCTTAACCAGTTAATGATTATGTTTAACTAGATCTTATTTGTAAACACTTTTAGTTTTCACAAATAATTTGGTTATAGATCGTATAAATGTGAGACACTCAATTTTAGTATTACATTATTGATCAAAACTTCTATAAGCGTCAAATATCTTCTAGAATGTGTTCCTTACTTCAATTTTATTATTCAGTTGTTGGGTACTATGATAATATTTCAACAAATAAAATTTGCACCTATAACTTGATTCATGGTATCCTTTGAGACCTAATAAATATATATTCGACAATAATAATAGGCTGTGTGTTTAATAATACCACAAAAACAATGGTATCACAAAAACCTTCTCCTTTGAATGAAATTTTATTACTAGTATTTTTTTTCCTACTTTGATTTCATTTATAGTTATGTTTTTCTCCTAAAATAATTTTGTTTAATTCTCTCTCAGATATTGATACTGATGTTTTCTAGTTCTATAAATTTTTATTCTTTTACATCATTCCTGATTTTAACTTTTCTTTTAGTATTCTAGTATATTCATATTGTTTTCATCCACCGAATTCTTCTAATATCACTTTTTTCTATTTTTGGAAATTCAACATTATTTTATTTAACAGGTTTAGTCTCATGAAACAAAATTGGCCTTTAAACCTATTTGTAGGAACATTCATTCATTTTTAAATTGTGATATACTAATAAAATATAATTTACACTCTTTTTTTAAAGATTCAGTTATTTTATTCTTCATTCTATAAACATAATCATTCTCAAGGGTAATAGTGGAAGTCATATCAACAATGATATTTTATTTCTCAGAAACATCAATATTATATCATTTTATTTATTTTAACTATTTATATTTCCAATAATGTAGCTGATTTGGCATATAATAATTTCCTTTTAATAAAAACTTATCTATTATTATACTTATTATTTTATTCCAGAACATTTTGATATTTGTTCTCACAGGTTATTCATTAACTATTTCTATTTATTCTATAGTATATTAACTATATATTTTGGATTCATCTTAGGATGGTTCAACTTCTCTTAACTCTTATTCCATGAGAAATTTCTAAGAATAGTTTTTGGGAGATTCATTTTATTAAAATTTTCTTCAATATTTAACACAACTTATCCAATTAAATGAATTCTCATTCAATGGAATTTTGGTAACAATTTTTTCTTACCCTTTAACTAACTTTTCTTCAAATAATCATTCTTATTGGTTAACTTATCGGAATCTTCATTGTCAAAACATAATTCTATAATTTGAATTCTACAATAGGTAGAAAGGGAATAATTTTCCATTATTATTGATCTTAAAAGTGATATTAAACATATATATCCATCTCTCAGGAGTGAACCTTCATGAAATTTAAATTATAATTTCATTAAAAATATTCCATTCTTTATTCTCCATCATAACAATAATGGTAATGTTTAATCTTCATATACATGACTGTTTTTAATATAATATTATTATCTTTATTTACTTTTCTTCTAATAGTGGATCATATTATTTTTTTATAGTTGATTAGGGTACCATGATGTAGATTAATAGTAAATTCACTATGTTCGTCTAAAATGGATAAAATATTTCTAAATTATTTTTCAAGAAGAATCCTCATGGTCTTCTATACAATTGTAATTTCATACAAGTTCTAAAAAACCAATTATGGTTTTAACAACCATATTAAATCTATTTATAATTTCATATACTATATATTCTTCATGAATTATGATTTATTAAAATTAATGATATCTAATATGTAATTTAACTTCTCTCAATGTTTTTATTTCCTTCATAAATTCTACCAGGCATATTCAAAAAAACCATTTATGTTAAATGGACCATGAATTTTTTCATCTCTTTTTATGATAAAGTGGAAAATGACTTATCTCTATTATTTCTATAGAATTCAATGTTTTTTGTTTTTAAATACCATAATGAATTTTCATTTGTCAGGGTGAATTTATATTGGGAATAATCAGTAAGATAATTCCCCATAAAGGGAATATATGATACCATTATCTCTTTCCAAATTTTGAACCATATTCCAATAAACATATAAATTAATTTGTTATTAATTATTTTATTAGAGCCTATGTAATATCATTGAAAAAAATACATGAGTTTCTATCATGATTCGATACGATTCATTAGGATCTCTCATTGGGTAATTAATGAAAATAGTGGATGAATATGTGAATCTACATTTTTATCTTTTCACCAAACCCTTAGAAACAATAATACTAATTCAACACCATTATCTCGAAATAGATAATGATACAATGAAGAAATAAATACACTACATTTCATAACTTGATTGACGTCTTAAATGGATGCTTACATTCCCGTAGTGTTATGGGTATTATCCCACACACACAACAGTTCTTTTAATGTCAAAAAGATTCTATAAGAATCTATATGGACATAAACCTATTACAAAGGATGGTTTTGACCAGTATAATCTCAAATCAATAGAATAAAATTGATCATTAAAAATTTTATTTCCAATGAATGAAGAACCTTTGAACATGCTAATGGAAGATTTATCTTCTTCCCTAACTCATGTAATAACCTCCTTTTAATATTCTCAATGGACAGAATGATATATGTTTTATTTATGAGCTTATATCTTTTCAATTATTATTTTATATTCATTTCATTGAATGTTGAATGTATTTTCACAAAATATAAACTTCTCAACTTTTTTTAATCAATTTAAATTAAAATTATGAATCGATAGTTACTCCCATAGACTCTACCATAAGTTCCTCAGGATAATTAGAATTATCATGGTAATAATTATATTTTAGACACCATTTAAATCCCTGTCAGCATATATATCTAAATATATATAAAACATGATATATTTACTTATTTGAAACATCAAAAAATTGTAATATTCTATGTGATCCCATACTGCAAAGAAGATTCACATATATGGATCCTTGTGATGTGGAATCACTTAATATGGTGTTAATATTACATTGAAACTCTTCCTAAATCATGAAATGTGACCCGATATTATTCTTTATTGCACAACCACTCCCCAAATAATAGATTTAATTTTTCCCTATAATTCAATAATAGTTACTCTAAACTGTGGTCTTCCTCTCCCTAGAATGTTTTTATATAAATTATTGATAAATCATAAATCAAAATTCTTTTTTTGAGTAGTTTTTATGTTTTAATATTTGAAGAAAAACCCTAACATCATCTCAAGTAATATTTAAAAATACATTCAAAAAAATCATCTTCAAAAATATTCTCAAAATCTTTAATATTTATGATATAATATTTCTTAAAAAACATTGCAATTTCTTCTACATTTTCAAAAAAAATTCACCTTCAAATTTTTTTCAGAAGACATTATTAGCCTTTGAGAGTCCTTGTGAAAGAATTAAAAACTATTTCCTTTTTAAATTTTTAGATTATTTAAAACTCATATTCAACTAATAAAATTATTATATACCCCCATAAATCCTTATAAATTCATTAATAACGTCTTACGAATTCAGTATGAATGCATTTGAATCCACAGAAAACATTTATGAAGATTTCCTTTGTTAATTATATTTTCTTCAACCCAAAAGTCTTACAAATTTCAAATATTCTTAAAAACAACTTCAAATGTATTATAAATGATCATAATTCATATGAACTACAACCATCCTGACAAAATATTATAAATTTTCGTGATGTTTAAGAAAAATCTAATTTTTTCAACTCCAATACCCAAAGTCATACGAGTTGTTTGGAGCCCCATAAAATCATCATTAATTTTTCATTTTTTTCAATTTACTCAATGTATATTGGAATTAAAAAAGCATTATGTGATCTTAGGTACTTATCGCACTACTTAGAAACTCATTGCAACCTATTTGATGTTTTGTCTTTTCATCGAGAAACACTGCTATTTAGTCTCTATGTTGATCATCTCTATGACCATCAAATGTCATCTAAGTATTGAAAACTTATAAAATATCATCCTCAAGTTGGTTTAATAATTTTTTAATTACCTTTCTCTATTGGAATCTATCAAAGTATGTTTGACTTCTTCTTTTCCTACAATTTTTCACCATATACAAAAATTAGAAGTGTTATAACAATAACCATAAAATGTATTTTCTTTCTTTAGGATGTAACATATATTCTTGTTATTTTGGGTCGACTCCTAGGACCTTCACCTATGAAATAGATTTCTACATCCATTCAATATTTCATAGTATATCACAGACTGGAAAATTCTTTCATTTTCATCAATGTAATGATATTTCCATCACTAACTATCCTAATATTTCTATCTATAGATTATTTTATTGACTTTTCTGTTTGCCGTTTTTGTTTGAGTGTATTCACCAAATTTTATACATTCCGTTATTCAGTACAACATCTTTTCCAAAATTGTATGTTTTTTCTTCTCATGTGAGACTATACATGCTCGTATTCTTCTCAATAGGCCTCATACCTCTACATTCCATTTATATTAACTCCTAATAAGATATATTTTTGAATTATAGCTTATTCTTATTACAAAACACTTTTTTCTAAATCAAGATTCATTCATAGAGATACAAAATTTTCTTTAATTGATTATACCCTATTCATTTTTTCATTCCACTCGATATTGATATCAAAAATAACATTATATTTCACATTGACTTTTACATTTATATCAATTACTTTATTGGTGTTTCTTTAGGAAAACCCTGTTTTCCCCCAACCTTCTCTAATTAGGAATTAACAGCTTCAAATTGATCAGAACATATTTTCTTATTCCTTATATATACCACCAATCATTTTGTTATTATAATATTTAATGTATAATTATTCATTATATTATCTATTTATGATTTAAATATAACAAATCCTTCATGATGAACTTTTTTATGATCATTGAATTTGTTTTCCTAAACTATTTCTATCATGAAATCTTCTACATTTGAAAGGAACTCAACTTCATGCGTTTGAAGTGTCAATATTTAATTAAAATAAATCACCTTTTATAATTGACACAATGTTATTTTTATTTTCAAACATATTTTGCAATCCCCCAGTTTACTATGAATATTATCTAGACTCGTGTTAGTTAGGTAGTGTTCTTCAAAATCCAACACCTTGTAATTTTACATGGGTTGAAATAATCAGATAATATTTTTCATTATATAAAATTTCTTATGTTTAATATCGATTCCATTAATTGATTCAATTATTTCACTAATTCAATTTAAAAATAAATTAATATTATCATTTGTGACCATCATAAAATCATCAAAATTATAGTGTAATAGTTATTGATTATCTTCCCCCACCTTGTTATCCTATTTATAAAAATTTTATAGCATGTCCAATATAGAATTTATTGATGCATAGTCCGTCACTTTTAGATATATTTATTTTTATAAGGCTTCATATAATAATTTTTTGAGACAATGAATCAGATTCAAAGAGTTTTTTTTTGTTTCATTCATATACACTTGTATAGGGTTAATAACATGGAATCTGTATATAGAAGTAGTAAAAACATAATGTTTAAGATATTGTTAGTGACATCTCATATAATTCTTTCATATATTAGTATTGTAGACATAAAAAACAAACACATTTTTCATTGATTGTATTATCTTAATTATAGTATTTCTTAAATGTATATTTTTCATGTAATAACCTAGCTCTGATAACACATGTTTATTTGGGACAACATATTCTACATTGATAATAACTTTTAATACATTATCTTTAATGATATGATTCTAAATTTATATATTATTTTTTTGGAAATTTTACACCAGATCCTTGGTTATCTCTATTGTGATTTAAATGACACAATATACCACCTTGGGTTGCTTCACCTACTCTACATGAATCTCTAGTTATTATATCATCTATTTGAGTTATCTGCATCCCATTGTAGCTAAAATATATTCCCATTAAATTATATGATGATACGTGATTTAATTTCACTAATTGATCTTTATAATACATTTTCTTACAAAGAAAAACCGATCCTCCACTTTTGTATTTTCAGTCCAAAATAAATCCATATACGTTTATCTTCATTATATAAAAATCCGGTGAAAACTAAAAACGTTATTAATGTCCACATCACTATGGAAAAAACTAAAACCATGTGTAATCATAAAAATCATGGTCCATTAGAAATAACTCTACATCATGATTTTTTTAAAAAGACATCAAACTCAACAAATTACCTATTATTCACTTCCCAAATCACTTACACCTACTCCAACACATGGAAATATTATGGTAGATTGATTTTAAAATCTTATACTCTACTACATTGATGTCAAGGAGTACATATATACACTTAGAGAAAAATAATGGAGATATTTTTTATATCATTATAATGCCCTTTATAATATGTTTTTCCTTTTAGGAATGATGATCATATGTGGAGGAATGACTGAGGGTACTATGGGTGGTAGTTCAACATTTTAAAAAATATATAAGGGTTGTGACCCTTGGATTGGATTTTACATTACTAATACCACAAATGAATGTGATTGAGTGGATTTTGGAACCTCATTAATTATTTTAAATACCGTAACGATTTAATTTACGAATATTCCAATTACATTTTACATTAATATTATTAAAGAATAAAATTACATAAAAAAGTGGAAAATTCCACATAGTGTACATCCCCCCCTGAATAGGTTCTTAAATTAAAACACATGTATCATTTATGACACATCTGTTTCATTAAATATGAGTCTACAAAACCATAATAATGGATTTTTCTTGTTTTTACACATCCTTACATATTTTAAAATCATTTTAAAACATGGGATGAGTATATGAATATTAAGGACGGATATAAAAATAAATTAAACTCATTATCACATTGAAAAAATTAAATACCCTTTAAAAAGTTTTCCGCTTCACATAATAAATTATAAACTCATAACTACATATAAATTAATCATTTTTATGAAAACCATTAAACCACATATAAAGTAATAGAAAAATGATATGATGGTATCCTAGGGTATCATATTCATCACCAATTTCAAATAACATATTCATATAATCATTTCAATAGGAATGACCTATTTGATTACTTCCATCATTTTATCCTTAGAGACAAAATCATTACCCAATGCATTAAAGGTATATATCTCAGTATCACCCAATATCATATATAATGAACAAGTACTGTAACATCAAAAAAACATAAGTAACCTTGTATTTTCATTAATGAAGTCAACACAAATGAGATTTGAGTCCATATGGGAAATCACATTAATATAACTTATAAAAATAGTAATAAATATCATTTTCTTTTGATAACACATTAAAATCAAATCAATGAATAATGAGAATATTATATTATCTAAAAACAATTAAAATATTAAGATAAATATTAATAATGAATTAAACATAGGTTATGAAATAATGATCAAGTAGTAACCATTAAAAAACATTTCAGACTTCTGTAAAGAGAGTCCGAGGGGACCCATATGTAAAATATTAATAGAATAACTTCTTAAAAAAACAAGAAAGTCAACGTAAGCTGAAAATGAACATAAACAATCATTGAAGTATAGTAATGAATATTCTTGAACTAACTTTAAGAATATGGCCATGGAAGATAAATATTTCAAAGGAAAATAATAAAAAATTTAAAACATGGTTTTAAATAAAAATATTTTAACTTGACTCCCATAGCGGTTCATATGAATTATAAAATCATGACTTGGCCATCTTCAGGGCATGAACAATGTCATTTTACCCTAAGGGATTCTTGTAATACTCTATATTCATTTTCAACACACCAAAATCTATTACCCATTTGGATCACTTAACATACTAATGAATTTCCTCATTGGCCAAAAAATGTTCTATCATTGTTGTTTATTTCATCACTCACATGCTAGACATTTCAATCAAACTAGACTCTATCAAACTACTTAAGATGTGACCCATCCTTATCACTACATCAGGACAAGAATGCTTAACTATAGTGTTCTAATTAGGACGTCTTCAGAAAATAAAGGGTCACCTTGTTGACATGGGTAGTAACATTTATCCTTTTCGGTCTCACTATTCTAGAGGCCTTATACTCTCCACCAACTTAAATAAAAAACCCTCATTTAGACACAAAAAATCAACCCCAATTAGGGCCTCTTCACTTCTACCTTGTTAATATTAATTATAATATCATGACTTGTCCTTACCTGAGGTATGATCCTAGTTATTTGACCTCATGGGTCTCTTGAAATAACATGGTTTCTTTCTCAACACACCATATGAAATTACTCATCTTGGTAACTTATCAAAATAATGAATTTACCACATGTCAAAACATATTCTTTTAGTCTATTTTTCCATAACCCATAGACTCCCTTGGAAGATTCCCAATATGTCACCCATTCAGATCGTATTTGTAGGAAAACCATGATTTAATGTGGAGTAATAATAATGAATGATTAAAAATTATATGTACACTGTCACACCCCGACCGCAGACGCCTTTTTTCACTCCTTTCTTGTTCCCGGTTTGAAATTTTCAAGTTTTAATTGTATTGGTGGGTTTCGCATCGGTACGCGATCATCGCATCGCTAGCGGTGACCGTGCGTTCGCCCGATGATTAAAATATTAAAATTTTTATTTTGAAATTTTATTATTTTTATTTTTTAAAATTGTTATTATTATTATTATTATTATAAATTTTAAAATTATTATTATTAAAAATTTTATTATTATTAATATAGTTAATATTAATATTCTCATTATAGTTTTTATTTGTTGAAAATATGAAGGAAAAAACTCCAAACCCTAACTCTACCCGGCACCCTCCCCCCCTCCGCCCCTTTTTTCCGAGCCCCCCCCCCCCCCCCCCCGTGCTCTCCTATGTGCGTCGGCCCCCCGGCCTCTCAGTCGCCGGTGTCCCGGCCCCCGTTTCCCCTTCGCCGCGCCCGCCGGCCGTCCCGGCCCCTGCTTCCCCTTCGCCAGGCCCCACCGCCGTTCCCCGGCCTCCTCCAGGCCCTGCTCCCACTCCCCCCGGCCTCCGTGCGACCCCCTGCATCCGCCCGACCCCCAGCAACCGCCGCTCCCCTCCCACTCCGGCGACCCCGCCGCGCCGTCCCACTTCCTCCGGCGTCCCCTCATCCCGGTCTCCTGACCTTCGGTGACCCCGCCTGCCTGTCGGCCGCCTAATCCTTCGACCACCCCTTTCTAGTGACCTGAACCCCCCTGCTCGCCTCTTTTACACGTCTCCCTCCACCCTAGCCCCTGGACAGCCAACCCGCAACCCCATTTGTGTTGAGATTTTGTTGTTTTGAGGTTATCTGTTGATATTGGTTATTGTTTGAAGTTAAACAATAAATTTTGTGTCTGTGATTTTATCTTGTATGTTGGTTTTGGATTTCTGCAGGTGCGGTTGCGTTGAAAACGGGGTTTCGCACCATTTTTTGGATGTCCATCAATGTCTGAGGTAGGTAATTCCATGGTTTTCCTTTCTGCAATCAAATTGATGCTTGGGTGTTTCAATAATTATAATTCTTGTGATTCACACTTTAGAAATATATACCATTAGCTCATTATGGTTTTTTTGCATTGAATTCGCTGAAAATATTCATGGAGAAACTCTTTTTTCATAATTGTACGTTTGAATGCAAAATTGACACCTTCTTTTCTTTCCAATTAATTTTTTTAACTAGTTTCGCAGCCTTGTTATATGATTAATTTTCCTACTATAGTATTTTTAATATTTTCGAAATAGTTAAAAACATGTTTTCATTAATTCCTGGTTTGGTTCTATAGGTGCTTGATAATGTTCCCAATTTTGTTTGATAATTTTAAAAATATAACTCGCACCATTATTTCATGATCAGTAGGCTCGTTGTGATGTTTTCCTTACATTGGTCGAATTGATAAAAAAAGTCTTTGGTATGATCTTCAACTAATTTTATGCGTTTACGCACATGGGTTACTACCCTTAGCTTTTTTTGTTAAAATGGTGATGGTTTACTTGTTGGCCATCTAAAAATGGGTTGAAATGAAACCTCAAAGGGTATGCCCGTTTGGATCTTAGTGTGCTTTTTGGTGTGGGTTTGGCTTAATGGGCCATTTGACACATTTTGCAAGTTGCATGTTTTTTTCTAATATATGAAAAGACTTGTTTGAAAAGTTTTTAGAAAACGGGTGTTCCAAGTGGTTCTAGAGGTGACTTGGAAATGATTTGGTAAGTGTATTTGGGGTGTGTAATTGATTTGGGAAATGATTTTGATAAGGCGTGTTTGGCGTAAATCCCAGTTAACATTGTAAATTTAAAAGAGATGTCTTTTTGCTGAATGTAGTTGAGAATGTGATTTGGAAAATGAGTTTTTCTGGATGACAAATTGAGGTGTTTTACGAATTGGTTTGAATACTTATGTGATATGATGGCCCGGTTGGCTATTTTTTTAATATGAAATGACTGAATGTGTATTTGAGGGCACTCTTGTCTAGGGTAACCCTTTATGGGTGAATGCATAGGAAGCGTCCGTGTTTGGGGTTGGCAAGTACGGTGAGATGAGTCACGCGTGCGAGGGCCTTCCTACTTACACAGTATTCATATAACCACCATGAGTTCCTGTGAGTTTTTTAGATGATCAGGTGATGGTTTCTGACCAACCCTGATTAGACTGGTTGGTACCCCCTGGATTTGTTGTTATGCCAAGCGGGTTTTTCAACTGTATTGGTTAGTTTAGGGCAGCCAGTTGGTTATAGACTTAAGAGCTTCGACTTACATCGGCAAGTGGTTCTGAAACCGAGTACGTCCAGGGGTCATCTAGGGATGTTAAGGATTGACAATGGTTATATCTCGTATTTCTCGTTTATTTTCATGTTTATTTTCAGCTACACCGGTTTATTCCTGGCTTACACTATTTACCTTCTTTACTCTAGCACAACTTCTTTATCATTTATTTTGGGTTTCTCATTAAATGAAAAACAATGTTTTTGAAAGTTATTTGGCGTACTGTGGGTTTTAAAATGGATAAATGAGGTTGTTTTAATAAAATGAGAAAAACCCACTTTTATAATCATATTTTCAAACTCGCGTTGATTGATTGTTTTGGAAAAGGAAATACCTAGAATCTGTGGTTTACATTTGGAATCCCTACTGAGCATTTTAAATTCTCACTCATATCCTATCTTTCAGTTGCAGGTCTTTCCTTGCTCAGGTTTTTCCTAGTTTGGGTCGCTCAGCATTGGAGCGATGTTGGTCTCTAGTTGAGTGGTGACCTGGAAGGTCACGGGGAGGTATGTGCAGTTTTGTTTTCCTTCCGATGATTTTTTTTTATCTTTAGTCCTTATTTATCATTTTATCTTTTTACAATGGGCCAAATCATTTCCAACAGTTAAATCTTGATGCCCAACACTTGTTTCCATCCCTAGGGGATTGGGAACGCCCCTTAGGGCTTCCAGCGAGCCCGGTCGGGTGACCGGTTCAGGTTCGACCCGGGCTGGTTCGTGACAAAATGGTATTAGAGGAGGTTGGTTCTTGTTATTTGGGTTGTTCGGTAGAAGGATATTAGGTATGTTGGAACCCAAGAGGTAAGTGCAGGAAGAGCATCACGTACTCTTGCTCACGCTGATCCTCGAGTTACCAGGGGTAGTCCGGAAATTGTGCCTTTTGACCTCGTTTTCGATTAAGGAATGAAAAAGGAGACGATCCAGTGTCACGTCGCGATTTAACATGGAGTAGTTACCTATGTGGAGTCTGAGTACATGGTTTATGTTCCTCCTAGCCGTTGATTCTTACATGGGCCGTGGCTCACTACCATGTTGTCAAGTTAAGTGTAACTGCTAGTTCCTCAATCTGGTGATTCATTGTAAGTTGTACTATGTTTGGTTCTGGTTGGTGTGATGGAGTTTTGGAAAATTAATGTTGAATTTTGAAATGAAGGTATTTTCATTAAAATGGTTATAAATTGGTAAAGGGATTTTTGAAATTTAAAGTGTTCTGGTTTAAAAACCGGTTGTTTGCTTGGAATTGGTAGGGAAATGGTTTCGGTGCGACCCTTGGTTTCCCTTATGAATGATCACATGTGTGCGGGTTTGTGCGAAAAGTTCGTGAGAGGCACTTGTTCGTGGATGAAGTGAGTGGAATGGATGGACACACATGCGACGATTCATGAGATGTTATGGGTGTTTATTAGATACCAAAGGTTTGACCTTGTCTTTCTAATATTATTTTCGAAAGAGGAAAATGATTTTGGAAATTGGATTTTGTTTCGGAAAGTGGGTATTGTGTTTGGAAGTAGTCTTTAAATGAAATGGTGATTTTTAAAAATTGGATTTTTGGCTTGTGAGCCAGTTGTTGGTATGCGATTGTCCTTTTTTTTAAGATTTGATTGGATGATGATTTATGGATTTGTGTTTGGAAGTAGTCTTGAAATGAAAAGGTGATTTTCAAATTGGTTTAAAAAATAATAGGAATTTTAATTTTAAATTTTAATTTAATATTAATTTTTTCTATTTTGAAAATAGTTTGTATTTTAAAATATAATTGTATATTAGAATTTAGGTTGGAATTGTTCATCAATGTTTGTTCTTATTCATTTGGAATTTAATCTAGAACCATGTGTGCGTGAAAAAATATATAATATTCACATGTTAAACAAACTCACTACCATCACCATCTTGTTACCATTAAATGGAAATATATTTATATTTCATGGAATTCTTTTATCAGTTCTATCAGTCCCATTCCTAATATCATTGACACTTACTGCTTCCAGGTAATCTACCACAACCTTGTTCGACTGCCAAATCATTCTATGTCTAAATCTACCCCCACTAAATGATTTTTTTAAAGTGCCCCATTCTTGTTATGACTCACCAAATCTAGTACTATGAATCCTAGATATCTTCATATCCCCATGGTTCTGCTACCTCCCCTCTAATCCTCTACAATACCAACATATTGGTACAACTACTCAACCACCTGTTATTCCCTCTTTCACCGCCTATGCTACAAGTATGCCATCATTCCTATACCATCCCAAAATCTTGCTACATCCACTCCCTCCTACTATTATCATTAAAAAACCCGTATATTCCACCACCCATTGTATCTTCCTTGGATCTGTGAGAATCCCTACCCAAAATGTTGAAGGAACTCGATCTTCACCACTAATCTAAGATGAAGATCCTCCAGCTCAATGCTATCAAATTATACCATATTAAAACATCATATGTCACTAATTCAAGCTTCACCCCTAAGGAAGATGAATCCCACATCACCTGTTGTAACTGAATATCAAGAAAAGTATTCTGGAGTTCGATGTACCATGCCCAAATCATCCATGATGCATTTGAAGAAGACACTACTGATCGAGGAACTATAAGCCACTGATGAGGATTGGTATGATTTCCAATGATGAGGAAGACTGAAACTACTGTACTGGAGAAGATCCAAGATTCCAATCTACATTAAATATATCCATGATCCGTGGTTACAAAACCGGATGGAAATAGAGCTCCACCATGGAAGATAAATAACCTTGTTCTAGCATAAGATGATGACCTATTGTGATTTCATGAAAATTGAAGATGAATAAATGGCTTGAAGAAGTCTTCCAAACACATCATTTCAAGAACCATTATGCTAATGAAAAGTAATACCACACCAAACTCTTCATAAGTGAAGAAGAAAGAACCTACTAAAGAATGAATAATGCTTTGTAGATCCAAATTTCATAAGTCATTGAGGATTGGACTACCAGGTTGAGGGGAAATTATTATTTTTAGTTATATGTCATGTCCCTAGTGCAGGTCCAAAATCAAAGGAGACCTAAACTTATTCCCATTGAATTGATTGGAGGTCTAATTAGTGAACATTCCACATGCTTGATAAAATTCCTCTCTCAAAATTCACTCTTCCTGGACACCCAATAACTGATTCTTGAAGACCCATTCGAATTTTTCATTAGTTGATTATTCCATAAGGATTAATATATAGTCCCAAAAATAATGGAAATCTCGATAACAGACAAAATTATTAATTTATACATTATTCTAATGGATTAAGTAAAAATAATGTCAATACATTCCAAGATGAAGATATTTTCTCATGATGTGGTTGTATATTCTTAAATACTAATACTTTGAAAATGATTATCTGGGTTGAATTACAATGTACACTACGTAGGAACATTGTAAATTCCAATTTTTATACCTGATAACCGAGTAACATATAGCTAGTCCTATCATCCATCATCGAAGACATCATCCAGTTGTGAGAAAAGTATATTTCCGTCCCCATGTTGGATCAAAACTTCTAGACAGAACAGAAACATGGGTGATATATCTCAAACATATTTTATTTCTAAGCTCACCTGATTAGATTACCTCCTTGAAATTTTATTAAAGAATAAGTGTAATAGTTATATTCATCCATCTCAAGACATTCAATATATAGGCTTGCAATAGGAACCATCATTTTTCTAATAAAATAAACCATGATGAAACAGAAGCTAAAATATTTCATTGAATCCAAATCCATAAAATCCCACCTACCAATGGAAGAAATAAATATACAAGTCAAACACATACATAATATTCAAACTCCAAACATAATTATACATCTAGCAAAGCTATGATGCACTTAAAAAATTGTACTCCATTTCTCTTTGACCATGGAATGATTCGAAATCTGATAAAGAATTTAATTAATCCTTGTATTTAAATTAATTATTATTCATGAAGCTCTAATATCAATATAGATTGTAAAATAATAACATTATCATTGCAATGCAAGAATAGTGGATTGGTAATCTCTATAAATTGGTAAATATTTACATGGGAGTGGCACATTCTGAATCAAGAGATTATGTTTTTCAGTAGCTTCTTATGTGTCTTGCTTTGTTCAATCTCAATTTATTGTCATTTGATGATAATTAACTGATGATGGTCCACCAATGAATATTTGGTTGAGGTAATAAGATACTTTGTATCCCCATATTAATGAACTCTACATTTTAATTGCTCAGACTCTTATTAATTTATATATCTGGATTCATTCATGCCATAATAAAATTATGATATTTTCTATTTATCTCATTTTTAATTCATTTTCCCTTATTCACTAGATCAAAGACACATTCCACTTAGGTCTTGTCCATTTCATGTGATCATGATTAGTGGGCTGACATGATGGCAATTAGAGATCTCTTATTTTTATTCCATGGGGGATTTGACGATGAAATGGACATTGCATCCCTCCAGTGAAACCAAAAATTCTAGTTAAGGTTAATCAAGTGATATGTCACTTGATTAGAGAGGAAATAGTATATTATAAATTGGAATAATTATTTAATAGAAAATACAATTAGAAGATTCAGAGTTAGTAAAAAACATTTAAAAATGAATTTGAATATATTATAGTTAAATTCCATTGTTAATTTTACTTATTGAAACCAAAAATCAAAAGATAACACAACCATAACATGAACCTCTTCAAATAAACACTTGATTGAAAATACTAATAAATTCTACGTGGGTTCAAAATTTGTCTTATTGAGAACCCGATGTTTACTTCTCATGAATCCCAATTTATTTTTTAGGGAGTCTGATGTTTTTTTTCTATATCTTTAAATTATTTCTAAAAATGAAATGAATAAACTCATCTGACCTCATTGGTTTTGACCCATTGGTTGAGGGAAATTTTGAATAAATAATAAAGAGTTTGAGAATCATATAGGAAGGGAAAAGTGATTTTTTCACTATCCTAATTATTGAATCCTCACCCCTTTCTTATTCTTCCCACAAAGTCACCTTATGAAACCAACACATTGAACAAAATCAAGATCATTTGAATAGAATAGTAAGAGAACTCACTGTTGAAAATGAGGCATTCAATAGCTATATAATAGGCCTTTATCAATGGTAAAAAGGAACTGATAATTGGAGTGTTGTTTAATGTCTGAAGCTTTTATGAGTGATCCAAAAGTGACGTTAAAGGATCCCTTTAACAATTAATTTTTAAAACATTTATAGGGGGTAAATTAAATTTTTTCATACATCCATGAAAACATTAACAGTACTCTCCCTTCAATTATCCGCACTTTTCATCGCACCACCATTTTATTAGCACTTTGGGAATTTAGAGCATCATGTGTCCCGACCTGGATTCAAACCCTGCACCTCGGCTTCAATGATGGAATGCCTTTACCACTACACATTTAATTGTCTATTTAAAAATATTTCAGGTAAAATATATATTTATATATATTTTCACATATATATTTACATATATATTTTTATTCATATATTTATATCAATTTTTTAAATACATCAATACAATATGTGTTTGTGTGTGACATATATATACTTATATTTATTTAAATATGGTATATATTATATTTTTTTTCATATATTAGAATATAATATATATATATATATAGTTATTAATACACACATATATGTAGATATAAAAATTATAAATATATTTTAATATTGTAAAAATTGGTTAGATATTGTTTTTAATATAGTTTTAGAATATTTATTGATTTAAATATATTAGAATTTTCATTTTTACCTTAATATTTTGAAATATGTATTTATATGAGTGATTTATTATATGTAAATAAAATAAACTATGTAAAAAATTAATTGTAAATAAATTTACGTAGTGAAAAATGAAAAATTATCAAAATCATAATATAATTAAATTTGTAATAACTAAGAATAAATTCAGTCTCCATTGAAAAAGGAAATAATACCCCCCTTTAACGAGGTTCAAAATCAATCGAATGATAAAAAATTGGGGTTCCCTGGCTAAAAAGTCAATTTTGATGGACTTATGAACTTTTCTTTTGCCACAAAAATTGTGACATAAGATTAGTCTCATCACTAAGGGCATAGAGGTCTTCACAGGATTTGATTTGATATGTGGTAAATCCCAAGAAAAACACGTGGATCAAATTATTGAATATTGTTTAATAAGGACCATGAATGACTAATAAAATTCCAAAAGACTGTCACATATCAATACAATAAAAATGAATAATTTACTTCAAAATCTGTATGGTACTTTCATATCAATACATATTTTAAAAGATAATATGGATGTCAGTAAACCATGAGAAAATTAACATGGAATGAATATATAGAAATTAATGATGCGAACATACATCATACAATAGGTTCTCCTGAGTGAAAGAAAATTTATTAAGAGTTTCATGAGTTTGAAGATGAGATGTTAAACGTTCATCTTTTATTAAATATATTCATAATAATGCCTTTTTCTGTATAGAGTAGAACTCATGGTACATGATGGGTCATATTCTAAATTAATAATTTCTTCCACGGTTATGCATGATGTGTGAATATATTTTGTTTTCTCTACTAATATATGGTCCAAAGAAACCCAGTAAAGACATTGAAGCCTATTTGGCTCCATTGATATAATATCTGAAATATATGTGAGATATAGGTGTTACAATGTATGATTCTCATAAAAGTGGTGTATGTACATTATGTTCCATATATTATGGAGTGAAAATTGACTTACCCTCTTATGTAAATTTATCAGTCTATAGCAATAAAATAATTCTAAGGGTCACTTTTGTGAAAAATGCACATACTCAGTTCATTTAAACATTATTTGAAGAATGTGTTTTTAGGAAATCATAAATTCATACCTCAATGACATAAATACTATTCATTTATGAAATCATTTCATTGGAATATCGAAAATGGTATAACATCATCTCTAGTAATGGGATATCAATTGTAAAAAAATGTAAAATAGATTGAAACTATTTTCAGTAAACCATTTTCCAAAAGCATTAAAATTTTATTTTGGAAGAAGAGATCAATTTTCATTTAATTGTCGTATTGGAATTTATTGTATGTCAGACATTTTATTGATGTCATGCATATATAAAAAATGTATTTGATATTATTATTATCAATTTTCTAAATTTAAATAGAAAATGTAGGATGGTATCATGACTTGGATAGATTTGGTGAAGGGTAAAATGTTTATTTTTTTCCCTCCTGAAACATACACTCTATATTGAGATGAAAAATTGAAATGGTTCCATTTACTTTATTGTGTAACAGTTCCAAAGGGGTATTTATCAAAAATCAATAATGTCATGTCAATGATTAATATGTAGTTAGAATGACTAAAATCACATGAATGTCATGTTCTTTTGTAATATTTAATGAATGTTGATTTCTGTTTCATTCATCATAAAAATGTATGAAATACATTAACTATACTCTGCTACTTTTTCAAATTCATATACAGTAATGTTGAATACCTGGTAAAGTTTCCCATCACGAAAAAGGATATTGACGTTATAATATTTGAATTTCATATGTTCTTACCACCATAAATATTTGATATAATGGTCCACACAATGGTTCACTTAGTCATAGAGGTTCAACTATATGGTCATTTACATTACAGATAGATATACCCCATTAAATGGTATATGAATATTTTTAATGGGTATGTTAATAATAGAAGTCATCCGGATGCATATATTATAGAATGATATTTTTAAAAAAAATCTATTGATGTATTTACCAATTACCAATCAGATGCTGAAATCATTAGTCTCCCAGAGTCTCATCATAAGGAATTCATTATGGGTGAAGGGATTTTAGGAAGAGATGTTGTTACAATTACCTTGACAGAGAGGGGGTAAGAAATTTTTTACATATTACATAATAATAAATATGATGATCCAATTCCTTGAATCCCAAATATAAATTCTTATATATTTGAATCCATCAAGGGTTGAAGGATGGATATCAAATAAATACAATACATATTTTATAGTATGGTTCATAGTTCAAATTAATAAGGATTTATCTAAAAACATGAATTCTATTGTTGAACGACTTCAATTCCTTTCCATGTGACTGAATGAAAATGTTATATATTACACTAGTTTTGTAATTAGTGGTTATATGTTCTATAAAAATGAACATGAATACTTATGTATGACGAAAAATAGTGATGGTATCCTTGTGGATAATGAAATGAAAATATCTTGTTCTTTGGACTGAAATACAATTTATGAAAATGTCTCTTTTTTTCTTTACCAAATATATATATGAGTTTTATTATAAAAAATTTTTTGTGTCACATTACCGTTGGAAATGTGTCGACAATATCAATTGAGTGAAAGTGGATGAAATGGTCTATTTGAAGGTGAATTTCATTTTGGACGGGGAAAATAGAATCCTCTCATAATGGAATCACATGTAGTGAAAGTATTTTTTTATATGATCCAACAAACAAGAATTTATTTATTTTTCACTTAATGCCAAAAACAAATACTTAGTCAGATGAAAATTCAATCAAGGATAACACTTTCATTGGGACATCACGATCATCTCATGTTGGTCCCAATGTAATCAATTTCATGTAAATTATAGGGTACCGTAAAGAGTGGTTCTAGATTCTTGACATTGTAACCAAATCCTTTAACCATTTCAATAATGATAGTTCAATTATAAGATAAAAGAGGCTTTTAATATTTTATGTTTTACTCAAAATATTATATGTTATCTACTACATTAACATAATCTAAATTAAATATTTTACTACTCATGTATACAATGTCTTCGCCACATGATTATATTACCAATCTCTTGGAAGAACAAACTATAATTAGGGAAAACCATTGGACATTTTTAACGTAAATGTTACAATATAATTTATCTATTTTACTTAAATATAATATAGTGGGAAATTTATTTAATTTTCATTATTGATTGTAGAATATATTTATTTTAGAATATTTGTAACTATGTCTCATGCCTTTTCAAGAATAGAAACATCATTTTCTCTATTCAATAACATAGGTAATCTTGATTTTTGAACAGTAAAATGATTTTCCATTGATCTAATGTATTATGTCATATTTAGGTTTAATTTATTTCATTTTATTATTTTTAACATAATAATTCTATAATTATATAGGTGGATTCATTTTTTGAGATGGGTTGCTCATTCTATATGTCATGCCTTTACGCACCAAAACATCCACATGCATCTTATCCCCCAAAACCATTGCACCCCTATAGTATTTCATTTATCTCATTCCATCATGTTAAATAAACTAACTTTATAGGAAGTGAAACGATGATTCATCTTCTCAATGGATGAGTTACACATTGATATGAAACATTGTTTTATTTTTCAAGTAAATCAATTTTTGGTTGATTGAGAACTGTAGAATCATCCAA
The DNA here is from genome assembly GCA_963277665.1 of Viscum album. Lineage (NCBI taxonomy): Eukaryota > Viridiplantae > Streptophyta > Magnoliopsida > Santalales > Viscaceae > Viscum > Viscum album. The sequence continues at coordinate 1,079,158,050 of OY728162.1, read as the reverse complement.
ACCAAAACACCTAACCAAAATAATGTATAAGCTGGCTTGTCTTGGAACCTGTCCTAGAACAGACTTGATCTAATAAAATGAAAAAATGTTCCACCCATGGAATTCAATCCAATGGTAGACACGACCAAAAATAGAGGAATATGTGAGGAGAAACACCCAAAAGATGCCTCTATACACGTTCCCACATCACCCATAACCCATCATCCTAGAATAAAATCTGACGAATCCCCTTGAACCCCGCACCTTGATCCATGTCCTTGACACAATATAAACCATCACTGAGGCTACACAAAACACCTATACTAGCCACACGTGGAGCACTAACACCATAACAGATCCATCGAGGCGAGTGTGCCCTTTCCACTAGAACAACATATGAGAATAATATAATAACATAATAAGAAACACTAGGGGAAACACATTCATGTCTCATGCCTCATATCAAGACGACCCAAGCTGCTAAGTGAAACATTTCCTCTAACAAATCATTGCAAATCACTGGAAAAATGGAACCCTCAATGTCAATTGAAAGGGGCACTAACATGAACTTTGAACACTCATTCCAAATCTATGGAAGAGCCAAAACCATTGACAGAACCACCAACATCATACACAATCCACAACCAGGAATAGACTAAGAAAAAGAACCCCAAACCAGATGACCATTATCAAAGACACCCACAAAACTGAAATCACCAATCGGGCCTTCAAACCAGACTGAGAAGGAGCAATTAAATAAGGGTCTTGGGGAAAGAGTAGAGCTAACAAGAAAAAAGGGGACTATCATTTATGAGTCAAAACATAGAATAAAAATCAGTCTACGCTGGGTTTACGTTCGGGAAGCGTGACCTGCAATGGAACTATCATAGAATGAACATTGATAAATTCAACGATAGAGCTCGAGGATAAGAAACAACTAGTCCAGCAAAACAATAATATCCTAGTATAGAGAAACCACCTCCAACAATAATGAAAAATAAAGACCCATCAGATATGCCTCCAAATATAGTGAGGCCAAAGAGAGGGCATGAGAAAAGTCCTGCCAACTGGTTTCATCGAATAATGTAGAATGATGGTGGGAACTGGGTAGAAACAAATCCAATATGTGAAACTGTGGTGCGACCAAGATGAGCACTGCACCACATCAACAAAATGTATCCATCCAACCCTCAAAATCTATCTGGAAAGGAGGAATTGTGATCGAGAAGGTGATAAGGGATATATAAGTGTGACTGTAGGAAAACCTAGTGTAAGATATATTCCCCATATCGATTACATTCCCCTCCAATATTTTCAAAATGATGTAGTTAATTTTTATTTTTAAAATCTAATGTCATTTTCGATAAAAATAATTTGACTTTTCATATTTATATTTAATTTTTTTTGTATTATTCAAAAAAAAAATTGTATTCTTTTATAGGTGGATTTGTTTTTTAGTTTTTGTGCTCTATTTATGTTTCATTCGCTTCTACCAAAAACCCTTATATACTATTTATCCCTTAAAAAAATTCACCCACTACAATGTTGTAATTATCACTATCCTCCAATTTTTCTGCATTTCCTTTATATGAAGAGAATCAATGATTCATCTTCTCAATTATAGAGGTGATTTTGATGTATCAACTGTATAATCATTGTCCATATAATTATTTACTTATTTTTATTTATTTTTATTTTATTTCACTTTAAAATTTCTCAAATAATACTTTTTTTCTAATATAAGTCGATTCTATTATTCGATTTAGGGTTATTTATCAATCTATCATGCCTTTCTACACCAAAACCTCCAAAAACATATTCTCCCGCAAAAACTTTTACTCTTATAGTGTTGACATTTATCTGTTTCCTTCATGTGACCTCCACTACTAAATCATGGAGTTAATCGTGATATTTTCACAATAGAATTATTTTACATAGAATTAATTTATTTCTTCATATTTATGTTTAATTTATTTCTTCTTAGTATTTCTCATAATAAGTGTTTTCTTTTACATGTGGAAGCTTTTTTCTGAGTTGAGGTTCTTTGTTTGAAACTACTCATTATGTGTTTGTAGTTTCACAAATAATGTAAATGCATATCATGATAGAATTGATAGTTAGGATTTTTATTATACATTGAGATGTGTATGAAGAATTTCCTTCTCAATCTGACAAACTATCTTATGAATTCATTTACTTCTTTATATTTAAAATTAACATTAATTTTTGAAAAAAACAAATCTGATGTACTAAAAAATGATAAAAAAATTAATATCTCATTGATACATTAAGACACCATTCCATATGTAATTTGTGATCTATGGGATCAACCACACCGCAATCTGATACAAGATGTTCCCAATATGACTCAACATGTCTGTTATTAGCATAAAATCGATATTTTTGTTAAAAAAGTTTTATACATAGAAAACCAATATAACACAATCATATTTCCATGATAATTTATGGAATCGATTCATAAATCATTTGTAATGTTTAAGAATTGTTCTGACATAAAAAATAAACGGTGTGATATGTATGAGTCAATGTTTGTGTTTTATGTTTAAAATGAAATTTTAAAGAAAAAATACAATTGGACTACTAAAAATCAAGAAAACACATTTATATTATTTTAATAATTTAGTATAATAATACATATGTAATCTTTATTTTTTAGGAATCATCCTCACATCAATCTGATGCGCAGTGAGACTAGTATGACTCTAACTGTATCTTTATTTAAAATTGATATCAATTTCATTAAAAAACTGAAATAATCAAAATTGAACAAATCATTTGAGATTGTTTTTTAATATATGCAAATGATCCATAATTGATTTGGTATGTGTATAAATCAACCACACCTCAATATGATGTGCAGTGTGACTAGTATGACTCAATGTGTCCATTATCAGTATAAAATTGACATTTCAATTCAAAAAGTGTCACCACTAAAAACCTATCAAGAAAATCCATATTTTTTTATTAATTTAGGAACACAATTTATACATCATTTTTGATGTGTATTAATTGATATCACATCACTACAACACATGATGTGATCGAAATGAGTCAAAGTGTGTGCTTCAAGATTACAAAGGCATTTAAGTAAAAAAATAAAATCAATGTAATAAAAACCGAGATAACACTTTTTCATTTTTTATACTTTATAAAAATGATCCATAAGATATTTAAGATATGCAGGAATAATCATAACCTAAATAAAACCCACAATGTGACTGTAATGAAAAAAATATCATCATTTTATTTAAAATTGACATAAATTTTAGTAAAATAAAATACTGACCTACTCAAAACTGAAAAAACACAATATGATTGTTTAAATAGTTAACAAAAAAATCCTTAAGTAATTTATAATGTTTAGGAATCAAAAACACCTCAATTTAATACAATATGTTCTAGGAATGAATAAAAGTACTTATTATCAGTTTAAAATCTTTATTTTAGTTTTAAAAGTGTAACTCACTAAAAACTGATCAAATGAACTTGGATTTACTCCATATTTTTGTACAATTATTCATATGTTATTTTGCACATGTTGGAATTGGTTTCACATCAAACCAATACGTGATGTCATTAGAATAAATTTAAAGTGTTTATGTTTAAAGTGAAATTTTAGTAAAAAGGAAAGCTAAGGTACTAAAAACTATGAAAACACATTCAAATTGTATTGATACATTAGGAAAATGATCCAAAAGTCATTTTAAATGAGTTGGAATGGGCTAAACCTCATTATGATGCACAATGTGACTAGTAGACTCTAATTGTGAATTTTTATTTAAAATTGACATCAATGTTATTAAAATTAACACATTATATTAATTTATTTGTTTATATTATTACTAACATAAGAATAGTTTTATTATATAGCGGAATTATTATTGTTGAGAATGGGGTGGTTTGTTCAGAAATAGCCTGATTCAAGACATGATTAAAATATAAAGGAACGTTGATGTTTTTCAATGTATTCAATAAATTTTCTATATGTAATAGTATCATAAAATGTCTTAAACCTCTAGAATATAGTTTTTTTTCTTGTGTATGTGTTGTAAATTTCATTTCATTTAAATTGTAGATGAGGACTTGTTTTGGATGATATATGATGTGTTTCTAGTGCTTCTGGTGATACGTTGTACTATTATAGCACAATTCAGTGGTTATAAAGTGTGTTGTTATAACACACTTTTGTATGACCCTTTATCATTAATTTTAAATTCATTGATAATGGACAAGTTTATCATGACATTTAAAAGTGCTGATAAAGGTCCCATTTATCAGTACATTTTTTAGCTCCGATAAATGATCCCATTATTAGTGATTTTCAGTGCTGATAAAGGAACTGGGCTTTTACCCGCACTCATGTTGTTTTCTCTTTTCAAGAACTGATAAAATTCACATCCAGCATTGTTAATGGCATGATTTGTAGCATTTTAATTCACCTAACTACGATTTGTGGTTTTTCAAGAGAAGAAGTCAATAAGAATCTATGAGCATTAAGTTATGTCAATAATTGCTTCAAAACTAGTCGAGCCGCTAATGATATGATCAATTGTAAGTTTTTATTTCTCTCTTCAAGGATCTACTAATGAGCGGCTCTGAAACACCCATCCTAGAGAGATCAATACATAGGAGGAACTATAATGATCCTTCATCAAATTGTATGTCCCTATATCAAGGATTATCTATATTATAAAATAGATTTTTGGAATCAAACATGCTAGTGGAGAGACCCATTATGAGTATTGGGAGAGATTCAAGGGATTAAAAACTCATACCCACACCAACCCTGTGAATAACATCATTTTTGTAATTCTTTAAACAAGGATTGATGGATAGTGACAAAAACATATTGGATGCTTCCTCTAGTGGATCATTGATTGAAATGTCACATGAATACATCAAATATTTTATTGATATTATCTCCTCGGACATTTATTATTTTGATAGATGAACTACCATAAGGGGATTCCATGGCGTGAACACTTAGAAATATCTCATTTTAAGAAAAATATGAACTAACCACTTTTGCGATGAATTGAGTTGTCAACATGGTTCAGGAGGCATCACCTAGTATACCCCTTGCATATTCCAACTTCATTTTCTAAGGAAAATATCACCCATGGTTTTCTTCTAGACAAGAAAAATTATGAAGACAAGTACTAAAGACTATACAAGTAGAATCCATGATGATGATAATAATTCAAGGAGTACTCAAACACTCAATATGGATCTAGAAACCAACAACATTATAGTCCATCCTTTCAATATTGTTTTCAACCATATTTCAATCTATCATAATTTCAATGATAGAACTGTCAACCTTTAATAATCTATCAAGTGAAAAAAACACAAGAACCCTGAATGGAGGATTTGATAAAATAAATTTTAGAGTCTAGTGTCCATATCCTTATTGTAATCAATGAATTAAAAAACCAAAACTCAGGTTAATATTTTATATAATCCATTCATAATCATAGAGGAAACATTAAATAAATTATATTATGGGCTATAAATGAGCAAGTATTCACTGAAGAATCACTACTTGGAGAAGAATCTAAATGTGGATAGCCCATTAAACATGAAGAATTTACAAATTTAAAAAAACAAGTAGAATAAGTAATTATAGAGAAACCCCCTATGAATAATGATAATGCATAATCCAAAATGGAAGGTCTACATTAACCCAAACATTTCTTCCCCACAAGGATTCATGTACCCGAGAAACCCAATGATGAATCACTTAAAAAAGAAATCCTAGAAGTGTTGAAAAAGAATAAATCGACATCCCTCTATTGGAGGTCATCCACAGAACCAAAGGTATGTGAAATTCATCATATTAATGTTCATTTTAATGTAAATATTTTGAGGGCGTAAAATTTTATGTATTATTAAAAAAATTTATCCACTTGTTATCACAAAAAACTCATTGAAATTTTACATTCTAGACATCTTCTCTATTCATGGGACTATTGGTTATCTCAAAATATACAATGAACTTTTTGATTTATGAGCATAAATTAATTTTATGCCTTAAATGTATTTTTCATCTCTATAGATAGGTGAAATCAAACAAACCTATATGGTTATAAATCTATCCAACCAAACCATTGGCAACCCATTAGCCCTTTTAGAAGTTGTTCAGGTAAGCATAAAATGTTTTTTTGTTCCCAAATGATTCTCTATTTGGAACAAATATGAATAAAAACATTAGACCCATTCCCACATTTATTTTAGTTAGGAAATTTATTAGGTCTTTTAAAACTATAATAAATACCAATGATTGGAGTCATTCCAATACATTTAGTTATGAATCGATAGATTTTAACATAATTGATATATTAAAAAACCATGATGAGGAAAAAACTAATTTTTACAGTGAATGTAACACCCCAAGCTTCCATGGTACGATTCTCTTTGAATAATACAATATCATGTGTTGTACGCAACTTTGAATTCAAACACACCACAACCAATCAAACTATAAGTTATGAATATTTATACCCAATTTTTGTAATTTTATACATTTTAACTTTCAAAATGGAATTCATTTTTGAAATCTAAATATCAAAATTATCTTAGGGTGAATATTTGGTATTTTTTGGAAAACTTTCAATTTTTTTATGAATAATGAAAACCAATCAGTGAGAAAAATTTGGTTCAACAAGATGAAAATAATTTTTGGTGGATAGTAACTTTTTACTTTTATTTACCATGGTTAAAAGTAAATTGGGTAATTAAGGGTAAAATGATATTATTATTATCCTAACACATGACTTAATTCTACTGGAAAACATTAATTGGACCAAAAACAACTTTAGGAATAAAATATGTACCTCTTTGGCCTACTTGTATTAGATTAGGTCATTTATTATTATTTTATTTAAAGAAGAGAAGAGTTTAAATCAATGTTTAATAACTAAAAAATTTTAATATAGGGTGATACATAATATACATTATACTATAAATATTAATTAGAAATATAAAAATATTTCCTACATAATGGTAATTTATTTATAATTTTTAGAAATTAAATAAGAAAATTTGTTTATGACACAATGCTGTAGAAGTAATTACCATATTAATGAAATATTAAATTACTGGTATTATAAATATACAAATAAATGTTATTTGAGACTTTTTATGAATTAAACTAATTGTATAGGTTAATATGACATTTTACGGTTGGTTAGATAAATTTTTTTTGAAGTAAAACTTCTGTTATGAATTTATCAAAAACAAAATACGAAATAGTGTCAAAATTGGCATAAAAGATTTTTTAAAACAAATATTATATTATTAATTGATATTCTATTTCTAAAAACCTATGATTTTGCCAAAGTTATAATATAATATTATATAAGTCATTAATGAACCACTTTAGGTTCTCTTAGTAATTTATAGTATTTTTATTCACCAAATAATATTAAAATACAATGATACATGTTAAATGTCAAACTACTTAACTAAGAGTTAAATCTAAAAGATAAAGGTAATATGGTGACCAAAACATGTATAAAACGTATTGGTTCAGTATTTTTCAACCCTTCCCCACCTTATACTTTAAATTATTCATTTTGGATCCATTATAAACCAAAATTGATTTTATTATAAAATAATATTTCTTTCTGTTCTTAGGGTGTCCCTCACCCCTCTTATAAAAGGGAACTCCCCTTCCCTATAATTCACAACATCAGAGGAATTTGGATCGCCAAAACCCTGCCCAAATACCCCCTTAAACGTCCTCCCATAATTATAGAGGCCTTATTTTAGTCAGAAAGCCAACCTTAGTAGCCATTCTGATTATATCAAAACGAAGAACTCGATGAAGAGGTAAATATATTATCATCTCTTTCAAGTTACTTTCTTCTTCCACTACCTATTTCATTGTTGTTTCCATTAAAAAATAATAAATCCATTATCTTATATATAATGTGATGTTATTATAAATATGGTACAAGCATATTCATTATTCTATCCATCCTTTGAATGACATGTCACCATTCGTGCGTACGTACGACTTACAGTCTCCACATTGTGGTGTAGTTGTTATTCAATACATTATTAATTTAATGGGTACACTAATGATGTATAATTGATGTAAATAATAAATATAACATGATAATTATTCTTTATATATGATATAACATCCAATTATATATTATTTTAATATCAGAATATTGATTTTGTCACTCGTGGGAACGTACGGATTACCATCTCCACGAAACAGGATGAGATTCATTCCACATCATATCAATTCAAGAATAATTTTGATTATATGATTAAAAACAATGTTTAAATACTTAATACAATTAGGAATACGAATAAGATACATCATATCCACAAAAAGCATTACTTACGTAACAATGAATAAAAAGGAAAACAAATGAGTTAAAAAATAAAACCATGATAATACTAAAATATAAATATTAGAAGTTCATATATGATATCATATTAATGTATATGTTAATTTTATAATTTAATAACAAATATTTCACCATTATACTATTGGTTAACGTAACCACGACCAAGGGAAATTAAAAGGTAAGGGTTAATTTCATAGTCTCCTTATTATCAAAGGTTGTTTTTATGTAAGTATCTACTTGGACCTCCTTATCTTCCACATCCAAGATTCTTAAAAATGTATTCCAAAACATTTTTTCTATTTTCAAGACTATGTTTTAATTTCATTTATAGCATTTTTTTATTTTTATAATTTTTTTTTAAAATAATGTTTTCACTTTTTTCTAAAGAAGGTACTTTTTAACCTTTTCGACCAATTTAATGTAAGAATGTTTTTTAACTTATATAGAGGGTGCATATTTTTTCAGAAGGTATAATATCATCAAATTATCCCTTAAAAGATTTTAATACTATTTTCAAAATAAACATTTTCTTAAATGATTTCAAAATAGAACGAGATATTTCTCTAAAAAGGTTTTTATTTCATCTATGTCAATATCCTCTATTCAATTTTAAGATTATTTGAAGTTGATTTTTTATGATAAAACACATCTATATTGTATTTAACGATTTGTGATATTTTTGAATGTGGATGTGTTAATTTTACACAATTCATGGCTTATAGATAATGTATTGACATTTCATATGCTAGTTTTAATATGAAGGTTTATGTTATGTTCTAACCTTTTCGTATGAGGAATGTGTTGGACTTAGTAAGTGACAGGTGGACCACGCTATATCTACTCGATGCATCAGTAGGTCTCATGAGTCAAACTAGTGTCTTAGCCCAAGGATTTTACCAAATCATAATTGTAGTTTAGGCACAATTCATTGACTACGTGGTTATGAAGTCTGGCATTATGCATCCCATCATTATGAAAGTGGATATTGATATTGCATGTAATTATTCTAATAGTAGAATATCCATGTGATTAAGTAAATGGAATTATTTTGATTTATATTTTCCATATTATGATTATGTTTATGTTGTAAATGATTTTGTTTTAGTTTTATACATTTCCTTAAATGTTTATTCTTATTTATGAAAGTTTGGGCTATATTGTTATCCTTACTGGGCATCTGAGCCCGCCTCTTTCTATTTTTTATTTTTCCCAGGATGCGAAGAAGTATGATATGACTGACCATTATGGATTTTCATTGGGATCTCAGTGTTGTCTATGGAAACAATTTTTGTGTATTTTTCAATTTTATGATATAATGTAAACCTTATTAATGTATCTAGTACTTCCATGGCTAAAAAATTAATCGGTATTTCGAGAGATGATATTTTTTTCATCATGCCAATGATATATAATAATGCACCGACTATGGGATTCTAGGGTTGGGAAGTTACAGTTTATATGATAGGATGTTTAGTAAAAATATTGGAAACTATATTTAGGTAAACTATATTATTGAACATAGACCTATGATAGACTTTGAGGATTAGTATAGAAGAACATCCTAGATTATTGGTATTGTAGAGATTTTGTGAGTTTTCCAAGAAATATATCTCTATCTAGAAACAAGCAGGTAGAGGTGACTCTGGCATACATATACCTATAGTTAAAACTTGAAAACACCACATTTAGATAGACTCGAATGGGGATTGGTGTACGATGACGGGCCTTGCTACACTCTTGGTTACGAGACTCCTGGGGGATATGCTTAGTATAATTCTCATTATCGTTACAAACCATTATAAAGGGTTTATGAGTATATCTTTCCTCAATGAAAACATTTTTATGATTATAGATTATATACATAAACTATTCAATTTATGTGAAGTGTTTTATAACTATGGAATATTGTATTTTGATTCATAAACTAATATAGTTTATGCCATTGATTAGAAATGGCACCTATTTGAAGGAATAGAATCCTTAACAATTCATGTAATCTATGTAGGGATTTCCCTCCAACTCAATATTATTATAGTGGTGCTGGTGAAGCAACTGGTGCTGATCATCTTATCACCATATAGGGACAACAACTCAGGTTATGAATAATAACCTCACCTGAATGGAGCACCCTGATCCACAATGTGGATGATCAATGTTAGATCACTTCATTAGGCAACAACCACCAACATTCAGTGGGAGTAAAAATACATTTCTATCTGAGAACTGGATAAGCTCCTTAGAGAAAATATTTCTTTCTTTGGGGAGTATTGAAAGGAAAAATGTTTTCATTGTAGTTTACCGCCTCTTTGGAGATGCTGATCAATTGTGGCCATTGATTCAAAACACAAAGGAAAATGAAGAAGTTTCAAATATGAAATAGAGGGAGTTTAATGAGATTTTCTTAGAAAAATACTTTCCTCATGACCATCAGAGAGATATGGTAAGAAAATTTCTGAGTCTACGGCAAAAGGTGGATGAAAATGTCGAAAATTATAAAGCTATATTTACAAGGTTGGAAAGGCATGCAACAGATTATATATGTAACCCAAGAAGTAATATTGATCATTTCTTTGATGGGTTAACACATTTTCTCCACCAATCATTAGTCTCACAATCCTTATCTTCATACAAAGACATTGTCTTATATGCTATCAAGATAGAAAACGAATTCTATATGTCTTACAACTTTAAATTAAAGAAAGAGAAGAACAGATCTGTTGAAAACTCTACAAATGGAAGGAATGGGAAGATGGGAAAAGTTGAATATCCATCTTGCATTAAATGTGGTAAGAAATTCCCTGGTAATATCCTTAAGGTAATGGGAGTTTGTTACAAGTGTGGTAAAAAAGGCCACCAAACACGTGATTTCAAGGGGAAGAAAGAGGTTGTCGATGTAGAATGCTACAATTTTAGAAAAAGGAGACATTATGCAAATGAATGTTCTAAAATTAAAAGGAACGTACCTCAGAAAGGGTGAAGGGATCAAGGACAAGCTTATTCTCTCACTACTGCTAAGGTTGGTGATCCAAAAGACATATTGCAGGTAATTTAATGGTTACCTCATCGCTAGCCAATTATTTATTTGATTCTAGATCATCGCATTATTTCATATCTTCCTATTTTGATATGAAAATTATATATTTCCAATTTGATTTAACAAGGTAGTTGTCAGTCAAAACTCCTAAGTGAAGTATCATTGCAAAAAAAAATTTTGAATCAGTCCCCATTAGGGTATAAAAAGGTTCTTTATCTAATGATCTCATCGTCATAACAATGATTGAACATGATATAATCCTCGGTATGGATTGGAATTCAGACCATGATGCCAAAATTTATTATATGAAGAAGGAGGTTAAAAATTTTGATGATGATAAAGAGTACCTTATCTTTAAACTAGAAATGTCACTACCGATTTCTTATCTAGATCCATCCCTAGTAGCTAAACTAAAATCAATTATTGGTGAGGAAGAGAATGAAATAAATGTAGGTGAGGGAAGGAATTTTCAAATAGAGGATGTTCCTATTGTGAAAGAATATGTTGATGTGTTTCCAAAAGATTCACCTTGACAACTTCAAGAACGAAAAATTGAGTTCCACATTGACATACTTCTTTGTTTAAGGCCCATATTGAATACCCCTTATGGAATGTCCATTATATAATTAGTGAAAATAAAGAATAAACATGAGGAATTGTGAAATAAGGGATTTTTTCATACTAGTGTTTCTCCATGGGGATCCCCTGTCCTTTTTGTTAAGAAGAAAGATGGATATATGAGTTTGTTCATTTACTACAGGGAGATCAATGTTATAAAAATAAAGAAGAATTATCCCTTACCTTGCATCGTTGATTTATTAGACCAACTTTATGGAGATCAATAATTTTCAATGATTGACCTTCAATCGGGATATCATTTTTTGTGTGTGATGAAGGAAGACATCAGGATAACTGCATTTCAAACTAGGAATGAGCATTACAACTTTACAATAATTCCTTTTGGATTGACTAATGATCCCTCTGTCTTCAGGGATCTAATGAATAGAGTTTTCAAGGAATATCATGATGAATTTCTAGTGGTATTTATTGATGATATCTTGGTATACTACAAAATCTATGAATATCATAAAAATCACATGTGCAATATTCTAAAGACTCTTCAAAGACATGAATTATATGGGATGTTTAAAAATTGTGAATTATGTCTTCATGATATTTCTTTCCTTAGACATATTATCTTTAAGGATGGAATCTATGTTGATCCTTCTGAGAACAAGGTAATCCAATAAGGGCCGGGACCAATTAGTATAACTGAGGTACGTAGTTTTATTGGTTTAGAAGGTTATTATCGATGTTTCATCCAGAATTTTGACCGGTGGGATAACCCATTAACAAATCTAATACGAAAAGAGGTTAAATTTGTTTGGACAAAAGAGTGTGAATAATGTTTTGAATAATTTAGTAGATGATTAGTCAATTCTCCTATCTTGACACTACTGTCAGGGAATGATGTGTTTGTTATTTATAGTGATTAATCAAATAAAGTACTTGGTTGTGTCATTATGCAGAATGATAGGCTTATTTCCTATGCGTCATGACAGATTAGAATTCATGAACAAAAGTATCCTACTCAGGATCTTGAGTTAGTAGCTGTAATCTTTGCTATGAAGATATGGAGACACTGTCATTATGGTGAAAAATGTGAGATCTATACTAATCACAAGAGTTTGTAATATATATTCTACAAAAAAGAACACAAACTAACGAAAAGGAGATGGATTGAACTACTCAAGGATTGTGATTGTAGTGTACACTACCACCTGGGGAAGTCAAATAAGGTGGAAGATGCTTCGAGAAAAAAGGATCATGGTGTTTTGAAAAATATAAGAGTTGAAAGAGATACTATTTTCAGGGATCAAGTAAAGATATATATGGGAATAACCATGGAAGTTGAAACAACAATACTGTTTCAAATGGTTTCCAAACCATATTTACTAAAAAGGATAAAGAGTTCTCAGAATGATGATGAAGAGTTTCAAAAGAAGATTAATGCTCTGAATGATGGGAGATTGAGTGGATTTTTGTATGAGGATGAAATTTTGGAATTTTGGAACAGAATTTGGTTTCTCGATATACCTGATCTAAAAAGGGAAGTTTTGGATAATGCTCATAGTTCCAGTTTATCTATACACCCTGTTAGCACTTATATGTATATATATTTGAAGGTACATTTTTGGTGGGAAAACATGTAGATGAAGATTTCTAATTTTGTATCAAGATGTACGGTTTCTCAATAACTGAAAGTTGTAAGGAAAGAGCATGGAGACGTCATGCAAATGCTTCCCATACCTGAGTGGAAATGGTATGATATCACGACAAACATTTTCATGGGGCTACCAAATACACCTAGAAGGAACGATGAAATTTGTTTCATTGTTGATCGTCTTAACATGTCATCTCTTTTTCATTCTATAAGAGAAGATTTACCACTTGAACGTCTAACAATACTATATATTAATGAAGCTTTGAGACTTCCTTGAGTACAACTATAAATCGTTTCTGATCTTGATCCACATTTTATATCAATATTATGGAAAATTCGTCAGATGTCCCTGGATACATAACATTATTTGAGCATTGCCTACCAGCCCCAAACTGAGGGACAATCAGAATGGACTATTCAAACCATAGAAGACATGTTGAGATCATTATCAATTTACATTAAAGGTATGTGGGATCAATATTTATCTCTAGTTGAATTTTCCTACAACAATATGTTCCATTCAAGTATTCAGATGGAACCATATCAAGTGTTATATGGAAAGAGATGTCACACACTAACCTGTTGGGATGATATTGGTGAATGAAAACTCGTAGTCCTAGAATATGTTGAGGAAATGGTGGAAAAGTTGAAGGTAATCCAAACCCACATCAAAGCAGCTCAACGTAGGCAGAAGAGAAATGACGATAAACGAATGATGAATTTGGAATTTCAGGTAGGAGATCATTATTTTCATAATGTTATCTCCATGGAAGGGTATTATACGTTTCGGTATTAAGGGAAAATTAAGTCCCAGGTACATCAGACCTTTAGAAATTCAAGAACTAACAGGGGTTGTAGCTTACCGTTTGGCAATGCCGCGAAGTCTCTCCAAAGTTCATGATGTATTCCACATATCACCACTCTTGAGAAAATACATGCCTGACCCAACACATGTACTCAACTATGAGAAATTAGAAGTGGAACCTGATCTATTTTATTACGAAGAGCCTGTCATGATTCTTGATAAAATAGAACATGTGAGGAGAAACCAGATGACTCGTCTGGAAAAAGTTATATGGAGAAACCAAAAGATGGAAGAGGTAACGTGGGAACCCAAGGAACTTATGATGATGAAACGCTCGAGTATTTTTATGCAGTAATATTCCAGCAATTTCGGGGATGAAATTAATTGAAGTATGTGAGAATTTAATAACCCAAGCTTCCACAATACTCTTCTCTTTGAATAACACAATAACATGTGTTGTATGAAACATCGAGTTCTAAGACACCAAAACCAATCAATCAAGAAATTATGAATAGTAATACCCACATTTTTTAATTTTATAAATTTTATCATTCGAAATGGACTTTATTTTTGGATTCGGAATATTGAAATTACCTTTGGATTAATTTTTTCTATTTTTCTTAAAACTATCAATTTTTGATGAATTGTGAAAAACGCTGAGTTATAGTTTAAAACAGAAATTTTTATTTAAATAACTTTTTATTTTATTTTAATTTATTTTAGGTAAAAATAGTTACATAATACCTATATATGATCATTGTAATTCATTGGAGTCATTTTATATTAATTTTAGATATATAAAAATTTTATTGAACTTTGTACCGTCTTGTACCCACCTCCTAGGAGCAAATGCAAATTTACATTAAACATTATTTTACCACTTATGTTAGTTGAATTTCAAAAATCAAAAATACAAGGTTGATTTCAGTATGTAAAATGTGGTTCAATAAGACGAAAATAAATTTTGGTGAATAGTAACTTCTTACTTTTCTTTACCACAGTTAAACGTAAATCGGGTAATTAAGGGCAAAATGATATTAGTATTACCCTAAAACATGTCCTAATTCCATTGGATAAGTGTAATTATACCAAAAACAATCCTATATATAAAATATGAACATCATTGATCCACATGGATTAGATTAGGACATTTATTATTATTTTATTTAAGAAGAGCTAAAAGAGTAAAAATCAGAGATTAATAACTAATTTTTTTAATGAAGGGTTATACAGAAGATAAATTAAACTATAAATATTCATTAGAAATATAAAAATATTTCTACATAATGGTATTTTATTTATAATTTTAGACATTAAATAATTAAATTTACTTTTGAAACAATGATGATGTAGTAATTACAATATTAATGAAAGATTAAAATAATTGATAATATAAATATCCAAATAAATATAATTTGAGACTATTTATGAATTACACTAATTATCTAGGTTAATATAAAATTTTAGGGTTGGTTAGAATATTTTTTTTCGAATTAATATTGTTATTATAAATTTTGAAAAAACAAAATACCAAATAGTGTCAAAATTAACATAAAAGTGTTTTTAAAAAAAATATTATATTATTAATTGATATTATATTTCAAAAAATCTATGGTTTGGAAAAAGGGTTTAAATAATATTATATATTTCATTAATGAACCACTTGATGTTTTCTTTGAAATTATAGAATGTTTATTAACCATAAAATATTAAAATACAAAGAGACATGGTAAATGTAAAACTATTTAACAAAGAGTTAAATCTAAAAGATAAAGTTAATAAAGTGACCCAAACCTATATAAAACCTATTGGTTGAGTTGTTTTTACCCATACCCACCTTAACCTAAAAAAATTAGGTTGGGAGACATTATAAAACAAAAATCATTTTATTATAAAATATGTTTTCTAGCTTTTCCTAAGGTTACCCCCACCCCTCTTATAAAAGGGAACTCACCCTTCCATCAAATTCAATCCTTCAAAGCCATATGGATCGGCCAATCCCTGCCCAAACACCATCTAATCTATCTTCACTTCATCATAGTGGAATTACATTTGTCATAAAGCATATTTATGGAACCCTTTTGATCAATTCAAAAGGATGAACCCGAAGAAGAGATAAATATTTCACCACCTCTTTCAAGTTACTTTGTACTTCCACTTCCTATTTCTTTATTGCTTAAATTTTAAAATAATATCTCAAGTATATTTTATATACTTTGATGTTATTATAAATATGGTACAACCATATTCATTATTCTATCCATCCTTTCAATTACATGCCACCATATGTGCGTACGTTCGGCTTACCATCTTCACGTTGAAGTGTAGTTGTTATTCAATACATTATTATATGGATGGTTATAATAATGATATATAATTGATGTAAATAATAAATATAAAATGATAATGATTCTGTATATATGATATTCCATCCAATTATATGTTATTTTACGATCAACAGAATGATATTGTCTCTTGTGCGTACGTACATATTACTGTCTCCACAAAACGTGTTGAAATTCCTTCCTCATCGTATCCATTCCAGACATATATTCATTAGATGATTAAAAATAACTTTTAATGACATAATATAATTATGAATATGAATAATATAAATCATATACACAACAAAAATTACTTACATAACAAATCATATAGAGGAAAATGAATCAGTAAACACCCGAAACAACGATAATACTAAAATATCAATATTAGAAGATTGTATATGATATCATATTAATGTTTATAGTAATTTTATAATTTAATAACAAATATTTAACCATTATACAGAAATTCAACAGACCCTCGACCACAGTAATGTACAAGGAAAGGGTTAATTTCACAATCTCTTTATTATCCGAGGTTGTTTTTATATAAGTATCTACTGGGACCTCTTTATCATCTGCATCCATGTTTCATAAAAATTTATTCCAAAACATATTTCTTATTTACTAGACTATGGTCTAACATCATTTATACCATTTTTTGTCTTTTTATAAAATAGTTTGAAATAATTCGTTCTGTTGTTTTCCAAACAAGTTACTTTTTTGATCTTTTCAAAAAATTTATGTTATGAATGTTTTTTAACTTATACAGTGGGTGCGGCTATTTTCGGCTGTTATAACACCGTCTAATCTTCCCTTACAATATTATTAGAATTTTTTCAAAATAAATTTTTTCGGAAATGAATTCAAAATAGAAAGAGATATTTCATTAAGAAAAGATTTTTATTTCATCTATGTCAACATCCTTTGATGGATTTTAAGCTTATTTGAAGTTGATTTATTATGATACAAAACCTCATATTGTATTGATGTTTTTGTGACATGTTTGACTATAGAAGTGTTATTTTTACACCATTCCTAGTTTATGGATAATGTATTGACATTTCGTATGCTATTTTTAATATGAATGTTTATGTTATGATTAAACCTTTTTATTTAAGTAATGCATTATACGTAGTAAGTGACGGGTGGATCCCGCTATAGCTCCTCAAAGAATCGGTCGGTATCCTGAGAAAAACTAGTGTCTTGGCCCAAGGACTTGGAAAAATCTTATTTGTAGTCTTGGAACAAGGTATTGACTATGTGGTTATGAAGTCTAGAATTATGCATTCTATCATTCTGAAAGTGGATGTTAATATTTCATGAGATTATTAGACTAGTAGAATATAAATGTGAGCAAGTGAATGGAAGTATTTTGATTTATATTTTCTATATTATGGTGAATTTTATGTTGAAAAAGCTTTTGTTTTAGTTATATAAATTGCCTTAAATGTTCATGCCTATTTATGAATATTTCTGCTATATTTTTATCATTACTGAGAATTTGATATCACCCAATTCTATGTTTTATTTTTCCCAGGATGTGATGAAGTATATTATGAATGACCTACATGGATATTATATGGGATCTCATAGTTGTCCTTGGACACAATGTTGTTGAAATTTTCCATTTTTTGATGTAATGTAAACCGTATAAATGTATCTTGCACTTACAAGGATACTAAACTAATCCGTCTTTCGAGACATGATCCTTTTATATCATTCCAATGATACATAATAATGCAATGACTCTAGGATTCTGGGGTTGGGGCGTTACAGTGATTAATTTTGGTTAATATTTATTTTTTAAAGATAAAATTGGAATTTTGTATTAAAAAATTATATTGGAATAAAACATTAAAATATCATAATTTTTATAGAACTATTTCTAAAATTAAGTTTAATCTAGAAACTATTTGTAGTAATGAACAACATGAAGAAAACGATGACAAGTATTCAAATAATTTGCCTAAATTTGATAGTATCACCTCTTCCTCACCTATGTATGTTATAGAAAATAATAAATTATCTATTGATCTATGAATAAAGTCCAATGGGCTACGAAAAAATTTAACTCGATGATTTGAAAATTTGGATGAATGTATAAGTTGAAGAAAATTGAAAAAAGAGAAATTGAGAATAGTATAAAATGGGAAAAATTTAAGGTATAAGGAAATAAGACAAATGTATCTCCGAAATACGTACCCAGAAGAGAGACATCTAAATTAGAGATAATATGTAGCTACACTCATCAATAAAGAAGTTGATGTCTATTAATAGATGTCCCAAGTGAATTTGACATTATATAGTGACTAATATTTTCCAATTTTTTTATAGTAAATCAATGGAAAAAATTCACATAACACCATCAAGGTGAATGAAGAGAATCGGAAATATTTTTATGATGATCATGAAAAGAATGACCAGGTTGTATCTTTCCTATATATTGTTATGGATACCGATTTTCAATTTTCAAATCCCTAAAAAACATGCATGATACAATTAAATAGAATAGGGTCTAATACAAGTGTGGGGGAGTGGGAAAACATAGATTAGGATGTTAATAGCCCTATTATATTTTAAATTTAAAAAAAACAATACAAAATCAATATGAAAAAAATGTTAATATAAATATATTAATATTTGTTTATATTTAAATTTTATAGATTTTGGGGGTGCAAATAATTGAATATATAAAACACATTAGACTTCATTACTCTCTCTCTAAATTAAATTAACAATCTAGATGTGGTGATTGTATTTATTTGAAATTAATAAATTTGAATGATCGCATTGTAAACATATCGCCTTTCATAGGGATATTCAGTGTTAGAACATGGGATATGCAGGGAAAAAAGAATTTTTTTTTTGGGAACAAAATTATAACATGTGGTCACTAGAATTAATAATTTAATCTCAAGTAATATAACCTTTTAAATTGAGTAGAATCTTGTGGATTTTCCCTAAAAGACAACAATATATGTCCATTGACCCAAGAGAAAAATGGGAAATCCGGATCCCAAAATGAATCACTAGGAAAATGAAATTGTTTTTGTGAGTGAAATACATACGTACATATTAAATAAGTTATTCTTTCGTGTTCATCACATATACATTTCTCATAAAAATTAAGAAAAATACAAATAAAGTACCTATTTTTTAAAAACTAATTCATTCACAATCTCTGTGAAAATATTACATAAAAATTATCATATTATTTGTATAGATTAATATTTTTTTCACTTATATGTATAAGGTACTTTTCATAGGTACGTTATTATTATAATATTGGTATGATGAAGATAGAGCAGTTGTAAAGGTAAATTTATAAGCAACCAATCCTCCATTCACAAAGTGGACCCTGTCATATTTTGCTACTGCTCTAAGAAAACTAAATATTAATCCAATTGCAGCTAGTGAGCTTAGTGTACCAATTAAAGTATAAATTTAATTTATTTCTAAACACATGCATATTTCCAAGATAAAAATTTTATTGATACAAAAATAAAATAAAATTTATGTTAATATAACAATGAGTAGATAATTTTATGTTTCCCAGATGGAAAATTTGTAACTAGAGGATATCAAATTAATAGTTCTTAAAAAAGTAAATTTAATATTGAATTGAAAACTATAGAAAATGGATGAAATGGTTTGGAAATTGGTAGAATATTTTAAAAAATAATTATTTCAGTAACTGAAAATGCCATCAAAAAGGGAAGCTGAATAGAATGAAGCATTTGTGGTGATGAAATGAACCATTCTATAAAGGAGGATGACCAGACATCGGGTAAAAAAGATGATTTCATGGAAGAGGTACCTTATAGAAAAAATACTCTTATCCCTGACAATTCCAAAAAAAACAACAATTAATAACCCCTTCTCTAATGAAATAATATCAGAAAAAGGTGTCGGAGATGCTGTGATTCATGAAGCTGCAAATCAAGTGGAGGAAGATATTAAAAAAACTACTCCTCTACCTCAAAACATCCAAACAGAACACCTTGAAACTAATACTCACTGAATGAGAAAAATTATTAGAAATGTAATGTCATGATCAATAAAAGAGAAGAAATTTCCTAGAACACATGTTTATGAATCCCAAAATTCTTTAATATGAATGGCATCACCACTATAAATTATAGTATAAGATCCAACTCTATTTGAAAAAATCATTGATGTAGGAATTGTATCAATAAAAACACAACATAAAAGTGTAGTTACCGGACTAGCAGTTATACTTAATTGCGTCAGGCAGAGAATGCAGATGGAAGAAGAAGACTATGAGCAGCACCAGAAGATATTGTTGATGGAGCCAGGATGGTATGTTGTTACGAACAAAGGAAATGACCACCATAATTTAAAATATATATATTAAATAAATATCAATAGTATTATTTTATTATATGTTAATGATATTATTATATAATTAATTTGTCCTGGATGCTATGAATAATTATTATTCAGTTGCAATATATGATATTTTCTCTCCTTTTAGAGAAATAATGACAACTTTTAGAGTGAATGTTTATGTTAACCAATATTATTGTAAACTAATATTAAATTAGTGTGACTTGATCTATTTATTTTTATTGATACCTAGTAATAGAATCCATTGATCATATTATAAAAAGAGTGTGAAATGGGTGAAATGGCTGCAATATTCCAAGATAAATCAACTCTAATTACAAGTGTTTCCACAGTGACTATAATATTATCTATATTCTTGAAGTTGTAAAAATATTAATTATATATTTTTCCAAACTTTATTCATTTTCCCATGCCATATTATTTGGAATAAAGAAAATATTGATAGAGTTTTTGTTAGGTAATCAAATAGAGGATGCAATGAAATTGAATGGAAAAGTGTAAATCCCCATCAGCAAATCAAATCTATATTTGATATTACTCTTACCTGATATTAAGAAAAAATATTTCATCCACTATAAGTCCTTTTATCATGAGATATGTGATACTACACATGATTATCATCAAAATGTTTTTTTTCAATGGTAAATGTTATCTTCTTTGGCATGAAATTCAGTTTCATATAAACCAACTGACTGAATAAAAATAAATTAACAGGAAACGAATTATTTAAGATATAATCAAAATATTGTTCCCTGAATACTTAGACATGAATTCTACCGCACATCCTTTCATAGTGTAAGATAATTCTTAGTAGGGGAAATAATGCTAGACTATAAAATTCTTGTTTTCCATAAAATAGAGAAACTATATACTGATCACGAATATAAAATGAAGCTAAAAAATATGAATTTTATTAATTTAAACTATATATGGGACATTTTTTATTACATACCTAACATACAACTAGCCAAACAAATCACATAGAAGCAGGATTTTCCTTTTTAATGTCAATTTTTCGAAATCAACATAACTAGTTAAAATGACCAGTGAAATCGTTGTTACATGACAGTGGAATTGAAATGGTTTAAGGTTTTTCAAAATACATTCATTCGAAGCTTATGGATATTACTATAAACATTATTTGAATGTTTTCAGGTTTGTAAATAGTCAGACAACCTAGTTTCATCTCTATTTTTTAATTTGGGTAGTGATGGAAATGTGTTTTAAAATAGTCCAAACAATTATTTATGTTTTTTATACACCATTTTTATTAGTGATATTTTATTTAAAATTGGATATTTTATTGGTATAAATATCTCATTATTAGTGAGTATCCATTCATAAATTTTTAGGTGGCTGGTTGATGTAATTTTCCAAACAGAAATACTATTGGATATCCAATAGTATTACTATTTCAAAAAATACATCATCCAGGAACCAAAAAAATCATGAATAGATACTCACTAATAATGAGATATTTATACCAAAAAAATATCCACGTTTAAATAAAATTTTACTAATAATATTGTTTTATATCAAACATAAATAATTAAATGAAATATTTCAAAAGGCATTTCCTCTACCACCCAAATTAGAAAATAACGATGAAACTAGGTTGTCTGACTATGTACAAACCTGAAAAAATTCACATGATGTTTCTAGTAATATTCATAAAATTGGTATGTATGAATGTTGAAAAAATTAAAACCATTTAAATTACACTATCATGTAACACCCATTTAACCGGTCTATTTAAATAGTTAGGTTAATTTCGACAACATTGCGTCAAAAAGGAAACTCCTCCTTCTATGCAGTTTTTTGGTCTAGCTGTATATAGGGTATGTAAGGAAAAAATTCACATTATAAAGTCTAAAGTAATAAACTTCTTAATGTTATATATTTTTTATATATTCCTGATTAGTATCTAGCTTCTCTATTTTATAGAAAACAATTCTTTTGCAGTCTATCATTGTATCCCCTACTAAGAAGTGTCTTCCACTATGAATGGATGTGTGTGATAATTCTTGTATAAGTATTTGGGTTACAATATTTTGATTATATCTTAAATAATTTTTTTATGTTAAATTTTTTTTACTCAATCAGTTGGTTTATATGAAAATGAATTTGATGTCAATGTACACAATCATTACCACTGGAAAACAAACCCTTTGATAATAATCATCCGTAGTAGAACATATCCAAGGCTATAAGGAGTCATAGTGGATTACATATTTTTTCATAATATCAGTTACAACAAATGTGAAATCTATATTTGATTTGTTGATGGGGATGAAGTCATTTATATTCAATTTAATTTCATCGTTTATTGGTTTCTCTAACAAAAACAATATCAAAATTTTGTTTTTCCAAATACTATTGCCTTCGAAAATGAATAAAGCTATAAAATATATTAATTAATATATTTATAACTTCAGGAATATAGATAATATTATAGTCACTATTAAAATTGTTATAATCAGAGTTGATTTATCAAGGAATATTCCATCCATTTTCCCCATTTCACACTTTTTTTATAATCTTATCAAATTATTCTATGACTAGGTATCAATAAAAAGTATTGGAGGAAGTAACACTAGTTGAATAGTAGTTTACAATAATCTTGGTTAACATAAACCCTCACTCTAAAACTAGTCATGATTTTTCTAAAAGGAGAGAAAATAGAATATGCTACAACTGAAAAAAATTGATCTTATTTGGTTTTGGAAATTTCACTTGGAATATTATGTTTTTATAAGGGGAATATTTTTCTTCCGACGAAAATTATTTGGTTTCTATGTTATATTTTTAGTTCATAATTTTGATGGATATTTAGTTTCAGAAATTCAAATGGGATATATTTGTTCTTTGTAATTACAATGTTTATTTGGTTTTGGAAATTTTATATGATCATAATTGGACTCTGAAATTGTAGTTGGAATATTATGTCCTTTAATGGAAATTATTTGGGTTTGATGTTATATATGGCTTTGGTAATTGAAATGGATATTATGTTCTAGTAATTATACTGAGTTATATTTAGTTTTGGTAATTGTAATGGATTATATTTGGTGTTGGTAATTGCAATGGTTTATATTTGGTTTTGGTAATTATAGTACAATCAAATTTGGTTTTGGTAATTGGATCTGGTATTATTTGGAATTGGAAACATTATTTTAAATATTATGTACTTGTGAGGGGAATTATTTTTTATGAGGGGAATTATCTGGTTTTAGTAATTGCAATGTATTTTTGATGTTGGTAACTAAAATGGGTTATATTTTGTTTTGATAATTGAAATGGTTTATATTTGGTGTTGGTAATTGAAATGAGTTATATTAGGTCTTGATAATTGAGATTTTTAAATGCAATCTCGCCAAATTTGGTTTTGGTAATTAGAACTGGTCTTATTTGGTTTTGGAAATGCAGTGGGAATACTATAAGCTTATGAGTGGAATTATTTTATTATTAGGGTAATTAATTGGTTTTGATGTTATATCGGATATTCGTACATACAATTGGTTCGTAGGTGAATTTTTTTCTCATTTTAAGTACATAAAATATGATCTTTGCAGATGTCACTTTCATATTTTTCATATAGAACAAATGAATACTACAAATATAAAATTTTTTGAAATGGTATCCCAATCCCATTCCATTAAAACAGAAACTATATTTTTAAATATTACAACCTATAAATTCTTTAATACATTCATTTCAATTTAAAATAAAAATGGCATCAAATGTTGTATACACTTCTCAGCCACTTCTAATGTTATGCTAGCAATCTACCTATAAATATGTACTTTGAAATTGGATAGAAATTATTCCTATAATAGAAAAACAACACAATTACAAAAGTTATTGAAAATAATGTTGGTAATAAAATTACATTTAAAACAAAATTTCTAGATGTAACACAAAAATCTAATCATCCTTACTTTACAACTCCTTGTGTTCGAAGAAAAATGACATCAGATACCACATTAAAAATACAATATTGATCTTATATATGAAATGTATCATGAAATGAAATCATATCGTCACCATGGAAGTATATTTTTTTCAACTATGTCCCCTTTCAACACCCACTATCTAGAAATCCTTTCATTCTATCTCCCCCTTAAATGTTTGGTGTCTTTTTAAAAGAACCCTTTCATAAAATTGTGATTGAACTATCATGACCAATAACTCTATCTGATGATGTATTTATGATAATAAACTATATTTAAATGTTATTAAAATTAGATTAAGGAATTTCATAACCTAAATCTATTGCACAATCCATGATAATTCATTTCATTCTTAATTGTGCAAAATCATTGTAATGTTTTGAAATAACATATTTTTTATCAGCATGTACTTCAACAGAACATCCTTTGAAAATTAGAATATTTTTATACAATTATGTACATCATCCCAAAATATATTTTTTAGGAGTTTCTCTCACATTAATCCAATAATAAAATTTTTAAATCCGGCCAACAATGATACCTAACAATCTCAAAATTTCAACTAGAACCTTCAAAAACATCATTGGAATCTTCATGTGTACATAGAATTTATCATCACATCGAACCATTCCAATAACATATATGAATTCAACTACCTTTCAATACATGATATCAGAAAACAAGAACCAATAATTTTATTTTCATGTTGAACTAATCAAAATAACTTGGGTGAGTATCTAGTATAATCCTTGAACATTTATGCATGGTGAGGGTAAAGATTACATGGAAACTACTCTCGCAAATCAAATTCTATCTTTGTTCCTCTATACCGATTATATCCCAACAACCCCTCTAACTGCTTACAAAAAACAACAAAACATAATATTGAGTTCACATAATATTGTGATGAACATAATATTTAGGCATTCTATTAAACCTTTCACGGAATTCAGTCATGTGAATGCACAATGTTAATGAATCCTTCAAAAAAAAATGTGCCCACTTTTATCACAATATGAATACATCATCTACCCACTGCAATTTCTCATCCCCATATTTTTCACTAAAGGAAAACCACTCCCGGTTAAAAATATTTACATCATTGTATTAGAACATACTCTTCTTAAATATTTTTATAAAATTAGATCCATCATTCATCCAATTACCTAAATAATTAACACCAATTTTCAACAAATGTCACTAACATATGAAAATTTGAGCTCCAACTAAAACTACATAAATGGATTTTCCCAGAGCCTCACCCATATCAGTAAAAATATTTTGAGGTCCCTTCTTGGGATGCACCTATGACTTTTTTTTTGAAAAAACCATTAATTTTATTTGGTTTAATCATTCAAAAAAGAATCCACAAAAATGAAAATCTCTCGATGATGATTGAGGGCCATAAACACACACAAAATCCTATACACTTTATTAGTGATAAGAGTGGTGTCAAAAATACAAAACAATTTCCAAAAAACATATAATATTTCTTTATTTTTATATTATAAGGGAAATTATTACTAATTTTTACATTCATGTCAAACTAAATACAATATAATAATGATGTATTTTCTTAAAATTGTCTTTCTAGATACTCTAAAATGCAATATGAATTACAATGAAGCAATTCCCTATCCCGTATAGACCTCAAAAATTCAACTGATCAACCCTTCTGTATCCAACCCCATGTAATAGCTATTTATAAGGAGAATTAATCATTTGCTTTAATACTTGGGGAATCATTCACATATATCTCAAATGATTATGATTATCGTATATTCTTTGGGACCCCATCATATGAATTAATAAATCATTGTGTAAAGGATGATTATTCTCTTCCGTAAACACAGTACATGCATATTGCACAAAAGAGGAAAAACTGACCCTTGTTCTAAAATGGAAATGTGTATGTGTATTAACTCAAGAAAATATCAACATGTTATCATGTTTGTCAACCATAATATGACAGTTTTTCTTACATGCATAAAGGCATGATGTGAGAACTTATTTATCCTTTGTTTATTTTTTTAACGTATTTTCAACATACACTGAACCCATTTACTCCCCCATATGTGACCAAAAAACATTGTGTTTCATCAGTTGACTTGAACGTCATCCCTATAACTGGTCTAATAGATGTTACTACAACATAATCATGACCATCAGCAACATTGTAACAACCAGCAAGAAAAACCATAAGTTTATGAAATGTATAATAATTTTATATCAGGATTTATTCCTTTTGAAAATGTATATTATATATTAATATAAATGTAACTAATTTAATTATAATTATCTTAATAGTGTTTTAATATATATATATATAATATAAATTTATATTTCAGTAATTATAAACAAAATAATTTATAATCTATATTAAATATATTTTCCACTCAATGTTCTAGTGGAAGTTCCACACTAAAACAAAAATGTATATTTCTAAAACTATGAAATATATTATCATTACATATAATTAATATAAATATGAATTCATATTGTTACACATAATTATTATAAAAATGATTAAATTTATCATTTGAAATTGTAAAAAAAATTAAATTGAATTTAGTTTCCACTACCCACATGATGTTTCTGTTGGAGCAGTATATTTTTAAAACTAATGAATAAATTTTTTTTAAATATAATTATAAAAAAAATATGAATTTTAATTGTTTCCAATTTTTTTAAATTATTTAATTTAGAATTTGAAATTGAATAACGAATTTAAAATTGATTTTATTTTCCACTACCTAGTGGACGTTCCGACCTATGAAGCTCCACTATAAGATCCACTGGAACTTCCAGTGGAGGTTCTAGTGGAGCTTCTAGGGTCTGAGCATCCACTAAAGAAACCAATGTATCATTTGCAATGCAATAAAAATATATATTATTTTTGGTTAAACACCCACTAAATAAACCACAAATGATCTTGGATAGATTTACCACAAAACTTACAGTAAACGAACATCAAATATAATATCCAATACATTCACATAATTCAGTATATTGTCATGGACATAAACTTATTAATGATTTACCAAAAAACATTAAAAAATTTCAAATATAAGCCGCAATACCTTCCTCGCAATCCATTGTATTGAGAACCAAAATACAAACTTCAAACCATGTTATGCCTCCGAAGATTCAAACTTCTCTAAATCCAAATAATAATGCATTAAGGTCCCACATTCATAAACCCACTAAAAATGCCCCCATTGTTGCTCAATCGTAGAAAACCCCACAAAAAAACCCTCCAATATAGTGCACCTTTCCTTCAATCCTTCTGAGGAAGCCTGCCCCAAACAAACAAAAATGAAAAATAGTAAAATCCCCACCTTGAAATGTGTCATTTATTGTGAGACTCATTTTCGATGAGACAAAAATGAAATCTATCAAATCAAAGTAGCAGGATCTTGACACCTATAAAATGAACACGCGTTAAGATCCACACAAATTACTTGAGCATCCTGTAAAAAGTGGAAAAAGAGATGATAAATCACACATGCTTGCTACGACACAATTTATCTGGTACCATAATTATATTACCACTCCTCTGTTCGTATACCAGCCCAAAATCTTTCTACAACTACCCAACCATAAATTGTGTCCTCTAACACAACTCTTGCTACAGGTGAGTCGCAATTACACTATCGTCCTGAAATCCTAATTCCCCCACTCCCTCCCTTCGCTACCATTTTTTCACCAACATCTTGCACCTCCCATGGTTTAATACATGGATATGTGTGAAGCCTATTCCCCCTTTTCTAAGGGATCCAAAGCTCCCTGGGTGAGTCGAGTTAATGATCTACCGAATTGGAGCCCGCTAGTGTAGCCATGTTAAAATCGAACTCGAGCCTGCACTTATTGAAGCTACACCATGAAGGAAGTCGAATCCCATGTTGTTTTTTGCAACCAAAGCGTGAGTATTTACGATGGGTGGTTACGAACACCTAAAATAGGATATCTGGATTCTAGAATTTATAGTAGGAGGTTTCTCGAATCACAAATACAATCCCATGTTTTTTTTGTATTTATGAAGGTATTTTTCTGCCATTACAAATAGTATATCGAGTGGAAGTTATTTATGAAGGTCCACGTCACAAATATATTTTAACCACCACCTTTAATTAATCACGGGATAGAATTTATGACAAAAATTCCATCACCAATGAACTATCATATATATACCTACATGCGATATTTTCTCATTTCATTTTTCTCTCAACTCTTCACATAATCTCTAATATCATATTTTTCTCTACAGTTTTTCTTAATGTTTTAAATTTAACAATTGTGGTGCAATTTTCAATCCCTAAATAGAATGAAAGATTCAGTTTTAATGTATTTATTTGTTGAATTTTTTTTGAATAATTCATTTTATTTTTTATTAGTAATAAATGTTATTAATTAGAAGAAAATACATTTTATTAGAATTGGGCAGTTTTATTTTTCATTATTTATTTCTACAAATTTTTTGTTTCATTAAGATTTAATGTTTTCATTTAAATGTAAATATTATTAATTTTTAGTAATTAGTATAAATTAGTACTAATTTGTAGTAATCTGTATTAATTAGTATTAATTAGTTGTAATTAGTATTATTTTGTATTAATTAGTGTTATTTTTTATTAATTAGTATTAATAAGTAGTTATTATTAATAGTTATTATTAATAAGTATTAATTGGTAAGAGATAGAAATAACTAGTAATAAATTGTTATAAATTATCATAAATTGTAATAAATTATATTAAGTAGTAGTAATTACTGGTAATTATTGGTATTTAGTAATAATTTTTTATAATATGTAATAATTAGTAATAATTTTTATTAAATAGTAATAATTAGTAGTAATTAGTATTAATAATTTTTTATTTGTATTAATTAATATAATTAGTAGAAATTATTATTCATTAGTTTTAATTAGTAATAATTAGTAGTAATTAGTAACAAATTCTAATGAATTGTCATAATTTTTAATGAAATGAAATAATTATCATTGATTAGAGGTAATTAATGACAATTTGTAATAATTATTAATAATTAGTGATGATTAGTAATAATTATTAAAATGAGTAATAGATTGTAATAAAAAGTAATATTTACTAATATTTACTAATAATTACTACTAATAAGTAATAATTAATCATAATTAGAAATAATTAGGATAAACTAGTAAAACATTGGAATAAATAGTGGTAATTAGAGATTATTAGGAAAAATTATTCTTATTTAGAAGTAATTACAAAAAATTAAGATAAATTAGTGGTAATTAGCTGTTATTAGAAAAAATTAGATGTAATTAGAGGTAATTTGAAAACATTAGCTCTAATTAGCGATAATTAGTAATAAATGGTAATAAATAGCAACCAATATAAATAAATAGTAATAAAAATGAATAAATAGTATTAATTATTTATAATTGCTAACTAATAGTATGAATTTTCAATATTTAGTAATAATTAGTACTATTGAATAACAATTAGTAATAATTAGTAATAATTAGATATTAGTAGTAGTAATTTGTAATAATTAGTAATTATTAGTAAACATTAAGAATAAATAGATGTAATTTGTGATAATTTGGAATACATAGTGGTAATTAGTGTTTATTAGAAATAATTAGTAAAAATTAATAGTTATTAGTGGTAATTAGAGGTAATTAGTAAAAATTAGTGTTAAATAGTAATAATTAGTAATAATTAAGAATTATTTGTCATAATTAGTAATAAATAGTAATATAAATTAATAAATAGTCATAAATTAAAATAATTATTAATAAATAGTCACAATTAGTAATAAATAGAAATAATTGGTAATAAATAGTAATATACAGTAATAATTTGTAATAATTAGTAATAATTAGTAGTAAGTAGTAACTATTAGTAATAATATTTAATAATTCGTAATAAATAGAAATAAATTGTAATATATTGAAATAAATAGTTATAATTAGTAATAAAAAGAAACAATTAGTTGTGATTTTGTAATAATTAGCTGTTATTAGAAAAATTAATGGTATTTAGTATCAATTAGAG
The DNA here is from genome assembly GCA_963277665.1 of Viscum album. NCBI lineage: Eukaryota > Viridiplantae > Streptophyta > Magnoliopsida > Santalales > Viscaceae > Viscum > Viscum album. Next base: position 1,079,126,940 of record OY728162.1, on the reverse strand, counting down.
GTAATTAGTAAAAATTAGTCATAACTAGTAATAATTAGTGGAAGTTAGTAATAATTAGTAATAATTCATAATAAATAGTAATAATTGTTAATAAAGAGGAATAAAGCGTAAATAATAGAAATAAAATAATAATTTGTAATAAATAGTAATAATTAGCAAAAAATAGTTATAAGTAGCGGTAATTAGTAATAATTAATTGTAATTAGTAAAACATTGGTATAAAATAATTCAAATTAATAATAATATGTTTTAATTAGTGGTAGTTGGTTAAAATTAGCAATAATTAATTTAAAAGATCATTATTTTCTAAAAATTAGTGGTAATTAGTAAAATGTTATCAGTAATAAAAAGTAATTTGATAAAATTAGGTGTGTCTAGTAAAACATATTGTTAATTAGTAAAAAGTAGCATTAATTTATTAAAATTATCTTTAAATATTAATATTTTGTTGTAATTTTTATAAAAAAATTTGTAATTAGTAAATATTATATGTATATACTAGAAATTAATGGTTATTAGTAAAAATAAGTGGTAACTAGTAAAAAGATGCAGTCAATAGATTAAATTGATAATATTTAAAAGAAAATTATAAAGTTTTAATAATTAATAATATTTGGATTATCTTTTTCATATATCAAATTAATAATTAACATTTTATTTATTTTTTATTTTCTAGAATAATGTGGAGAAAGGATGTATATAACATTCATTATTACACGATCGTTATTCGATAAATTCTCGAAATAATTCAAATGGTTCTCGTAAAATTCATCTATATATTGAGGGAGTTGACGATTTTTAATCATATATATCATCAAAACCCAATATTTTTCAGTATGGAGAGTTAATTGTCCTTGTATGAAATGTGATCTATTGATGACTGAAACATTTGACAATGTTTGGTTCATCTATTACAATTCAGTTTTCGAAACAATTATTTTTTTTGGTATCAATATGGTGATGGAAATTCATGAGATGATACTAATAATTTCATTCAAGATCCATCATAGTTTCAATTTTGAACACATGATATGGTTTGTCCATCTTCTCAACAAATTGAATCTCATGATGATCCTGATTCCACTGTAGTGTTGGATTCATCCTAGATTCATGAGCATTTGATGTCTTATGAGGATTCCTTATATCTTGGTTTTGAGATATGATATTTTGAATCTGTTGCATAATTTATGGTTATTAAATTAGATAATAGATTTTCATATTTATTTTTTATCCGATATTCTCTTTGGTTAAAGAATTTTTACCTAAAAGAAATGTGTTTCCTATAAATTTTTATGAGAGAACGTTTCTTGTTGGTAATTTAGTTCTTGGTTTTCAGAACATTCATGCAGGTTCAAATGATTGAACATTATATTATACTGGAAATGAATTGTTAGTTAATTTTCATACATGTAGGCAATACATGTACAAAAAGGGACAACAATGGATGTATAGATTGATTCCTATAAAATAATTAAGGTATTTTCCAATTTCATCCTGAATGAATATCTTATTTATGTCTTAGAACACATTATCATTGATTTCATGACATAAAACCAATATTTCAACTGATAAATGATTAAACCATCATGTTATTGGTGAATCATGGAAACGTTTTGACCTAGAACATATCTCATTTTCTTCATAAAAATGAAATAGGTGATTTGGTATTTGTACTAATGGTTTATATCCATAGGTTCTTCCAGTAATAAATATTCTTATAGGACTGCCTTTATAATTTCGCACACTTTTCCATCCTAGATGCTGATGAATTAGCAATTTATCTTTTTAACCATAAAATTATAGGACATATTAAAAATAATCTCGATGTTTATTTGAAGTTTATTATTTATGAGTTAAATTTATTGTTGAGTAATCGTGTCATTACATATCATGTTGTATCAAAATACAATTTCATACATAAAGCTGCATTAATGAAGACACTTAGTGAATTCCCAAGATATTATTATTTATCTTGTTTGACAAAACCCGGTTCTAAATCATGAACTTACTGTATAATAAAAAAAATATTTATTCTCATTAAATGAATAAAACCCTATTTTTTTATTGTCAATGAAAATTTGTTCCTAATGATCATCCTTTTTGGTGGAACAGATTTCATTTCAGGAAAGGAATAATTGAGAGAGATCCACCTCTAACAATGATCTCTGGTATTGAGTTAAAATCTATTGTCCATTTATTAAATTTCATTTCATTATGAATGAAAGTAAACCAACAGAAAATTGATGACATTAGGAAGGAACACAATTGGATTAAACAATGCATTTTTTTGGGATCTGTCGTATTTGTCTGATTTGATGGCTCTCCACTTGTTGGATGTAATGCATATTGATAAAAACTATTTTGATAATATGTTTTATATACATTTGGACATACCATTTATGTCCAAATATAATGTATATAGATTATAATATCATTCCCAAATATAAAGGTGACCATATCTTAAACTATTTTAATATGACAGATCAGAGATTAGGCGATGATTAAATATCATAAAATTCATGGCATGAGGGCAGACCATCTTCAAATGCATTTATAAGGTTCATTGTGTGGAAAAGTATTAGGGATTATATAATAAGTTTTCACTATCCAAACACTTATAAAAAAATTACTTTTTTTCAATGTTTTAGCACTGTCTGAAACAAACAAATGGAATAGATTGTGGTTATTGTGTTAGTAAATTTATGAAAGGGGTCATATTTCATAAAAGAACTTGAATCCTAGAAGAGGTATTTTCAAAGATAATTACCCTTTCATTTTAAATATTTCTTAATAAATTTTGTATTTATATTTTTCGAGTACTACTATGACTACCATAAATTCATATACATAGGACGATATATATTTTCTTATAAATGAATGGGTAGTATACCTAATTGTAGAATGTACACAAATAATATGAATAATTGACTTCAATAGAGGGAATGCATTTTTTTATATTTATGTTTAATTTTTTTTAGTATTACTCACATAATAACTATTTCCTTTATATGTGAATTCCTCTTTTAGAGTTTGGGTGGTTTGTTCAAAGATATTAATTCTCATGATAGATTGGACTCTGAGGATTCAACATAAATTTCAATCAGAAGGCAATATTATTGTTAATATACATTGTTTTTTCCATAAAACAAAAAATGTTTTCTACTAAATTAACATAATCTCAATTAAATTTTTAACTACTCATACAGAAAATGTCTTCCACATACTTATTCTCCCTCAAAACCTTGTCACCCCTACATGGTCTGCATTATTCATTTTCCTTCAAAGAAAGTGGAGGTAAGTTAAAGGAATGTAATGAATGCTGACACTCAACTGTTTCCAGTTCAATAATGAAATCCAATGTAATCTGTAGAGATATTGGAAGTTTGGATTATTTCTGACTTTGGGGTGTATAAGAATAAAACGCACCTCAAAATTATAGACAATGTGTCCAGTATGACTCAAAGTACTTGTTTTTATTTAAAATTTACATTAATTTTACTAAAAAAGACAACCAACATACTCAAAAATCAGTATATACAATAAAATTATTTTAATACATTAGAAAAATGATCCATATGTAATTTAGGACATGTTGGAATCATCTACACCTCAATCCGATACACGATATAAATTATATGACTCAATGTTCCTGTGATCCATTGATATTTTAATTAAAAAACTGTTACTTACTAAAAACATAGAAAAATTTCTCGAATTACCTCTATAATTTTGGAAAATAATCCATATGTAAATTTTGATTTGTAGGAATCATGCTCACTTTAATATGATACATGATCTGACTCATATGGGTCAAAGTTAAGGTTTCCATTTTAAAATGACATTTTAGTAAAATAGACAAGTGATGTAGTCAAAACTAAGAAAACATATACAGATAAAGGCACAGCCTGCTATAGTGTGATATTAATAAAGGGTGGAAATTATCATCAATGAGGATTACACTTTTTTAGTGGTGTTAAATTATTTTTTTCTAATTGATAAATTGCATTAATGAAATAAATAATTTCTAGTATCACCATGGAAACACTGTCAACGAGCCCAAACACCTGATACTACACTATTTTTCTGGCTCTATGCTTGTTACCAAATGATTCAATTGGTACCATGATTCTACTACCACTCTCTTCCTGTACCATTCCAAAATATTGGTACAACTCTTCAAAAATCTACCTTGTCATCTGTAATTTCTATTGCTGCTAATGTGCTGCAATTCCACTATCATCCCAAAATCCTTCTTCCACCAATCCCTCCATTTTCTATTGTCGCATCACCAACATCTTCCACCACTGATAGTATATTCCATGGATCATTGTTAACCCCTTTGACTATTATATAATAATTACATGATCTATTGCTGAGTTGAATTGAATATTAGCTGACCCAAAGCACATCGGTGGAGCTATGTTAAAATGGATCTTGAGATGACACTGATTGAAGTAATTCCACCGAGGATGTTGAATCCCATTATACTTGTTACAACTAGATCTGAATCACAATTTATAGAGATCAATGTACAATATCTGAGGCATCCTCGCGATGCTCGATGATGATATTGCCAGTTGATAGAGACCGAGCCTCCACTGAAGCTTGTTGTGACTTCTTAGGATGTAAGAGAATAAAGTTTCTCTGCCAAAGAAGATTCATTCCACCATTTTTGATCGAAGATAGCTATGATCTATTGCCCAACTACGTTGATGAAACGGAGCTCCACCAAAGAAGATGAACTACCATATTCCATCCAAAGATGAGGACCTACATTGATGTTTCACTGATTGAAGACAAATATCATGCATATGACGTCGAATGTGCATGTCAATTGAAGAACCAAGATACTATGTAAGATGAATTTCACACAGAACTCATTGGCGATGAAGAAGATGGATCATATTAAATCATAAAGATGCTTTGTAGAACCATCTTTTTTAGTCAATTAATTCTTGTATCGTCGCGCCATGGCCAAATTGTTTTTGCTACCTATATGTCATGTCCCCTCTGTAGGTCCCAAATTAGAGGAGCCATTTCCCTCTGCCACTCTCACTGATTAGAGGTCCACATTAGTGTGCTTGCCACATGGTTGAAGAAATTACTCTCTCAAATACATGTTTTCATGTACACTTGAGAAGTGATGCTCCAAGACGCTTTCTACGTTTTCTCTCTTAGATTGTGCCCTTGGGATGAATCCATAGTGACTCTAACTAGGGATATCCCATGCTCAATCAAAATTAACATTTAATATTTGACTATGATTAATGAAGGTCAATTCAAGTCGATCCTTTCCATGACAAAGATTATTTATCCTAGTGCGGTTTTATGTTCTCATATACAAAGTTTGTGAAATCAATGATGTGGCTTGAGCTGAACTGCCCAATACCCATCAATATTATCAGTTCTAATTATTCATACTAGACAATTGAGTCACATGTAGCTAATAAACCATGCCTTCCATGAAGTCATCATCTCGTTGTGAGCCGAGCATATTTCAGTCCCCAAGTTGGATAAAAATTTCTTGTCAGGATTGATCCTCACGTGCTCTGTTTAAACCAAATTATATCCTCATGATCACCTGAGTAGACCAGATCTTTCCTTGAAATGTCATCCTGTTGATGTGGAATAGCTATGTTCATCCATCTTAAGACATTCAAGCTAGAGACAATACCAGATGCCCACAGAAATGGAAGACAAAATATGACATTCACTAGGGGAAACATGGGTATTTACGATGGGGAAGGGGTCATTCTCAAATAGTCTATCAGGTTGGACTATTTGTGATGTGGCCCACTCCCAGTGGTAAATAATTAATTATTTGTGATGGGAAGATGGTTCTAGCTGCAAAAGGTTGGGTGTGGGTTTCCCACCATACTATAGGAAGGGTTATCTATGACCATATTTTTTACCCATCCCAAATACAAGGCGGTGTTTTTTAGTATTTGCGATAGGAGATAAATCTCATCGCCAATAGTTTTTCGACTGGTTGGCATCTGTGACGGGACCTATCATGAATACCTTTTTAAGCATATAAGCTAACAAAAAGGGTGTTAGTCTTTGTGATTAAAATACCATTGCAAATAATCTAACATATACATACCCATATCCGGTTGATTCTCATTCCACTCATTTCTCTACCCCCCTCTCCCTTTGTACTTACATTTTTTCTCTCAAAATCATCCAAAGTTTAATATTTTAAATTGGAGAAATATTTGCGGCATATAACCTCCGAAAGATTCTTTTTTATGATATTTATATATTTATTTTATTTTTTAGTTAATATTTTGTTAATATTATTTACAGTTATTGTTAATTAGTTTAAGCTAAAATTAATTATAATTAGATAGGCCAATTTATAATTAATTTTTTTTAAAATAATTACATGTGATTAGTATTAATTAGAAATAATTTATAATTATTTAAGTAATTATTAATACTTATTAATAGAAGGTTTTAATTATAAAATTATTAATAAGTAGTTATAATCATCAATAATTTGTAATAATTAGTAATAAATTTTTATATATTGTAACATATTGTAACAATTAATAATAAAAAATAATAATAAGTAATAAATTATAACGATTTGTAATAATTACTAATTAATTGTATCAATTATTAATAAATTTTAATAAATTTTAATAAATAGTAACAAGTAGTAATAATTAGCAATAAATATTATTAATTAGCAAAAATTATCAATAAATACAAATAAATAGAAATAAATTGCATTACATTATAACAATTTGTAATAATTAGTAATAAATTATTATAATTAGTAATAAATTTCCATAATATGTTATAATTAGTAATAAAAGTTAATAATTAAAAGTAATTATTAATAAATTATTAATAATTAGTAATAAATTAGTAACAATTAGTAATATATTAGAAATAGTTAATAATAATTAGTAACAAATTGCAATAATTTGTAATAAATTGTTATATTTTGAAATTACTTGTATTAATTAGTAATAAATTATAATAAATTGTAATAATTAGTAATAAATTATATTAATAAGTAATAAAATGTAATAAAGTGTTATAATTAGTAATAATTAGTAATAATTAGCAATAATTAGCAATAAATATAAATAACTTTCAATAATTATCTATAATTTGAAATAATTAATAGTACATTGAAACATATTGAAATAATTAATATTAAATATGAATGATTAGTAATAAATTGTAATAATTAGTAATAATTAGTAATAATTGGTAATATTTATTAATAATTGTTAATATGTAGTAATAAATATTAATAATTAGAACGAATTATTACTAATTAGTAATAAATATTAATAATTATTACTAATTAGTTCCAATTAGTAATAATTAGTAATGAATAGTCCTAATTACTAATAATTAGTAATAATTAGTACTAAATATTAATAATTAGTAATTAATAGAAATAATTATTACTAATTAGTAATAATTTGTAATAATTAGAAATAAATTTAAATAAATTAGTGTAAATTGATTTAAATTGTAATAAATTTTTATAAAATAGTAATAATTTGTAATAATTTGTGATAATTAGTAATAAATTTTAATAATTAATAATAATGATTAATAAATATTAATAATTATTAATAATTTTCAAAAAATATTAATAATTATTTTTATTTAGTAATAGTTAGTAAGAATTTGTAATAACTAGTTACTATTATTAATAAATTTTATTAATGTATTTTTTCATATTAATGTTTAATTTATTTATTTATAGTATTACTTACAATATATTTGTTTCCTAATATAGGTGGATTCATTTATTTCAATAGAGATGATTTGTTCAGAAGCAGATTCCATGGGGAGACGTTTTTGAGAGGGGATCACAGGCACCAAAAGATGAAATATTATTTATTTTAAATATTTTTTGGATAATTGTAAATGTTACCATAAAAACATTGTTTGTAATGTATATAATAGAATTTATTTAAATTCATGATGTCAAATTTATTTCAATTAGATTATGTACTATGCATACATAGATTACTGTTTTTTGCTGGTGTGTTGTTATTCCTACAATACACTAAAGCGGGATGAGCCATTATTTGTGCTTTTTAAATCAATAATAATATGGGGTCCTTGTGGTCGCTAAAAATATGACAGATAAAGGGTACCCATTATTAGTGCTTAGGATAACAACATTTTTTAGCAGTGTTAAAATATTTTTCGCATCCTATTAATGGGAATATATATAATAGTGTAAATTATGGTCTCATCATGAAATAAATAATCACTTCCATCACCATCGATATTCATTCCCTCTATAGTCGACTAAAATTGTTACTTGATACAGATCCTCTATTTTTTTATCCCCATGCATGCTACCACACATATGGTAGCATGATTTTTATACCAGTCCTTTATTCATGTACCATACTAAAATATTTCTACTACAGGTCAACTTTGTACTATGTCCTCTACCATAGCTATTTCTATCATTGTGTCTCAATTCCACGATCATCAATAATATTGCTACCACCACCCCTCTTTCTAATACCATTTCATTCCCAACATATGCCACCTCCCATAGTTTCTTCCCGGAATCCTTATGAAGCCCCTACAACAATTAGTGAAGAAACCAAAACTCTACCAATGTCCAAATTTTATGATTCACTGACTGGAATCTCCCTGGTGCCACTGTGTTAAAATCAAACATGAGATGAAACTGATTGAAGCTACACCACTACGGAAGTACAATCCCATGATTCTTATTGCAACCAATGATTGAGGGATATATTCTAGAGAATGATGTACCAGATATGAAGATTCCTTTGTTTCTCAATGAAAATATCACCATTTGAACGAGATTGTTCCTCCACTAAAGCTCACTATGACTTCCAATGATGAATTATACCAAAGCCACTCCACCAAATAAGATTTATTCCACCTTCAGGGATAGAATATAGATGATGTATGTGGCTGTAATAGCATAGAGAAATAGAGCTCCACCGAGGAAGATGAAATAACCTGTTCTGGCCAAATATGTGGAACTATAATGATGTGTCGATGATTGAAGACAAATATCAGGCTGATGACATCTCCTATTCATTTCTTTTCAATAACCATGATTCTATGTAAGATGAATGCCACACATATCTAATCAGAGATTTATGTTGTCAAACATACTAAATATGGAAGATGATATGTAGAAAAAAGTTTATAATTCCATTGATTCCTAGATCATCGCACCATTGAAAATTTATTTTTTCTAATTACATGTTGCGTCCCCTATGTAGGTCAAAAATTGGAGCAGGCCTTGGACCATTTCCATAACATAGATTGGAGGTCAATAATTTTTTTCCTGGCACTTTTTTGAATAAATTCCACTCTCAAATTCATGTATGCATGTAAACATGTGGAATGAGGCTCCAAAACCATTCTATGGTCTTGCTCCTTGATTGTGACATTAGGATGAATCCATAGATCCTCTAACTATGGATATCCCTAGATTGGTCAAAATTAAAATTATGTATTTAATTATGATTAATGACGGTCAACTGAAGCCAATACTTTCAGAGATGAAGAGATTTTCTCCAATTTGGCTTTAAGTTCTCATATAATAAGGTTGGGAAATCAATGATTATGGTTGAGCTGCACTGCACAATACAAAACCAAATTCCTAGTTGTAATTTTCATACCCAACTATTGTGTATCATGAAACCATTCATACCATTATTCTTATGTAGTCATCATCTATTTTTGAGTCAAGATGATTTCAGTCCCAAAGTTGGAACAAAATTGCTTATCAGGAAAACACCACGATTGATCTATTTCAACCAAATTACTGCCGCAGGATATCCTGGGAAAACTACAACCTACCATGAAATGACATTATATTGATGTGAACCAATTCTGTTCATACACTTTAAGTCATTCAAGCTACAGACATGCAACAATAATAATGAAATGGACGTCAAAATATGACATTATATCCAAATCAACTAGGTCCCCATTCCAAGGCCAAAAATCGTAATCCAAATCCAAAACATACTTTATCTTCCTCCTACAAATAGAATTTTACATCCAAAGGATATGAGATACATTGAAGTAATTCTACTCCATTTCTCCTCGAGCATGTACTTGTATCCAAGATCCAAAGAATAATTTTATTAAGTCACACACTAAAATTATAGACTATTATGTAATCTCTGAATTTGATAGAGATTGTAAATGAATAGTATTCTTATCAAATGATGGGAATAGTGTATTTATCATTTCTAATAATAGGGAAGTATTCACTAGAGTGGGGGGATTTTTATGAATCACCATATTATTGTTTTGAGTTGCTACTTCTGTTACATGATTCTTTATTTCTCATTTCATTTAATTTGGTGGTAATTCTCCAAGGATGGTATAGTATTCTATTTTTGGTTGAGCCAAAGAGATTTTCTATATCCCTTATGTTAATGAATTATATATTTTAATTGTTTAGTCTCTTATGATTTTATCTCTCTATGTTCATTCGTACTATATTAACATTAGGATATTTCATATTTCTTGAACTTTGATGTCATCTTTCCTTCTTCACATGATCACACACAAATACCACTTAGGTCTTCTCCAATTCATTAAATCTTGATTATTGGATTGACACTCGAGTATTTGGAGATCTATCATTACTTCACCACGATATATTGTATGATATTGTATAAATTTCATCCCTCCAGTCAAACAAAAAATTTCAAGTGAGGGTTATCGAATGACATTTAACATGATAAAAAGGAAAAAACTATTATAAAATGGAAAAATGATTTAATTTGAAAAATAAGTTGATGATATGGGGTTTGGACAGTACATTAAAAATTAAATTTTAAACCAATCTGGTATAATTAAATTAATATTTTTACCAATTTAAGCCACAAAACCAAGGAAAAACACACCGATATCATTTTCTTATCTGAAAATAAACTCGATTCCAACTACAAATGCATTTTACTTTTGTTCAAAAATTATTTTACTTAGTTTCATTTGATGATTTCAAATCAATTTTTTTTTATACATTTATCAAACTATGATGACTTGTGAGGTGGTGAGAGGATCATTATAAAAGTGAGAGGACCGACACTCTTTGAAATACTTATTTTGATAATATATAATAAATATTATACTCATGTCAAGTGATACTAAACATACACAGTTTGAAAGAGAGGATATGGAGGAAGGAGAATCCACCCAAAAATCACATTTATACATGAATTTGTGATATTTGTGTCAAAAACCCTTAGTCTACCCAAACCCTTTAAACCATTAGTGCTGAGACAAAATTTTTATATAGATTAAATTTTTGGTAGATAAAAATGAAATGGTCCTTATAAACTTATTTGAACAAGAAAATTTAAAAATTGGAAACTATTTTAAAATTATTAATTTCAAGATTTGGTAAAAATTAATTTTAATACTTGTATACATTACAGAATATATAAATTTTTTCAAACCAATGTATTTTTAAACATAAAAATGAAATTAAATCATAAAATTTATAATATTGATTCAACAGAAATTTATTAATTTATGAATAAAAATGAATTAATTTGACTCTGAACTAAGATAAACGATAAACATACCCTATGAATACTTAATCAATGGAAAAAATTGAAATATTTTAGATTAAGATATTTTTCCTTATTCACATAGAAATAAATTATTTCAGAAAATATCTAAAATTCACCCAAATATAATTTTGATATGATGAATCCAAAAATGAAGTTCAATTTTTATAAGAAAAATTCCAAAATTTAGATATTTAATTTTTAAATTGACCCACATAACACATGGAAAACAATTAACATAAAATAATGACTATTTTCTTTTCAAAATTAAAAATAGTATTCTTTTAACTATAACCTAATAAAATTATTTATAGTATTATAATAATATTTATCAATATGAATAAAATATAAAATTGATTCATTATAAAAATAATACACAGGTTCTCACATACCCCCTAGAGAAGCTACATAATCGTAATTTTACTAATTGATAAACAAGTTGAGATATTTTTATTTCATACACTCTTCATGTTCCCCAGTTTCATCTTAAGTAACATGATTTTATCATTAAATGTTAATAATGTGAGTTTCTTTATTTTTCAACACCTACCCTTTATAATAAATAATCTGAATTAGATTATCCTTATAAGAATGATTCGCCTGTAGTTGTAACACTTCAGGGATTAATAAATGATATGTATCCAGTAAATAATTTCTGAATAATAAAACAAAAAACACATTATGTACCCCTGGTAAAATCAAACTAAAGGGTACCTAATAAGTAGTTAATCCAAATTTCTCTTGAATTTTTTAAGGACTAATAAACTATGGAATTAATTTCCCCTCTATTCCAAAACACATCTCACCTTTCCATGGATATATTTCAAAAAACATAGTCTTGTGCCTAAAATGGTAATAGATCATATTTACCTTTTTAGGAATCTCTTTTTCCAAATATTTTCTATCTCTATTTAGCTTCCCTCATTCAATTTCAGATCATATTTTACTACTCAATCCTCTCTTATAACAATTCAGGCCCTCACAATTTTCTCGCACTAAATTCATCCAAACATAATCGAGTCCAACACCGCTTTCCATATAACACCTAAAAATGTTCCATCGTTATACATATATGAAAAATTTAATTATTTAAAATCACAATAATGATAAGTGTCGATTAATATGGCATGTATTTGATACAATATCCATATCCATTTGATTATATAAAATGAAATTCGTATTAAAAAGTGATAGAAATGGTGAATTGATTAATTTGGAAATTTTTAGGTTTCAATTTGATATTGATTTAAAATATATTTTAAAAGGTTGGTTTTTTGGGATTTAATTACTACTTTTTAATGTAAAACTGTGATTTAATTGGATATTTTTTTTATCATTTGAGGGGTTTCATTGATATTTTGATTATTTTGAATTCATCAAAAAAATTGTGAAATTATGGTTTAAATTTCATAGATGTTATATACTTATATTTATAAATATGTATTTCAATACACATATATAGTTTTTGTATCAAAGAGTTGAACATTTTCTCTTCATTTGAAATTTGAATATAAAATTTTATGTATTTTAGCTAAGTAAATTCATTTCGTAATGAAATTTCATAGAAATATTTTGAACAAATTTTTTTAATTTAATATTTAACAATGTTGGGAAATTGGTTGACTAAATTTTTATTGTAATTATTGTTATATTATTTTCATTTAATATTTTAATGTGCAACGGGACTATTACTACTGTTCATAGTGGTTTGATACTGGTCCACAATTATACATTTAGCTTCCACTACCAACATAGGTTTAATGACCATTATTGCAGTTACTAGTATCCATTCATACTGCCAGAATTGTAATAATAATATCACCAATTAACTCATCTCTTTTATCGCCACCGTTCTCGGGATTCTATTACTTATAGATCAAAAAATACACAACTGTAACGACTATATCCTTCTTCTATCATCACCAATACCATCTACGTCCTTGTAATTTTCTATCAGCAATGTATTTTAATATTTTCAAACATTAATATAGTTGTCTCTACCACTATTAGAAAATATTTAAGGAAAAAGAGAAGAAATTTTGAATCTCGATGCATGAAATTAATTCATTGTCCCAAATATTTTTATTCACTCCCACTTTTATGGTGTAGGGTTCCTTATGGAAGATTATTTCAAGGATTTCACCAAAATTTATGGAAAATATAACACCAATCATTGAATACTACACCACACTAATAATGTTAAAATATATAGAGATTTTATTGAATTGAAGAATAATTAAACACCATAAGTGTTTTCGTCATCACTTATTTTTAGATTGAAATATGTTTGAATCGCACTTGTTTGGTATCACAATTTTAGAGAAAGAACATCGTGGTACGACAGAAATGAGACAAAATTTGGAGGGGCTGGGGGGGCATGTAAGGATTTTGAAATTTCAAAAAACCAAATGTTATGACTAATCACATTATTAGTCATTTTTTATAAAATATTTTATATGATATTATTTTTTGGTTTTGTTTTGTTATATATATATAATATATATATATATATAAATTCAGTTTACTAAATATTTATTTTTTTAAACAGTTAATAGCATTTAGGCAAATAGATATTTTATTAGAAATAATAATTCCTAAGGCTCCTTTTATAAGGGATGATCTATGAGAATTATACTAACATTTCCAATATGGAATTCCCATTGATGTACAACTATTAAAACCAAGAAAATAGTGTTTTGACTAAACAAAACACTATGTTCATTTTAATTAATATTTTTTTAAATTTATAACAATCTCCCACTTTTATTCATAAATATTAATTCATGAGACAAAAGTGAGTCATTAAAAATTATAATGGTATCATTCAAATAAAATCATTACTTAGTATCGATAACTCAATTAATTTTCAAAATTTATAGGATGTAAAAGCATTAAAATTGTTAATCATTATGATAAACTAGATATATCATATATACAATGAACATTCATCCAACATCTCATTTTGAAGAACATTTATGTCCACATTTTTATATCCTTTTTCATGAACTCTATAAGGAGTAAATCCATTAACTCTTGTACGAAGAAACACAACATATATGTTCACGTAGGAAAAATATTACTGTGTGCTTTTTTTTTGAATGCATAACTCATTGAGTCCTAAAATTTCATGAAGTGTTTATAACTCAAACACTCTTCATAATGGATGATATTCACTCAATTTAGTTGGGGTTATAGTTTTCAATTATAAAAATCATATTTTTAATTTTTTGACCCATCAAAATTTTTTATTAGAATCTATATAAAGAAAATGTTGTGATTCCAATATAGAAATGTGTTATTCTAAGGGGTTTAAACTCACCTCATTATTAATTTCAAGAATTATCACTCTTAGTATAGATTTTTTTGAATGGATCTTCAAGGTTTTTATATGATCATAGAGAGACAATTGTTATTGTACCATCTAGTAAGAATTATCTCAAATAATTATGTCTCAAACTTATATTTATAGACATTCCATTATCCATGTAACTGTTTATCTTTGATGTAGTTTCCTCACTATCATAATAGATAATTAAAAGAGATAATCTGACTTGGCCATAATATTATATACAATAATAAATTCCTAATACATTCTACTTACTTTTGACATGTCGTTATGTCAATAAACTCTGACTCCATGGTTGAATATGAAATAAATTTTTTTATTTCTCACTGAAGAAACAACTCATGCTCCTAGAGTATAAAACCTACAATATATAAATTGGTTATCACCTATATTTGAAAACCAACATTCATAAGTCACTCCTTCTTGTACATCATTATATTAATTATGGTATAAAATTATATATTTAGTGTTTCTTATATATCCAATTTTCCACATTATACATGTCCAATTATCCATACTAGTATTACTAGTTTATGTACTCATTTTACATACTACGAAAGCATTGTTATGTCTAGTGAAATGTATTTAAATCATTGATGAACCAATTGCACTATCATTATCATGTTGTTCCAAAACTCTACCTGTATTTATAAGTAGTAAACATATATATTCAAATGAATTATTATCATCCTTGAAACTAAGATGATCAATTTTTTTTAAAATTTTGTCTATGTAATCTGAATAACATAAATAATAACCCTCAATATATTTTCATACATTAATACATTAAATAGTACAGACTATTGTATGATAATTCATTTTAAACATAGAAGATAATTAATTCATTGTCCCAATTACACCTATCATATTGGTCCCAAAAATTAACATATCATTCGCACATAGACACAAAATAGCATTGTAGTCTTTTGTAAATTTTGAATAAATGCATTTATCAATATTATTATGAGTAAAAAAAATTAGAAAAAATAAATGAATAATATTTTTCATTCCATTGCTCTACTGCTTTTTGAAGCCTACAATGTGATTTAACTAGCTTACAATCTCCCATTTAATCAGGTTGTAAAAACCCTACTGGTTACTCAATGTTAATCTCTTTATTTAAGTATCCATTTAAAAAGTAAGTGTTTACATCCACTTAATGGGATTGGAAATTATTTTTGAATCTAAATTAAATAAAATCCTTATTGAAATAATCCATGCTACAAGAGAATAAGTTTCAAAATAATCAATCTCTTATTTTTTTTATTAAACCTTTAGCAACCACTCTATTATTAAAATCGTGAATGTTACAATTTGAATCATATTTTTTCCTGAAGAGTATTTTACCAAAAAATGGTTTTGAACCTATTGGTAAATCCGTAATGACCCATGTATTATTACCCATAAGGGAATCCATTTCATCATTAAAATATTCTATCAATACAAAAAAATATCTATAAGTCATACCAATTATATATTTATTTGGGTAATCTCATATAGTCAATACAACAAGATACTTATTCAAAAGATGACTATTTTGATCTCCCTCAACAATAAAAAAAATGGAATCATGTGAAAAAAGATCTAGAAGTATATGTATAATTTTCATAATTCCCGTACATCATTTAGGTTCAAATTTATAATAATCATTATTCTCTTCTATTATATTAAAACTAGATGGATTACATGAGATAGGGGTATGAAGAATAACTTCCCCCACATCATAATTATAAAACATCTCTTTAAACACTCTAAAACCCTTTATCCATTAATTATATTATCTCCCAAATCTATAATTATACATGCTTTTCTATTTTTTGCATATCTATAAAATACATATTTAATTTATCTATGGAATAGTTTTATTCTTTTAGGATCAAGAACTCTATAGGAATCTAAACTCCCCACACTTTAAAATTTTAAAGATCATGTCTTCTACCAGTAGAAATTTTATAAGGGTATAACATAGTTTTCACAGAGGAAGTACTATCATGAATATGTATTGCAGGAATTGAAGTTTCCCCCATAAATTTAATGGTATATTAGATTTATTAATCATGAAATTTAACATTTATAGTAATCTTTTATTTTTTTATTCATAGATAATGTGTTTTTATGATGTTTTTGAGGTGTGGAAATTTGATAAATTATATCATTTTCTTTACAAAACATGATAAACTAATTCATTATGTATTCAACACCTCTATATGAGCATAATAATTTAATCATTTTGTTTAATTTATTTTCAACTTATGATTTATGCTACTTAATGAAATTAATGGCTTCTTTCTTTGTTCTAAGAATATTTATATATGTAAATATCTATTACATTAATCAATAAAATTAATAAAATATCTTTTTCCTCTATGAGTTAATGAACCATTTAATTCAAAAAAACCAAAATGTACTAATTCTATTATATCAAAATTTTATTCAACAATATGAAAAGGCGTCATAGCTGTTTTAGATTCTAAACATGTTTTACATTTATTAAATTAATTTTAAACATTAATTATGTTTTACTTGATAATTACTTTTAATGAATTGTAATTAACATGTGTTAAATTATCTTTCCATATATCAGAGGACTCAATCAAGTAAGAAGAAGATTAAATCATATTATTAATTGATAATTGATATATTCCATCAGTTGAGTACCCTTTCCCAACAAACATGAATCCCTTTGACAATATAACATTGTAGGATTTGGATGAAACATGAAAACACTACTTACAAAGAAGGCCTGTAAGAACCCGGTTTTTTCTACGAAAGACTTTGGAATATTCTTGATGATATTCCAGAGCAGCGCCTACAGACGGCATGCGATTCCGAGCCCCGGAGTGGCCGGAATTAAATTTTCAGTGCGTTAACACTGGAAATGCTAAATAAATGAGATAACTCCTAAACGGAGTTCCAGATCATGGATAAGAGTTTACAGATGGGTCCGAAATGGGGTTTTTACCCGAGGAACGACATAAAACGTGTCGGCGCGGGGCGTTTGGATCACTCTCCCGCTTATGGAACGTTAAACGGATTAATTAATTAATTAATTCATTCATTTAATGTTGAAAAGAAGCTATCTCTTAAACAGTGGCTTGGATAGGGAATCCAAGGGCACCGTTGAGTTCGGAGCATGCCGTTTACCCTAGGAGGGGTATAAGTTTCGTGTGCGCAGGCCGTTTGTGAAAAATGGCTCCAGGGGCGTTTTCGTAATTTTCCAGCTTTGAGCGCTAAGTTTAATAACCTTGGAACGGGGTCTCGGATTAAAATTCCGAGACTGCCTTTGTGCTCAGGAGGTGGTGTTTACCCCAGGGGAGGCTTAACCTCGACCCTACTGAGGGTTCGGGTTCGGGCCGATGGGCGGGTGGTTAAGCGTTTCTATTTAAACGCTTAAGTCACACTCACCCTCTTCTTCTCCCACACCTGGACAACAGGAAGGAGGAGCTTCTCCTTCTCCTTCTCCTCCTCTGGCGAGGGAGCTCCGACAAGGCGACGGCGTGGCGGCGGATCGCTCGTGAAGCTTCGGGCAACGCCCCTGCAGGTAGGATCTTGTTGTGTTTCTCCTTCCCGCACCTCCTTTGAACATAAATCTTATGCTCTAATTGTTGTTGGATTTTTGAATGAACTACCTGAAGAAGTAGTAGAGTTTTTACTCTTTCCAATGCATATTTCGGAATTAAAATCCGAGCTCGGAGGAGGCTGGGGTTGATCGCTGAATGTTGTGGGTTTTGGGGGGGGGGGGTTCTTGGGTGTTCCGGCGGGTAGGCGCGGCGGAGGAGCGGCTCCAGGCGGCGGCGCGGTGAGCCGGACGGTGGCGGAGAGGCTCCAGGCGGTGGGCGCATCTCGGCAGCAGGGCGGCACTGCGGAGGCGGATGCCGACGGCGGCGGTCGGCGGGGTCTTGGGTGGCTCCGGCGTAGAGAAAAGAGAGAAGGGGGTCGCAGGGTGCGTGACACTGCGTGCGGCGCGACCGCGACCCGCATGTCTCGGGTCGCTGCGGGGAGAGGAGATCGGCCGTCATGGCTGGTCGGTGTTAGTGGGTGGCGGCCACCCGTCCGCGGCGGCATGAACCGGACCCGCGGTAGGGCCGTGGGCCAGTTGTGGGCGGACCGGCCGATCTGGGCCGATCCAGCCCAAGGGAGTGCCCCCTTACAATTTCAGACGCACGTAACTTTCGTTACGGCCATCCGTATTGCGCGCCGTCAGCGGCAGTGTGGACCTTGAATCGTGGGAAATGTTTAGAGCTAGTTTTGAGAATTTTTTATTCCCAAAAAGAGGGCCCATGGAGAGACGACGTGTCCTTATGTGGGTGAGCGTATTCCCCAAGTCTCTTGTTTTGGGTGGCGCTGACGCATCGGACGTCCGTTTTGATCGCCGTCAGTGGCATTGGGACCCTGGCATCGAGGCGGAGCTTTCAATGGTGGTTTTAGGAGTTAAGGCCGAAGTTCAGGCATGGGCCCCATGACCTGTCTTTTAAGCTGTGTGCAGCTTTTAGCGACTTTTTCCTCGGTCATCCGTTCGGGGCGTGCGAGCTGTCGTTGTTGGGTGTTTATTCGAGGGCATCGCGTTGGCGCAGTCTGCCCACTGTAATTCCGCACGATGGTGCGGGCCTTGCAAGGGCTGTTTCAGGAGTTGACGGTGATTTCCATCTTTATCACTGGGCGACCGTTTTGGACAAGTGAATAGTCCATTTCGTGTACTTTTTCGAGAGGATCACAACGGTGCGATCCGTTCGTCGAGTTTCGGGACCGAGTTAAAGGTCCCACGTGGCACCGCTCATGTGCGGTGCGCCGTGATGCATCGTTTTCTCTGAATATCCATTGTACTCATGTGAGTAGTGCTTTTGACGTGTTTTCCTGAGGGGATCTCAATGGTGCGATGCACACGACTGTTTTCGGGGCTGAGGCTCAGGATCACGGGACGACGTTCGGGCATGAGGCGGTGTTGGGGACTTTTCTTTCGGATATCCATTGGAGGCGAGTAATTAGTCGATCTTGTGTGTTTTTCAGAGAGGATTAATATGGTGTGATCCATTTGGCTATGTGGAGCCTCTTGCGTGATCTTGTTAAATGCGGAAGCATGGAAGGTTCTCCAGTAGTGGTTCACCCTAATTTGTTTGTAGCGGACCGTTGGAGTGTGATTGCGAACTCTTGGGGGAGTGATATAAATGGTTCTTGAGATGTGGTTGGCTCTGCCTCAGCTGATTAGGTGGAAGGATGGAGTTGTTATGTCACGCCTTCGCGTTGACGTGGGGTGCCATGTGCATGATAGCTTGTGGGCTAGAACGAGGTATACTCTGGGAGTATACGGGAGCACTTGGAGGTACGTGTGGTTTGTACCTGAGATGTTCGTGCACTTGGTTGGGGTTTCACTTGGGGCCACATGTCGTGTGGGCCCCAATTGCGTGTTGTGTTATGATTCACGTACATGGACCTCTCGTGGTGTAGAGGGTCCCTCTGTGTGTTTGTTTGACCAGAAGGGTGGAGCTTTTCCCCTGGCTCGATGCTCGTTTGTTGACCAGCAGGGTTGAGTGGTCTACCCCTGGTTTTGTTCTCGATGGATTGGCCGGTAGCAGTGCCAGTGACACCTAGTGCTGGAGCAGACACTAGACTTCTTTTGGTAGAGTTGTTCTGGAGTTGGGTGGTTGCGCGGTACCCTTTCCGTGTCAGGTTGGGCAGTGGTGTACCCTCCGGTAGAGATGGCCAGATCATTTATGAGTTTTACCATCCAGCGAGGCTGGGCAGTGGGTTACTCATTGACATCTTCGGGTTTACCCTCCAGCGGGGCTGGGCAGTGGGTTGCTCACTGATCTTTAGGGATTACCCTACAGTAGAGATTGGGAAGTGGGTCACCCTTCTCTTTTAGGGTCTACCCTCTAGGAGAGACTGGGCAGTGGGTCACCCAACGACCTCTTAGGGTCTACCCTCTAGCGGGGCTAGGAAGTGGGTCGCTCGTCGTCTAGTTCCATGTCTACCCTCCAGCACAACTGGGCAGTGGGTCGCCTGTGCACCTATTCCAGGTCTACCCTCCAGCGGGGCTAGGAAGTGGGTCACCTGATGATGTGTTATGGTCTACCCTCCAGTGGGTATAGGTAGTGGGTCACCTGATGACGTCTTATGGTTTACCCTCCAGCAGGGTTGGGCAGTGGGTCACCCAGTATCTTATTATGGTCTACCCTCTAGCGAGGCTGGGAAGTGGTTCGCCGGATTATGTATTATGGATTACCCACTAGAAGGGCTGGGAAGTGGGACATCTGTTGACATTCCAAACTCAATCCTCTCGGCTAGGCTAGTCTTTGGCTTACCTCCGTGATTACTGGAGCGGGACCCTTGGTAATACGGTTCACTGTTGTGACAGATTGACGTTAAGGAGACCTCTCGACTGCAGGGCAGTGACGAGGTGTGGTTTGACATTCCCTAGAACTCTCATGTATGAGGGGCGCTTTCCCCACCGAGACGCGTTCTTGCGACGTGATCTAAAACTGTGATGGAGAGTCAGTGCCCCCCAAAGCGGATAATGTCAAGGTGCGGTTATTGAGCCCCTTGACTTGCGGTTCAGGGCAGACGTGCGGGATGGTAGGCATCGTTGATGGTGTTTCTTTTTGGACTGTTGGAGACTCATTTTCGTAGGCTGAGCTACGGGACATAGATCCCCTTACGACGTTGTTCGGGCTTCTCGACAGAGCATATGGATTTTTATGTACCATGTATCGAGTATCCACTCCTTGGGTTTTGGCTACTCTCCTTCAAGAGAGGCGAAGACGCGCAGGGTATGCCATGTGCTTTCCGCGTCGAGTTTCTCATGGTTCGATGAGTATACTCTCCCGCTATAGGCAGCGAAATATCAACGAGAAGTGCACCTTCTCATCGTTCCGAGCTCCTTGTGTTTGGACGAGTCTTCTATCTTTCTCTTGATGGTTTTAGCTGTTACTCTTTACTGATCCCTTGGTTGTACTCCTTTGTATTCATTGTTCTCTCTACTGCTCACCCTTTGATACTTCCTTTGTTGCTCCCTCGAGCCTTCAGGGTATCCTACTGAGTATTTTTATACTCACCCATTCTTGGGCTTTGCCCGCACATGGTGTGCACTTGCAGACGACGGACAGGTGGAGTGTGACTTCAGTAGAGCGTAAGAGCTTGGGATCTTGGACTGCGTGCAGTGATCTTGGCCAGTTTCCAGGTGGGAGACCCATCATCTATTTCTTTTGTTTACCTGTTTCCGGGTTGTGGCACTTTTGGTTGGGCGCGTGTTTTTCCCCTTTTTCCATTCAGCACTGTACATTGTACTATTAGAGGTCGATGCACTTTGTGGTTTATATATAGATGTTTCCCTTTTATTTACTTGTCTTTTCATTTACTCTGCACCTTTGCATTGAGTTTTCTGTGTGTCCGTGTGTACAGGTGCTTAGTTAAAGGCCTCCCTGAGTTGTTGTGCCTTCAGAGCTGGTCGCCATCCCCGGGCCTTTGGAGGCGGGCCTGGGGTAGTTGCGGCTCAAGCCCGAGTAGAGTCGGGTCGTGAAAAAGTGGTATCAGAGGTGGTTCGTTCCTTGGGACGCTGTTCGGAAGTCCCTAAAAGAGGAATTGGTTGGGATATATGGAAACCGTGTTGATGTGTCTCGAGAGCGGCTCTCAGGCCAAAGAGTCCAGTGATGGTGCGGCGGCCGACGTATCCATTCACCAGGACCTTGATAACCCTCTTGTCGACTCAGCATGCTGAGACACTTGTTGCAGGGAACTGTGTTTGTGCATCACATAGGATTGAGTCTTTGACTGTCTTCTTTGAGTCATCTCCCCATTGTTGCTATTGGTATATACATGTATGCTCATCTGATCGCGGCACTCCTTAATAATATTCGGGTTGTCTCTGTGAGGACAGCCAGCCAGGATACCAGCTTTGGTTCGTGACGATGACCATGTGAGCTACGAGGCCACAGTCCAGGACCCATCATGCGAGCCCCTTACTCTGGATGGGCCAGTAGCAGCTCCCCCCCAACCTGTTGAGCAGCAGACAGTTTTAGAAGAATAGGCTGAGTTTGAGCACAGGTTGAGCGCGCTCCATGAGTTCCAGCGTTAGAGACCGGTGATGTTTAGTGGTGGGAAAGACCCTTGGGAAGCAGAGGTTCGGCTAGTGGAAGTGGTTATCCTTTTCAGGCTTGTGTAGACGCCGACAGATCAGAGAGTGGCTTTGGCAGCCACCCTTTTTCGTGGAGCAGCTCAGCGTTGGTGGAGTCTGGTGACTCAGCTTCTTGATGAGTCATTGCATTCATGGGGAGACTTCCAGTTGTTGTTTCGTGAGTATTTTTCCCCTCCTTCTTTCACTCCATTCGGATTCAGGAGCTCCTTCAGTTTCAGTAGAGAGGGATGATGGTGGCCTACTACGCGGATAGTTTTGCAGACCGTGCATGATTTTACCCGGACTTGGTCAATGACGAAAACATCCAAGCGTGGAAGTTTGAGCAGGGTCTCCGCTGAGAGATTTGTGCTTTCATAGTACCCTTGGGCATTTCCACATATGCTGGGGTGCTAGAGCAGGCGCTGGTGACAGGGGTTTCCTGTCATGTTTTGCGGTTGGTAGTGGCAGTGGGCGTAACGGAGCTGGGACGTCTGCCATAGCTAGCAGGCACCGGAGGACAGGATCTCGATGCAGGTGGCCTTCCCATTGCCGGTTTCGGAGATGTGGTCATATACCACTGTGGCGAAAAGGCGCATGGCCTCAAGCGAGGATGCCCTTCCGTGAGTGGATCTCGGGCCGTGGTCGTACACCACAGTGGCGCCGGAGGGCACCAGTGCAGTCCAGAGAGAGTCGGTGCTATGTGTGTGATGGGCAAGGTCACTTGGCACGAGATTGCCCGACCCGAGTTTCTGAGAGCTTCGGGCAGGCAGCAGGCGCACCACCACGACAGAGGCAACGCCGTCATCAGAGTAGTACCTTGAGAGGTGGTGCTAGCAGAGGAGCAGGAGGAGATGGTAGTGGGGGAAGACGTTACGAGATCTCCCCATCACCACTAAGCAGTCCACGTCAGGCTCCGGGAGCTGACGGTTGGAACCGCGGGTAGCCGCGAGCTTTGGATGTCTATGATCCTGCAGAGCACAGGATTGTGAGAGGTACCCCTTGAGACTCTTGTACTTCTTGCAGTAGAATTGTTAGACTCTGTGTGTGGACTCCTTTCCTCCCTGCTCCGTGTTTGAGGTGTTACCAGAGTGACGCAGGGCGTCGGGTGTAACCCTGTGTTGGTAAGGAATAAGGCGTGAGAACTTTTCCTTTAGTCGATGATGTTGACTCCGTCGCCTTTTGAGCGTGTAAGAGAGCATCGACTGTGGAACCGTGAGTGACAAGATATCCTTGGGTGTTTCACAATATGGATATTCTGAAGGGGGGAATCACAGGACCAATTTTCCATGTGCGTGCGGTGATCCCAGTCATGGCGTGCGATGTAGAGGTTTGACCAGGGAGGTGAGCTGCCCCCGAGAGCCTTCGGGTCATTTGAGACCGTGCAAAGGGATGATGAGGTTGTCTACTGCCTTTCCCTAACCCCAATGTCTAGAGTGGGTGCACGACGTCGGAAAGGGCTGACCTAGCATGGACAGATCAATCCCTTGGTCTGTGTGCGGTGACGCAGAGCTGTGTGTGGGTTCTTCTAGGTATGAGGAAGCCAGGTGTGGGCTTCGTACCCTATGTTGCTCCCTAGTTTTGCTTTTCAGGGAAGAAAATCTTGAAGGAGGGAATAATTTAAGAACCCGGTTTTTTCTACGAAAGACTGTGGAATATTCTTGATGATATTCCAGAGCAGTGCCTTCAGACGGCATGCGATTCCGAGCCCCGGAGTAGCCAGAATTTAATTTTCAGAGCGTTCACAATGGAAATGCTAAATAAATGAGATAACTCCTAAACGGAGTTCCGGATCTGGGATCCGAGTTTACAGATGGATCTGAAATGGGGTGTTTACCCTAGGAACAACATAAAACATGTCTCCGCGGGGCGTTTGGACCCCTCGCCCGCTTCTGCAACGTTAAACGGATTAATTAATTAATTAATTAATTCGTTTAATGTTGAAACGCAGATATCTCTTAAACGGTGGCTAGGATTGGGACACCAAAGGCACCGTTGAGTTCGGAGCATGCTGTTTACCCTAGGAGGGGTATAAGTTTCGCGGGCGCGGGCCGTTTGTGAAAAATGGCTCCAGGGGCGTTTTCGTAATTTGCCAGCATTGAGCGCTAAGTTTAATAACATTTGAACTGGGTTTCAGATTAAAATTCCAAAACCTTCTTTGTGCTCAGGAGGTGGTGTTTACCACAGGTGAGGCTTAAGCTCAACCCTGCTGAGTGTTCGGGTTCAGGCCGACGGGCGGGTGGTTAACCGTTTCTATTTAAACGCTTAAGTCACCCACACCCTCTTACTCTCCCTCACCTAGACAGAAGCAAGGAGGATCTTCTCCTTATCCTCCTCCTCCTCTAGTGTGAAAGCTCTGGGAAGGGGACGGCACGGCAGCGGATCGCCCGTGAAGCTTCGGGCAACGCCCCTGTAGGTAGGATCTTGTTGTGTTTCTCCTTCCCGGACCTCCTTTGAACATAAATATTATGCTCTAATTTTTGTTGGATTTTTGAATGAACCACTTGAATATGTAGAAGAGTTTTTACTCTGTCCAACGCATATTTCAGAATTAAAATACGAGCTCGGAGTAGGCCGGGGTTGATCGCCGAAGGTTGTGGGTTTTTGGGGGGGTGTTCTCGGGTGTTCCGGCGGGTAGGCACGACGGCGGCGCGGTGATCCGGACGGCGGCAGAGCGGCTCCAGGCGGTGGGCGCGTCTCGGCAGCGGGGCGGCACGGCGGAGGCATCTGCAGACGGCGGCGGTCGGTGGGGTCTCGGGCGGCTCCGGCGTAGCGCAAAGAGGGAAGGGGGTCGCAGGGTGCGCGACACCGCGTGCGGCGCGACCGCGACCCGCATGTCGCGGGTCGCTGCGGAGAGAGGAGACCGACTGTCAAGGCCGGTCAGTGTCGGCGGGCCGCAGCCACCTAGCCGTGATGGCTTGAACCGGACCCGCGGCCGGGCTGCAGGCCGGCTGTGTGCGGACCGGCCGGTCCGGGCCGGTCCAGCCCAAGGCAGTGCCCCTTTAAAAGTTCCGACGCCCGTAACTTTCTTTATGGGCGTCCGTTTTGCGTGCCTTCAGCGGCAGTGTCAACCATGCATCGTGGGAAATATTTACAGCTAGTTTCAGGAATTTTTAATTCCCCAAACGAGGGGCTGCAGAGGCACGACATGTCCTTAAGTGGGTGAGCGTATTCCCCAAGTCTCTTGTTTTGGGCGGCGCGAACACATCAGACATCCATTTTGAGCGTCGTCAGTGGCGTTGGAACCCTGGAATCGAGGCGGAGCTTTCCCGGGTGGTTTCTGGTATTAAGGCCAAAGTTGAGGTGCGTTCCCCATGACCTGTCTTTTGAGCTGTGTGCAGCTTTTAGCGACTTTTTCCTCGGTCGTCCATTCGGGGCGTTCGAGCAGTCGATGATGGGTGTTTTTCTGAGGGCATCGCGTTGGCGCAGTCTGCCCGCTGTAATTACGCACGATGGAGCGGGCCCCTCGAGGGTCGTTTCGGGAGTTGACTGTGATTTCCAACGTTATCACCGGGAGACCGTTTTGGACAAGTGAATAGTCCATCTCGTGTACTTTTTCTAGAGGATCGCAACGGTGTGATCCGTTCGTTGAGTTTCAGGACCGAGTTGCGGGTCCCACATTGCACCGCTCGTGTGCGGTGCGCCGGGATGCATCTTTTTCTCCGGATATCCGTTGCACTCATGTGAGTAGTACTTTTGACGTGTTTTCCCGAGGGGATCGCAATGGTGCGATGCGCCCGACTATTTTCAGGGCCGAGGCTCGGGATCACGGGACGTCGTTCGGGCGTGAGGCGGTGTTGGCAAATTTTCCGTCAGATATCCATTGGAGGTGAGTAAGTAGTCGATCTCACGTGTTTTTCCGTGAGGATTAATACGGTGTGATCTGTTTGGCTCTTCGGAGCCTCTTGCGCGATCTTGTTAAATGCGGAAGCATGGAAGGTTCTCCAGTTGTCGTTCACCCTACTTTGTTTGTACCGGACACTTGGCGTGTGATTGCGCACTCTTGGGGGAGTGATAAAAATGGTTCTTGAGATGTGGTTGGATGTGCCTCCGCTGATGAGGTGGCAGGTTGGAGTTATTATGTCATGCCTTCGCGTTGACGTGGGGTGCCATATGCACGATAACCTATGGGATGGAACGAGGTATAATCTGGGAGTATACGGGAGTGCTTGGAGGTACGTGTGGTTTGTACCTGAGATGTTCATGCGCTTGGTTGGGGTTTGACTTGGGGCCTCACGTCGTGTGGTCCCCAAGTGCGTGATGTGTTCTGCTTCACGTACTTGGACCTCTCGCGGCGTAGAGGGTCACTCTATCTGTTTGTTTGACTAGAAAGGTGGAGCTTTTCCCATGTCTCGGTGCTCGTTTTTTGACCAGCATGGATGAGTGGTCTCCCCCTAGTTTTGTTCTCGATGGATTGGCCAGTAGCGGTGCCAGTGACACCTAGTGCTGGAGCAGACGCTGCACCTCTTTTGGGAGAGTTGTTCTGGAGTTTGGTGGTTGTGCGGTACCCTTTCCGTGTCCGGTTGGACAGTGGTGTACCCTCCAGTAGAGATGGCCAAAGCAGTTATGAGTTTTACCCTCCATCGAGGATGGGCAGTGGGTTACTCATCGACTTCTTTGGGTTTCCCCTCTAGCAGGGCTGGGCAGTGGGTTGCTCACTGAACATTAGGGTTTACCCTCCATTAGAGTCTGGGAAGTGGGTCATCCGACTCTTTTAGGGTCTACCCTCAAGCAGAGACTGGGCAGTGGGTCACCCAACGACCTCTTAGGTTCTACTCTCCAGCAGGGTTGGGACGTGGGTCACATGTCATCTAGTTCCAGGTCAACCCTCCAGCACAGCTGGGCAGTGGGTCGCCTGTCGACCTATTCCAGGTCTACCCTCCAGCGGGGCTGGGTAGTGTGTCTCTTGATGATGTGTTATGGTCTACCCTCCAGTGGGGCTGGGCAGTGGGTCGCTTGATGACGTCTTATTGTTTACCCTCCTGCCGGGCTGGGCAGTGGGTCACCTAGTATCTTATTATGGTATACCCTCCAGCGGGGCTGGATAGTGGGTCTCCGGATGATGTATTATGGATTACCCTCCAGTAGGGCTGGGAAGTGGGACATCTATTGACATTCCAGACTCAATCCTCTCGGCTAGGCTAGTATGTGGCTTACCTCCGTGATTATCGGAGAAAGACCCTTGGTTATATGGGTCAGTGTTGTGACGGCTTGAATTTGAGGAGACCTCTCAACTGCAGGGTAGTGAAGAGGTGTGGATTGACATTCCCTAGAACTCTCAAGTATGAGGGGTGCTTTACCCATCGAGACGCGTTCTTGCGATGTGATCTAAAACTGTGCGGGCGAGTCAGTGCCGCCCAAAGCGGATAGTGTCAAGGTGTGGTGATTGAGCCCCTTGACTTGTGGTTCAGGGAAGACGTGCGGGATGCTGGGCATCGTTGATGGTGTTTCTTTTTGGACTATTGGAGACTCATTTTCTTGGGCTGAGCTACGGGACGGAGACCCCCTTACGACGTTGTTCGGGCTTCTCGACAGAGCATATGGATTTGTATGTGCCATGTTTCAAGTACCCACTCCTTGGGTTTTGGCTACTCTCTTTCAGGAGAGGCGAAGACGCGCGGGGTATGCCACGTGCTTTCCGTGTCCAGGTTCTCGTGGTTGGATGAGTCTACTCTCCTGCTATAGGTAGCGAAAGCTCGATGAGAAGTGCACCTTCTCATCGTTCCTAGCTCCTTGTGTTAGGACGAGTCTTCTATCTTTCTCTTGATGGGTTGAGTTGTTACTCTTTACTGCACCCTTGGTTGTAATCATTTATATTCCTTGTTCGCTCTACGGCTCAACCTCCAGTACCTCTTTTGTTTCTCCCTCGAGCCTTCGGGGTATCCTACTGAGTATTTTTATACTCACCCCTGCTTGGGCTTTTCCCACACATGGTGTGCCCTTGCAGACGATGGAAAGGTGGAACATGACTTCAGTGGAGCATAGGAGCATGGGAGCTTGGACCGCATGCGGTGGTCGTGGCCGGGTTCCAGGTGGGAGACCCGTCAGCTGTTTCTTTTGTTTACCTGTTGCCGGGTTGTGGCACTTTTGGTTGGGCGTGTGTTTTTCCCCTTTTTCCTTTCAGCACTGTACTTTGTACTGTTAGAGGTCGATTCACTTTGTGGTTTATATATAGCATTTTCCATTTTCTTTACTTGTCTTTTCTTTTACTCTACACCTTTGCATTGAGTTTGCTGCGTGTGCGTGTGTACAAGTGCTTAGGAAAAGGCCTCCCAGATTTTTTGTGCCTTCGGCACTAGTCACCAGCCCCTGGCCTATGGAGGCGGGCCTGGGGTAGTTGCGGCTCGAGCCCGAGTAGGGTCGGGTTGTAACAAGGCCAACATAAGCTAAATTATTTCTAATTTAAGGTACATACAATATATTAAGAAGATTAAAATTCGTTAAAGACATAAATTTTATTTCCATCCATCATTTTCCACTAATATTGATACATGAATTATTTACAAGGTTCACTTCCTTCATTATAGTACAATTAGCCAATGTTTTGAACATCAAACGAACCTTGTAAAAATGCACAGTTGCTATAAAATCATGCGACCATCTCATATTCACTGAAGTCATATTGACTTCAAATATCATTTCAAACTAGATTCCCTTCATTCATCATATTTTCATCGGTTTTATCAAATTTATTTATATAGTGAAATTATCTTGTGATATTCATTGAATTTACATAGATAAAGAAATTTACATTCCTAAGAGAAGGATTTCCTTTCTTCATAAATTGTAGAATTTTCTTTTTGAAATGTAGGTAAGAGTATGGTTGTGCCTTTACCTCAATGATATTAATCATTGAATGAAACTATGAATCCATACCCATGTATCTCAATATGGATTCGTATTCAATGCAATGAAGCATATGCAATTCTTCCAAGAAAATATCATTACACTTTTTAATGAGCGATTTGATAAATCATTCCACATAGGTGGTAATTTAGAAATAATTACACCATCATGGAACGTACATAGTATATTAATCTTAAGGGTAATAATTCTATTTTCTATAACATGATTCTCATGAAAATTATCCAACATTATCTTCTTATCAACAATCATTAAGGTTAGATACTTTTCAATAAGAAACATATATGTATATTCTTCCTCAGAATTTTAGATGAACTCAAGTGCATCAAAAATTTCTTGAGTAGACTTCATTTGATAAAAATAGTCATAAAGACGATTTAATAATGTGTTGAGAATATTTCAATGACACAAAACATTACTGTCTTCACATTTCATCCTCATTGTAGGAATGTGATCGACTTGGGTCACATCAAC
This sequence comes from Viscum album, assembly GCA_963277665.1. Lineage (NCBI taxonomy): Eukaryota > Viridiplantae > Streptophyta > Magnoliopsida > Santalales > Viscaceae > Viscum > Viscum album. Next base: position 1,079,096,585 of record OY728162.1, on the reverse strand, counting down.
AGTTATGCCATCAGGATTTGCACCAGGCTCATTCGGAATGGGAGGAAGATTCAGATAAAGAATTAAAAAATTCATAAATATCGTAACAAGAAACTTCACCATGTAATTCAACTAGGAGATGTTATTACCGTCAAACCCAGAAGTTTTACCATGTCATCGTTCAACAATTTAAGGGATTAAAAATCCACCTTCTAGGTTATTTTTTATGTTCAATCACTTTTGATTGTTAAATAATTAGAATGTAGAAGGAGATGATAAAATGAATCTTGATGCGTGAGTTTAATTGACTATCTAAAAGGGGATTATCGACCCCAACATTATGTGTGTACGGTTCTTGTAGGATTTTTCTCTCATGGATTTAACCATGATTTGAAAAAACATTGAAGACAAATCATTGTCTAAACTATCATAATGATGTTGAAAAATATCTAGAAATCTTCTTGGATTAAAAGATAATTAAATTACATTAGTGTTCTTATCATTTCTTATTTATAGATCAAAATATGTGTGAATCGCACCAATTTCATATCACCATATTAGTTAAAGAACACCCTGGTTTGATTGAAATGAGACAACTTTTATTGGGGGTGTACCTTCTCAAATTTTGAAATAAGGGAAACCAATAGTTAATTTTAATCACATTATTGGTCATTTTAATAATAAAATATTTTTCTTTATTTCATGTTTTTTTGTTATATATATATATATATAAACGTTTATATTTTAAAACAAATATTGAATTTAGATAAATATATATTTTTCTAAAAATTCATATTCATAAGGATCATATTTTAAGGGATGACCTATGAGAATTATACCCACATTTCCAATGTGGAATTATCATTATTGTACACCTCATCAATCTGAGAAAAGGGTGTTGAAAATTTAAAAAAACATCCATTTTAATACATATTTTGATTAAAATTATAAAAACTTGAGTAAAATCAAGCTACCATCCACCTCCACATTAACAAAAATAGCCATAAACAATCCCAGCTGATGTTGAGCTCAAAGACGAACTAGGTGAAGACACCACTCGATCTTAAGAACAGATAATCCTCTTTGAATCCATGAACCGTGATCAAGGCCATGTGATGAACCATATGAAAAAAATAATGAATGATTAAAACCAATAATAAAACATTAAAGATTTATTTAGATTATGTTAATAAAGAAGAAACATGATCCCATGATTGTTTGAGATGAAATGATAATAAATAAAATATTAATGGAATTGGAAATTATAAACGAAGAATAAAGAAGGATCTGAACTAGACCAAGGAATAAAGACAAACCAAAGATAATATGTGAAGTTGAGAGGGGTTTTTAGATGTCATGATTTGGCTGAGGCACTAAATTAATATCCCTAAAATTACTTCAGGGCTGATTTAGTCTTGTGTCATTGGATGTTTTTTATAGGTCAATGATTTAATTAATAAAATAGCCTTATATCATCTAATTGGTTCGGCTACATTGATTTAGAAGTATAAACTAAATTTTCCAGATGAAATTCCATAATGTGATCAGGAACTGCTGATATGAATTAGAACCACCAAACTAGAGCCTCGACATAAATGAGTTAGAACCGACACCACATGTAATAAATGTTGACGATCTAATTTCAGTGTTCATCAATATTGATTAGAGATATCAAAAAATTGAGGCAATGTTGATGACACAATCAAAATCGGGGATGAGACACACTATTCAAGTTGAAGATTCATGTATAATGGTGGACATGGACTCACGTAAGGGTAGAGAACGAATCATTTAATAGTGGATAAAAATCAACATAATATTGTGACTCATAGAACATGAAAAGAGATAAATGGAAGAGGAACCCATTATTTTATTATAAAATACATAAGTTTCAATGTATTCCTCCCACACCTCCCTTTCTTTCTTAAATAGATATTTAAAGGCTCTCATGAAATTATGAATCTCTCATAGCTTGAACTGGTGAATTGTTGAAGGTACTTTGGCCCTCCGTAAATAGGCATTGTGGGAGGTGTCATGTTTGACACAACTACCATAAATCCCACCAATTCCCACCAAAACATTATAATTAACCCATGGGAGTCCACCTACAATGGAAAACTATCCTGGCTATCAAAATCTCAGTTACTACACATTCAGAATGTGTAAAAACAATGTTTTAATATGAGGTAGGTGAGGTTGGTGCACAACCGTTGAAATGGTGGTGTACATCTAGAAAAAAAATATCTCCATCAATTCTCCACCTCCATATTCAATCCAATAGATCATCTACAATGATATAGCTTCTCACGATCAATCTCATTTGTCAACATATCTACCAGGCTCTCCTTCATATGGATTATCCCAAGTCACACTAGTTTTTGATCTATCACTTCACATATCTAATGATAATGAATTTATATGGGATTTGTATGAGAATGTTACTTTGATCGTGTTCTCAATTCCAAATCACTTTGACTATCAAAATAAACCATTTACTCCTTATGACTGTTGCCAAGCTCCTGGAGAATATGATTTAGGCACAACATCTCCCTTCCAGCAAAAAAGTGGGAATGTAATCTATATCATTTGTAGATAAATGGAGACAAATCTATAACCATTACATCCATGATACAACTCCTATTGTAAAATTATAGATGTATCCTGATGATGAATTCTTGTTATCATGATCTTCAACCTTATATGCATTTGTATATCACTAAAAAATAAGTTTTTCTCTCCAATATCAAAAACATGTATTTGATGTAATTGAATAATAACTTAGAATCCAATTAACTGAATCCTAGTACTAATTCTAGAAAATAGAGATAAATTGAGTCATGATTTCCACTGCATGGGAAATTTCAGGTCTTATACTCCCCATAGTGTCCATCATGATTCCAACAGCTGAGGAGTATGGGATCACCTCTGTTGGCTCCATTTAATCCTTGGACTATTGGAATGAAATATTTATCAATATAAAATGTCCATGAAGTGGAATTATCAATTTTTTTTCCTTTTCTAGGTTGAAATGTTTCAGAACACATTCAGCATTCTTCTCGTAGGATATCCATAACAACCTCTTCATTATGTCACGAATGATTTTCATCCCCAAACATACAAATACTTGTAAATTACATTAAGATGGATGTTTTCTAGGCGATCACCATTGTGGAATCTCAAAATTCTGTTGGACTGTTGGTGATCTATTGATGAGGTAGCCTGAAACCTGAATAGCTTCTCTCCAGAATAGATTAGGGAGATTATCCATAGTCATAATGATTCTGACATTCTCCATGATGGTTCTGTTCATCCTTTCATCACATTGTGGTGTTGTGGGCTATATGGGACCGTCCTCTCATGTCGGATGCCCAGACTCCTATAATAGGCATCAAATTATTTGGATGTGTACACTCCTCCGTTGTCTGAATGGAGACAATTTAGTTTCCTTCCGATTTCACACTCTAACAAGGTTTGGAACATATTGAAGTAGTGCAGTACATGGTCCTCCTTCTGCAAGAATAATAACCACCCCCTTTGTGATGGATCATCAATAAAGGATAGGAAATTATTCTTACCGAATTTTGAATCCACCTCCATGGGTCCATGTAAATCAGAGTGAACCATATCCAATAACTCCAATATACTTGATGAAGTAGTATTTAATGAGACTCAATTCCATTTCCAACACTAGTAGTATTTACAATCATCAAGTGATGAATACTTAGGAATATTGATGCATTTCATTTTTTTTTCAAGGTAGATAACGCTCTTTCACACATGTGGCTATGTCTCATATGCCAAATATTGGTTTTCGTCTATCCTTCCATCATGTTGAGGCTGTCTGTACATATCATCACAAGAGTTTTAACAACATACCTAATATTTTCCCTTGAGCGATAATGATGGCCCCTTTCTTCATCTTCCATGCTCCATTGATGAATATGTTTTCATATCCTTTACGATCAAACGATATACTTGAAAAATGATCATTTGAAGGCTTAGAACCAGAAAAATATCTTTTTGGGTGATTTTGTATCAAATGTTATTATTAACTAGGATATATCTCATTCCAGAAATCTCCTCTGAACATGTATTTCCCTTATGGACTACACCAAAGTCAACATCTTGATAATTCAAAAAATACTCACTATGTGGAGTGATGTGTTACTATGATGCAGTATTGACCCCCATTCTATTTATTCACTAGATGTATGAAAGAATGCCTCTTCTTTGTCTTTGGGAAAAAACATCTTCTCTGGTGATGCTAATGTGGACATCTCCATTTCTTCTTTATTGGTTACTACTTAGTCCCTTTTTATGAAGCAATATTTTGGAAGTTCAACTTCATGTTTCTCTCCATGACAAAATGGTAAAATTTTTATGATGGCCTCCTTCCATATGTGGACCATAATCTACATTTTCTTCATCCTATAACTCATAACACATGAATTCCTCCATGTTTTGTTCCTCACTTCCTTTGGATGATAGATTTCATCTATTTGTAACATTCATCCTTCCATTAGTAGTCCCCATTGAACAATGAATCAGTTACCATTTCCATGATATGTTTTCATCTGAGCGCCAAGTTGCTGAGTGAGTTGACATCTGTATCTACACTATCAATAATTGAGTTGAGAAGGTTGTTCTAATGATCATCATAATTAAGAGTTTTACTTGCAGCCACCAATTGGTTCACCAGGCATTGAAACTTGCTTGTGATATCATCTATAGGGATTCCAATCAGTAGATGAATATTCATCAACCGTTTCAAAATAATGAACTTTTTCTATGTATTATTTGATTGGTACATATTTTCCAACATCATCAAAAGATCATACATGCCATTCTCTTGTGTAGCATAGAGGTAGATGCTATGATTGATCCATTGGTAGATTTGACTGATTGTTTTTTTATTCAGCTTCACCCACTCTTTTTTTCTTGGTGGAATTTGGTGTGACTCACTAGTTCTCAATGGGGTAAAAGAGATCTTTCACATTAAGTATATATTTAATTCAACACTTCCAAATTGATTATTTTGATGAAGTCAACATGATCATACCTATTTTGGATGGTACCTCCTTTTAATTTAAATTTGTAAAATCATTGTGTACAATAGAGAAGAACAAAAGTTACATTTGTGTGTGTAATGGTCAAAAATGGTGGAATCAACTCCAGGATCATTGAAATTGGCAACTGATTGATTAAGATGTGATCAAAACAGTTTCAATGCCTAAGATAGTCTGATGATGTCGCAACGACATGGCACTAATGTGCCATGATTGAGAAGATTCTGGAAACTCACCGGGAAAGTTGTCAATACCAGAAAAATATATTCCTCTCTAACAAGGGGGTATTGTAGAACTCAATGTATGACAAAACTTTTACCAAGACATGGAATATCATTTTAGAACTGTTTTCAATGTTGTTGTTTTTTTGTAATTGGTTCCCCATGAACTATTAGATTCTGACATCAAAATAGTAATCGAAGCAACTTAAATATTCTAGTCATAAGTAAATTACGAATTATTTTCATCGTTTCACTACAAATGGATCTGATACCACTTTTTTTGTTATCTTACTATGAATATGGATAAAGGGAAGTGGAAACTAAACATTTATTACACAAATAAAATGTTTAACATGTACTCCTCCCCCACCTCTCTTTTTTTCTCACATGGAGATCTCAAGGCTCTAATGAAACAATGAATCTCTCTTGGCTCGAACTAAGGAATTGTTGAGTTTCCCTTGGCCTTAAATAAATAGTAATGGTGGTAGGTGTCATGCATGAGACATCTCCTACCAATACCACCTACACCACCAAAACATTGCACATCACCCATGGGTATCCACCTACTAATGAAAACTCCCATAACTATAATAAATAGTTTCTATAGATGAAAAATGTGTAGCATTAATGTTTTAAGTTGAGGTATCTATGGTGTCTAAACTACCTTTGAAATGGTGGTGTACAACTCGAAAAATAACTACATCACATATGGGTGATGAATTGGAATTTTTATTAGGGTCATTGAATATGTACAAGGGTTTAGTTTCACACATAAAGGTAATTTTGTAGCCTATTTGTGTAAGGGTGACATATTTGATGTTGAAGGAATCGTATAAGCGTCTTTTATAGTTATATAAGGGGTATGTCACTAAGCCTAATGAGATCATGTTAGGGTGATTACATGCTCTGTATGGGTCACTCATTTTTTTATAATGGTAATGACACATGACACTAAGTGTTAAAAAGGGTATTTCAAGTGAGATAGAGATAAGTCAAATTCCAATATTTAATTTTTTTTAGGTGACCTAATATGTCAAAATTTGAAATTATGAAATATGAGAAACTCATAATTTCTCAAAGAATTCACTAAGATAATGTTAACTTATTGGACTTTTTATAGAGATAATGAATCATTCATACTGACCCCATTTTATTGAAAAAGTCCCATGATCAGGATAGAACATGATGTTTGGAGATTAAATTGAGCCGCTTGATGAAGAAAATTTACAAAGACAAAATCACCACGTGGAGGATGTTGAGGTAATTCCTATGTTATTTCATATGGGAGGGATATAAAGTATAGAGATAAGTGTTTATCATAATAGAGAAAATTCTAGAGATAAATAGGGTATTCCATGGGGAGGAATAAGAGAGGACCATTCACCATCTTCTGTTATTCATGTGATCCATCTCCATTAAATGTCTGATCACTATTCTATTCATGGAATCATAGATCATATATATAGCACGTAAAGTACATGGGAGATGATCCTGAGGCTAGAGCACACTCAAAGTAAGAGGGAAATGGAGTTTGAGTTGGAGAAAGAGGCTGATCACACCAAATGATAATCTTATACATTTCCAATTTTCAGTTTCACTATAATGATTCATTTTTATTTAATTATACTACTATAATATAACCCATTAATAGCGCTAAAAATTACTTTTATTCATGCTAGAGAATCACTAACTAATATAGTATGATTTAAATCATGATACCCTAATCAGTGAACGAAAAACACTGATAAAGGACCCCATTTATGAAATCATTGATTTAGCATTGATAAATAAACCTTTTATCAATGCATTTAATACCCCTAATAAAGGACCCCGTTATTTTCAAATTTAATAGAATTGTAAAAGGGGCACACTGCTACACTAGAAATAGCACTAGAAAACTAAATGATCAAGTACCATTTATGAATTCAAATGAAATAAATTGCATAACACAAATAAAACTAAAAACACTAAATTATAGTAATTAGAAACATTTTCTTATACTATTACATGAGTAGGTAAAAATTATTACAAACATTTAAAAACATATATGTTCTTATGTCGTTTCCCCTAACCTCGATACATGTTATTCCCAAAAAAACCCATGCTGAAGAACAAAATGCCCCTATATAAGAAAACAATTATTATGTTACTAATAATATAATGATATGAATTAAACAAACAGTCCTAATTTTAAACAAAACATTGGCTCATACCAGAAACATTGTGTATCAGATTTTGTTGTGTTTGGTTCTTTTACGTCTCAAAATTTTATTTTCGTCTTCAAACATTGTATCTTTGAAAATAAAATAAATCAATATAAGATGAAAATGATAGTCAAATTAATTAATTAATATCATATATATTTATGAGAAAGCAATCTGGGATTTTTTGGCCAATTTTGGCAATGTGATGCTCATTTTAACTAAAATGACACTTATATCTTGAAAAGTCACACTTTGAGGCATATCGGTAACACCTTGCGTCAGATTGAGGTAGATAAAATTCCTACTTGTACAAAATGAATTATGTATATTTTTACTATTTCATTAAAACAATCTTATTTTTTTTCTAAATTTTTAGTACACTAGTTGTCTTTTCTACTAAAATATCATATTAATCTAGAAACACATACTATGATTCATACCTATCACATCATATTTTAGTTTAATGTGAGACTAATTCCGTCACATCAAAAATATATTATGAATCATTTTATTAAATTATAAAGACAATATTATAACATTTCATTGGGTTTCAATGAGTGACACATTTCACACTAAAATTTTAATTTTTAACTATTAACAGACACATTGATTCATACGGGAAACATATTTTATTTAATTGAGGTGTGTCTGATTTCTAAAAAAAATGACTTATGGATATTTTTCATAATGTATAAAAACAATCAGAATGTTTTTTTCTCAATTATGAGTATGTGAATTTTCTCTTTTACTAAATTGGATGTCAATTTTATATAAGAAGTTTCACATGGATTCATATTGGTCATACCATGCATCGTTTTTAGTTATATATTATTCCTACATGTAAAAAATTACATATGGATAGTTTTATAAAGTATCAAAACAATCTGAATGTTTTTTCTTGGGTTTGAGTACATAAAGTTCCTTTTTAAATAAAATTTAATTTAAAACTGAAAAAATGAACTTTCATTTATACTAGCCTCATCGTGTGTAAGATTGACATGAGGCCAATTATTATATGTCATAAATGTATTATAATTCATTTTTTGAAATTATCAAGATAATAAAAACGGGTTTTCTCAGGTTTAGTGAGTGACACTTCATAAACTAAAATGTTTAATTTAAACTGATAGTGGACACTTTGAGCCATGTCGGGTACATTTTATAGCATATTAAGGAAAATATAATTCTTAAATGACAAAAATTATGTATATATTTGCATAATATTATATAAAAACAAAAAAAAATGTGACTTCTTGGTTTTGAAAATGGCAGTTTTCTTTTTTACTAAATTAAATTTCAATTTAAAAAAAGAAACACATTTGGTCATATTGGTCACATCGTGCACTGGATGGAGGTAATTATGAGTCTTACGTGTCGAAAATTACATATGGATCATTTTCATGAAGTATCAAAACATTACTAATGCAATTTCGTTGGTTTTATTACACTTCATTTATTTTTTACTAAAATGTCATTTTAACATGGAAACAAGAACATTGAGTCAAACTGGACACATCATGTATCAGTTTCAAATAAGAATGATTACTACTTGTCAAAAATAACATATGAAAAATTTTACTACATTTTCAAGAAAATCCGAGTGCATTTTCTTGGATTTAAGTGAGGGACACTTTTTGAACAAATATGACAGTTTCAAAATGATAACAGACACTTTTACTCATATAATCTACATCACATATCGGATTTATGTTAGACTGATTCATAGAGATCAAAAATTAATTATATATCGTTTTCTTATTGTATCAAAATAATATAAAGGAGTTTTTTCTGTTTTTTGTATGTTAATTGACATTATTTTAGAACAATTAATTGAAATTTTAAATAAAAATATGTACATAGAGTCATGTCAATTACATCATGCATCAAATTGAGGTGTGGTCGATTCTTAAATATCTCAAATGACTTATGGATCATTTTACTAATGTATAAACTAAATAAACATGTTTTTTTTGTTTTCATTTTGTCACTTTTTTTCAAAAATGTCATTTTAAACTAGAAACACACACTCGAAGTTATACTCGTCACATCGTGTGTCAGTTTTATGTGTGACTGATTCCTACATGTCCAAATGACTTAATAATAGTTTTAATAAATTATCAAGGAAATATATTCATGTTTTATCAATTTTCATAGAGTAAAGCTTTTTAAATGAAATTTCAATTTTAAACTGAAAGCATACCGTTTGAGTCATATCGAGCACATCATGTATCAGATTGAGGTGTCACATTTTCTTACAGGTCACAAATGAATTATGGTTCATTTTAATAAATTATAAAAACAATATCAATCCTTAATCTTGGTTTTGAGTATTTCAGTTGTATTCTTTACAAAAAGTAATATTAATTTTAAATAAAAAGTTGTACTTAAAGTCATATCAGACACAGTATGTATCAGATTGAGGTGAGGTTTATTCATACACATACCAAATGAATTATGGATCATTACCTATATTAATATAACCTTTACATGTTTATCTTCAAACAATGCATATTGAGTTGATGTTCATGGCCAAAAAAACCTTTCTCATTGTAGTGGTGTCTCATGTTATAGTGTGCATCAATGTTTCCTATAAAATTTTTATTTTAAATAAGGAGGAAGGTTTTTCATCTAAAAACCTCAACTCAATATGAAATGTTAGAAGTTTAAAAAATAAATAAAATGTAATTCATGGTAACATTTAATGAAAGTAACTTGTTATATCTTTTGTGGCTTGTTGTAGAAAGTTAGAAAACAAAATATGACTAACCAAAATATCTATGAAAAACACTAAATAAGTATTAGATAAAAATTATATGTAAATTAACATACAAATAGTTGATAAAATGAAAATATCATTAATTAAATAAGTAGTAGACATTCACCATTTCATGTTGGTTGTATGCATTTTTTTGCCATTTCCTTATTGTCATTATCTCATTTGTATCGTTGATTTCCAATCTCTCAAAAGCATGAGAAGCATCGAAGAAACCACCCCAACTCGAACAAAAGAATCCACCTATATAATAAATTCATTCTTATGTGAGTAATACTATAAATAAATAAATAAAACATTAATATGAAAAAAATACAATAATTATATTGATAATGGTTTTACATAACAAAAATTTATATTGCCTATGTGATTGAGCTGAGGAAGCTCCATTGCTCTTCCTACAAAGCAATTTGAGGGAACTTAAAGAAAATTGACATCTTCCCAAACTATAGGGGGTGAATATTTTTTGAGGTAGAGGAGTTCTATGGACTTTTTGGTGTATAAAGGCATGAAATATCGACATAAATATTAAAAAAAGAACTCATTATGTAATAATAATATTTAAATAAATTATTCAATTTATAATTCTTCAGTAAAATAGAGAAAATATATAGTAACATTATCATTACATCTCCCATAGTGGTTCCCTTTTATTATAGTATGTTCTTCTTTAGGATTGGTAAAATCATCACGTGTACCAGACATTTTCTGAACGATTAGTCAAAAATTTAATTTAGATTATATTGTTGTAGTATAGAACATCTAATATTATGAGGAAAATTGTAGTACTTTAAAAAAAACATTTAACTTCATTGTTGAAATCTATATATTTTTTAATTGTTATAGGCATTTGAATCCTCTATCTTGAATAAAACCCCATATTTACAAGACATTTTCTATTTTGGGACCAACATGAACTGATTGTGATCTCCCAATGAAAGGGTAATCCTCGATTGAATTTTCATTTGAACCGACAGTTGTTTTAGTTTCCAGTATAGAAATCAACTAATTCATTGTTTATATAAAATATACATAATACACTTGTACTGATTGTGATTCTAATATGAATGACTCACCTTCTTACCCTTCCACAATGATATTCTCCTTCACGATGCCCATTTCCCCAAATTTCACTCAACTCCTATTATAAAAAAAATTCCAATAGAAAATCATCACATGAAATGTTGTATAATATAACTCATGTATGTTTTTGATAATTCCCAAATAAGATAAATTTTCATAAAATGTATTTCTATCCATCAAACCAAATATTTGTTTCACTTCATCCAAAACCATAAATACTCTATTTTTTATCATACTGACGTCATCATTTTGTTTTTTATAGAACATATAGCCAATAATTACAAAAGTCGTGCAGGATATTTAATTTTCATTTGGTCCCCTAGCTCTCCATCAAATCCATACAAAAATTGAATTTGGATTTTCAGATAACTAGGTATAAATTTTAACTCGATACATTCTTATAAACTTTTGATTATGTATAATTGTTATCCATATTTCATCCATTAATGAATTAAAATATCTAAGAATTATTTAGTGGGATTCGACATATGGATCAACATCTTCCTTATTATGTAATGGATAATTTTCTCTAGATTTGTTAATGTAATTATAAAAACATCTATTCTATAATTCCTTTTACCCATAACGAGTCTATTGTGATGGGAATTTTGGAGACTGATGCTATTATCATCTGTTAGGTAATCCGAATAAAATTTAACAATGTCTTCAAAAATATATTCTTTTTCAATATAGACTTATATTTGAGATTGATTCTTGACATTCCTTTTCAAAATATTAATATTGTGTTCAATGTGGTATATCAATTTGTAATGGATATGACCACATAGTTGAACCTATATAAACAATTGAAGCATGAGGTGGACCCTTATATCAACGAATTATGGTTGTAAGATCATATCTAATTCAAATAATGTAACTTAAAACTCTTTATTCATGATTAGAAACATTATCAGGTCTATTACATTATGATATATTTATTTGAAAAAGAATCATAGTCTATTTAATGTATGACATACACTTTTATGTGAAATGGATTGGAAACAAACAAATATATAAAATTGCATAAAAAAAGTTAGTTAGGTTACTTATTCTCTATAACTTCAATTTATTCTTTTAAATTACATTATTTATATTTTAGGAATACCCATCTCTCTCTTTTAAACTATTATGGAAAAGAAAAAAGTACAAATTTTCCTATCTGGATAGAGTGTAAGCTACTAGAAGAAGAAAAATCAGTGCTTCACCCTTGATCGATGCCATCTCTTTTCTTATCCCAATTTCAAACATATCCAAACTAGCCTTGATTACATATTTTTGTCCAATAAAATTTAGTTACATTCCTATAACACCATCAAAATCATTTTTTTCTACATGCATGATATCATGAAAATTTATGATGTACAAACAATTGTAATATGATAATTCAATGAAAATTTATCAGTTCTTCCAACATGATTTCATAGGGTTTTCTTGAATGTGGTTTACCAAAAATATTGTCAATAACATTTAATTTATTGAATAGTTGATCACCCATTAGAAGAGATGGTGTTTCACCTTGTTCAATATTCCCATTGAATGTTTCCATCTATGATCATTATTTATTTCATCAAGGTAATAAATTATAATTCCTTAAAAACACATACATTGATGAATGTTTCAATCGAACTTTGATTGGGTAGTCTTCAAAAATGGGACACCCCATAATTCCATTAATGTTATATCCTGATAATTATTTTATGGAGGAAAGTCTTTTATCATCACATACAATATGGCCTTCAATTTAATTCTTCATTTCTATGAGAATCATATAGTATAACACCTGTATCACACATAAATTAAAGATAATTGATCAATGGATCCAAATAGACATCAATATCATTATTTGTTTTCATTGGTCCAGATATAATTGGAGACAATATAATTTATTTTCTATTCATGCATAACCATGGAGTAAATTTATAATTTACCTGCATTATGTGCCATGTATTGTGAGTACTACTCTCTACACCGAAAGGATATATTTCATATATAGATATCATAAGAATAAATTTTATCATCTTATTTCCAAATTCAGGATACTCGTAATCAATTTTCTTTCACTAAAGAGAATCTTCTAGATGACTTAGGTTCCCATATTTAATTTTTGTGTCTACATTCCGTGTAAATTGTCATGTGGTTTCCTGACACCTATATAGTCTCCTAATTCATTTAATGAAATAATACTACTATAATACACTAAATAGAATTGGATCATTTTTCTTATATAGATATGTTCCACACTTAGGAATTTTATGAGTTCTTTATTGCCTTTTTGAAAAAAAATGAAACCCTTTAGACTATCACGTGTTTTTTAAAAATCATTCCCATTTAACGTAGCATTCGTTTAGCATCACATGTCTGACGTGGTTGTTCATTTACATTTGGATTAATATAATTAAAGTGATCTTGTAGTTATGTAAAGATTTTTTCGTTTCATCCAAGACCAACATTAAAAATACATAACTTCCATACGGCTGACAATGTTGTGTATTTAGTACAACATGTATATAATGGTCTCTTAGAACATCTATTTAACTTCTCCAATAACTTTAGAAAATCCTGAAGGTTGTCTAAAATTTCCATTTTCATTTCATAAATGTGATATCTATCTTCATTTGCATTGGTATTCATATCAATTGATCCATACACCATGGTATCATCCTAATCAGTGTGTGTGTTCATTCTTTCCAAATTTTATTCCAAAATTTATAGTTCGTATTTATTTTGTGACAAATAAATTGTTTTTCAAACTCTTAAAGACTATTATTACTCAATTATAAAAACATAAGGATGGATCACAGATTTGAGAAGCGTCATATGGATGCTCTATTGGAAACATGATGATATATCTAACTCCAACATCATACAATTTTGTCAAACTATTAACATGAATCCATTTTTTTATTAATATCCATCTTATTAGGTTCATAATATATTCATTTTGGTATAATAATTAAAAAATACACATAATATATTCATTACCAAAGGTGAATGTAGTTTGATAATTATAATAAGGGGAACAAAACATTTTATTGTTTCAAATAATATCATATGCATTAGAGAAAAAGGGTAACTAGATTTAATAAAATAATTACTCCACAATGGTAGGGTTTATCCTCTAAATTCATCCAAAGTTGAAAGTTATAGTCAACATTCATCCTCATCAGCCTCAACTCATGAACAACAATTATTGATTTTGTTTCGTTGATACTCATCCCCCATCTCTTGTGGACATCCAATTATATTTCATAAACTACTCTAAGAAGTAGTAATCCAATACCGAGTAATAGTGATCATTTTGGATGACAACTATTCGAAGAAGATGAACAAACATAGATAAAATGGGTAATGAGCCTCAAGTAACAAAATGCAATAATAATTGTTTAGGATATGAACATGATGACGATGAAACCAAACCATTATTATTATAAATAATTGGTGTTCTTAGCATGTTTAGAAATTATATTCCAAAAATAACTAGATATAAAACTAGAACAATTAAATATGTTGTTTCCCTATGGAAAATAATAATAAATCAAATAGAATAATGCACATAAAATATGATGTCATTTTTGAATCCAGAATTCTATTGTTTTTATGAATAATTTTTATAAAGATAATTAAATCGAAATTTTTCCTAATAGACATAGATCTACTGGTTCATAAAGTTATTATTTAAATTAAATGAATAAAGATGAATCTTGAGTTGATCCTAAAAGGAGTACAATTCCTAGAAAAAAGAAACATCTATATCATAAATTCATATTTTTAAAATCCTTAATTTGTTTTATAGATAGCGATCAACATAATAATAATCTAAAAAAATATCATATGGTTATAACCATATATAATGGTATCATTTTTTATAATGATTCATTTCAATAAAAATATGTCATGTTCTAGAAAGAATCGTTTAATGATGCAATAGATTCTATTTTGAGAAATAATAATTGTATCTTTACAAATTCATATAATATTTAAATCATATTGGTTGTAAATGAGTATTATAAGCATGTATGACTCTAATTATAACATTAAATATTTTAAATATATATTAGTAATTAATGGTTTCAAAAAAAGGAATGGAATGGTTATTTTGATAACTATACTCATTTAGTTCAAATTATGATAATAAGGACGTTATTTTTCTTTAAATTCGATAAACCATTTGTGTGTTTGAATAAAAGATACCAAAGTATATTTTTATATGTTACAGTAAATAAAAAAAGTACATGTAATAATATTAATGTTTTTCTATAAAATATATTTAAAACAAATTTTGAATTTTAATTAAATATAATTATTTTCTTAGAGAATCACCTAAAAAACATGAGAAGTATGATTCTATTATTTTTTCAAATGGATTTTTAAATAATAATTTTGATATGTGTACTTTTTTAATGTTTATGAAATAATAATATGTTAGTATGTGTATCTATGTCAATGAGATATTAATTTGTAAAAATAATATGACCAATGTTGATGAGATGAAGAAATATTTATTCTCCATGATTAAAATGAATTAAATTAAAATAAAAGATACTATAATAATTATTAAATTAAGAATACATAGTGGGGTCATTACCTAAATCAGCCTCATTATATTTTGAATATGTTGAATTCATTTGATCTTATAGGTTTCAGAGATGAAAATACTCCATTCGACTATAGAAATATCATTTTTATTAATACTGACATGTCATATCACAACATAAACATTCTAATGGGATTTGATCGTTAATGATGTGATATTAAATAATACTCTTAATATCACATTATTTTTCAAATACATTGATTTTATATTAATGCTAATGTGGATAATTGGAAGTGTATAATTAGAATTGTTTTCATAAAGAAGGCTAAAAATGCGAGATTATTTTATAATTATTACCTGACTAGATTAAGCATGAACTAATTCTAGATGAAATTCCATCATGGGGGATTATAATTCTCAATTTGGATTGATATTTACTCCTTGAGATTTTTTTCATTTACGGGGTGGGAAATAAACAGGCATTTCACATTTGATATTAGAGTTAAAATAGTCATACTTTAACAACTTGTAGAACAGAAAAAATGAATCATAAATATATTAATGGAATTTATGTAATGTAATATTCCAATTACTCTTATTTACATTAATTGTGTCTATGATGATGAAATTTCAATATATTATAGTTTCATCTATAGTATAATGTCTAAAATATTACTTTAAAACATGATATGCAAGATGAATATTATAAAATGGCACTATAAAAATTGTTCATGTAAAATCATATAAGAACACTATAGATCCGTTATATAAAATATATATCATGGATTATAGATGAACTGATTAATAGAAAAAATGGGATAAAACCCTTAAAATGATATATTAATTGAAATCTGTGATCATGCACTATTGAAATACTCATCCCAAGATCTTTCACACAACTACCTGAGGTCTCTCATGATATGTTAGTAGAGGAAAACTAAATAATATAACACATCTGAATAAAAATAAAATAATTATTAAAATAGTTCATAAAATATAAACTCACACACCACTTTGAAAACCCTTTAATAAAAAACACCATCATAATATCATAAACAATATAATGATATCAATGAACCATGATCAATCCATATTATAATAAAAATAACCATTCACTATGAATCATCAAGAGTCTTAACATGATGTGTGTATATAACAAAAAATATTAATCTAATTGGGGAAACCATATCAAATATATAATAATACCATTGAAATTATTATAAAGGACATCAAACATTCAATTTGAATCCCATCGAAAGCATTAAAAATAATGAAAGGACATAATACATCAATCTTCATTGATAACGTAAAAAGAAACATGAAAAATATAAAAACAAGCTATTATTCAAAGAAAGAATTGATTAAAACATAATGTTTATTATTTATAATTCATAAGGAATTATTACACGAATTACATTTTGTTTTATTCAATAAACACCATCGGTGGAATTTTAACTAACACATTGTGTGTTTTATTTTAATAGAAGGAAGTTCAATGAATTTAAACATAATAAAAGCTTTGTTCTTGTCAATTAAAACTTATGAAAATTATTTATAAATCCATATATCCATCATGGATATATAAAATATAATTTTCATCAGATAACAACATGTATTTAAAAGATACAAGCATTCATCATTCCATGTTTAAATGAAATTGAATTGATCCACCCATCTGAATCGATGAAATCGTCGTGTGGAACACTTTATACACTACAAGGAAGAAATAATATCCCTTAAAGGTCAATACAGACCCAAAATCAAAGAAAAAAATGATTATTAATACATTCTAGAAGGGAATGTAGTGATGAATGATGAAAATCAACAAATAATGAATGAAAAAATAACAAAAGATATCATCAATCTAGAAAAATGTGTGACGAGGTTGATCAAAATTAGCATGCCATCGATTGATGTTTTTATTCATCTAAGAGAAAATTAGATATCCCTTGGGAAAGCCATGATTCATCAGAGCCTTGGATTTTTCGAACCATGATTCATTCGAGCATTGGATTTGAGCCTTGGATTTGTTTGAGACATAAGTTATGCCTGGATTCATTGAGTAGGAGCGCTGGCAGGAGATGGCTTCCATGGATTTCTTGACAAATTAGGATTGATTCAGTTGTGGTTAGGGTTATTAAATACACTAAAGACACCTTCATCATCAATTCTAGAAAGGAAATATAAATGATCCATTTTATCAAGGATAAATTAATAAGCTCTGATAAAAAGAATCTCTGTAGGTACCAAAATTTTAGCAATGACAAATGATTTATAATTTTAATTATATGTAAAAAAACTATAAATATATTTATATAATTATATATATATATATTATAATTTTAAATTTATATCAATATATCAATAATTATTTATAATTATATAATTTTTTTTAAAAAGTTATAATTTTTATATATAATTTAAAACATAAAATTTTATAAATACATTAAATATACATTTATAAATATATTTGTAAGTATATTATATTTATAAATATATTTATGTCATTATATATATTTAATAAATATATATAGATTTAAATATAGTTAATATAATCATTAATTAATTTTATTTATTATAATTTTTTAATTATAAATATATTTATATCATTATATATATTTATATAATTATATTAATATATATAATAACTATATTTAAATATAAATATAAATATATATTTATATATTTATTAATTTGATATATTTATTATATTTTAATATTTAATTTAATATATTTATTATAATTTTATAATCCATTAAATATATAATTATATAAATACATTATCAAAAAATATTATTTATATATATATATATCTCTCTATATTTATATCATTGTATATATTTATATAATTATATATATATTTATATCTATATTATATATATATATATATAACAAATATTAATAATTTAAATAAATTCATTTCAGTTTTATAATTATTTAAATGTATATATAAATATTTATTAATAATTATATAAATTATTATTTTAAAAATATTATTTATTTATTTATAATTATAAATATATAAGTATATAAATATTTTAAACATATATTTATAAATATAATTGTTTATAAAAATTCACAAATAGAGTTTTATCAATATTAATTAATTTATAATCTTAGATGCATGCATGTTATAAATGAGTGAAAATGTATAATTAAAAATGATTAATCATTAAAAATATTAAAAAAATGGGTATATTTTGTTAATTATATATATATTATTAGAAAATAAATATATTTGTTAAAAAAATACGAATAAATATTGAAGATATTAAAACATAGAAAATAAATAAATAAAAATAAATAAAAGAAAATTATTAAATTTCAAAAAAAAAAATAATAAGTAAAATGTAGAATAAATTAATACCTAAATTTAATAAATTTTGAAAAGAATAAATAAATCATATAGATTAAATACATAATACATTAAATGTATAATGTTATAATGAAATATTATAATTAATACTAAAGTATGAATAAATTACAAAAATATTAGGTGTAGGTATTTTTATATAAGAGTTCATTAATTGCGTAAATATTAATGTGTGTGTTGTATTTTAAAATAATTTAATTACATATATGTATGTGAAATAAATATAACACCTGTTTCATATATATTAAATTGAAAAATCAAAATACATTCAATTATGTTCATTAGTCGATGAAATTAGTCATAATCTTTATTTCATAATAATTTTAAATTATAATCCATTATTCCCTACATCTATAACATATTTTTTGTAAAATTTAATTTTTTTATATAAATCACTTTTAGGAAATATAATATGCATTCATATATTTATATATTTAATATATATTATTTATCAGTATTTATAATCTATATATATGTATATAATATTAATTATTTTTTCAATAATTATTTATGTAATTTATGGTTTACTATTTTTCGTAACATGCTCATTTTTTTTATTTGATTAATTATTTAAATTTATTCATTTTACGTATCTATATATTTAATATATAATATTTATTTGTATTGATACTTCATTTATAGTATAATAAATTTATTCATTATTATTAATAATTATTTAATTTATAATTTTTTAAATATTTCTTAATTTAATCATTTTGTGTTTTTATTTCATTAGTTATTTCATTTTATTCAGGACAATTATCACTACAAATAACAAAACATTGTTAAATGGTACTTTTTATCGGTGCTAAATAAAAGCGTTGATAACGACTACCCATTATAATCTCTAAAAAAAGAATGAATAAATGGTTCCTTTTATCAATGCCTTTTTTAGTGTTGAAAAAAGGAAACCTTTATCGTCACTTGTTTTAGTACTAATAACGGGCACCTCTGTCAACACCCTTTGCTGAAGAAGATAAAGGACAACACTATTAAAATCATTTTTTGTACCCTTATGTTGATTTTGTTGAATCTACCATTCATGAATTATAGATTATGGGTCTCTATATGGTATATTGAACCATATTTCATTTTTTAGGATCTGTTAGTATATTATTCATAGAGGGATGTTGTCTTATATCTAGGGATATCATTTTCTCTTCTTCATGAGCATCTTTTTTCTCAACTTCATGTACTGACAAGAGATGTGTACAATATCTTTTCCCTTGGTGACCACAACCATAATACAAACTCGAAAAGGATATAGTAAGAACATCTCCATGATGAGGCATCATTAAATTAGGATTTATTAGAGATAATATCACTCAAGATAGAAATCTGGAGATGGTTCTTTGTTAACAACAGTTAGGCATTTCATTCCTCTACACACAATATCAGAACCTTTGTGGGTAATTCCATTCAAGGTTAGTGACATTTCTATCAATTTTATCTCATCCAGTTACTAAATAAACCAATTCCCTACATTACCTTTTTTTACATCTTTAGCTATGTCTCCTCACATTAATCCATCACTCCACATTCACTTCACTAATTCACACCCTAGCTGGTTTGATCTACTTTTCATGTTTATTTTTTATTTTTTATTTTTTTTTGGTTTTTTCATCTTTTCATTCTCTATTTTTGAACCTTTATTACCACAATACTAGTGTATGTAGGTTTATAAACGATTAATTTGATCATATCCAAGTTAATGACCTTGTAATCATGTAAAATTAATTATTTATAATTCTGTATACACTATTACTAGGGTTAGATGGGTCAAACCATATAGAGGGAAATGTTTTTCACACCAAAACAAAATAAACATGAAAAAATAAAATTAGAAGACAGAGTGGAGAGTGAATTTTTAAGTGAATTTAGATTGAGTGAATAGTGTGTGTGTGTGTGTGTGTATAGGTGAAACAATAATGATTTATAGGGAATCTAGATAGATGATTTAGATATGGGAACAAGGCCAGATTTGATTGAATGAAATGCCACTACCCATGTATGTTATTAATCATAGAGATACTAAATTTTTGTGAAAAGGAATGAAATGTATAATTTTCATTAGAAAAATAATCTCATCCATAGATCTATCATGAGAGATATTATCTATAATATATCCCAAGATAATGAACCATTCTCCTAGATAATTTCTTACCAAAAAATATCCCATTTAGTACTTCACATGTGGTCACCAAGGAAAAATATACTCAACACTTATCATTTCGGTACGTGAGGTAGAATGAAAATTTTCTCATGATGAATAAAAATGAGATCACTAGTTTGAACACATTAGTCCACTATAGACAATTTTATTATCAGAATAGAAAAAATGAAATGTAACTCAATATATCTGATTCATCCCCTTAAAATATTTAGTTACACATTGTATTATTAGAAAAGTCAATATAATTCATTAAAATTATATAAAAACATAGAAATATGAAATATGAAGAGAGGAAGAATCTTCTATAGTGTTATTATCCAATTTCTACAGCTCAAATTTGCAGTACCCTCCAGCTTTGAATGTTCTCCAACCTATGGTTCAGCTCACAGCTCATATGCATTTTAGATAGATGTTAGATGATTTGAGGAATGGAATGGTGATACGATGTGGAATGTAGGTGGATCATGTTAATCTGGGAAGATGGTGAATGGTTCTCACATATGCATCCCTTCAAAATTATCTCCTTATATCTACAATCTTCTCTTACAATATTCATAGTAATAAATTTTCATCATAGCCAGCTCACAGAAAACATATTTGGAATTTCTTCAATGGCCACCTCATGGTGAGATTTTCACAGTTCATTTTCTTAATCAAGGGACTTGTGTGAAGCATCTAACTTCACGCTCTCCCCGGATCGTGGGACATCATACTCCTCACATGATCAATATATATTTTTCCATAGCTCTGTAAAAATTCTAATGAACTCTAAAATCTTGTTCGTGCATTCTTTGAATAAGGATGAGCTTCTCCTATTTCAAATTTCCTCATTTCCACATTTTAGGTAATTTGTGATCATAAATTTAATATTTTTCATTGACTTATCATATGATCATATGTTAATTCCATATAATTTAGGATCTTCAAATTAAGTATTTTTCACATATATTGATAAATAAAATTATGAATAAAATACATATCTTGATCCATATAACATCTAGATTTGAGTTTCAGTAATTTTCTCACATTTAACAGTATTTCATCATTTTTGTACTCTCTAATATAGTGGTTTTGATGGAACATACCTGAATTCTCATTGAGATGTAATTAACAAGGAAATGAAACATTAAATAGGGATATAATAGTTTTCACGAGTGGTTATGTAATTAACTATCAGTGTCTATCATTTTGACAGGTTTATCCATCACTATCCAATTATAATAGTATTAATCATAATATTAGAGGAGATAATCCAACATTCTAGCATATTACTCATGCGATATTACTTTATAATTTATAATATATTTAATCGATCATTATTCACGTTTATATTTATCATATCATGTGTAATATATAAATCATAATTTAGGATAATGTCTACATTAGTCATCGTGGTCTTATATTCTTTTTTAATAAACTACCTTCCATGTACTACAATATTAAATTTTTCACAATCATTATTAAAATGTTATATATATAATTAGATCCCTGATAATTCCTTTATTAAAGACCATGCTTGTTATCATTATACAATTAAATCATGTATACTTATTGAAAAAATAGATAATATGTTCAAAACATTTATAAGTCCAACTGTCAACCGTAATATTCATAACAGTGAATATATATAATTAAACATATGCAGTGATAATTCCCATTAATTCCACATGTCCAATACATGTCTTGGAAAAAAACCCTTTCATCAATGGGTCAACAATCATATGATTTTAGCTAATATGTTAAATTGATACCCCGTGTTTTTAACATCCTCTGTAACTACCAATTACTTTAATTATATGGGTTTAGAACCATTGGAATATCTTTCATTATTTGTGGGAAGTATTACTATGGTATTGTCACAATAAATATCCAATGTCTTGGTGATACCTTCGATATTTCCATGTCCTGAAATAATGTTATGCAACCACATACCCTGAATTTTAGCTTCAAATCATGTTATAAATTTAGATTCCATTATCAAAATAGCTATATACAATTAATATACACATTTCTATGATATTTATCATTTGGATAGAAGATAAATATAACCGAAAGTGTAATTTGTTATATCAACATAATAAGAAATTTTTTAATCAGAGTATCTAATTACCTCATAATCCATGGATATTTTATAAGTAAACAGGTGATCAATTGTTCCATGAAAATATAAAGAAGTATTAATTGTAGCTCTCCAATTATCCAGTCCAGGATTATTTGGGTATCATCCAAACATACCAAATTCACAACTAATATTTTTCCTTGAACTTGTATGATAGTACATCAAGGTTCCAACAACATATGCATATGGAATTTCATTCAAATGTTTTCACCCCAAATCATTTTTAGGACATTGATTTAGATTAAATTTATCTCCTTTAAAAATTGGAACCAGTGATATTGAACATTCTTTCACTCTAAATATCTCTAATTTTTTTAAGGAATTACTTTTGAGGTAATCCCAACAATTCATTGGTTATATTACTGAATATTTCTATTACAATAACATACTTGTCTTCTCCCATGTTTGTCTTTCAAAAATTATCACAGAGGAATTTAGTTTTCTCGACTAAGAGACCAAGAATATTTGCAGAAAAAATTATGGTGTCAATATATAGAATCATAAATATAAATTAATTCCCACCGGTCATTTAGTATATACACTGATCATTGAAGTCTTTCATAAATCCAAAAGATAAAATGGTATCATGAAAACTATTATTCAGTTGTGAAGAGTTTTTAAGTACATATATTGACTTATTTAATTTAAAAATTATGTGTTCCTTTCATTCAATGGGATAACCCATTGGTTGGTCCATGTATACATCTTCATCAATGTTTCCATTTAGAAAGCCTATTTTAACATCCATTTTATTTAACTCTAAATCATATAAAGATACCAATAACATAATAATTCTGAAAGCTTCATGCATAGAAATTCATGGGATGGTTTCCTTGTAGTATATACCATTCATTAGATTGAATCCTTTAGAAAACATTATGGTGTTTGTAATGTTCAAGGAAACCATTAGTGTTTCATTTGGTTTTGAAGACCCATTTATATCCAACAATCTTGTATCATTTAGGAAATTCCATATAGTCATGTACTTTTTTTGAATTGAATTAAAATTACATTTCATTGAATCGAAACATTTATAACAATTATCACACTTTATGGATTGAGAATATGAAAGTGGATTATTAATAATGCTAAAAAACATTTTATTTAGTGATGTTATACCACATAGTCATGGGTATTAGTTTACCTACAATGGCGGAGGAAGAACATTCCTACACATGAGGAGGACCTACTCATGATGAGAAAGGAGGAGGACTCTATGTAGACTCGCCTATAACAAGGATGGGATGATTCCTTGTTTAATGATCTTAGGGATAGGATGGGTCATCTAACTAATATTCTTATAAGGAAGGAGAGGCTACAGACAGAGGGAGAAAGGGTTAAGTGGCTTCATGATGGGGATCAGAACACTAGTTTTATCTATGCATGAATTAAATAATGGAGACGTACTCACATTCCCAATATTATCATAGAATATGATTAATATACTAATGACTAGGATGAAGTAGGTAAAATGGAAAATGACATCGTCAATGTTTTACTGGCATTGACAAACTCTAACATGGAAGACAGCTATCCAAGTGTGGCTATAGAGGTTTTTGAGGACATTGCAAGCAGTGTTACTAAAGAGATTGATGAGTGTTTGAGGAGGCCCCTGGAGGAAGAATAAGTAAGAGAGGGAGTGTGGACATTGAACCCCGAAAGTAATCCAGGTCCAGACGGGATACCCAGATCTTTTTATAGGACTGTATGCGATACGTTCAAAGTGGACATCGTGAGAGTGGTGCATGACATCATTCTTAGTGGTCCTCTTCAATGCATAATAAGTGAAACCAAGGTGGTTATGGTAACTTATGTGAGAAAACCATATATCATAGATTAGAATAGGCCAATCAGCATGTCAAACATCCCATATGAATTCTTTTAGATCACCCTCAACAAATGTCTAGCGCCACACGTAAATGGTTGGATGACCGTAGATAAATATTGTTTTATTAGAGGGATGCCAATTCATGGTGCAATCATATTGGTGCATGAAATGATAAGTGGGATCAATAGTATGAAGTTGAAGAATAACATGTCAATAAATATATACATGAGTGAGTCTTATGATAGAATGGAATATGGTATCATTTTGAACATGTTGACTTGCATGGGTTTCACTAACTAGACCCAAGATCTCATATTCTGCTACTTCAGCTTGACAAGGATCTTCACTTTTCTCAGGGGTAAATAATTCAAATTATTAAAGGTTTCCAAATATTTAATGCAAGTGGACCCATATCTTCTACTATGTTCATTTTATCTCAAAATATACAATGCTTCAATATAAAGAGGGGCATGTGGATGAAGAAAGTCTGTCCATAACATGATAATCATGATCAGAAGGGTATATCTCACTTGATGTTTGTTAATGATACAATTATATTTATCAATGGAAGTAGGAGATCAGTGGATGAGATGAATTTCATGGTTGGGGAATATTGAAAATAGAGTGTGTAGGTTTTGGATAGGGAGAGAAGTTCTTTTTATACTAATAAGGACCTCCCAGCCCAGAGGGCTGGGTCTCTGACATAATGTTTGAATATGACGAGTGGCTCCTTCCCCATGGAGTATCATGGTTCCCTAGTGAGACCAAACCCTCTTTGTATTCACCACATTGACAAGATACTGGGAAATATTTTTGCGTACATTCTCAAATCAAAAAATAGGTTCATATCATTAGGAGGGCATGTTACTCTGGATAATAGTGTACTAGTTTATATCCCCATGCATCTCATGTCCACCATGAAGGTTCCTAAAATTTTGATTGCTAAAATGGAGAGAATAATCATGCCCTTTCTATGGGATAGTCAAATGGATATTAGGCACCACTATGCCTTGGGGAAGTGTTTAGAAAGAGATATTTCTAAAGGGGGCATCAATTTGAGGAGTGCATCCTTGTCCATGCAAGGGATGCATGCCAAACTGGAATGGGAGGAAATGGAGGGCTGAACTGTATAGGGAAAGCTCATAAAAGATAAGTACAGACTGGATATGGTTTAGAAATGGTATCGGCCATCGAGAACATGGAAGTTGATTCTCCCAAGCACATAGGTACTTCTTCCGCACATGTGTTAGCTAGTGGGTAGAGGAGATGTGAAATTTTAGTTTCAGGATTGGGGGGAGGAAACCTATTGATTCATAGCAATACAGCAATGGATATATCATTCAAATAAGATTATGTTCTCTTAGGTTTCATCCACACTAGTCTAAATGAAAATCATCGCACTGTCTCCAAGGAGATCATTCCAAATGATTCCCCTGTCTTACACATCTACATAGGCTCTACGTCAGGTGATATTTCTCTCAATTACTTTAGAAACGTGTAGAGGAAACGATACACTAGTTACCCATGGGGGGAAAAGTTGTGGTGCAAGGTAATTCCCCCCATGTTTATCTTTGTGATGTGGGGAGTTCAGAATAATTCCATGACCACTAATGACAACATTCAATAGAAGGGTGTTATATTGGTGTTCTAATGCAGGTGCTGCATAAATCCCCAAAAATATACAGTATAGCATCTCTTCTTCAATGGAGATTTGGCATGGTAGGTCTAGAAAAAACACTAACAGTTCTTAGGGAGCAAAATTCCAGGTGGGATGCAGGAGGATTCCTTTAACCGATGGTTTAGTGATTCCAGTGAGTATGGTCCAGAGAGGAATGGTAGTTCAATAATCCCCATGCTCGGTTGATGGACTATTTGGAAAGTGAGGAATGACACCTATCATAAGAATTCCTCCGGCACTGGAGTAAGAATTATCTTCATAATTAATAATAAATTTATGGACTTATTCAGTTTATTTATAGAATTCCATGGAACCCCATCAGGAAGACCACTTCACTTAGGCGTGGTCATTCATGAGGGCAGGACATGATTGGGTCATTGGGTATGATGGTACCCTCTATGTGACAGGTTTAATATCAACACAGATGGATCCCTCCAGGGTGGGGGAGATGAGAGGAGACAATGTTATAAGATACCATAGGGGGTCCGTTGTGGTGGCCTTTTTTCCTATTATGGATGACTAGTTTCCCTTTAGGCTGATGCAATGTAAAAGGTCACATGTCTAGAGGTATGTGAGAATAAGAATATTGCTATGAGGATGGTGGAGACATATTCATTGATTCTCTATAAAGAATTATCAAGAAGTGGAAGTATCCCATGGAGAAAAGCTTATCATATTCATAATTTCAAGCAGATCATGGGTGCCCATTTAGATATCTCCCACACCTTGAATCAGGTAAATGAAGTTGTGGACTTATTGGCATCCTGGGATTCCCCAAGACAAAACGTTACCTT
The DNA here is from genome assembly GCA_963277665.1 of Viscum album. Lineage (NCBI taxonomy): Eukaryota > Viridiplantae > Streptophyta > Magnoliopsida > Santalales > Viscaceae > Viscum > Viscum album. The sequence continues at coordinate 1,079,068,760 of OY728162.1, read as the reverse complement.
CTAACTTAATTTATGATCCTTTCATCTTGGAGGAATCAACCCTGTGAATAATGATGTATTGGGGCTTTAATATTTGACCTCATAGATTTATCTCTCTTTTTTTAGGTCTCCTTAAGTCATAAAAATGATAATGTTTAGTTCAGTTCAACCATATCTTCATTGTGAATTTGGGAAACATTATATTGTTTTCTCTATGAAAAGTTTTGTAATAAAATAATTTGATGAACAACAACATGTGATATTTGAATACAAGAATGTTTAATTTGAATTATAACTTCTTTAATTTCTACATTTTTTGGAACATTACTCCCCCCCCAGATTCACCAGTATCCGTAAATCTAGAATTTCTTTTTTAACAATTCTCATTGTATTGGTCGGATAATAAACTCTATACCAATTTTATTTATCACGTTAACCAGTGAAAAATTCACTGATTTTTATACCATCTAGATTTTTTTTGTGGACTACATGCTCTTATTTTTTCCAAAAAAACACCATACAAATAGGTGTCAAAAACTAGGTTTCCTATAAGTCCAATGTTTAAGAGGATTATTTGAAATAAATTTATTAAAAACATTATTGAATAAATGTATGACAGTTTTTAAATCATACATCCACAATGATAAGGGTAAATAATAATTACATTACATACACCTAACCATCTGAATTAATGAGCTATTATGCATTTCTGCTACAACATTTTTTTGTGTTATACCATTCCTAGTGTATTGTGCGCATATTCCATGAATTTATAGAATATTTTCAAAAGGAAAGGGGTTTTTCCACTTCCATCAAATCATTTATAATATTCACCACCCATAAAAGACATTATGACCTTTTACTATCAATCTAATTTCCTTCTAAATTCATTTACATAAATTTCTGAGGCATTTGTTACTTGATATTTATCACGCAATAAATACTCATTTCTATAATTCGAGAAATCGTCAATAAATGTGATAAATTATTTTTCTGTACTGAATGAATTGACATAAAAACGTACCCATATTTTAGTATGTATGTTCTCAAGGACCTAGGTACTTTTTATGGAACCTTTATTTTATGTTTTCTTTATTTTTCATTAACACAATCCACACAAATGTTTTTGAAAATAAAATAAAAAGTTGGAAGGACATGAGTCTTAATCAATATCTATAATCATTATTTAGAAATATGACCTAAATATTTATGCCATAAATGAACAAAATTTTAATTTACACAACCACATATAGAACATTAATTATGATGCAAGGTCATGTGTGTTTCTACATACATATGATCAATATTTATTTCATATAAAAAATAATTTTTTAAACTAGATAAAATCATGTATGTATACATAAACAAACAAAAATTTCTATTCAAAAAATTAAAAGAGTATACAGTAGTATCATGTTTTGATAATGTAACCAAATTCATAAACATACTAGGAACATAAAATGTTCCACATAAATCTAAAAAAAATATTTACTATCAAGTATTAAATGGTCTTTCATCAATTGGAACCTCCACTCTATTCTTGAGGAAGAGGAACGATTCAGTTGGGTTTGTGATTTGGGAAGAATGGAATCTATGAAACATATTAGAAACATGGGTCGTACAACCAGAATCATCCACCATGTACTATGTTGAACTTTAGATAATTTTGATTCATAAAATGTATAATAATTTTTCATAACTTTCTTTTCAAACCAACCCTTTAATTTCAGACAATACATTGGGAAATATATATCTTTCCCAAAGAAATGGAATTCATCATTATTTTCATTCTTCTGGTTCTTGCTAAAGGAAAAAATAACCTTAAATGGTCTCTTTCATTTTCAATGCTTCATTATATCATGCTTTTTTCCTCCTTGATGACGCAAATAATGGAGATAGTGGATTCTATGACTGTTTTAAATGTGTTTCCTCTTGAACTAGAACACTATGCCATTCGTGAAAATTCCATTTATCTCTAATGTTTCCATATTTCATTAGGTATGGTCCATATATAGACAGTAATGAGTTTAGGATAAAATTTTCAAGGAAACATTCATCCACTTCAATTAAAAATGACATATGTCTTAATATAATAGTTGTCATTTCGATGAATTTATCATGCATATTATGAGAACCGTTAAACCTCATGGTGGAAAATATACTCATTAATGTCCAAGATGTTGATTTGATAGTTGTTTTTATATCATTGTCCCATATATTAAAAAAATTATTTAGCACTATCGGTTTTAGGGATACTAGACTTGATGTTACTTTCTATGCTCAATCAGATGAACATCAAACACAACATGTTTGATCTTTCCCACGTTGTATTATATACTCTATCTTTATCATAAATGCCATCTTTTGTAATATCAGGTTTCTCTACTTAGAGTGCTAATTCAAAATCCAGCACACAACTGAGAAATTGGATATGTTCACTCTAATCAGAGAAATTTAATCCATTAAGGATTGGAATAGTCAACGTATGTGAGTGTAATGATGATGAAAAGAAAATTGCAATAAATACATGCTTAAAATTAAATCTTTAAAATAATAAAATACATTGTTTTAGACAAATTATTTGAAATAATTGTGTATTAGTGTTCTCTTATAGGTTATACACTAATACACAAACATATTTGATACTAATTAAATTATCTCTATTTTGAAATAATATACTCATCAATTATATTTATTTACTATCTTTAGATATATAAATAAATCACATAATTCAAGTATATATTTATAACAAATATATTAATAAATTATAAGAATATGTATATTAGCCTTTTGAGATTAAAAATGATCTCATAATCTGGAAATTTAATTAATCATTTGATATCATAATAGTATCAAAAAGTGTCAGTAATCAATATATATTATTTTTACAAAAGTTTAAAACAATTTTATCATTATTATTTGACAACATTAGTGTGTAGAGAATATGATTTAGTAATTTTCCAAATATAAAACATCATAATCATATCATAGTTATAAATACTAATAAATTTTAATATATATTAATAATTTTTTTCCCTTTCTTTAATTTTTTTATCATAAAACATAAAACTCTAATACTTATTTCAAACAGTGATAATTAAATTTTATAATTTTTTTAATTACAACATTTAACAATTTCCAAAAACAAATAAGAAAAAAAAAATAATAGTCATTATTTTATCATCCAAACAATTATTATCATTTTTTAAACTACAACTTCATCACATTAAATATTCAATAATAATAATAAATAAATAATACCAAATTCTAATATATTGAGGAGGATTTAAAAATTTGGCACAACATAATAGGATTTCAAAACAAATATCTATTATGCAATTTAATATTATTTATTTATGTTTTGATTTGTAATTTTAATAATGTATTTTATAGAAAAATAATTGTTGCATTATATTGGAAAAATATCTATTATTTAAATTTATAAAATGCATTACTAAAGTAATTATTGAAATTTTAATTAATATATTTTTTGAATTTTATAATACATATATATTATTTTATTATTTAAAATAATATAAGTTTTATTTCATTTTAAAAAATATGTTATGTTTTATTTTGTTAATTATTTTTTAAATAATATAATATTTTATTGTAAAAAATATTAACCAGTAAGTTAATTGTCAATTTATATTTTAGGTTTGCAAAATTTACTTTTTAAAAATTATTTAAATTGATAAAAAAGGAATCAAATAATGCAATTTGATATTTGATGATCAAGAAAATACTATCAAAATAAAAAATGAAATTTTGATTTAAATTAATTGTTATTTGGTAGTTTTTTATTTTTATTTTTAATTTGTTCTTTAATGCACTCTATAGTTGATATCTATATTTCAGGCATATATTTTATGGTGTTTTAATATATTAATTTCTATATTTAAATGATTATTCATGAAAAATATTGAATAGGTTAACTTTTTGGTGTTTTATGGTAGGATTTAAAATATGATTGAATGACCATAAATACAACACTTTATAACATGATAAAAGAAAAGTGGTGTGACAAAAAAAATTTTAGGATGATATTGGATCACTCCTGGGGCATAAAACTGATGAACAAAGGAAAAATGAGCCTTCCAAAGTAGAAAAAATATAATAAACATCATGTAATCATTAAGAGATGTGTACTGGTACATGTTGTGTGAAGAAGGTCATGTCTTGAATCCACTAATAACATCATTCAAAATTAAACATCCTATAATTACTTGACATGTGGTGTAAATTTCATGCATGAGATTTTAACACCTAGATTCACCATATCATCATTTTTACCAAATAAACAACATGAGACCGACCCAGACCACCATTGGGACATTCCATTATAGAATTAATTACTTCTAGTTCCCATATAAGCCTATAAAAAGTGATATAGCCTACATACATTTGAGATCAGTATCCATTGGAGACCAAAACAATGAGCGATAAAACAAAATTTTTAGTGTCCTCCACAAGATCATATCCAATTTCATTATGATTTCATTTTATTTTATCCTTCCCTCTTATACTCTCATCACTAGAATGAGGTGATAAACCCGTCTTGTACTTGGGTAATGTTATCAAAAGGTAGAATGTGTGTTGGATTAATTTCATTTTATTTATTCATGTACTTGGTATCCTATAATTATTTCATCAAATTACAATCCATTTATTTTTCATCTATAATGACCATTAATAATTGAATAATAAATGGAATCTTAAAATTGTTTAACTGATAACCCTAAAGAATGCAGGACCATTTTCACCATTATGGGAAATGATTTTTAAATACTGTATCGATAGATACTTGATTCGGTGAAACCCTGAAATATTGGACCTTGGGAAATATGATATAGTTGAGTTTAGGAGGATATTCCATGACCATTGGATCTTACTCATCTATACGTTTCAACCAAACATAAATTAATTAAAAAAAATTCTTAATTTCTATTGAATCTGAATGTTGAAATTACAAAACCATAGCAAACATTCAAATTTTTTTTCAATGAAAACAATCAATTAGCATCATTATCCTATATTATTTTACAAATCAACCAAAACCCATCATTTATCACATCCTTCTACATATTAATAAAATTATAACTTTTGAAAACCTAATGAAACTTATTTCACCATCACTGTGTATTGATCTCAACCTGCTGGTATACTAGTTTAAATTAATATGGTATCATTGTTTGAGGTTTAATATAAATTTATATTTTTCATAGACCCATATAGAATTTACAATGCACTCTAGGACCGTTAAACTGGCACCCTTGCTGGGGAAGATATATTTTTAGTTTTTAGGATTTGAATTTTATGATTTTATTGGTTTATTTATATTTATATGTTTATATTGGACGTGTTAATGTTGTATTTTTGAAATTTAAAAATTTAAATGGAAAAATAAAACACATAGGCAACGAGAAAATATATCATTGAGGAAACCCACCATTATGAACAATGTCTATAGAATAAAATCATTTCAACCATAGAGGGAATTATAAAAAATATACCAGGTAGAGTTCATCAAAGAGATTCCGAGTTCTAGACACTCGTAATGTCACAAAACAGCCCGAGTCGACCCAAAAGTAGTCACCTAGGCCAGCCCACGACAAGTCCCGAGATGAGTTCCTGATCCTCCCGGGATGGAGTCAAGAACTGAGGGAATCAATAGGGTACCCAAGGGAACAATTTCTCCAAAATATAATCAATAAAACAAATAGAGGAATGAAGATAACCCAAAATACATTTACATAAAAATTGAACATAACATTTTTTGTACATGAAACTGAAAGTAGAACTAAACCAACAACTCAGCTGACCAAACCTGATAACAAACTAACTCCATTTTACCCCTCTGATAACTATCAGACACAATTATCACACGTCTCCCAATACGATTAAACTCAAGCTAAAACCTTCACATGGGCTAATAATAGAAGAAGCCTATAGGCATGAGTGTTAAAACTCAGTAGGTTATCCCGGTATTCTAGTCCCAATGCACATCCTTTAAAATAAAATAAACATCAATTTGAAGTTTTAAATAAAAATATAAAGGTATGTTTTCCATATGATGTCCCATGCTATAAAAAAATCCCTAGAAAAAAACATGCATGTTATATAAATAAGAATTCTAGTAACAATTTCCAAAGAGTTGCAACATTAAAATGAAAATAGTTTTCAAGATGGTTGCATTAAAGAATGTACAATTTTAAATAAATCACACACACTGCGGAATTTTCCAACCAATATTCCGACAACGACTACAAAGTAGCTAATGAGCACAAGTCACGGGAACACCCATAGGAACTAGTTAGTTGTGTGCCCGAGTTACCTCGAATATCTGTGAATGTAACCATAATAAATATCTATTCTGGTGCACAAAATACACTAGTAGGGGGCATACCCATAAAGTAGTTGTCCCCCAAAAACATCATCATCATAGTTTAGTATTTGTTTTCATCGTCAAATTTGCTAAGTGAAACAGGGGCCAAACCCCACTAGATCACCAGCATACTAGTACACGTCTGCCCACCTAGATACCTAAGATTCCCATTTGTGCTCAATGATGTTACACATATTATCAAATACACTTTTCACATAAAAATTCCATTACAAAAATATAATGATAACAATATCCCGCAAACATGCTTCACATTTCTTCCACTTATCAATAAACCACTTAAATTTTTTGAAAAACAATTTCAAAGAGTATAATGAGGCATTGCACAAAAAATCCGTTAAAAATTCTCTTTTAAGGACAGAAACCCATCAATAACATAACAAATAATATTTTTCAGCACAAAAAACAATTAATAAATAAAATTCATTTACCATAAAATGGACCCAAAAGATTGAACCCGAAATACACATGGAAACCATTTTTACAAAAACAAATTCCAAATGGTCCTTTAAGCCTTTCTCAAAACTAACATTTTACCAAAGTGTGCATTAAAGTATTTTTAAGGAGGTGTGTACGCACCATTTATAGAATAAAACCACATTCATAAATCCATTAAAACACTAAGGATTCATATTAAAAGCATAACCATTTTCCTAAGGATGAGAAACAGACCATTTTTCCACAACTTGGGCCAAAACATGTTGTAAACCAAAGCCATTATTTTCTAAAAACAAATCAAAATTGTAAATCCATATAAGGACCCAAAAATACCATTTATCATTCTTCCAATTAATTTATAAATCCAAAAAAGTAATTTATAAATCACACATCACTCATGAGATCCAAATGGTAAATTTACTGAACACATGACGTGCCCTTTTTTAACAAAATAATTTTTTTGAAGAACATGAAAAGGAAGAAAACACCAATTTCAAGCCATAATTTTTTATAGTTATAAAAAAATGTTCAAAATAGCATAAAAATAGTTCTAAACCCCACAAAATAATTTCGAAATATATAAGAACATTTAAAAAACACTTTGTGTGCAATTTTATTACAAAATAGCTCTACCTTTCACAAAACAATCTTAAACAACCATTTTTCACACAAAGAAAATTATCCGAAGGACGAAAAATTATCATAAAAATATATATCATATGTGTAAAATAAGAAAATGATGAAATGTAAATTATAAAGGCATGTGCATGTGATATCTTACCTTAAATCCTTGGCATAATTGAAACGCACACATGATATCACCATCTGAGGGTCCATAAAACCTAATCCTATGGTGACCATCCACAAACGAACAAAAACCCCATAAAAATCATTGGATAATAGAACCCTAGGTCAGTCATGACTAGGGGATATTAAAAATACAAGGAATAATAAAATGAGGAATAATATGGAGGAGAAGGAAGAAGGAATCTCACATTTTCAACTAGAAAATTATTCGTCTGTCATTAGATCTGAACTCTTAGAGAAAAGGTAAGGGATTAAAACATCATGTACAGTATACTAAGGTGTGGAATTACTAGGGAAAGAATAATTGTGGGAAAAATATTATGAATGGAATGATTTATGTATGAAACCATTTACCTTCTAAATTTTGGACGATTTGAGAGATATTGAGAATGTTTTCCATAATCGATGACACATATGAACTCCAAATACGGGAAATTCATAATAGGGGTGTGTATAGGGATATTGGATTCAAGTGGTTGGTGTAATCACTGAAAAATATTAAATATTTAATTATATATAAAAAAACTAATAATTTTTTTAAACTGGAAATTGGCCCATGGGCTGGACCAATACATAAATAATTAACCCATATTCACCATGATTATGAAATCTTAAGGGGTAAAAAATGATATGGTAGTTTTAATATTTCAGTGGAAAAAATATATGAAGTGTAATGAGTGAACAATGTTGAAAAACAAAGGATTTATAAAAGAAACAAATTTGATTTTTAAAACTGGAAATGGGCTCACGACTGGCCCAAATCATGAAGTAACCACACTTTTCCCAAAAACATCTAAATAAGAAATGGGGAACCCAAATTATAGTTATCAGAAATAAATGAAACTTAAAAACTCAACTTTCATCTCACCCAGGACCATATAAATTTATCTGTATTTCAAATGAATCAGATCAAAATAATGACATGAAAAACCGGGTGTGACAATTCACCCCACCATTGAAGTTTTCCGCCCCAGAAAAGCCATTACACTTTAAAGATTAATGATAAGCACCTAAGGATTCCATTCAACATGATCCAGCCTCTCAGGAAATAGAAATATCATCAAAAATAAATTTATGTTAATCCTCTAGCATAAAAAACACACTAACTCACACCCACTTCATGAAAATCAACGGAAATATCAAGCCACTTCCTCCACAACCAAGACAATAACCCAATTGTTGGGCCTTCTCCCTATGAACCCAACGATCACCCAAACCATAGTTAAGTCAAAAAATACAATGAATTTGGGTGGAGGCCTGAATGGGCTCCCCACCATTTAATCACAACTACCATTCGAGAAATCCTAAAGGAATGATCTTCGAGACCCACAATGGGTCTCCTCACCATTAGAGACCAACTAGAAATGAAAAAAAAATGAATTCAAAATGAACTAGAATTTGGAATCTACTACACAGGACCACCAAAACACTTCCAAAAAACCTACATAAAAAATTTAATTGGGTTACAACATGAACATATAAACCACACACTTTCGAATGGAGAGGACAATTTTTGGGCCAACACTTTAATCACGGATCCATACCCCCACCAATCGGGGAGGGTAGGGAAGGGGACCCAATAATTTGGCCAATGAAACAACAAAAGAAACAAATGAACTACCCAAAACTCTCCACCTAAAAATAATTAACACCAAGACTAAACATTATTTTTGGAGGTGGTCCACATAGGGACATTGATCGAAAACCTACATCCATGAAGGCATAACCATAGACACTTTGTGAGGGGTGTGTCCACCATGCCTATTGCGACAAAGAGAAATTTATAGAAATGATGCACCAAAATAGTGACATATAAACTACTATACCACAATGGTGGAGGCAGGATCCTGGTCACGCTCACCACACCTCTAGAGATTTCTGAATAGTGTTAAAAGCTTCACTTTGAGGCCTATGGTTGTTACCCTAATTCTTGAAGCATCAACTACACCGCAGTCAGGTGATATGGATCACAACACTCAAAAAACTCACTTTGTCAAAAAAAACATTCATCTAAATAGTAACTCATTGATACATATGAACATTTTATCTCACTCCAAACGAGGAGATGATTGGAAAAGGAATACGATGAAACACATCAGCATCACCGAACACACCTTCTATGTCTAAAAGATTTATCATGACCAGGAAGCAGTTTAAATTGACCCCAAGAAGAATTATATTCCCAAAAATGGGATGAGGCATCAACATATGTGGTGGATTTAACATTTTAAATGAATATTTAGCTTGATCAACATGAAATATTTCCAACGGAGAACTATCCATGGCCACATCACAACATCCAACACATCTTTAGAAACACATTGAACATTTCTCCAAAACCGAGCCACCAACAAGTTCCTATATCCACAAACAACAAGAGTATGACCTCTAGATCACAAGGAAGCATACTGAATAAAAAAACTCTTCAAATACATTGAAAAAACTAGCCACATAACCATCAGTTTATGATCAAATGCCACAATTTTTCAACTCAATACACTTTTGAAAAAATAACTATCATTGTGTGTTTCCAAATTCACCAATGGTGTTTAATCAAGTCTCACTCACATGAAAACATATTTTCCACCCCAGGCATCCAACCACAATTGCATATAGTCCATCCTTCTAGATATCTATAAATCCATGCATTTGAGCTCCCATGAAAACACCAATGACAAAAACAAAAGAAAATCATTCCAAAAATCATGTACCATCAAATGGAACATCAACAAAAAAGTATAAAACGCTTTTCAAATTTCACAAAACAAACCACACATCATTAATAAAAATTTTCTAAAAAACCTACCCCTTTTCATTTATAAAAATTTCAAAATATCCATGATACTCCAAAAAACCCTTCCCAAATTATAAAATTCACCAAGGTATATTTTCATAATGTGATGTCCATAGATACAAATACCCATTTTAAGAAAACTCTAACCACTAAAAACTAATTTCCAAAACCAATTAATTAGATTCAAACACTTTTAAGAGTCCCAAAATACCTCATTTAAAACAAATATACCTAATCTCTGTAAAATGATTCACACATTCAAAAAAATTTATTTCAACAAACCACATGTTTTGATTATGGAAAATCCAATCCCATTAAATCATTTCCACATCCTCCCAAAAATGTGTTTCACAAAAATCAAAAACATCCAAAAACATTCTTACATATAATATTTTAAAACCCTTTTTCCACTTTGAAAAATCCAATCCTTCTTTTAAAACCCATTTCCACAATTCTCATACAAGGATTTTCAAAACAAAAATTCAGAATTCAATAATGATTCAAGAGGACTATGAAAGGGAACTAATGTCGGTCGGTGACTTGGCCATATGGTTGGAGGCAATATGTCAAGCACAACTCCAAAAATGAGTGACTTATTTTGACAATGCCCTGGCTCCACATGGATTTCCGGGCCCTGTGATCTCACGTAGGCCATTAGTCAGACTCCCCTTTTCATATCCCAACACCAAACAATAAACATGTACAAAAGACACTAATAAAACCGTACCTCCCATGGAAATCCACGGATCAAAAGAGCTAGATTTTGTGAAGATCTTCTCTTACTTAACCCTAAAGTCCCTAAATTCCAACTCCATCTACCTTGGCATCCTAAAAATAACAAGGGTGCTCTAAAATGAATGGTATGCTAAGAGAGGACCTCCTTTGATAACATTTTTTCATGACCCAGCCCGATTCGACCCTAAATCGATCACCGAGGCCTAACCGGGACAAGTCCCAAGAGGTGTTCCGGATCCTCCAAGGATGGCAAGAAGCACTGTGGGAATCAATAGAGTACAAAAGTGAACGATTTCTCCCATGAATAAACAATTAAACAAACAGTAGATAGAAATGGACATCCCAATATATATTTACATAAAAATTGAACTTAACATTATTTGTACAAGAAACTAAAAGTACAACTAAACCAAAAACTCAACTGACCAAATCTGATAACCAACTAACTCCATGTGAGCTCGTTGGTCACACTCCAATACAATGATCACAGATCTTTGAATGTGATTGGACTCATGTTGAAACCTGCACTATGGCTAAAAACATAAGAATACTATAGGCATGAGTATTAAAACTCAGTTGGTTAGCCCGATATTCTATTCCCAGTGAACATCCTTTAAAATAAAAGAAATATAAATTTCAAGTTTAAAATACAAATAAAAAACAATATTATCCAAATGAGGTCTCGTGCTATAAAAAATCACCATAAAAAGACTTTCATGTTTTATAAACAATAATACTAGTAACAATTTTAAAATATGTACAACTTCAAAATGAAAATACCATTCAAGAGGGATACATTAATGAAAGTACACATTTAAATAACTCACATACAATAATTATTTTAAAAACCAAACACATCATATGCCAATGTTGAGTAAAAAATAGCCAATGGGCAGAAGTCACGGGAACACCCCTTGGCACTAGTTAATTGTAAGCCCCATGTAACTCATATCATGGTGAAAGTAACCATAATAAATATCAGTTCTCATGCACACGAACCACTAGTAGAGATCATACCCAAAACAAAGTGTTCCCCCCACATCATAATCATCATATTTTAGTTAGTTATGTCATTGTCAAACATGCTATGTGAAATAGGGTCCAAACCACATGGGATCACTAGGCTACTAGTACACATCGTACCACACGTTACCCGAGATTCCCTTTAGTGATCAGTAAAGTCAAACATATTATAAAATACAATTTTTATAGTAATATTCCATTACAAAACCATAATCACAAAAACATCCCACAAACATGCTTCAATTTCTTCCACGAATCAATAAACCACTATAAATTTTTGTAAATCAATTTCAATGAGTATAACGAGGCCTTGCACATAAAATACATTAAAAATGATCTTTTAAGTCAAGAAACACATCAATAACATAAAAATTCAGATTTGGAAGCCCCAAAAGTAATTAGTAAATCAATATAATGGACCATAAAATGGACCCAAAAGATATAACATTAAATACTCATGGAAACCAAATTAACAAAAAAAATGCCAAACGGGCCTTTATGCATTTCTCAAAAATAACATTTTACCAAGGTATGCATTTAAATTTTATTAACGTGGTGTATAAACAACATTTAGAGAAGAAATCAAAATTCATAATTCCCTTAAATCACTTAGGTTACGTATTCAAAACACAACCATTTTCTCAAGGATGTGAAACTCACTATTTCTGAAAACTCAGGCCAAAACATGTTCTAAACCAAAACCCATTTGTTTGTAAAAAATTAACAATTGTAAAGACATATAAGAACACAAAAATACAATTAATATTTCTTAAAATTTATTTATAAATCCCAAAATATAATATTTAAATCACACATTACACAAAAAATCCAATTGGGAAATTAACTGAACAAATGACATTCCCTTTTAAAACAAAACAATTTATTTTAAGAACATAAAAATCATTAAAACAAAAATTTCATTCAACATTTTATTATATTTACTGTATAATTTTCAACATACCATAATCCTGGTTTTAAAGCTCACAAAATAGTTGTGAAAGATAGCGACAAATTTAAACAAACAGTTGTTGTGCAATTTTTTGACAAAACAACTATACCTTTCTAAAAACATGTCTTAAACAACCATTTTTGACAGAGAGAAAAAAATCCAATTGATGAAAAATAATAATAATATTATATATAAGATGTTTGAAATATTAAAACGATGAAGATTAAATGAAGAAGGCATGTACAAGGGATATCCTACCTCAAATAATTGGCATAATTGAATCTCACACTCGATATCACCATCTGAGGGTTTATAAACCATAAACCTATAATGAACTGCCCCAAACGAAACAAAAAACCAATCAAAAAACTTTGGATAACAGAACCCTAGGATGATCATGACTAGGGGAGATTATGAAACGATGAAATAATGAAAGCAGGAAGAAGAGGGAGGTTATGGGAGAAGGAATCTCACATTTTCAACTAGAAAATTCTTCATCTTCCAAAATATTTGCACCCAAAGAGAAAACGGAATGGCTTGAAACATCTTGTATAGTTTCCTAATTTTTGGAAGAACCGAGAAAAGAATAATTGTGGAAAAATCGTATGAATGGAATCATTTATGTATGAAACTATTTAGCTTATCAATTCTAGACGATTTGAGAGACATTGAGAACGTTTTCCCTAATCCGTGATTCATAGGAGATGCAAATAGGGGAAATTGATAATGGGGTGAGGATATGGGAATTGGATTCTAGTGGGAGGTGGAACAACAAAAAACAATAAGAAATTTAATTAGATATAAAAGAAACTAATTATTTGTTTAAAACTGTATATGGGCCCATTGTAACGCCCCGACCCTAGTTACCCAGAATTGGTGCATTATTACGTAACATTGGCATGATCACAAAAGATCAAGTCTCCAAAGACCGATTATTTTATAAGCCTTGGAAACAATAGATACATTCATAAGTATCACATTACTTAATAATGTAAAACAAAACTACAACAACATCTTGTTTTCATATCCCCTCATACTATACCTTCAGGTCATTCATAATATACTTATTCACATCCTGGAAAAATTAAAACATTGGAAGGGTTGAGCTATGATACTCAGTAAGGATAACAATATAGAGGAAGCGTTCATAAATAAACATAAACATTCAAGGAAATGTATATCTAAAACAAAAACCTTTTAAACTTGAACTTCAGCCTAATATGGAAAATATAAAATGAAATATTTCCATTTAATTATTCACATGGATATTCTAATAGTCGAATAATCACAAGAAATATCAATAAAAACATTCATAATGATGTAATGCATAATTCCAGACTATCATTACCACATATCCAAGGCCTTGTGCCGGGACTACAAATAATATTTTTTCAAGGGCTCGTGCCAAGACACTAGTTTGTCTCATGAGACCTACCGATGCATCGAGGGGCTATAGCGGGCTCCACCCGTCACTTATTAAGTCCTATGCATTCCTCATATGAACAGGTTTAAACATATCATAAATCCTTCATAAGATATCAATACAACACATTGATATAAAAAAACCATTTTCAATAACAAAATAAAATTAAAATTAAAACTTGGTATTTATTTTTCATATTTTTTAAAAAAAGTTATGGCTTGTAGAGGAAGTCGGAACTCAAATAATGGTCATGGCGGTAGAGAAGTCATTGTCTCCGCATACATAAGAAAAAACATTCCTTTTTTACATTTAGTAAAAACGCTTCGTATAAAAAATATTCCTTTTAAATAAACATAAAAGTCAACAGGGTTTATACACTATATAAAAGAAAGTTTTTTATAAAAAAAATATGCCTCAATGAAAATAGATTGAGATGAAGTCCATTACAAAGATAATTTTCTAAATAAAATATATCTATTATGTGTATTCACTATATGTAAACATAAATAATGTTAAAATAAAAGATAGTACATAATAATATCATGTCATAATTTGAAAATAGGAGATTAACTCAAAGAACGGAAATTGGGTAAAGATGTTCCCTTACCTCGTGTCCGAATTGACTCCATCATTCTTTAACCTCATGAATAATAAACTAGAGTTAATTTATACTTTATTAAGAACCTTTTTCAAGTTCATTATTCCTTTTATATCACTTATTACAATGTTATGAACATTATGTCATTATTTAACTTAATAATGGTCATTTTGTCAATCTTTATTACTTGAGTTAAAAATAAACTTCTCATAATTACAAGTTGTTCATGTGGTAAAATATCCATTATATAAAGAATTATATTCATGATGTAGATATCATATATATAATATATATCCAGTATATACAATCATTTATAATATTACATAATATTTAGTGGTAAGAAATGAAATGCACCGTTCATAGAGACGCTAAGCCGTATGTACGCAAGAACACTACTTTCATTTCTATTTCGTATTTAATGGAATGAAATAATAATTATATAAAGGTATATTATATTTCCAGTATAATATCACATATAATATCATTTAATCCATCATTTATACTTCCCACATATGGAATTAACGATTAAAATTACCTTGAGGGGGCAGTAGTCCGCACTTCCTAAAATGAAATTATCGTGTTTACCCATAATGGAAATCATTACGGTATGACATAAATGAGAAATACATAAGAATAAGGAAAACTTAAACATAATATATATCATATATAAATATAGTGACTTCTTAATGGCCACCATGAGAGGTGTTAAATGAAGATTGAACAATCATCGTTTTGTGAGGCAGTAATTCGCCACCCACAGAAACAATATGTTATTTATCCATTAGACGAAGGTGTGTGTATGTGTAAATAAAATACATCTCTTAACAACATACTAGTATACATAATATAATTTTTTTACAAACTAAAGGAATAAAAAGAGTTTAAGGGGTTGGAGAAGAAATATAAAACAAAAGAACATAAGAGAAGACATTACCTTAAAACCGGGTAACTATTTTTGATTTGAGATAAGGATTCCCTGGGAAGGCTTCTTCCCATATTGAGGCTTCTAGGAGTAATAAAGGGAATTTGAGGGAGTATTTTGGTAGAGTTTGGCCAAGCCAAATGTCTTGATGGTGTGAATAAGGTGGTAGAGCAGGGGGCCTTTTATAAGAGGAGAGGAGGGGCACACTTGCAAAGTCATGAAATGTTACTTTATTATGAAATGATTTTTGGATTTTCATGGTCCAAAAATTATATATTTCGAGGATACGGTGATAAGGGTTTTAAATATACTAATACAATAGGTTTTTGACAAGTTTATGTCTTATATTTTACATTAAATGATCATTTTATTTAAATCATTAATTAATGTGGTAATCGCTGCATCATTATGGTGTCATAAAAAATTTAATTTATATAATGTCTAAAAATTATAAAACAAATATCATTTTGTAGGAAACCTTTTTATATTTAAAATTAATATTTATAGTCAAAAATAATAATTTTATAACCCCTTGTAAAAAAATTTTTAGTAAAACAAAACATGTTTGTGTCATTTTTATTTTTACATTAAATAAAAGGTATTAAGGTCATTATCATACCCATGTGGCTCCATGGGGTCCTAAAATTGACCCATGGATTTTATTGGTCGTTCAAGAGTCATCCAATAAGATTAGGACATGTTTCAAGGTAATATCATATTATTATAACATTATTTTTACCTTAAATTACAATAATTACCTCTAATCGCGGATAATAAAACTCAAAAGTTACTATTCATCAAAAATTATTTTCTTCCCATTGAACCTCATTTTACTTACTAATTACTACCTCGTATTTAGGTTTTTTTAATTAAATTCAATGAAGTGGTAAAATTGCATTTAAATGAAAAATCACTTTTTTAACAACCACTTAGTGGTTTCACTATTCATCAAAAATTGATGTTTTTCAGAATAATACAGAACATTCACCCTAATCTATAGTTGATATTATGAATTCAAATATGAAGTTTATTTCTTAAAATTGAAAACATATAAGTTTCATTAATTAATTTTATAATTAATTCCTGTAGTTACAACAAATAGCGTGTTTTTAATAAACAATATATATATAAAGATTGACAATTGTTTCTTTCCAATTTCAAAGTGAAATTAATTCTAATGACCATCATTAGATAAAATGGTAAAAATATATTCTAATTATACTTTAAAGCCTCTCAATAGTATAATTTATCACTATTAATTATTTTTATAAAAAAAGTTGTTTTTTAGTATTTTTTACTATTCATCGAAAATTGGAAGTTCATGGAAAAATACCAAAAATTCAACATAGGCTAATTTCGATATTTAGAATCAAAAAATTAATTCCATTTTGAATTATAAAATTAATATAATTTCAAAAAATTGGTATTACTATTCATAACGCCTAATTTGATTGGTCACAGTGTGTTGGAATCTCGAACTTTCCTATAATACAAGCTATTGGATTATTGAAAGAGAAGTGTATCGTGGAAGCATGGGGTGTTACATTCTCCCCTCCTTCAATAAATTGAATCCTCGAAATTTGAAATTGTTCTTCGAAAATTAAATGTTGAAAATAGAAAATACCTTTTTGGAAAACCCTCATCGAAAATAGGGTTAATAAAAATATATCTTTAAAAAAAAGAAAGAGAAGTACAAAGGTCACCTGAGATTGCCCATACTAGGATTATATAAAAACATTGATATAGAGGAGAAACAAACCATCATGGTTTGATGAAGAGTCGTAGAAAGCATGATTAAGAGAAATTTAACTTCAAGAAAATCACAATCCTCAGATTGGTTAAATAGTCTTTCATTTCCGAGTAGGATAAGGTAACCGACAACATTTTTTTGTTTTATGTTATCTTTAAAAAAGTTGAAGAATTTTTTATCAGATTTACTAATAACGTAAGGAAATATATTTAATTGTCATGTAGACATTCATTCCTTACTTAATTTTTACCACAAACTCATCTTTCACTCAAAAAAGATAACAGAGCTCAGAAATATTATATTTATCCTAATCATACAAGGTTCAAAATTTTAACACATACCATTTAGATTAGGAAAATTATTTTGTATTAAACAGGGACTTCATGTAGGCTAGTGATAGGTAATAAAGTCATGCCGCATTATGGTTGTGTGTTCGATTCCTACAACTTTGTCCGACGCGACAGGTTATCCCCCAACCTGCAGGTTTTCCTTTTCCTAAAACTATAGTATTAAAATATTACAAAAATAATCTTCAGAAATGTTTTTACCGTAAACAATATTATCCAAAGTTAAACTTAATCCATTCCAACCTTTATAGTTATCCAAAATACCTCTGTCCAGACATTCTCTAAAAGGTCTCTAAATTCCAAAATCAACTGTAACATCAGATTCCCCAAACAAAGTAAAGTTTCTCTTATTGTTACACACTAAAGATATGATTACCTTCATTATATTAAAACTTTAATGAAAACAACAAGTACTGCAGTACAATCCTTGTATATATCACATTATTCTTATAACCCCAATATAATCCTTGAGTCCAAAAGCACCAATACATTAATTATTCCACGTCAACTGTAATAACAACATAAGATTGGCCTTGATACCTTGGCCTTTTTTGAGGTATGTTTACCTGACGCTTAGGACATTCATTTTCATAATTCCCCATTTCCCTACAAATATAGAATTCAACATTGATAGCCTCTTTCTTTCCCTTGCAATCACGAGCCTGGTGACCTTTTTCTCCACTTTTATAACAAAATATCATTCCTTTTAGTCACGTATCGGGGTGATTCTTCAAACAATTATCGAATAATGGAAAATCCTTCTTTCCCTTTTTCCCTTTATCTGTCTTTCGCTCCACCGTTCACTTCTTCTCTTGATTTACTTTGTTGTCATAAGACTTAGAGAATTGATTTTCTGTCTTGATTGCACACGAGACAATATCTTCGTATGATGAGAAGGATTGTGATACCAATGCTCTATGGAGAAATGGTTTTAACCCATCAAATAATCGATCAATCTTAATTCTTGGGATATGTATATAATCTATATCATACATCACTATACTTGTAAAGTTGGACTCATACTTTGTGACATTCTCATCCTTCTTTTGTCTCAGAATCAGAAAATTCCTTTCCATATCTCTTCGATGGTCAGGAGGAAATTATTTTTCTAAGAAATTCTCTTTGAACTCCCTCCATTTCATATTATATACTTCTTCATCTTCTTTCGTCTTTTGAATCAATGAACACCATTGATCAACATCTCCATTGAGGTGATAAACTGCCATGATAACCTTTTCCCTTTCATTACTCTCTAATGCATGGAATATTTTCGTTGGGGAACTTATCCATTTCTCAGATACTAAGGGATTTGTACTCCCATTGAATGTTGGTGGTTGTTGCCTCATGAAGTGATCTAACATTGATCCTCCAGGCTGCGGATTAGGGTGCTCCATATGAGTAAGGTTATTATTCATAACCTGAGTGAGTTGTCCCAGTATGGTGATAAGTTTATCATCACCAGTTGAATCACCAGCTCCACTATAATTATCTTGAGCAGGAGGGAAATACCTATATGGATTGTGTGTATTTAAATGGTTTTCATTCCTTCCTCTAGGAGATATTTCTAAACAATGGCATAAACTAGACTAGTTTATGAATCAAAAGACAGAATTTCATAATTGTAAAACACTTAACATAAATTGAACATTTTATAGATATAATCCATACTCATAAAAATGTTTTGTTTGAGGAATTATATACTCATAAACTCTTCATAATGGTTTGTAAAGAAAATGAGAATTATCCTAAGCATATCCCCCGGGAGTGTAGTAACCAAGAGTGCGGCAAGGCCCATTGTCGTGTACCAGTTCCTGTTCGAGTCTAGATCAAAGCGGTGTTTTCAGGTTTTACCCCTAGGTATATATGTGCTAGAGCCGCCTCTACCTGGTCGTATCCAAACATGGATGTATTGCTCAGAAAACTCACAAAATCTCTATAATACCAATATTCTAGGATGTTCTTCAATACTAATCCACAATGTTTATCTTAGGGATATGTGCTCTAATCAGAGTTTATCTAAACTAGATTCCAAGGTTACTACTAAACTTCCTCTGATACCAACTGTAACGCCACAGCCCCAGTTACCTAGAGTCGGTGCATTATTACGTAACATTGGCAAGATCACAAAAGACCATGTATCGAAAGACCGATTAGTTTAGTATCCTTGGAAATACTAGATACATTCATAAGTCTTAAATTACATCATAAAGTAAAAAAAACTACAACAACATCTTTTCTTCATATCCCCTCATACTATCCATACAGTTCATTCATAAAATACTTCTTCACATCCTGGAAAAATTAAAACATTGGAAGGGGTGAGATCAGATGCTCAGTAAGGATAACAATATAGCGGAAGCTTTCATAAATAAATATAATCATTTAAGGCAATGTATAACTAAAAAAAAGCCTTTTAAAATTGAACTTCATCATAATATGGAAAAAAAATTAAATGACATAATGCCATTTACTTATTCACATGGAATTCTACTAGTCGAATAATCACAATCAATATTAATAACCACTTTCAAAATGATGGAATGCATAATGCCAGACTATCATAACCACGTAGCCAAGGCCTCGTGCCAAGACTAAAAATAAGGTTTTGTCAAGTCCTTGTGACAAGACACTGGTTTGTCTCAAGAGACCTACCGATGCATCGAAAAGCTATAGCGGGCTCCACCCCTCAATTATTAAGTTCATTTTATTCCTCATATGAACATGTTTAAACATATCATAAACCATAACATAATTGTATCACATAAAACATGCATAATAGAAACATAACATTTCCACATTTCAATCACAATATATTAATACAACACATTTATATAATAAAACCATTTTCAATGGAAAAAAAATTAAAACTTGGTATTTATTTTTCATTTAAAAAAATGATATGGCTTGTAGAGGAAGCTGAAACTCAAATAATGGTCACGGTGGTAGAGATTTCGTTGTCACCGCATACGTAAGAGAAAAAATTCCTTTTGTTGTTTAGAAAAAATGCTTCGTATAAAAAAGATTCCTTATAAATATACATAAAAGTCAAATGGGTTTATACACCGTATAAATGAATGTTGTGTATTCAACAAAATATTCCTCAATGAAAGGATATTGAGACGAAGTCCCTTACAAAGATCATTGTTTAAATAAAATCGATCTATTATGTGTATTCACTACAAGTGAAGATAAATAATGTACAAATACAAGATAGTACATAATAATATCATGACATAATTTGAAAGTAGGAGATTAACCCAAAGAACGGAAATTGGGTTAAGAAGTTCCCTTACCTCGTGTCCGACATGACTCGATCGTTCTTTAACCTCCTGAATAATAAACTAGAGTAAATATAGACTTTTTTAAGATCCTTTTTCATGTTCATTATTCCTATTATATCAATTATTACCATCTTATGAACATTATGTAATTATTTAAGTTAATAACGGTCGTTTTGTCGATCTTTGGTACTTGAGTTAAAAATAACATTCCTATAATTACAAGTTGTTAATGTCGTAAAATATCCATTATATCCAAAATTATATTCATGATTTATATATCATATATATCATATATATCTAGTATATACATGCATTTACAATATTACATAACATTTAGAGGTAAGAAATGAAATGCATCGTTCATGGAGACAGTAAGCCGTACGTACGCATGAACGCTACATCCATTTCTATTTCATATTTAATGGAATGAAATCATAATTATATAAAGTTATATTATAATACCTTTATTATATCACATATAATATCATTTACTGCATTCTTTATATGTCCCACATATGGCATTAATGATTCAAATCACTTTGAGGGGAAGTAGTCCGCACTTCCTAAAATGAAATTATCGCGTTACCCATAATGGAAATCATAAAGGTATGCCATAAATTAGAAATACAGAAGCATAATGAAAACATAAAAATAAAATATATCATATATAAATATAGTGACATCTTAATGGCCACCATGAGAGGTGTTAAAAAAATATTGAACAATCATCTTTTCGTGAGGTAGTAATTCGCCACCCACAAAAATAGTATGTTATTTTACCATTAGATGAAGGTGTGTGTAAGTGTAAATCAAATACCTCTCATAGAAAAATCCAATTATATTTAAGATACTGGTGTTGTCACAAATGAATGGAATAAAAAGAGTTTAAGGGGTTGGAGAAGCAAAATGATACAAAAGAACATAAGAGAAGACATTACCTTAAAATTGGGTAACTCTTTTTGATTTGAGACAAAGGCTTCCTTGGGAATAATTCTGACCAAATTGAGGCTTCTATGAGTAAAATAGGGAAGTTGAGAGAGTATTTGGGAACTCGTTGGTCGAGCCAAAAGTCTTGATGGTGTGAATAAGGTGGTAGAGGTGGGGGCCTTTTATAAGAGGAGAGGAGGGGCACTCTTGGAATGTCATGAAATGTTACTTTATTATGAAATGCTTTACGGATTTTAAAAGTCCCACAATTAAATATTTCGAGGATAATGTGATAAGGGTTCTAAATATACTCATCCAATAGTTTTTTGACAAGTGTAAGTCCTAGATTTTACATTATCTTTTCAATTTATTTAAATCGTTAATTAATGAGGTAATCACTACATCATCATGGTGTCATAAAATATATAATTTATTTAATGTCTCAAAATTATTAAAAAATATCATGATGTAGGAAATCTTTTCATATTTCCAATGGATATTTATAGTCAAAAATAGGACCTTTACAACCCCTTGTAAAAATTGTTTTAGTAAAACAATACATTTTTGTGACATTTTTATTTTTACTTTAAATAAAATGTATAAATGTCATTATCTTACCCAAGTGGCTCCATGTGGTCCCACAAATTGACCCATGGATTTTCTTGGTCGGCAACAAGTCATACAATAAGAGTAGGACATGTTTCAAGTTAATATCATATTATTATAACATTATTTTTACTTTAAATTACACTAATTACCTCTAATCGAGGTTAAAAAAACTCATAAGTTACAATTCAACAAAATTTATTTTCATCCCATTGAACCACATTTTACTTCCTAATTACAACCATGTATGTCGGATTTTTGAAATTCAATTCATAGAAGCGGTAAAATTTCATTTAAACGGAAAACCAGTTTTTTAACTACCACTTAGTTGTTTCACTATACATCAAAAATTGAAGTTTTTCAGAACAATACCAAAAATTCAACCTAAGCTATAGTTGATATTCTGAATTCAAAAATGATTTTGATTTTACAAAACTGAAAACATATATGTTGCATTAATAAATTTTATAATTAATTCCAGCTGTCACAACAAATAGCGTGTTTTTTTGAAATAATATATATCAATAGATTGGCAATTGTTTATGTCCAATTTCAAAGTGAATTTAATTCTAATAACCACCATCAGATAAAATTGTAAAAACATAGTATAATTTTACTTTTAAACCTCACAATAGTATAATTTATCACTATAAAATATTTTTATTATAAAAGTTGTATTAAAGTATTTTTCACTATTCATCAAAAATTGGATGTTCTTGGAAAAATACAAAAAATTCATCGTAGGCTAATTTCTATATTCTGAATCCAAAAATGAAGTCCATTTTGAATTATAAAATTAATATAATTTAAATAAGATGGAATTACTATTCATAACGACTACTTTGATTGGTCGCGGTGTGTTAGAATTTCAAACTTGCGTACAATGCAAACTATTGCATTATTGAAAGAGAAGCATATCATGGAAGCATGGGGTGTTACACGCATGGGATGGAACAATAGATAAATAATTAACACAAATTCACCATGATTAAGAATTTTTAAGTGGTAAAATATGATATGGTGGTTTGACCATGTTAGTGGATAAAATTTATGATGTGTAGTGACTGAAAATGTTGAGAAACTAATGTGTTATAAAAGAAACAAATTAGGTATTTAAAACTAGAAATGGGCTCACGGTTGGACCAAATCATTAAGTAACCACCCTTTCTCCATGAAATCATAAAAAAATAAATGGGGAACCAACATTAGGGTAATTAGACATAGTTGAAACTTAAAAAATCAACATTAATCTCTTCCAAGACCCAATAAAAGTATCCGGATTTCAAATGAACCGGATCAAAACAAAGACATGAAAAATTGGGTGTGACACAGAGACTATAGGTGACTATTAAACACCAAATTGTAACAGATCATCCCAATACCCCATACTGCTGGAAACCAATTTGAGATCAGGCATGCAACAATTTCAATGATATCAAACAACATGAAATTTACCATACATCCACATTATTATTTGAAAAAACATTTTTTAATCGTTATTGAGTTCCATGATACGTTACAATTCTAGAATGTCTCAAGAAATGATGTAATACTTCATCTCTTTTGATATTCCTTATGTAAGAAATCTTGAGATCAAATTTGATGATTTAATGCATATTCCACTAATATATAAGACAATATAGAAATAAAAATCTGTAACCACTTCGATCCACCATTTATGTTAATGGTCACACGAGTAAACACTCTAATCATTTGTTAATATGAATATGATTTATTTAATTCTACCTTGGAATGATATAAAGAATCACTAAAAAATTCCCTCATCAGGGAATAGAGATATGGATTCCAATATGATCTTTCTATAAGGGTTTTACATTGGGAAATTGGTCAATTTTTATTCTCCTGCTAGAGGATCATTAATGAAGAAATCACCTGATGCGAGTTACAACATTTTTAATTAAATGGAGAGAAAACATTTTAAGAGGAAATGTAAAGTGATGTAATGAAAAGGAATTCATTTAATCAACAACAATGACCGGATGTCAACACAAATAGAATCATTAACAAAGAAGATGAAAATCATAATGGCCCAGCAACAAAACCCCAACAGTACGTGTATAGATGATGAATAATATGATGAATACAATTTTGGTAATCAATTTTAGGGTTATTTACCCAAACAACAACATGAAAAATGAATTCAAAAAAGAACTCAAGGGTACAAAAAAAAGAACCTCTAGGGACAACAATGAAAATTGAGGTCCATACATTGGAAGAGACATTGACATTATTCATGAATGCATCTGGAGATGTACTAAAAGAAATAAAAGAATAATCATCAAACCAAAATACCAATTTAAGGAATCAGGAGCATCATGTTGGCCAAATTTATGATCAGATTAGAGAGTGGCTGAGAGGGACACATACATAATTACCTGAGTTATACCCACAAGAATATTTTAATTTTGTACAACGTTTATGTGGAATGAAAAAAATAGAATGTTTTATATAATTTTTTTGAAAACAACATGTAGAATAAAGAGAAAATAAAACTTAATGTAATAATGAACAATTATCTAAAGAAGAAGAAGAACCACCTCAATATAAGCCAAGACTGCCTTTTTTATAATGAATGGTTCTTGTAAAAAATAATGTAGAAAGGTAAATTTATTGACCACATTAATAACATTCATATAATTATATATTTTCATAGGGTATTTTGATCATAATAACTTATGAAAAATCCAAGAAAGAGCTTGAACTAGAAAGAAGAAGCTGGAAGATATTGACACAATTTTAATCACAAGGGAGTGCTTGACGATGGTATATGAGGAACTACCTATGAAGAAAAGTGATCCATGTATCTTTTCGATTCCCATCTTTATCAGAGCTAAAAAGTTTGGAAAATATTTTTATGCCTTAGGTGTGAGTATTTATATCTTGTCGTATGCAACATTCAAGAGTTTGGGACTTGATGGAAATAATCTCAGGAGAGTACATCATTAATTATCTAATTCAATAGTAAGATACCCAAGAAGAGTCCTCTATGATATCCATACCATATTTGACATGTTCATATTTCCTTTCGACTTCCTAGTGATTGATATGGAAGTGGATGAAAATCCACGCATTATATGAATATCATTTTATCCATAGGGCTTGTGTTGACTGATGTTCAAAGTGGAGAACTCTGTCTGAGAGTTGTCAATTATAAAATAAGTTTCAACATCCATCATGAAATGAAAAACATCAATGTTTAATAGTAAAATGTGTTTGGAGATTGAAATACACCTGAAGATGACAATGTCACTGAAATTGAATAGGTACATGAGTTAGATATTATTGTAAAGGAGGATTCTCAACTAATGATGAAAGAGAAGCTGAAAACCGAGATCACTTACACTAGAGGAGTGACTAAATACACTACATTTGAGAAAGGACTATAGGTATGGATGGTAGATGAATATCTATTTAGTTCATTTTTATTGATAATGATATTGTGGATCGAACCAATGATGATAAAGTAAGTGCTACTCTCAGGGAGAAAAAAGTTGTTTAGGGAAGATGGATAGGGGCCGACCTGCGTGGATAGAAAACAACAAAGTCCCATTATGGACCATGAATAAGTAAAAAATTATCAATCATATATCATAAAATTTGAAGCTAAAATAGGAAATATTGATCTAACAAAGTTAAAAAAAGTGATTCCCAGAGGAAACCTGAGTTTTCGATGTTTTTCAGTATACTTTTTAGAGGCACACATACTCTCAGTCCAAATATTTAAAATTTCATGGATAATGGCATGTGCATTCAACTATTAGTTCCTAATTTGTAGGACCCTAATGACCAAATATGGCAGCAAGTAGTAGGAATCAGAGGCTATTGAAAAATTACACATCATGGATAGAATTTACACATCATGAAAACGGTGATGGAGGAACCTATACAACCAATGTCTTAGGCATCAATATGAAAGGGGAGTACGAATTAAAATTCTTATTTTATTCCAAACATTTAGATTATGTTTTTAACTATCTATTTCATTCCCAAAATTTTATTCATTTTTTAATCATCAGAACCAATAGATATGAAACTACATATGATAATTAACATTCAATAAATTTTAATTTCTTTGCCAATAAAATTGAATGATAAAAATTGGAAAAATAATTTCTAAACATAAGCATGTAGATTTGGATTTGAAAAATATTGATATAGGGTTGCATGTTGATCTATTTAAATGAAACATTTATAATATTTGGAAATGTTATGATTTTTTGATATTATCATTAATTGATTTAATTATTCATGTTTATTTTACTATGTAATTACCCCAACCATTCATTTGATTCCCAATACATACACTAATACAATAGTTTCCATTATATATATAGTAAATTTCAATGGTATCTCATGAATGATTTCTTCTAGAACATGATTTGCATATAATTGAAGATATAACTGAACAGAGTCATAGTTAAAATGATCGAGGAATTATGTTTTTTTAGCACATATAGTGAGACCCAACATACATTAATCCATTTTAAAACCTGTAGAATCTATGAATAGCCATGTTTTGAAATGATCCCTGTTAAAACCCTATAATATTTTTACCACATTACTCTAAATATTTTTCATTATTAGAAAACATAAGATTGGGGTAAAAATTTAAGAGTGGAAGGGATGGAAAGTTTTTAATGAATATGTGTGGGTTAGATTTCATGATATTTTGGGAATGCTCATCCATTTAATTTATTTCACACCCTCTTGAAAAAATATGAAAAATGGATGTTTCTTGCAAATTTAAAAAGCCACCATTACTTGAACAATGATATTATTATATATTAAAAATAGGGTTGTGAGGAGATCACTAGGGGATGGGTGGTGGATGTTATAATGGTCCCTAGAACAAATTTGGAAAAAGAAAATAAAAAAATATAAAATTGGTTGTTTCATTAAATTCATTTCATCTCATTGTGAATGTAACGCCCCAACCCCAGAAGCCCAGAGTCGGTGCATTATTACGTATCATTGGCATGATCATAAAAGATAAAGTCTCGAAATGCCGATTAGTTTAGTATCATTATAAGTAATATATACATTCAAACAGTTTTCATTACATCATAAAATGGAAAACTACAACAACATTTTTCCCTAGACAAAAATAATATCTCATAGACTATCCCTACATTTCTGTCATAATATACTTCTTCAAATCATGGAAAAAATAAACCATACAAAGGGGTGAGTTCAAATGCTCAGTAAGGATAAAAAAATAGAAAAAAAATTCATAAATAAGCATAAACATTTAAAAAATTGTATAGAACTAAAACAAAAGCTGTTTCAACAAAAACGTCATCATAATATGGAAAAAATATATCAAGATTATTCCATTTACTTACTCACATGGATATTCTACTAGTTAAATAATCACATGAAATATCAATATCCTCTTTCATAATGATGGAATGAATAATTCCAAACTTCATAACCACATAGTCATGGTCTTGTTCAAAGACTACAAATAAAATTTGGTCAAGGATCTGTGCCAAAACACTAGTTTGTGTCATAAGACCTACCGATGTATCGAGGAGCTATAGTGGGCTCCACCCATCACTTAATAAGAACAATGCATTCTTCGTATGAAATGGCTTAAACATAACTTAAACATTCATAATAAAACTAGAATACGAAATGTCAATATATTATTCTTACAAAATGAATGGAATAAAAAAACACATCCATAGTCAAACATATCACAAAACCTTCAATAAAATATGGACGTTTTGTATCATAATAAATCTACATCAAATAAACTAAAAATCCATCAATGGATGTTGACATAGATGAAATCAAAACCTTTTTTAGAGAAATATATCTCTCAATATTGAAATCCATTAAGAGTCACATAATTATAAAATAAAACATTGTAATTTTAAAATATTTTTATAAGCTTATAAGGGAAGCTTCAACGACTTTATAACGTTGGAAAATAGCCGCACCCTCTATATAAGTTAAAAAATACATTCTTACCTTAATGTTGTCGACAAGTTTATAAAGGAAATTGTTTGGAAAATGATAGAAATATTCTATTATATAAACTTATAAAAGTCAAAAATGGGTATAAATGACTTTAATCTATATTCTATAAAATAGTATCAATGTTTTGAAATACATTTTATTGAAACATGGATGTGGATGATAAAGATGTCCTAGTAGATACTTACGTAAAAACATCATCGGATAAAAAAGAGATTATGAAATTAACCCTTACCTTGTACTTTTCCGTGGTCAAGGGTAGGTTAACCTCTTGAATAATGGTGAAATAATTTTTATTAAATTATACAGAATCATAAAAATTATTAAGATATCATTTATGATCTTCTGATATTTCTTTGTTAATAATATCTTAGTATTATCATCATTTCGGGTGTTAAATGATTCGTTTTCCTTTATATTATTTGTTATATAAGTAATTTTTTTATGGATATGATGATTCATATTAATTTTAATAATTATATTAAGTCTTTAAAAATTATTTTTATTCATCTAATGAAAAATACTTTTGAATGGATATGATGGATAATGAATCTCATCGCATTCATGGAGATAGTAATCCGTACGTACGCACGAGTGACAATATCATTCTTTTGACATTAAAATACTAAATAATTGGATTTTATATCATATATACAAAATAATTATCATGTTATATTTATTATTTACATCAAATACACATCATTATTATACCCATCCAAATAATAATGTATTGAATAACAATTACACCACGACGTGGAGATGGTAAGTTGTATGTATGCACGTATGGTGACATGTCATTCAAAAGGATGGATAGAAAAATGAATATAGTTTTACCATATTTATAATAACATCATAGTATATAGAATATACTGGAGTTATTATTTTAGAATGTAAATAACAAATAATGATGAAGTGGAAGATGAAAAGAACTTGAAAGAAGTGATGAAGTATTTACCTCTTCTTGGGGTTCTTCCTTTTGAATTGAACTAAAGGGATCCATAGGTTGGTTTATAACAAAAGGAATGCCTCTATGATGAAGATAGGATAGCATATAGGGTATTTGGGTAGGATTTGGCAGAGCGAAAAGGCTTTTTAGGTGTGAATTTGAGTTAAGGGGAAGTGCCATTTTATAAAAGGGGTGAGCGGCACCTTAGAAAAAAGAAAGAAAAATTAATTTATAATAAAATAATTTTCAGTGTATAATGGCTCCAAAATGAATCATTTAAATTATATGGTGGGTATGAGATGATATCCCACAAACAAATAGGTTTTATATAGGTTTCGGTCACTATATTAACTTAATATTTTAGATTTAACTCTTGGTTAAATAATGTGACATTTATTATGTCTCTTTGTCTTGTTATATTATATGGTTAATAAGTTTACTATATAATTCCAAGAGAAACCCAAATGGTTCATTACTGATAAACCCATTATTATATATATCTTTTGGATGATCCTTGTATTTTTATAAATAGAATATCAATTAAGAATATAATATTTTTTTTATAAACTCTTTTTTTTTCAATTTTGACACTATTTTCTATTTTGTTTTTGGTAAATTCATCAGAGAATTATTACTTAGAAAATAATTAATCTAACCAACCCTAACATGTCATAGTAACCTAGAAAATTAGTGGAATTCATAAAAAGTCTCAAATTAAATTTATTTGGTTATTTATAATATCAATTATTTTAATATTTCATTAATATGGTAATTACTACATCATTATTTTATCATAAATAAATTTAATTATTTAATGTCAAAAAATTATAAATAAAATAATGTTTTGTTTGAAATAGTTTTATATTTATATTTAATATTTATATTCTAATTTATCTTATGTATAACCCTATATTCAAAATGTTTTAGTTATTAAACTTCGATTTTAACTATTTTAATTATTTTTTAAATATAATAATAATAAATATCCTAGTCTAATCCATGTGGACCAAAAACGATCATATATTATTAATAATGTTGTTTTTGGTAGATTTATAATTATCCAATAGAATTAAGACATGTTTTATGGTAATAATATTATTATTTTTACCCTTAATTACACTACTTAATTTTAACTGTGGTAAATAAATGTAAAAAGATACTAATCACCAAAAATTATATTTATCTTATTGAACCATATTATCTTACTAATATCATCTGTGTCTTTGGGAATTTTGTAATTCAACTTACAGAATCGGTATAATAATGTTTTATGTAAATTTGCAAATGCTCCTAGGAGGTGGGTAAAAGATGGTAAATAGTTCAATAAAATTTTTATATATCTAAAATTACTATAAACTGAATCCATTGAATTAAATTGAACATATATAGGAATTATACATCTATTTGGACCTAAAATAAATTTAAATAAAATAAATAATTATTTAAATAAAAAATTTGTTTTAAACTATAACTCAGTGATTTTCACTATTCATAAAAAATTTAATGTTTTAAAAAAAATACCAAAAAATCACCCTTGGAAAATTTCGATATTAGGAATTCAAAAATGAAGTCCTTTTTGAAAGATATAAATTATGAAATTTAAAAAATTGTGTATAACTATTCATAAGGTCTCGTTTGATTGGTTGTGGTGTGTAATAACTCAAAGTTGCGTACAACACACGCTATTGTATTATTCAAAGAGAACTATACTGTGGATGCTTGGGGTGTTACATTCTCTGCTACTTCAAATAATTATGACCTTGAAATATATAGAATGTTATATCATAAAAATATGTGGGTGGTTCTTCATCATATGTTCCTCGGGTTCCCACGTTGCATCTTCAATCTTACAGTCTCTCCAAATAACATTTACCAGATGAGACGTTCAGTTTCTCAGCACTTGTTCCCTTGTATCAAGAACATTGACAGGCTCTTCACAATAAGAAATATCAGGTTCAATTTCAAATTCCTCATAGATGAGTACATGTGTTGGGTCAGACATGTATTTTCATAATAGTGATATGTGGAACACATCGTAAACCTTGGAGAGACATGGAAGCATTGCCAAACTGTAAGCTAGAGCCCCAATTCGATCTAGAATGTTGAAAGGTCTGATGTACCTGAGACACAATTTACCCTTCTTACCGAATTGTTTAATTCATTTCCAGGGAGATACCATCAAAAAAACATGATATCCTACATGAAATTCCAAATCCTTCCTCTGGTTATCGGCATAGCTCGTCTGCCTACTTTGAGCTGCTTTGATGTGGGTTTGGATCACCATCACCTTTTCCATCATTTCCTCAAACATTTTTGGGCCTACGAGTTTTTTTAACCAACATCATCACAACATGTTAGTGTGCGACATCTTTTTCTGTATAACGCTTCATATGGTGAAATTTGAATACATGAATGGAACCTATTGTTGAAGGAAAATTCTACTAGTGATAAATATTGATCCCACTTACCTTGAAAGTCAAGTGAGAATGATCACAACATATCTTCAAAGGTTTGAATTTTCTGTTCTGATTGTCCATCAGTTTGAGGGTGGTAGGCAGTGCTCAATAGATGTTTAGTATCTAGGGCTTTCTAAAGACTTTTCCAGAATCATGCTCTAAAACCTGGGTCACGATCAGAAAAATATCGATAGTGGTACTCCATGAAGTATTACAACATCATTAATATATTTTCTTGCTAAACATTCAAATGTTAAATATTGTCTTATAGAAAAAAATGTGTTGACTTGGTAAGACGATCAATAATGACCCATATTGCATCATTCCTTCTAGGTGTCATTGGTAGCCCCATGAAAAAGCCCATCATGATATCATCCCATTTCCACTCAGGTATGGGAAGAGGTTGAATGACTCCTCCAGGTTGTTTCCTTCCAGCTTTAACTTGTTGACAAACCATACATCATGACACAAAATTAGAAATCTCCCTCTTCATATTGTCCCACAAAAAATTATCCTTCAAAACTCTATACATTTAGGTTTTCACATGTCGTATAGAGAAATTGGAACTATGAGCATCATCCCACAATTCCATTTTTAGATCAGGTATATCGGTAACACAATGTCTCTTCCCAAATTTCAAAATTAAATATTCATTAAAAAAGTCACTCAATCTCCCATCATTCATAGATGTTCTCATCGTTTTAAACTCCTTATCATCGGTCTGAGAACTCTTTATCATTTCTAGTAAAGATGGTTTGGAAAATATTTGCAAAGTATTGATGTTTCACCTTCTAGGGTTATTCCCATATCGATATTTACTAGATCCATGTATATAGGATCCTTTTCTACTCTCATCTCATTCAAAAATCCATGATAATTTCTAATCAAAACATCTGTCACGTTATTTTCCTTCCCCTTGTGCTATTGTATGGTGAAATCATAATCCTTGAGTAGTTCAAGCCATCTCCTCCTGCTTCATGATGAGTTCTTTTGGTGAGATAATATTATTCAAATTCTTGTGATCAATATAAATCTCAAATTTTTCATCATATAGATAGTGTCCCCATATCTTCAATGCAAAGATTACAACGACTAAATCAAGATCATGAGTATGGTAGTTTTTCTCATGAATATTTAGCAATTGTGATGCATAGGAAATAGAAATATCATTCAATATAAGGAAACAACCAAGTCATTTCTTTGAAGCATTACTATAAATAACAAACCCATCATTCACGGATGGTAGAGTCAATATAGAATCATTGACTAATATTCTCTTCAGTTCTTCAAAACATTCTTCACACTCTTTTGACCAACCAAATTTAACCCAATTACATGTGATCTTGGTTAATGGGTTAGCCAATTGGGAAAAATTCTAGACGAAACACTGATAATAACATGCTAAACCAATAAAATTGTGTACCTCAGTTATACTCATAGGGGTTGGATATTCATGGTTTGATCTAGTCATAGAAGGATCAACGAAGATTCTAAATATAGAGATGATATGGCCATAAAAAGAAATATCTTGAAGCCATAATTCACACTTTCTAAACAACCCATATATTTCATTTCTTCTAAGAGACTTCAGGATAATGAGTAAGTGATTTTCAAGATTTTTGTAGCATTTGGAGTATTCCAATATATCATCAATAAATAACACTACAAAGTCATCACGATATTCCTTGAAAACACTATTCATCAGATCCATAATGACAGAGGGTGAATTAGGTAATCCCAAAGGCATCACTGTAAACTCGTAATGTCTGTACCTTGTTTGAAATGTTCATTTTAGAATGTTTACCATTTTCACACAGAACTGATTATATCCAGATCAAAGGACAATATTTGAAAAGTATTGAGCTCTATTAAGTTTTTCAAATAAATCATCAATGCGAGGTTGGGGATATATGTTCCTTATTGTTATAGCATATTTCTTCATAACAAAAAGGATAGGGGCTCCCCATAGATAAACACAAGGGAGAATAAATCTCTTATTACTCAATTCCACTCGTTGTTTCTTTAGTTCCTCTAATTCCACAATGTAAATTCAATAAGGGGTCTTCTATATGGGCCTTGAAGAAGGAATTTAATCAATGGGAAACTCAATTTCTCATTCTATTAGATTTCTAGGTAAATCCTCTAGAAATCAATCAACATACTCTCTCACAAATAGGAACATACTTTATTTGAACATTCTTTTCCCCAGTCAAAGTTATTTCATTCTCTTCCTCCCCAATAATTGAATTTAGTTGAGCGATATGGGGTGTATCTAGATAAAAATCAGGTGGTGACGATTTTTCGCTAAAGATAATGTGGTATTTATCATCGTCATCATAAATAGTATCCT
Organism: Viscum album; assembly: GCA_963277665.1. NCBI lineage: Eukaryota > Viridiplantae > Streptophyta > Magnoliopsida > Santalales > Viscaceae > Viscum > Viscum album. The sequence continues at coordinate 1,079,034,026 of OY728162.1, read as the reverse complement.
CGTTCTGATTACAGTAAATTTTTGCATCATGGTCCGAAATCCAATCCATACCGAGGATTATATAAAATTCAATCACGGGTATGACGATGAAATCAGCAGATAATGAACATTTATATGCCCTAATGGGGACATATTCACAGAACATTGTTGCAATGATACATCCCTTAAGAGTTTTGACAGACAAATCCCTTGTTAAATCAATTTGGAAATATCAAATTTTCTTAGTAAACTGGGAATATATGAAACAATGAGATGATCTGGAATCAAATAATGCATTTTCTAAACATGAGGAAACAATTAAATTACTTTCCACCACGTCTATTGGAGCTTCAACCTCAGCAGTATTGATAGCATAAGCTTGGACTTGATCTTGTGGCCTTTTATGAGTTAAGTTCCCATGACGCTTAGGAAATTCATTCACATAATTCCCCCATTATATACAATTGTAGCATTCAATATCAAGAACGTCTATCTTCCCCTAGAAATCACGAGATTGGTGGCCTTTTTCAACACACTTGTAATAGACCCACATTCCCTTCAGGAAAGTACCAGGGTGTTTCTTCGCACATTTAGTACATGATGGATATTAAACTATTCCCTTATCTCCATTATTTCCATTTCCATAGGGTTCAGCAGATCTCTTCATCTCTTTATTTACATTAATGTTGTAAGACATAGAGATTTATTTTTCTGTCTTGATAGCACATGAGACAATATCATCATATGATGAGAATTATTGTGAGACTAATGATTGATGGAGAAATGGTTTGAACCCATAAAATAAACTTTCAATCTTATTTATCGGTTTATATATATAATCAGCATCATGCCTCGCTAACATTGTAAAGTTAGCTTCATACTTTGCGGCATTCTTATCCTCCTTTTTCCTTAGACTCAAAAATTGTCTTTCTATATCTTCTTTATGGTCATGAAGAATGTATTTTTCTAAATAAATTTCATTAATATCCCTTGATTCCATATATGATACTTCATTATCTTCCAATGTGTTTTGGATCAATGGCCACCATTGATCATCATCTCCAGTGAGGTGGTAAACTACCATGAAAACGTTTTCCCTTTCGAAACTACCCCCTATGTGAAATAATTTCTCTATGGAATTTAACTATTGCTCAGCTAATAGTGTATTTATACCCCCATCGATTGTTGGTGGTTGTTTCCTCTTTAAGCGACCTAACATTGATCCTCCATGTAACGCCCCGACCCCAGCTACCCAGAGTCGGTGCATTACTTCGTAACATTGGCATGATCACAAAAGATCAAGTCTCAAAAGACCGATTAGTTTAGTAGCCTTGGAAACACTATATACATTCATAAATGTTACATTACATCATAAAGTGAAAAACTAATAACAAAGTCTTCATAGTCCACACTCATATCCTCTTCTGACTATCCCTGCAGTTCATTCATAAAATACTTCTTCACATCCTGGAAAATATTAAAACATTGAAAGGGGTGAGCTCAGATGATCAGTAAGGATAACAATATTGTGGAAGCTTTCATAAATAAACATTAACATTTGAGGCAATTTATAACTAAAAAAATCACTTCGGCATAATATGGAAAAAGTAAAATGAGATAATTCCATATACTTCTTCACATGGATATTCTACTGGTCGAATAATCACATGCAATATCAATAACCACTTTCATAATAAGGGAATGTATAATGCCAGACATTCTGAAACATTTTGTCAAGGCCTCAGCCAAGATGTCTAAAATGATTAAGGCCTCGGCCAAAACCATAAATCAAATTGGGAAAGGGTCGCGGCCAATTCCACGTCTAGTTGTCTCATTAGACCTACCGATGCAATCTTTTTAGAAGATACTTACGTTTAAAATTGCTTAAATATACTCCAGTGTTTTTCTGAAAACATAATGCAAGCTTTTGAACACAAAATAACTAATTCTGAGACTGCTCGACTAATTACAGGCCATGATGGGTCCACGCCCAATCCCTTCCTGTCTACCACACTCGAGAGTCAGGTTTTCTGAAAACATTTTTAAGCTTGCGTAAAATACGTATACATTTGCAATTGATTTTCATATATTTGAGAGAAATATCTTTTTTTTTGAAATCATTTATAAATCAAATAATCTTAAAATAAAACCTTTTGAATAAATGTAAAATTCAAAGGGGTTTATACACCGTATAAAAGAATGTTGTGTATAAAACCAAATATGCCTCCATGGAAGGAGATTGAGACGGAGTCCTTAAAAAGATCATTTTTAAAATAAAATAGATCTATTATGTGTATTCACTATAGGTACACATAAAGAACGTAAAAAATAAAAAATAGGACTTAATAATATCATGACATAATTTGAAAGTAGAAGATTAACCCAAAGAATGGAAGTTGGGTTAAGAAATTCCCTTCCCTCGTGTCTGACTTGACTCAACCGTTCTTTAAAATCCTGAATAATAAACTAGAGTTAATATATACATTATTAAGAACCATTTTCAATTTCATTATCCTTTTTATATCACTTATTACAATGATATGAACATTCTATAATTATTTAAGTTAATAACGGTCGTTTTGTCGATCTTAGGTACTTGAGTCAAAAATAAACTTCTTATAATTACAAGTTGTTCATGTGGTGAAATATCCATTATATCCAGAATTATATTCATGATGTAGATATCATATATATCATATATATACAGTATATACATTCATTTATAATATTACGTAACATTTAGAGGTAAGAAATGAAATGCACCGTTCATAGAGACGGTAAGCCGTACGTATGTATGAATGCTACTTTTATTTATATTTCGTATTTAATAGAATGATATAATAATGATATAAATGTATTCCAATATAATATAGTGTATAATACCATTTACTCCATCCTTTATACATCCCACATATGGCATTAACGATTCAAATCACTTTGAGGGGGCGGTAGTCCGCACTTCCTAAAATGAAATTATCCCGTTTACCCATAATGGAAATCATAAAGTATGCCATAAATGAGAAATACAGAAGCATAAGTAAAACATAATCATATTATATATCATATATAAATATAGTGACATCTTAATGGCCACCTTTGAAGGTGTTATATGAGTGTTGAACAATCATCGTTTCGTGAGGCAGAAAGTCGCCATCCACAGAAACCGTATGTTCTTTAACCATTAGATGTAGGTGTGTGTAAGTGTAGATCGAATCATTCTTATAACAACATACTAGTATATTGAGGATACTGGTTTTGTTACAAAATAAATGAATAAAAAGATTTTAGGGGGTTGGAGAAGAAAAATAAAACAAAACAACATTAGAGAAGACATTACCTCAAAATCGGGTAACTCTTTTTGATTTGAGCCAAAGGCTTCCTTGGGAAGCGTTCTGCCCAAATTGAGGCTTCTAGGAGTAAGAGGGGGAAGTTGGGAGAGTATTTTGGCAGAGTTTGGCCGAGCCAAATGGGTTGAATGTGTGAATGAGGTGGTAGAGGTGGGGGCCTTTTATTAGAGGAGAGGAGGGGCACTCTTGGAAAGTTAGGAAATTTTAAATTATTATAAAATGCTTTTCGGATTCTAAAGGTCCCACACTTATATAATTCGTGGATAAAGTGATAAGGGTTCTAAATCTACCCATCCAATAGTCTTTGGACAAGTCTATGCCTTGGATTGTACATTGTCGTTTCATTTTATTAAAATCGTTAAATAATGAGGTCATCGCTGCATCATAATGATGTCATAAATAATTTAATTTACTTAATGTCTAAAAATTATAAAAAAAAATACTATGATGTAGGAAATCATTTTATCTTTCCAATTACTATTTATAGTCAAAAATATGACTTGTATAACCCAATGTAAAAATTGTTTTAGTAAAACATTTCATGTTTGTGTCATTTTTTACTTTAACATTAAATAAAAGGTATTTATGTCATTTTCCAACTAAAGTTTCTCCATGGGGTCCCCAAGTTGACCCATGGATTTTCTTGGTCGGCCATGGCACATCCAATGAGGGTAGGACATGTGTCAAGCTCATCTCATATTATTAAAACATTATTTTTACCTTAAACTACACTAATTACCTCTAATCGCGATTAAGAACTTAAAAATTACTATTCACCAAAAATTATTTTAATCTCATTGAACCACATTTTACTTCTTAATGACAACCATGTATGTCGGATTTTTGAAAATCAAATCACATAGGTGGTAATATTTCATTTAAACGAAAAATCAGTTATTTAACTACAACTTAGTGGTTTAACTATTCATCAAAAATTGAAGTTTTTCAGAATAATGCCAAAATTTCACCCTAAGCTATAATTGATATTCCTATTTCAAAAATTATGTCTATTTTAAAAAATTCCAAAAATATAAGTTGCATTAATTTATTTTATAATTAATTCCGGTTGTCACAACAAATAGCGTGTTTTTAAGAAACAATTTATATCAAAAGATTGGCAATTGTTTATGTCCAATTTCAATGTTAAATTAATTCTAATGACCACCATTGGATAAAATGGTAAAAATATATTCTAATTATACTTTAAAACCACTAAATAGTATAATTTATCACTATAAATTATTTTGATAAAAAAAAAAATTTTAAGTATTTTTCACTATTCATAAAAAATTAGAGGTTCTCAGAAAAATACCCAAAATTAAACATAGGCTAATTTCGATATTCTGAATCCAAAAATGAAGTCCATTTTGAAATATAAAATTTCTATAATTTTAAAAAGTGGTTATTACTATTCATAACGGCTACTATGATTAGTCGCGGTGTTTTAGAACTCGAAGTTGTGTACAATGCAAGCTATTGCATTATTGAATGAGAAGCGTATTGTGGAAGCTCAGGGTGTTACATTCTCCCCACCTTAAATAAATTGAATCCTCGCAATTTAAAATTTTTCTTGGAAAATAAAAGGTTGAAAATATAAAATACCTTTGTGGAAAACCCACATCAGAAATAAGATTAATAAAATTTAGCCTTAATGAGAGGGAAAGGGAAATGAAAAAGTCACCACCCAATTATGATCTTGATTAGGAGAAAATTGGTGGAAATTAGAGACATATAATTGGAGGAAAAACGTAAATATTTGTAGGGAGTGATTGAGGTCATCAATCACAATCAACTGTCAAATTGAGGGCCTCAAAGCCTTCAATCTATGTTGATTTAAAATATCATCAGTTCAACAAGACATAAGGTATTAGGATAACACATTTTTTTTAATATCCCTTTACTAATGTTTAAGAATTAATTCATTCATTGAATAAGAGATAGGTATATATATATTTATTCTTGACAATTAGAGTTTCAACCTTCAACTCATCTTTCACTCAAAAAGATAATAGAACTCAAAAATATTATACTTATCCTAATTGTATAAGGTTCCAAATGTTAACACATACCATTTAGATTAGTAAAATTATATTGTAATAACCAGGAATTTCCTGTAGGCTAGTGGTAGGAAATAAAGGCATGACGTACTATGGTTGTGGGTTCGATTCCTGCACCTTTGTCCAACGCGATGGGTTATGCCCCACCCTGCAGGTTCTCCTTTTCCTAAAACTATAGTATTATAATATTCCAAAAATAATCGTCAGAATTTTTTTTACCTTAAACAATACTATCCAAAGATCGACTTAATCCACTCCAACCTTTATAGTTATCCAAAATACCTATGTCCAAAATTTCTCTAAAAGGTCTCTAAATTCCAAAATCAATTTATCAGATTCCCCAAACAAAGTAAAGATTCTCTTATTGTCACATACTAAAAATATAATTACCTTCATCATATTAAAAACTTACTGAAATCAACAAGTACTACAGTACAATCCTTATATATATATTACATTATTCTGATAACCAGAATATAATCCATGAGTCCAAAAGCACCAGTACATTAGTTATTCTACTTCAACTGTAGTAACAGCATAAGATTGTTCTTGATCCCTTGGCCTTTTTTGAGGTAAGTTTCCCTGACACTTAGGACATTCATTTTCATAATTCCGCATTTCCCTACAATTGTAGCATTCAACATTGATAACCTCTTTCTTTCCCTTACAATCACGCGCCTGGTGACCTTTTTCTCCACATTTATAAGAAACTCCCATTCCTTTTAGGAATGTACCAGGGTGATTCTTCCCACAATTATTACATAATGGAAAATCCTTCTTTCCCTTTTTCCCTTTATCCGTCTCATATTCCACCGTTCTATTCTTTTCTTGCATTTCTTTAAAGTCATGAGACTTAGAGAATTCATTTTCTGTCTTGATAGCACATGAGACAATATCTTCGTATGAATAGAAGGTTTGTGATACTAAAGCTCAACGGAGAAATGGTTTTAACCCATCAAAGAAACGGTCAATCTTACTTCTTGGGTTACGTATATAATCTGCAGCATGCCTCTCTAACCTTGTAAAGTTGGCCTCATACATTGCGACATTCTCCTCCTCATTTTGTCTCAGACTCAGAAATTGCCTTTCCATATCTGCTCGATGGTCATGTGGAAAGTATTTTTCTAAGAAAATCTCTTTGAACTCCCTCCATTCCATATTCGATACGTCATTATCTTCCTTTGTGTTTTGAATCAGCGACCACCACTGATCGGCATCTCCAGTGAGACAGTAAACTGCCATGACAACCTTCTCTCTTTCGCTACTCCCCAAGGCATGGAATATTTTCTCTAAGGAGTTTATCCATTTCCCAGCTACTAACGGATTTGTACCCCCATTAGAAGTTGGTAGTTGTTTCCTCATGAAGCGGTCTAACATTGATCCTTCACGTTGCGGATCAGGGTGCTCCATACGAGTAAGGTTATTATTCATAACCTGAGTGAGTTGTCCCAGTATGGTAATAAGTTGATCAGCACCAGTTGTATCTCCAGATCCACAATAATTGTCTTGAGCAGGAGGGAAATCCCTAAACGGAGTTCGTGCATTGATACGGTTTCCATTCCTTCAACTAGGCACCATTTCTAAACAATGGCATAAACTAGATTAGTTTATGAATCAAAATACATAATTCCATACCTGTAAAACACTTAACATTAATTGAACTATTTAAGGATGTAATCCATAATCATAAAAATGTTTTCTTTGAGGAAGTATATACTCTTAACCCTTCATAGTGTTTTGTAAAGAAATGAGAATTATCCTAAGCATATCCCCCGGGAGTGTCGTAACCAAGAGTGCAGCAAGGCCCGTTGTCGTGCACCAGTTCCCGTTCGACTCTAGCTCAAAGCGGTGTTTTCAGGTTTTACCCCTAGGTACATCTATGCCAGAGCCACCTCTTCCTGATCGTATCCAGAAAGGGATGTATTGCTCGGAAAACTCACAAAATCTCTATAATACCAAAATTCTAGGAAGTTCTTCTATACTAATCCTCAAAGTTCATCTTAGGTCTACGTGCTCTAATCAGAGTTTGTCTAAATCCAGCTTCCAAAGTTTGTACTAAAATTCTCTGATACCAACTGTAACGCCCTGACCCCAGTTACCCAGAGTCGGTGCATTACTTCGTAACATTGGCATGATCACAAAAGATAAAGTCTCGAAAGACCGATCAGTTTAGTAGCCTTGGAAACACTAGATACATTCATAAATGTTACATTACATCATAAAGTGAAAAACTAATAACAAAGTCTTTATAGTCCACACTCATATCCTCTTCTGACTATCCCTGTAGGTCATTCATAAAATACTTCTTCACATCCTGGAAAATATTAAAACATTGAAAGGGATGAGCTCAGATGCTCAGTAAGGATAACAATATTGCGGAAGCTGTCATAAATAATCATTAACATTTGAGGCAATGTATAACTAAAAAAAGCACTTCGTCATAATATGGAAAAAGTAAAATGAGATAATTCCATATACTTCTTCACATTGATATTCTACTAGTCGAATAATCACATGCAATATCAATAACCACTTTCATAATGAGGGAATGTATAATTCCAGACATTCTGAAACATTTTTTCAAGGCCTCGGCCAAGACGTCTAAAATGATTAAGGCCTCGTCCAAAACCATAAATCAAATTGGGAAAGGTCCTCGGCCAATTCCACGTCTAGTTGTCTCATGAGACCTACCGATGCAATCTTTTTGGAAGATACTTACGTTTAAAATTGCTTAAATATACTCCAGTGTTTTTCTGAAAACATTATGCAAGCTTTTGAAAACAAAATAACTAATTCCGAGACTGCTCGACTAATTACAGGCCATGATGGGTCAACGCCCAATCCCTTCCTGTCTACCACACTCGAGAGTCAAGTTTTCTGAAAACATTTTTAAGCTTGCATTAAATACGTATACATTTTCACTTGATTTTCATATATTTGAGAGAAATATCTTTTTCTTGAAATCATTTATAAATCAAATAATCTTAAAATAAAACCTTTTTAATAAATTTAATATTCAAAGGGGTTTATACACCGTATAAAATAATGTTGTGTATAAAACCAAATATGCCTCAATGGAAGGAGATTGAGACGGAGTCTTTAAAAAGATCATTTTTAAAATAAAATAGATATATTATGTGTATTCACAATAGGTACACATAAAGAACGTAAAAATACAAAATAGGACATAATAATATCATGACATAATTTGAAAGTAGGAGATTAACCCAAAGAATAGAAGTTGGGTTAAGAAATTCCCTTACCTCGTGTCTGACTTGACTCAACCGTTCTTTAACCTCCTGAATAATAAACTAGAGTTAATATATACCCTATTAAGAACCATTTTCAATTTCATTATCCTTTTTATATCAATTATTACAATGATATGAACATTCTGTAATTTTTTAAGTTAATAACGGTCGTTTTGTCGATCATAGGTACTTGAGTCAAAAATAAACTTCTTATAATTACAGGTTGTTCATGTGGTGAAATATCTATTATATACAGAATTATATTCATGATGTAGATATCATATATATCATATATATACTGTATATACATTCATTTATAATATTACATAACATTTAGAGGTAAGAAATGAAATGCACCGTTCATGGAGACGGTAAGCTGTACGTACGTATGAACGCTACTTTCATTTCTATTTCATATTTAATGGAATTAAATAATAATGATATAAATGTATTCCAGTATAATATATTGTATAATACCATTTAATCCATCCTTTATACATCCCACATATGGCATTAACGATTCAAATCACTTTGAGGGGGCGGTAGTCCGCACATCCTAAAATGAAATTATCGCGTTTACCCATAATGGAAATCATAAAGTACCCCATAAATAAGAAATACAGAAGAATAAGTAAAAAATAAACATATTATATATCATATATAAATATAGTTACATCTTAATGGCCAACTTTGAAGGTGTTATATGAGTGTTGAACAATCATCGTTTCGTGAGACAGAAAGTCGCCATCCACAGAAACTGTATGTTCTTTAACCATTAGATGTAGGTGTGTGTTAGTGTAGCTCGAATCATTCTTATAACAACATCCTAGTATATTGAGGATACTGGTGTTGTTAAAAAAGAAATGAATAAAAAGAGTTTAGGGGGTTGGAGAAGAAAAATAATACAAAACAACATTAGAGAAGACATTACCTCAAAATCGGGTAACTCTTTTTGATTTGAGCCAAAGGCTTCCTTGGGAAGATTTCTGCCCAAAGTGAGTCTTCTAGGAGTAATAGGGGGAAGTTGGGAGAGTATTTGGGCAGAGGTTGGCCGAGACAAATGGCTTGAATGTGTGAATGAGGTGGTAGAGGTGGGGGCCTTTTATAAGAGGAGAGGAGGGGCACTCTTGGAAAGTAAGGAAATTTAAATTATTATAAAATTCTTTTCGGATTCTAAAGGTCCCAAACTTATATAATTAGTCTCTAAGATGATAATGGTTCTAAATCTACCCATACAATAGTCTTTGGACAAGTTTATGCCTTGTATTGTACATTATCTTTTCATTTTATTAAAATTGTTAAATAATGAGGTCATCGCTGCATCATAATGATGTCATAAATAATTTAATTTACTTAATGTCTAAAAATTATAAAAAAAATACTATGATGTAGGAAATCTTTTTATCTTTACAATGACTATTTATTGTCAAAAAAATGACTTGTATAACCCAATGTAAAAATTGTTTTAGTAAAACATTTCATGTTTGTGTCATTTTTTACTTTAACATTAAATAAAAGGTATTTATGTCATTTTCCAACTAAAGTTGCTCCATGGGGTCCCCATGTTGACCCATGGATTTTATTGGTCGGCCATGGAACATCCAATGAGGGTAGGACATGTGTCAAGATCATCTCATATTATTAAAACATTATTTTTACCTTAAACTACACTAATTACCTCTAATCGCGATTAAGAACATAAAAGTTACTATTCACCAAAAATTATTTTAATCTCATTGAACCACATTTTACTTCTCAATGACAACCATGTATGTCGGATTTTTGAAAATCAAATCACATAGGTGTTAATATTTCATTTAAACGAAAAATTAGTTATTTAACTACCACTTAGTGGTTTCACTATTCATCAAAAAATTGAAGTTTTTCAGAATAATGCCAAAATTTCACCCTAATCTATAATTGATATTCCGATTTCAAAAATGATGTCTATTTTAAAAAATTCCAAAAATATAAGTTGCATTAATTTATTTTATAATGAATTCCCATTGTCACAACAAATAGCGTGTTTTTAAGAAAAAATTTATATCAAAAGATTGGCAATTGTTTATGTCCAATTTCAATATTAAATTAATTCTAATGACCATCATTGGATAAAATGGTAAAAATATATTCTAATTATACTTTAAAACCAATAAATAGTATAATTTATCACTATAAATTATTTTGATTAAAAAAGTTGTTTTTAAGTATTTTTCACTATTCATAAAAAATTAGAAGTTCTCATAAAAATACCCAAAATTCAACATAGGCTAATTTCGATATTCCGAATCCAAAAATGAAGTCCATTTTGAAATATAAAATATCTATAATTTTAAAAAGTGGTTATTACTATTCATAATGGCTACTATGATTAGTCGCGGTGTTTTAGAACTCGAAGTTGCGTACAATGCAAGCTATTGCATTATTGAATGAGAAGAGTATTGTGGAAGCTCGGGGTGTTACACTCCACGCTGCGGATCAGGGTGATCCATATAGGTAAGGTTATTATTCATAACCAGAGTGAGTTGTTCCAGTATGATGATTAGCTGTTCAACACTAGTTGCATCACCAGCTCCATTATAATTAACATGAGTAGGAGGTCAATTCCTATATGTATTGTGAGTATTGATACGATTTTTATTCGTTCCACTAGGCACCATTTCTAAACAATGGCATACACTAAATTAGATTATGAATCACAATACACAAATCCAAACTTGTAAAACAATTAACATAAAATGAAAAGTTTATGGATATAATCCATAATCATAAAATTGTTTTATTTTTGTATGTATATACTCATAAACGCTTCAGAATGGTTTGTAAGAAAAATGATAATTATCCTAATCATATCCCCTGGGAGTGTCATTACCAAGTGTGTAGCAAGTCTTGTTGTCATGCACGAGTTATCATTTGACTCTAGGTCAAAGCGGTTTTTTCGGGATTTAACCTTAGGTACATCTGTGCCATAGCCACTCTTCCTGCTTTCATCTATAAAGGGATTTATTTCTTGGAAAACATACAAAATCACTACAATACCAAAATTCTAGTAATTTCTTCTATACTAATCCTCAATGTCTATCTTAGGGCTATGTGATCTAATCAGAGTTTATCTAAATCTAGTTTCCATGGTTTGTACTAAAATTCCTTCGATACCAACTGTAATGCCCCAACCCTAAAAGCCCAAACTCAGTTCATTATTACATATCATTGGCATGATCACAAAAGATCATGTCTCGAAAAAATGATTAGTTTAGTAGTCTTGGAAGTATTAGATACATTCATAATGTTTATATTACATCCTAAAATTGAAAACTACAACAACATTTTTTTCATAGACAACACTGATATCCCGTATACTATCCCTATAGGTCATTCATAATATAATTTTTCACATTCTGGGAAAAATATAACTTTAAAAGGGGTGAGCTCATATGCTCTATAAGGATAAAAATATAGTGGAAACATTCATAAATAAGAATAAACATTTAAAGAAATGTATAGAACTAAAACAAAATCCTTTTAAACATAAAAATCATTATAATGTGAAAAATTTAAATCAAACTAATGCCATTTACTTACTCACATGGATATTTTAATAGTCAAATAATCACATGTAATATCAATATCCACTTTACTAATGATGGAATGCATAATGCCGGACATAGTAACCACATAGTCAAGGTCTTGTTCTAATACTAAAAATAAGATTTTGACAAGGCCTTGTTTCATTACACTAGTTTGTCTCATGAGACCCACTGATTAATCGAGGAGCTATAGAGGGCTCCACTCATCAATTACTAAGTCCAACACATTCTTAATATGAAAAGTTTTAAACATAACATAAACATTCATATTAAAACTAGAATATGAAATGTGAATAATTTTTCCATAAAACATGAATGGTAAAAAAATAACACATCCACAGTAAATCATATCAAAAAACCTTCAATACAATATGGATGTTTTGTATCATAATAAATCAACATCAAATAATCTTAAAATCCATCAATGGATATTGACATAGATGAAATGAAATCCTTTTTTAGAGAAATATATATTTCTATTTTGAAATAATTTAAGAGTTATATAATAATAAATGAAAGATTTATATTTGAAAATATTCTCTAAGGCTTGTAAGGGAATCTTTGACAATGTTATAACAGCGGAAAATAGCCGCACCCACCGTATAAGATAAAAAAAGTCATTCTTTACTAAATTTTGTTGAAAAGTTTATAAAGGAACTTTTTTGGAAAATGATGGAAAGATTCATTAATAAATCTCTTATAAAAGTAAAAAAAGCATATAAATGTGTTTAACCAATAGTCAATAAAGTATTAGGAATGTTTTGAAATACATTTTTATGAGACGTGGATGTGGATGAAAAAGAGGTCCTATTAGATACTTACATAAAAACAACCTCGGATAATAAAGAAATTGTGAAATTAACCCTTACCTAGTTATTTTCTTTGGTCGAGGATAAGTTATCCTCATGTATAATGGTGATATAATTATTTCTAAATTATACATAATCATATAAGTTAATATGATATCATATATGATCTTGTAACATTGCTTTGTTAATAATATCTTAGTATTATCGTCGTTTCAGGTGTTAACTGATTCTTTTTCCTTTATATGCTTCATTACATAAGTATTGTTTGTTATAGATAGGATTTATCTTATTCATATTCATATTAATAATGATATTAAGTCTATAAACATTATTTGTAATCATCTAATGACAATTAGTCTTGAACGGATACGATGGAGAATGAATCTCATCGCATTCGTGGAGATGGTAATCCGTACGTACACATGAGTGAAAATATCATTCATTTTACATTAATATAATATAAAATAGGATGGTATATCATATATAAAATATAAGTATAATTTTATATTTAATATCTACAAAAATTACACTTCATTATTATTCCAATCCAATTAATAATATATTGAATAAAAATTACACCATGACGTGGAGACGGTAAGCCGTACGTACGCACATACGGTGACATGTCATTCAAAAGAATGGATATATTAATGAATATGGTTGTACCATATTTATAATAACATAACAATTTATATAATATACTGGAGTTATTATTTTATAATAGAAATAACAAAGAAATATGAGGTGGAAGAAGAATGAAACTTGAAATAGGTGATGAAATATTTACCACATCTTCGGGTTCTTCCTTTTGATTTGATAAAAATGGCTCCTTAGGTTGGCTTTATGAATAAAGTAAGTCCTCTAGAAAAAATTGAGGAACATTGATATGGTATTTTAATAGGTTTTGGCCAAGCCAAGAGGCTTTAATGTTGTGAATTTGAGGGAAGGGGAAGTGCCCTTTTATAAGACAGGTGAGGGGAACCTTGTGGGAAGATAGAAATATTATTTTATAATAAAATAATTATCAGTTTATAATGGCTCAAAAATGAATTATTTAATGTATACGGTGGTTATAGGTAAAAACCCACTCAACTAAGATGTTTTAGAGAGGTTTTTGTCACTATATTAACTTAATCTTTTAGATTTATCTCTTTGTTAAATAGTTTGAAATTTATCATGCCTTTTTGTATTTTTATATTATATGATTAGTAAGATTACTATATACATCCAAGAGAAACCCATGTGATTAATTAATGATAGAAATATTATTATATAAGTCTTTTGGATGATCCTTAGATTTCTATGAATTGAATATCATTTAATAATATAATATTTTTTTAAAAAATGCTTTTATGTTAATTTTGACACGATTTGGTAGTCTTTTTTCTAAATAATTAATATCATTATTTCTTCAAAAAAAATTCATCTAACCAACCCAAACATGTCATATTAATCTAGAAAATTATTTTAATGCATAAAAATTCTAAAATTACATTTATTTTAATATTTTTAATATAAATTATTTTGATATTGCATTAATACGGAAATTACTACATCATCATTGTGTCATAATTAAATTTTATTACTTAAACATTAAAAATTATAAATAAAATAATATTATATAGGAAAAATTTTTATCTTTCAAATGAAAATTAATAGCCTAATTTATCTTATTTATATCCCTATATTAAACATGTTTTATATATTAAACATTTATTTTAACTCTTTTAACTATTCTTAAAAAAAAAATCTCCTAGTCTATTCCAAGTGGAAACAAGTGGTTCATTTTTTTCCTAAGGTTGTTTTTTGTCGAATTATACTCATCCAATAGAATTAGGACACGTTTTAGGGTAATAATAATATCAGTTTAACCCTTAATTACCATATTTACTTTTAACTGTGGTAAATAAAAGTAAAAAGTTACTATTCACCAAAAATTATTTTCATCTTATTAAACCACATTTTACATAATAATATCAACCATTACTCTCATAATTTTAAAATTAAACTCATAGAAGTGGTAAAATTATGTTTTTTATAAATTTGAAAATGCTCCTAGGAGGTGGGTAAAAGACGGTAAAAAGTTCAATAAAAGTTTTATCTATCTACAATTTTTATAAACTCACTCTAATGAATTACATTGAAATTATATAGGTATTATGTATTTATTTAATCCTAAAATAAATTTAAATAAAATAAATAATAATTTAAATAATAATTTGGTTTTAAACTATAACTTAGTGTTTTTAACTATTCATAAAAAAGTTATTGTTTTTTGAAAAATACCAAAAATTCACCGTAGGCTAATTTCAATATTCCTATTACAAAAAAAATTCCATTTTGAAAGATAAAATTTATATAATTTCAAAAAAGTTGGTATTACTATTCATAATGGCTAGTTTGATTGGTTTTGCTGTGTTAGAACTTGAAGTTGTGTAAAACACATGCTATTTTATTATTCAAAGAGAAGTGTACCGTGGAAGATTATGGTGTTACAGTAAACCTCCTCTAAGATACTAGAGGAAGATGAAACATTCCTTGATCTATTTTTTATTATTATGCAATGTGCTTTAGAGTTGAACCTCCTTTTTTGAGCCTTACATGATTTACGTCATTTACCTATCTTCCCTAAGCCCAAGAGTCATTTTATCATAAATTATGAATCCCTCAAAATTATTTGTGATTGTGTCTTTACGCAGTGAAGATGATAGTTTCCTCCCATGAAAATGGTAACTAACATGTTTTTAAAGAATGTGTTTAATTATATTTACATGAATACCCTACTGATGAGTGGAAAAATTCAAATGAGGTAAGTTGTAAATGACATGTATATTAACAATGAATTGAAAAATAAAAATGGGGGAATGAAAAGGCTTGGCTATTTCAAAATAGGGAAAGTAAATTCCATGGATGATTTTCATTCAATGAAAAGTGTGGCATTGAAAAAAAATTCTATCTCTTATGCTCGAACATTTAATATTCCATTAGATCATTTTTTTATTAAAATTTATTTTGAAGTAGGTTAAGGTTCACATACTATGTAGTATGTTGAGATTCCATCCTTGAGGAAATGTATGAATTCATGTTTGGGGGAATTTGATAGTTCTATTTCATGCATATATTTTAATGTGTTTTATTATATTAATTTCTATATTTTTAATGATTATTATTTCCAAATATTATATAGTTTAACTTCATTTTAGTTTTATGGTATGATACAAAAGGCAATTTAAAAATTATTAAAATTATAATTCGTGTCGTTAGTGCAGATACGATACATTACATCATATTTTTTAGGATAATCATAGAGCGGTTACGGGGAACATAACTAAAGAACATAGGAAAAATGTGGCTTCCATAGTAGAAAATTACATTACCCACAATGTAGTCAATACAAGACATGTACCTATACATATGTTGAAAATAATGAAACAATTTGAAGAAAGTAAACACATCATTTAGAATTACACATTGAGTAATTACTTCCTGCATGGCATTTTAATGTCCAGATTCACCAAATATTCAATTTATTACCGAATCTCCATTATGTGACCAACCCTAGGCCTATGTTGGAACATTATATTATTATATTCATTAATTAAAATTCCCATTGAAACCTTTAAATATAGAGACATCCTATTGATATTAGATATTGAGATTAGTTGGAGACTAATGCCCGGAGAGAGAAGATGAATTGTGTAGAGTCCTCCTAGGGTTTTTCTCTAATTTATTTATAATTTAATTTTATTTTATTCATACCTCTTATAATGTCATCACTATAATGAGGGGATAAATCCACCTTGTTCTAGGGTATTGTATTAAAAATGGAGAAGGTCCCTTGGATTAATTTCATTTTATTTATTCAGGTATTTGGTTTTAGGAAATTCATTTATTAACTTCCAATCACATTATTTTTCTTCTATAATGACCATTTTTAATTGAATTATAAATGGTATCATAAAATTTCACAACTTATAACCCTACAGAATGCTTGAAAATTTTCATCTTTTGGGGAAATCAGGTTTAAAAATGTTATATAGGAAAAATTGATTCTGTAAAACCCTAAATTACCAGATCATGGGAAATAGGGTGCCACCGTGTTAAGGAGTTGATACTATGCCAATTGTATCATCCGTGTCTCCACTTTAAAACCAATCATGAATTAATCATCATATTTTTTAAAACCC
Organism: Viscum album; assembly: GCA_963277665.1. Taxonomy (NCBI): domain Eukaryota; kingdom Viridiplantae; phylum Streptophyta; class Magnoliopsida; order Santalales; family Viscaceae; genus Viscum; species Viscum album. The sequence continues at coordinate 1,079,016,809 of OY728162.1, read as the reverse complement.
AATTGCACCTAAACCTTGAAAATTCAAAACCCTAGCATTCTTTCAAAAATATTTTTTCAAAAAAACAAATCAATCTACTTCATTCTCATTCTGAATTCATCAAATAAACCAAAAAACATATTTTCTCACCAATTTCTAGAAATTAATAAAATTAATTATTTTTAAAACCTATTAAAAATAATTTCACCACTATTGTGGATTGATCTCGACCTATTGTAATACTCGTATTAATTAATAGAGTACAATAGTTTGATTTGATTTATAAATTTGTATTTTTGATTGGCCCATAGGGAATTAACAATTCCCTATGGTCCTGTGAAGAGTATATATATATATATAATTATAAAATATTAAATTGTATAAAATATAATTTTAATATATGTTCTTATATTATTCTTTTTAATACATGAATATTTTTGTCTGAATTATTTCATTCTATTTTGAATTTTTGTGTGTATAAATATATTATTTAAATTTATAATATATATTATATAATTAATTAGTGATTTTTAAAATAAAATATTATTATATTGTATGATATGTAAATTAACAAAATATTTCATTGTAATTATTAAAAAATATTTTTAAAATTTCAATTGTATAATATATATATATATATTATCCTATAAAATTAAATTATGTCTATATAATATATAATAATATATTATTACATTGAAATTAAAATATTATTTCATAGTATTTAATATATTAATAAAATGTTCTCTACTACATCACAACTAAAAATTATTATTTTATGTTTTGCCTGTTCTCAAAAGAATTATAATAAAAATAATTATAATTAATGTTTGATGGTTTTGGATGTATCTGAGGAAATTTCAGTGTATATATGTAAATAGATATTTAATTTCCAATAAAATTTTCCAAAATATGGCTAAATATTTTCATGTGTTTGCATATGATTGAGTTGAAATAAGAGATTATGAACACGTAATATCATATATTAATGGGTTTTCAAGGTTATTAATACTAAGAGATGGGATATGATGAGAACAATTAACTATATAATTCACAATTGATTAAATCTTGCTAGGAATCAGTTTATACCATTTTTTATTTAACAATTTAATCCAACTAACGGTAACTTTTATTTCATGCATCATCATTTTGTAAATGATGAATATTTGATGCTTTCTTATGATACATACCAAGAGAATGGAAGGCTTAGAGTAGTGGATTTGTATATTATTTGTTGGTTCAATTGAAGATACAACTCTAATCAAACAAAACAAATCATATGATGATGATATGTATATTTTTACATCTTAGATGGTTCTTCAATATAGATCATGTGAAGATACTACTTGTAGAGCAGAGAAAATATATCAGTTGAAAGTACATATAGATGTTTCAACACCATCGGTTTTTGTAGTTGTTCCACATATATGTATGATTAATGGTTCCTAAAAAATATTTATGATGATTAGTATAGGGACCCGAGCCATTTAGATATAACATTTCATTATTTTAACCATAATTAATCATCAGAGTAAAATCCAAGGATCGTTAAGTCTACTATCTTGGAATACTAGGTACATAAAACATAAAACATAGGGCTAAAAAACATCATTATTTAATCTCCATATTGAGCTCCTGACTTCCTTTGATCCCTTACATCTGCATAGGGTACCCTGGGGAACACATGTACAATGGGATGAGCTGAAAAGCCTATTAAGGGAATGAACATAGGGATACATCTTAAGTACATCAGTTAGGAGGCACGACATAATGATATCAAAAGCATGGAACATAATAAATACTATCATATATGAATGGGACCATATATACATGGAATCATATAGCTTTGGCAATTTCATAAAACATTTCTTTAGTACGAGTCAGGGATAACCACCAATCTCGTTTCTCATTTTAGTACCGGTCAAGGCTAACCACCAATCCCATTTTACATCGCATCTCATTAGACTCATCATTACCCAATGCATTGAAGCATTATATGGGCGCACCCATCTCAACATTTCAATGAATATTCTTGCCACATAAATATTCTTACCAAATATATAATCATACATAATCAATCACACATAAACATATGGGTACCCATGGAATGAATTGGGTACCAAAATCATGATATAGAACATGACCGATGGGCATATCACGAAAGTGTCAATGAAAGGAAATTATTATAACACACATTGACATTTATAGGGTCAAATATGAATATAACATGGTAAGTGGTGTCAAACATAAATGACAACATATATGAAATGTACTTTAGAATCATTAGCATTAAAACATTTTTTTGCGGTTTTAAGGAAAATACTCTAGATATTTTCAAATAGAAAATATGAAATACTCATATATAAAATAAGAATTGAACCAAGAAGTTGTTAATAATAAAATAATTATTTTACAAAGACAATGGGGTCTTAAAACAGAGGAATGAGTTCACTTGAACATTGGGTAAAAATTCAGGAAGTCCCATTAAAAGAGGTTTGATTATCGGAATGTTATATGGACGGAATCTTTGAAAAACATGTATATCACCGAAAGAAAGTGATGAACGATTATTAATATAAGAGTATTTTACAACTACCCATAATTAAGAATATTCACATAAATTGATAATAAAACACCATTTTCAAATAATGATAAGGAAAACCGAAATAACAAAGATGTTTTGGGTAGAATTCGTTATGATTTTATCGTTATGGTGTCAGGGTTACCAAAGAAGGCATTATGAGAGTGGGAAGAAGGTTCTCATCACATAGAAATCATGAGGGTGGTATGGGTAAGGTGAGAAAACATATCCCCTCATATTGTATTACACATTAAAAGACATATCATAGGGGTCATCATGATTAAGAGTGAAATAGATAGATCCATTAATCTATGTCCTTTGGTGTTCTCCACTAGTTATTAATGTACGGAATAAACAAATTAATCTTATTAATTCCTAATTAAATAACATCTTCAATATGTAATTTATCTAGTATAATCATTTTACATTCATTTATAACCATTTTGATTGGTTATGAGGTTCATCTTCATTGTTCGAGCTCATTTGTTTACTTGGATTTAATGACTGGTTCGCTTATATTCAAGTTTGAAAAACCTGAAATATGGACGTGGTTTTCTAGAAATGAATCTATATATTAGTGAACATCTAGAAGATTACATGGTTTTAAATTTAATGTAAGAACCCTGTTCTTATCTTTGAGGTACGAGTTTCTTCTTTTATTCTTTCCTTAAGTGTTTTTGAGAAAATAAGGAAAATAGGGAAAATTCCTAAATTTTGGAAGTACATGTCCTGTACTTTTCCACACGCTGTGTACTTCTGGACGTGCGAGATGAGTACACAGGGCGTGTGGCCATGTCGGCGATGAAGGGTGTTGGAACCGACCACATGTCGTGTGGTGGTCCTTTACACGCTGTGTAATCAGTCGGAAGGCGAATATTATGGTGGTGGACAGCTGTGTGATAGAACACGCAATGTACTCATGCAGACACGCCGTGTAGTCATGTCGGCAGATGAACAGTGCCAGGCTGGCGGGAAACCGCCAGAGGAATAGTTTAAAAAATGATAAGTACACACAGTGTACTTAGAAATACATGTTGTGTACTTTGTTTTTTACACTTAAAATGGGCAGTAGCCTCCCCTGTTGACAGGGAATGCTTAGAACGAGAAGAGGGTTTGGGAGAGGAAGGCTGGAGCATTGGAGATCCATCGATCACGAACCAGGATTCCGATTCTGCCTCTGTTTATCTCGTTGGAACCGCGTGGGTAAGCCCTCCCTCCTCCTAGAGTAGGTCTTTCCAATTCTTCCCCTAATGGGAGTTATTTGCGTTTAAGTAAGAATTATTTTACCTCAGATCTATGGAATTCTTGTACATTTAATAAGGCTTCATTCACGTAAATCGTTCGTGGGTGTTTAAGGTAGGTGGCTTGGTGTTTATATCCAATTATTGTTCATTTAGTGTGTTTTTGAGCTATGAACCCATAGATGGGTTGTCATGTGGATATGGCCATGGCTATGTTAAATACCTATAATTTTATAGGTAATTAAATAAAGCTGCAAAAGTGTTGTTTGGGGTCAGTGCTTAGATCCAGGACCACCCCGGGGGTGCGTTCCTCTATTTAGCCATTTGGCCAGGATACACGAGGGTATGCCTTGTTAATATTATGCATTACATTTTCCATGAGAAGAATTGAATGTCAATGTTTATTACATGTTGGGAAAGGACCGATTACTTTCTTCTGTGAGAAGTGTTTTACAGAGCCTGTGGGCATTTTTTTTCTTAGCCTGAAGGAAATTGTTATCATTTCCTGAGGGAAACTTCTTCCATGACTGTGGGCAATAGACTATGTTCTTTAGGGAGACATTACCTATGCCTGAGGGAAAAATCTGTTACGCCTGTGGGAAAATACCAGCGGGTTGGATTCTGATTACCTAAGGGTGAGATTTTTTTTGTCTGAGGACGCTGGCTATTTACTTAGAAAATAACTATGGTGTTTTCTTATATTAAATGTATTAATTGAATAATTAAATGGAAATATAACTATTAATTTAGTTTCTTTTGAGTACTTCTTAGTTTATTGCATTTTACTACTGCACACTGTTGTTTCATGATTTTACATAGTTGGGAACGAGCCTTTGGTGGGTGCCTACGAAGATATATTTCTCACATCCTATTTGGGACATGCTTTTCTGCCCAAACAGATTACGTTTCTACAGGTTTTGATAAGGGAAACGGTCCCTATAGAGGTACTTGATTGCTGCTGGGTGGTAGGAGAGCATGGGACAGAGCATTGGCTCAAGATGCCGCAAGATGTTCTATTTTGCTTTTCTGTACTTGTACATTAGTTGTATTATATTGATCGTGTAACATGTTCTGGCTGTTTTCTTAGAATTGAGTCATGTTGAATTGTTACTTATATACTGGTTGGTTATATCTAGTGAAGTTGATTATTTCAGTTGTGTATGTTTTACTTATTCCGCTATTGTTGTATGATTTATTCTTTCTGCTGCGCTAAAAATTGACAAATGAGGGCATAGTTTCCCAACCATCAGACCTGGGCCCTCGCTGCTAGTCAAAAACCTCTAGAGTTTGGGGAAATGTGCATGAGGTCATGTGGAGAACTGGGTTCGGGGCACCCGTTGAGTGGCACCTGGAACCGGGACGTTACAAAGTGGTATCAGAGGAGTTCTTTTCCTTGACTTACTATTTGGTGCCTTAGTCAGGGATAGGATGAACGGTAGTTGGTAATACGTTTTTCTCAGGCATAGCTAACCTGTATGCAGGTAAAATCCAATATACCTTGTATTTTTGAAATACTTTTGATTTTTCAAATTTTATAGTTGATTTGATTTCACTCTTGGGTGAATCACTTGTGATTGTGCGGTTTATATTTTATCCATGGGTTCTATTTATTTACAACCTGATGATATGAGGGTATTCCATCTCATGCATCATATAGGCACATGATAGAAATCACATTCCATCCATAGTTCAATTCCATATCTGTGCATTAGAATTTTAGATGTTGTTGTGATAGTGGTTGTGCTAGTAAATCATGCTATTGTGATAGCTGTTATGATAAAATACATGTTGCATGATAGTGTAATTTTATTTGATCATGTTTATAGAATGAACGCAAAACATTGGTCTTTGGAGAGTATGGTCCCTCACGGACCAGAATTTGGAGGATCATTAGAAGGTTATTTTGTTATAACACAGATAAGATGTCAAACATTGATTCGTGGGGAGTATGGGCGCTCACGGGTCGGAATTTGACACTTAGGTGTTTTTTTCGGTATTACCAGAATTTTGTTGATCATTAGATGATTATTTTGTTATAACACAGATATGATGTCAAACATTGATTCGTGGGGAGTATGGGCCCTCAAGGGTCGGAATTTGACACTTAGGTGTTGTTTTCGGTATATTCGGGGTTCCTGGGAAGTTTTTGAGGAAGACTGTCTGGAATCCCAGTATACACGCCGTGTAGTATCTTTAAACACATCGCATATGACCTTATGTTGGGGAATAAAAGAAAAATAAAGTTTTTATGTACACATCGTGTAGTATCTTTAAACATGTCCTGTATGGCCTTCTGTATGGGAAGAAAAGAAAAATAATGTTTTTATGTACATGTCGTATGCCCAGAGTACACACCGTGTAGTCTCTTCCAGGGCCAAAAACTGTGTAGGCGGTGACATGGGGAAGGGATGAGCTTAGGGAGAACACGTCGTGTATATTATATACACGCCGTGTAGTGTTGACCCAGAGTCCGCCCGTGTGACTAACAACACGGACGAAGGGGACCTTAAGACTTACACGTCATTCCCACTATGGAACACGCCTTGTAGTATGACCTGGGGTCCCTGCTGTGAAACAAAAAACATGGGTCGGTGTGATCCTTTTGTGTACACTCCATGTGTATATAAAACATTAAATGTAGTGTGAGCCGTGTGTCCGGCCGTGTAACTTACAACACAGGTTGGCAGAGCTCGTCAAGTACATGTAGTGTACCCGAGGGACACAACGTGTAGTCTTGTCCAAGGACAGACCGTGTGGACTTAGCCGTGTGGCTAGGAAATGGGGTGGTGTACACACCGTGTGAGGGTGTAACACGCCAAGTATTTTCTAGCTGAGTATTCGGCCATGTCACAAACGACACGTGCAGTTGGAAAATTATACCATACACATCGTATAGCTATTATACACGCCGTGTAGTTTTTGTTCAACGGGTGCCTTGTGGCTTAGCCCTGTCGAAGGAAACGAGCAAGGGAAGGGAAGTCATGTACACATCGTGTAGTCATTATACATGTAATTTAGTCTTGTTTAGAAAATCTTGATGTGCCTTACTCTTCTTATTCCCTTTATGGTTCCTTTGTTTTCAGTCTTGACAATCATGAATCTTAGGTGGGTTTTTGACCTTGTAGTGTCATTCCGCCTAGACGAACGGGCATTGTTTTCCAGGAGTGCGGCAATGAGTATACTTCAGAGATGGGTGGCCATGGGCTACCATTAGATCATCCAGCAGAGCCAGATGTGGCACCATCTGTTATACCGGACACAGGTGCGGAGGCGCAGTTCCATGAAGGCTTTATGTGGTTCATGCAGACCTTTCAGGAAGCACTGCAGGCTGCCACATCAATGGCCGAGATGACACGTATCTCTCAGCAGCAGCATCCGCCTATGTTTTCAATGGATGGCGGACCACAGGCTGCGAAGTCTTGGATGGGTTCGATACAGACTATTTTCGAGCATCTTGAGACGCCTCTAGGGCGGAGGGCCAACCTCGCGACTTATATGTTGTGTGATTCCGCCAGGAGGTGGTGGGATGTGGCCACCCAGTTAGTGCATCACAAATACATGGCGTGGGAAGATTTTAAGGCAGTCTTCTATGACTTCTTCTTCATAGAGACGCTGAGGGAAGATAGAGCTTGAGAGTGCATCAATATTTAGTATGGCGCTATGTCGGTGAGGGACAATTATGCTCATTTCACCGAGCTTCAGTGCTTTTCACCTATTCTGGTGGGTGATGAGATGTTGCGGGCCTGGCCCATTGAGGATGGTCTCTAATATGACATCCATGCACTGGTGAATGTTTTCAGGTTTCCTTCAGTACATGTTATTGTATATCATGCAGTGATTATAGAGAGAAACCTACTGGAATCTAGTGGTGTAAGCCATGGTGGTTCAGCACCAGTAACTGGTACTATTTCTGCTGGCAAGTGGAAGAGACAAATGGACTTCTCTCAAGGTCGTAGTACCATCCAGAAGAGTGCTTCAAGTGTCCAGGTCGTGTTCTACTAATGTGGTAAAGAGGGAAACAAGAGACCGTAGTGTCCACGAGACCCAATGGTGTGCTGAGCTTGCATCAAGATGGGTCATTTGCAGTGCTTTTGTAGGGTGTTTCCACCAGTGGCTAGTGAGAGGGGTTATGTACAGACTCCACGGGTGGGAGAAGGACCAGTGGATTTTTACTAATCAGGGAACTTTAATATGTCAGGGCGTGCATGCAGAGATGGTGGCCATGTCTTTGGTAGCCAGACAGTAGGATCTCAGAGGCAGCAGGGTGGGATTGCTCAGGGTAGATATGCTATGTCGTAGGGTTATGGCATTGGGCATGCATATGCAGTGCAACAGACACAGCAGCAGCAGGACCCCGGACCTTCTACAGCCATAGGTACTATTCTAGTAGCTTCTATCTTATCTTTAGTACATTTCATTATGGGTGCTACGCAGAGTTTCATATTTGTACCCGTTGTGGAGAGCCTTGGGATTTGTCTTTCTTCTTCTTCTGGTATCATGATGCTAGACACTCCACTGGGGACTAGGACGGCTGGTGCGTGTTAGTGAAATAGTTCCCCTTGAGGTTGGTGGGTGTCACTTTTTATGGGACCTCTATGTCTTATAGATGACGAGCTACGATGTCATTCTAGGGATGGACTGGTTGGTTCCCTTTCGAGCCTTTGTAGACTGCTATCGTCGCATGGTTAGTTTCACATCACCAGAGGGCAGAGAGTTTCTATGCAAGGGAGAATGGGATGTTCAGACGAGTCGAGCTGGACCAGAGCATCAAGGGTGAGGTGGAGTCAGAACCCAGATTGCGAGTTTATATCTGGATGATCAGGGGACTTGTCAGATGGATTTCCCTCCAGTCATTGATCATTTCAAGGATGTCTTCCTGGACAACTTTTCAGGTCTACCACCAAAGAAAGAGGTGGATTTCTCTATCTAGATTTTTCTAGGGGAAGCATCGGCATTCATTCCTCCATATAGGATTGCTACACCAGAGTTTCAGGAGCCGAATAGGTTTTTAGATGAGTTACATTCAAAGGGTTTCATCTGACCCAATACTTCTCTTTGGGGTTCTCTGGTGCTTTTTGCGATGAAGGTGGATGGTACCCTCAGACTTTGTGTGGATGAGGGGAAACTGAACTAGCTGACGGTTAAGAACTGATATCCCTTGCTGAGGATAGATGATCTTTTTGATCAACTTCGTGGAGCACGGGTTTTCTCAAAGATTGACTTGAGATCTCGATATCATCAGTTGCGCGTTAGACCATCGGATATACTACTTACATCCTTTTGGAGCAGATATGGTATGTACGAGTACATGGTTATGCCGTTCGGACTCACGAACGCACTAGCAGTTTTCATGGCTCTGAGAAATCATGTGTTCTATCCGTATCTTGATTATTTTGTGGTAGTATTCATGGATGGCATCTTGGTGTACTCTCACACTCAACAAGACCTGACACCCATATTGAGATTGTATTGAGTACATTGAGAGAGCATTGGATATATTCTAATCTATCAAAGTTTCACTTTTGGATGCACCAGATTCACATCCAGGGTCACATTATCTCAGAGGCAGGAGTTTCTGTGGACTCAGAGAAGGTGAGAGCAGTAGTTCCCTAGGAGAATCCTAAGAATTTTTTTGAGATACTAAGTTTCTTAGGGCTGGCTGGTTACTCCAGACGCTTCATACAAGACTTCTCTCGCTTAGCAGTGCCATTGACGGGCTTGACTAAGAAGGGTGTGAAGTTCATTTGGTCGGAAGCTTGTGAGACATCCTTTCCGGACCTGAAGGGAAGGTTGACATCAGCACTGATCCTGATACTCCCAGAGCAGGGAAAGAGCTATACAGTTTACTGTGACACATCAGGTATTGGGCTGGGAGCAGTGTTGACGCAGAGAGATCGAGTTGTTGTGTACGGGTCTCGGCAGTTGAGGCCACATGAGAGGAATTAAGCGACGCATTATCTCGAGTTGGCTGCAGTTGTTCATGCGTTTCACTGTTGGAGACATTATCTATTGGGAGAGCATTTTCTGGTTTTCACCAACCAAAAAGCCTCAAGTATAACATTACCCAGCGTGACTTGAATCTGAGGTAGAGAAGGTGGGTCTAGTACCTACAAAAATTCGATTTTGAGCATGCCTATACACCTAGTAAAGATAATGCCGTAGAAAATGCACTGAGCAGGAAGACTCAGATACCGGCAGTGTAGGAGGCCAGTGGTGAGTGGCCGCTTATGGTCTTGTTCTCTGAGATGCATTTGCATTTTCAAGACAGTCAGGGGCAGACTTTCCTTTCATCTTTAGCTGTGACCACTACCCTCCTAGAAAGTGTGAGGATGAGACAACTATATAATTTGGAAGGCCTAATTCTATGGGAGCATGTGCAAAGTGAGGACCCTCCTCCTGGTTGGGTGATAGGCGATGACGAGGTTCTGCATTTTCATGGACGAGTATGGGTTTCAAGGATATACGCGCGAAGCTGATGTGGGAGTTTCATGCATCAGCTTGGGCAGTTCATCCCGGGGTTACCGAGATGTATCGAGAATTGATACGTCATTACAGGTGGTCGGGTATGAAGAGAGATGTAGCTAGTTTGGTTACGAGATATTCCACCTGTCAGCAGGTGAAGGCAGTGCAGTAGAGACAAGCTAGGATGTTACTGCAGTTACCCATTCCGGAGTGGAAATGGGATGATGTATCGATGGATATCATGATTGTTTTTCCGAGGTCACCTCGAAGAAATGATGTCATGTGGGTTGTTGTGGATATAATCACAATGGTAGAACACTTTTTGCCGATCAATGAGACCTTCGGTGTCGACGAGTTTGGAAGGCTGTATAACAAAGAGATTGTACATCTTTATGGGGTCCCTCGTTCTATCATTTTAGATAGGGAAGCCCGTTTTACATCTTGTTGCTGGAATTGTTTTCATAGGGCACTGGGTACACAGGTGCTTCTGAGCACATAATACCACCCTCAGACCGATGGCCAGTCAGACCATCTGATTCAAGTGCTAGATGACATGCTACGTGCATGCGTCCTAGACTATGGGGGCTCATTGGAGAAGCATATACCCCTAGTTGAGTGTGCCTACAATAATAGTTTTAAGGAAAATATCGAGATGGCATCTTACGAGGCTCTATAAGGTAGGCCATGCCGATCACCCTAGTTCCAGATGGAGGTAGGTGATGTAGTATTGCTGGGACCACGTCTTGTGTAGGAGACTTCTGAGCAGGTCCAGTAGATTCAGAAGCGGATGGATACCACACAGTCTCTTCAGAAATCATATGATGATCTCCGCAGATGTCCTTTGGAGTTCGTGGTCGGGGATAAGGTTTTCTTGCGTGTTTCACCGAGGCTGGGACACAGGCGGATCAGGAGACAGGGTAAAATTTCACCGAGGTATGTGGGGTCGTTTGAGATTTTGGAGAGATTTGGGCTAGTCTCCAATCGGTTCCAGTTACCAAATAGGTATCGAGCCATGCACGACATCTTCCATGTATCTCATCTATGCCACTATCATTCAGATCCGTCTCACATCTTTCAGCCAGAGGATGTTGAGCTAGAGGTTGAGGCATCTTTTTACGAGCATCCGATTCGTATTTTTGATAGGATCATGAAGGTTCTCTAAGGCTGGTCAGTTCCTCTCGTACGGGTTATTTGGCAACATGGCTGAGTGTAGGAAAAAACCAAGGAGCGGGAGACAGATAAACGTGGTCAGTGGCCAGAGCTATTTTGAGCAATATCTTCGCCACCCTTGGGAGGGAAATTCAGGGACAAATTTCTTTAAGGGGGGAAGTTTGTAAGAACCCTGTTCTTATCATTGAGGTATGGGTTTCTTCTTTTATTCTATCCTTATGTTTTCTTGAGAAAAGAAAGAAAATTGGAAAAAAATATTAAATTTTGGAAGTACAAGCAATGTACTTTTCCACATTCCATGTACTTCTGGCCTTGTGGGATGAGTACATAAGGCGTGTGGCCATGTCAGTGATGAAGGGTGTAGGAACCGACTACACACCATGTGGTGGTCCTTTACATATCATGTAGTCAGTCGATTGGAAAATAGTAAGGCGATGGCTAGCTGTGCTATAGCACACACCGTGTACTCATGAAGACACACCGTGTAGTCATGTCGGCAGATGAACTGTGGTAGGCTAGCGGTAAACCGCCAGAGGAACAGTAAAAAAATGGTAACTACACGCCGTGTACTTGTAAATACACACCGTATACTATTTTTCACTTAAAATGGGCAGTAGTTCATAGGGAAGGCATAGAATGAGAAGAGGGTTCAGGAGAGCAAGGCCGGATCATTGTAGATCCGTTAATCGTGAACCAGGAATCTGATTCTTCCTCTATCAATCTCGCTGGAACCATGCGGGTAAGCCATTTCTTCTCCTTGAGTAGTTCTTGCCAATTCTTCCCCTATTGAGAGTTACTTCCATTTAATATAGAATTCTTTTACCTCAGATCTACGTAATTCTTGGACGTTTTAGAAGGCGTCATTCTCGTATATCATTCGTGGGTGTTTAAGGTAGGTGGATTGGTGTTTATTTCCAAATGTTGTGCGTTTTGTGTGTTTTTGAGCTATTAACCCATAGATGGGGTTTCCTGTGGATGAGGTCGTGGATATGTTAAATACCTAGAATTGTATAGGTAATTAAATAAAGTTGTAAAACTGTTGTTTGGGATCAGTGCTTGGATCCAGGACCACCCTGGGGGTGCGTTCCTCTATTTAGCTATTTGGACAAGATACCTGATGGTATGACTTGTTAATACTATGCATTAATTTTCCCTTCAGAGGAATTGAATGGGAATTTTTATTACATTTTGGGAAACGCCCAGTTACTTTCGCCTGAGGGCAGTGTTTTATTTAACACGTGGGTGGTGTTTTGCATAGTCTGAGATCAGTTGTTATCTATGCCTGAGGGAAACATCTTCCTTGCCTGTGGGAAATAGACTCTGTGCCTAAGGGCGACACTACCTACGCATGAGGGAAAAATATATTATGCCTGTGGGAAATTACTTTCGGGTTGGATTCTAATTACCTAAGGGTGATATTTGTTTTGTCTGAGGACACTGACTGTTTACTTAGAAAGGCACTGTGGTGTTTTCTTATATGAAATGGATTAAATGAATAATTAATAGGCAATTTAACTTTTAAGTTAGTTACTTTTGAGTACTACTTAGTTTATTGCAATTTACTACTTCACACTGTGATTGCATGCTTTCATATAGTTGGGTACGGGCCTTTGATGGGTGGCTACTCAGATATATTTCTCACACCCTACTTGGGCCATGCTTTTCGGCGCAAATAGATTACATTTCTATAGGTGTAGATAAAGGAAAGGGTCCCTATACAGGTACTTGATTGCAGCTACGGTGTAGGAGAGAATGGGATTGAGCATTGGCTCGTGATTCCACGGGCTATTCTATTTTTCTTTTTTGTACTAGTACTTCAGTTGTATTATATTGATCGTGTAACATGTTCTGACTGTTTTATTAGAATTGAGTTGTGTTGCATCGTTACTTATATATTGGTTGGTTATATCTACTATAGTTTTTTATTTCAGTTGTTTATGGTTTACTGCTTCCTCTATTATTGTATGATTTATTCATTCCTCTGCGCTACGCTTTGACAAATGAGGGCAGAGTTTCCCCAATATCAGACCTGGGCCCTCGCTGCTAGTCGGCAGCCTCTTGCATTTGGGGAAATCCTCTTGAGGTCATATGGTGAACCGGGTTTGGGGCACCCATTGAGTGGCACCCGGAACCGGGACGTTATATTTAATTTGGTTTTTTAGAGTGATTTTGAATTATTATATATATAACCTTAGTTATAACTGTTTTTGTTAATTTGTTGGTTTTCTTATAGGGTACATGTTTTTCATTATAACTTAATACCACTTGTAAAAAAGGATTAAAAATTAAAACTATGATATATTGCATATATAATACTATATTTCAACCATAACACATATGGAATCATGACCATAATTAAATATATAAATATAAATTAATAAATCGTTGTCCATGAATATGCTAAATTAGCACATCTCAAACGGTGCTTTCATTTCTTTGAAATAAATGGTGGGGAAAGGAGATAAGATAATGAAATATACCATTAGAATGAAAAAATTCCATTACATGTATATATCTGGATTAATCATACTATTATGGTGAAGGGAGGTGTGGAAAGAAACAAAAAATAAACGAACATAAAAGAAATGATTGAATTTGAATGTGGAATTTACCTCTTGATATTTTCTCCTTTGAGAACCTCTTAATGGGAGAGGATTGGGTATTTTCAAGTGGGTAGTAGATTTTGGACATGGGGGAGGATCTTGGGGATAGTTTTGGCAGAATAGTTTCAAGGAACAAGGCATGAGAGGATTGAAGAAAAGGTGGACTGAAAGGGGGTTTTTATAGAGGATAAGAGAGAAAATTTTTCAATATAAAATTCCTTATTTTGATATTTCCCCAAAAAAAAGGAATAGTGAGTCTTTTATAACCAATAATAGTAATTTTATCCTTATATCCCGAATCAAGCGGGATTACATCAGCAGAATGTCATCAATGATTCAATAAATCACTAATTTAGCATTTATTGTAAATTATCGTATTTTACTATTCATAAAAAATTGAAGTATTTTTGGAAAATCCCAAAAATTTACACTAACTATTTATCGACATGTAGAATCCAAAAATTATGTCCATTTTACAAAAATAATTTTCTAAATATGATTATTTTAATATTTAATTAAATTTATAATATATATAAAAATAAATTTTAAAACATTAATTCACTTATACTAAAATATTGGTATATCGTACTTTCAACATGAATATCATTTATATATTATCATAGTTAATTTTAATATTCATTAGGGTATATTACTATTCATAATTGTATGTTACTATTCATAAGGGTAGGTTACTATTCACCATAAATTCTGTTTTTTATGGGACTCCAAATAACATACTGATCACAAGTGTGTGTGTGTCAAATTCCTAAAATTCCAAACACATAAGTGATAAGCATATGTATAATGGTCACTTAGAACTTAGTGGTTCATTATGTTATGTTTTCATTGGATTTTATGACATACTTATGAGAATATAATTTCCATTGAAAAACATTGGGTCGTTACATTCTTCCCACCTTATGAAATTTCCCCCTCCAAATTTTGATTTACATTCTAGACAAAAATAGGTGTGGGAACATTTCCTTAATTTCTTCATCCAGTTCCTATGTTGCCACTTCATACATATGGTTTCTCCATAGTACCTTGACCATATCAGTAGTATTGTTGCTTAGAAAATTGCCTCCAAGATTCTATATCTTCACAGGCTGCTCCCCATAAGAAAGATCATCCCCCAACTCTACCACCTTTGAAGAGAGAACATTTCAGGGGTCTGGTATGTACTAATTTAATACAGATACATGAAATATATCATGTACATTCGACACAGTAGGTGGAAGTTCCAATCGATTGGCCACAGCTCTGACTAGATCAATGATCTCGAAGGGGCCAATGTACATGGGACTTAACATCCCCTCTTTCTAAACTTTATGACCTACCTCCACTAAGATATGCATAGAAATACTATTTCACCAACTTTTAACTCATGTACATGTCGACCATTATCTGGATAACTCTTCTATTGACTTTAGGCAGCCTTGATATGTTGTTGAATGGTTTTCACCTTCTCCACAATTTCTTCGACCATTTCAGGTCCTAGAAGCTTAATCTCACAAACTTCATCCCAAAAGGAATGTGTTTCACACCATTTTCCACAAAGGTCTTCATATGGTTCCATTGGGATGCTCCAGTGGAATCTATTGTTGTAGTATAATTCAACCAGGGGAATATTTTGGTCCCATCCTCCTATGAATTCCATAGAACATGCTCTCAACAATTCTTCCAGTTTCTAATGAGTTTTCTTAGACTGGACATTAGTTTGATGATATAAGCCTTACTAATGTTTGGTTTAGTGCTCAGAGCATGTTTGTGACTTTTCCAGAACATTGAGGAGAATCTTGGATCACAATCGGATACAGTAGATAGTGGTACTCTTTGTAGCCTTACCACTTCATTGATTTAAATCTGCGCATATTGATCCAATGAGAAGTAATCTCGAATCAAGATAATGTTTTTTGTCTTTGTAAAATTATCCAGAAGGACCCATATAACATTGTTTTCTCTAGATGACTTTGGAAGTCCCGTGACAAAGTCCATGGTTATTTTTTCTGAATTCCATGCTAGTATGGGAAGTGGTTGCAACGTCCCATTACAGTTTTCTCTCCCAGCCTTCACCTGCTGACATAAAAGGAACATTGATGTATATTCAGCAATCTCCCTTTTCATATTGTCCCACCAAATGTTTTCTCGGAGATCTCGATACATCTTTGTGCTCCCTGGGTGGATAGAGAAGGTCTATGTGATGCACCGAACCTCGTTACCCTGAGTCAGTGCATTATTACATAACATTGGCATGATCACAAAATATCATGTCTCGAATGACTGATCAATTTAGTAACCATGGAAACACTAGATACATTCATATGTTTTACATTACATCATGAAATAAAAACAACAACAACATATTGTCCCCTTTGAACACACATATCCTTTAGTCTATCCCTGCAGGTCAATCATAATACAATTCTTCACATCCTGGCAGAAAAAGATAGAAAGGGGTGAGCTCATATTCTCATAAAGGATAACAATATAGCGGAAACTATAATAAACCAGCAAAAACATTTAAGGATATTTCATAACTAATAAAAAATCCTTTTAAACTTGAACTTAAGAATAACATGGAAAAAATAAAATAAATTAATTCCATTTACTTAGTCACATGGGTATTCTACTAGTCGAATATTCAAATGACATATCAATAACCACTTTCATAATAATGGAATGAAAAATGCTAGACTATCATAACCACATAGTCAAGGCCTTGTGCCAAGACTAGAAATAAGATTTTGTCAATGCCTTGTGCCAAGACACCAGTTTGTCTAATGAGACCTACCGATGCATCGAGGAGCTATAAAGGGATCCACCGGTCACATACTAAGTCCAATGCATTCCTTATATGAAAAAGTTTAAACATATGATAAACAACTGCAAATAACCGTGACAGAATTGTATAACATAAAACATTCATAAAGGAAACATAACATTTCCACATTTCAATCACAAGATATCAATACAACAAATTGATATAATAAAAACATTATCAAAACTATTTTCGACACCATAATAAAAGAAAAGTAAAACCTGGTATTTATTTTTCATTTAAAAAATGTTATGTCTTGTAGAGGAAGCCGAAACTCCAACAATGGTCATGGTGATGGAGAAGTCGTTGTCGCCGCATACGTAAGAAAAAACATTCCTCTTGTCGTTTAGTAAAACACTTCGTATAAAAATATTCATTTTGAATAAAATTAAAAGTAAAAGAGGTTTATACACCATATAAAAGAAAGTTGTGTATAAAACAAAATATGCATCAATGAAAAAATATTGAGATGAAGTCCCTTACCTCGTGTCTGACATTACTCGATCATTCTTTAATCTCTTGAATAATAAACTGTAGTTATTTTTTATTTTATTAAGAAAATTTTTCAAGTTCATTATTCCTTTTACATCATTTATTAACATTTTATGAACATTATGTAATCATTTAATTTAAAACTGTTCGCTTTTTTGATCCTTGGTACTCGAGTCAAAAATAAACTTCTTATAATTACAAGTTGTTTAAGTGGAAAAATATCCATTATCTCCATAATTATATTCAAGATATAGATATCATATATATCATATATATCCAGTATATACATGCATTTATAATATTACATAACATTTAGAGGTAATAAATGAAATGCACCATTCATGGAGACCGTAAGCCATACGTACGCATAAACCCTACATTTATTTCTATTTCGTATTTAATGGAATGAAATAATAATGATATAAAGGTATATTATAATTTAATTATAATATCATATATAATATCATTAACTCCATCCTTTATACATTCCACGTATGGCATTAACGATTCAAATCACATTGAGGTGGCAGTAGTCCACACTTCATAAAATGAAATTATCACATTTTCCCATAATGGAAATCATAATGGTATACCATAAATGAAAAATACAGAAGCATAAGGAAAAAATAAACATAATATATATCATATATAAACATAGTGAGATATTAATGGACACCATGAGAGGTGTCAAAAGACGATTGAACAATCCTCGTTTCATGAGGCAGTAATTCACCACCCACAGAATCATTATGTTCATTAACCAATAGATGGAGGTGTGTGTAAGTGTAGTTCGAATACTTCTCATAACAACATCCAAGTATATTTAGGATACTGGTGTGGTTACAAAAGAAAATAATAAAAAGAGTTTAGGGGTTGTAGAAGTCAAATAAAATAAACGAAGTTAAGAGAAATTGTTACCTTTTGTTTGGGTAACTCCCTTTGATTGAACCAAAAGGACTCTTGAAGTGCCTTATGCCTAAGGTAAGGCTTCTTGGAAAAAGGGAGGAAAGTTGAGATGGTATTTGTGCAGAGTTTGGCCAATCCAAATGGCTTTGAATGTGTGAATAAGGTGGTAGAGGTGGGGGCCTTTTTTAAGTGGAGAGGAGGGGCACTTTTGGAAAGATTGAAAATATTATTTTATTATAAAATGGTTTTCGGATTATAAAGGCCCCACAATGGTATATTTCGAATATATGGTTATAATAGTTCAGAATCCACCCATACAATAAGTTTTTGACATGTATATGTCTTAGATTTTACCTTATCGTTTCATTTTTTTTAATCATTCATTAATGAGGTAATCAATGCATCATCATGGTATCATAAATAAATTTATTTATTTAATGTCTAAAAATTATAAAAAAATTTCCATGACATACGAAATCATTCTAGATTTCCAAATAATATTTATAGTTGAATAGAAAACTTGTATAACCCCTTGTAAAAATTATTTTAGTAATACAATACATGTTTGCGACATTTTTATTTTTACTTCAAATAAATGGTATTAATGTCATTATCTTACCCAAGTAGCTCCATGGGGTCCCAAAAATTGTCCCATGGTTATTATTGGTCATTCACGACTCATACAATAAGAGTAGGACATGTGTCAAGATAATTTTATATTGTTATAATATCATTTTTTCTATAAATTAATCTAATTAAATCTAATGGTGGTTAATAAAAATCAAAAGTTACTATTCACCAAAAATTATTTTCATCCCATTGAACCACATTATATATACTAATGACAACCATGTATGTTAGATTTTTGAAATTCAATTCAACGATGTGGTAATGTTTCATTTAAATGAAAAAATAGTTTTTTAATCTACCACTTAGTGGTTTCACTATTCATAAAAAATTGATGTTTTTAAGAACAATACAAAAATTTCACCCTAAGATATAATTGATATTACTAATTCAAAAATGATTTCTATTTTAAAAAATTCAAAACATATAAGTTAAATAAATTAATTTTATAATTAATTCCCATTGTCAAAACAAATAGTGTGTTTTAAGAAACAATATAAATCAAAAGATTGACAATTGTTTATATCCAATTTCAAAGTGAAATTAATTCTAATGACCACCATTCGATAAAATGGTTAAAATTATATTCTATTTATAATTTAAAACTAGTCAACAGTATAATTTATCACTATTAATTATTTTGATTAAAAAAAAATTTTTTTATGTAATTTTCACTATTCATCGAATGTTGGATGTTCTTAGAAAAATACCAAAAATTCAACTTAGGATAATTTAGATATTCAGAATCCAAAAATGAAGTTCAATTTGAAATATAAAATTTATATAATTCAAAAAATGAGTATTACTATTCAGAATGGCTACTTTGATTGGTCACGGTGTGTTCGAATCTCGAACTTGCGTACAATGCAAGCTACTGCATTATTGAAAGAGAAGCATATCCTGGATGCTTGGGGTGTTACATTATCCAATCCTTCAATAAATTACATCCTCACAGTTTGACATTATTGTTCAAAAATAAATGGTTGAAAAAAATACCTTTTTGGAAAACACACATCAGAAATAAGGTTATTAAAATTTAGTCTTAATAAGAGGGAAAGGGAAATGAAAAAGTCACCACCAAATTATGATCTCGAATAGGAAAACATTCGTGGCAATTAGAGACACATAATTGGTGGAAAAAATTAAATATTTTTAGGGAGTGATTTATTTCATCACTCACAAACAAGTGTAAAATTGAGGGCCTCAAAGCCTTCAATCTATGGTGATTTAAAATATCATCAGTTCAACAAAATATAAGGTATTAGGATAACACTGTTTATTTTGTTTTAATATCCCATTAGTAATGATTAAGAATTAATTATTTCATAGATTAAGAAATATATATATATACTTGACAAGTATAGTTTCAACCATCAACTAATTTCTTCCACAAACTCATCTTTCCCTCAAAATGATAATAGAACTCAAAAAATTTATATTTATCCTAACCGTACAAGGTTCTAAATATTAACACACACCATTAAAATTAGGAAAACTATTTTGAAATAACCAGGGACTTTCTGTAGGATAGTGGTAGGTAATAAAGGCATGTCGCTCTATGGTTGTGGGTTTTATTCCTGCAGCTTTGTCTGACGCAATGGGTTATCCCTTGACCTGCATGTTGTCCTTTTCCTAAAACTACAGTTTTATAATATTAAAAAAATAATCATCATAAATGTTTTAATATTAAACAATACTATCCAAAGTTCAACATAATCTATTCCAACAGTTATAGTTATCTAAAATACCTCTGTCCAAACTCTCTCTAAAAGGTCTCTAAATTCCCCAATAAATTGTAACATCATATTCCCCAAACAAATAAAATTCTTTCTTATTGTCACATACTAAAAATCTTATTACCTTCATCATATTAAAACCTTAATGAAAACAACAAGTACTACCGTATAATCCTTATATATATCACATTATTCCTATAACCATAATATAGTTCTTCAGTCCAAAAACACAAATACAATAATTATTCAACTTCATCTGTAGTAACAACATAAGCTTGGCCTTGCTACCTTGGCCTTTTCTGAGATAAGTTTCCTTGGATCTTAGGGAATTCATTTCCATAATTCCCCATTTCTCTACAATTTTATCATTCAACATTGATATCCTCTTTCTTTCCCTTGCAATCACGAGTCTAGTGACATTTTTCTCCTCATTTATAACAAACTCTCATTCCTTTTAGGCACATAACGAGGTGTTTCTTACCATAATTATCACATAATGGAAAATCATTCTTTCGATTTTTCCCTTTATCTGTCTTTTTCTTTACCGTTCTCTTCTTCTCGTTCTTTACATTATTGTCATAAATATAGAGAATTCCTTTTTTGTATTTATAGCACACGAGACAATATCTTCGTACGATGATAAGGATTGTGATACTAAATCTCGATGAATAAATGGTTTTAACCAATAAAATAAACGAACAATCATACTTTTTGGGTTATGTATATAATTTGTAGCATGCCTCGCTAACCTTGTAAAGTTAGACTCATACTTTGCAACATTATAGTCCTCCATTAGACTCAGACTCATAAATTTTCTTTCCATATCCGCTTGATGGTCATGAGGTAAGTTTTTTTCTATGAAAATATATTTAAACTCCATCCATTCCATAATTGATACTTCATTATCTTCTTTCATGTTTTGAATCAATGACCACCATTGATCAGCATCTTCAGTGAGGCGTTAAACATCCATGACAACATTTTCCCTTTCTCTACTCCCCAAGGCATGGAATATTTTCTCTATGGAATTTATCCATTTCTCCACTACTACTGGATTTGTTCCCTCATTGAATGGTGTATGTTGTTGCCTCATGAAGTGATCTAACATTGATCCTCCACACTGTGGATCATGGTGCTTCATACGGGTAGGGTTATTATTCATAACCTGAGTGAGTTGTCCCAGTATGGTGATAAGATAATCAACACTAGTTGTATCACTAGATCCACTATAATTATCTTGAGCATGATGGAAATCCCGACATGGAGTGTTTGCATTGATACAGTTTCCATTCCTTCCTCTAGGAGCCATTTCTAAACAATGTCATAAACTAGATTAGTTTTTGAATCGTAATACATAATAACAAACTTGCAAAACACTTAACATAAAATGAAAAGTTTATGGATATAATCTGTAAACATAAAAAATGTTTTCTTTGAGGAATTATATAATAATAAACCCTTCATAATGGTTTATAAGAAAATCGTGAAATATCCAAAGAATATCCCCCATAATTTTCGTAACCAAGATTGCAACAAGGCCCGTTGTAATGTACTAGGATACCC
Source organism: Viscum album (assembly GCA_963277665.1). Classification (NCBI taxonomy): domain Eukaryota; kingdom Viridiplantae; phylum Streptophyta; class Magnoliopsida; order Santalales; family Viscaceae; genus Viscum; species Viscum album. The sequence continues at coordinate 1,078,994,634 of OY728162.1, read as the reverse complement.
TAGGTAAATCACGAAAATCCTTGTCGGTGTTTTCACTACTTGGTACATCTATTACAGATCCTCCTCTACCTGCTCGTATCCAGATAGTGATGTGTTTCTCGGAAAATACACAAAATCTATTCGTTAACAAAATTATAGGATTTTATTCTATACTAATCCTCAAAGTCTGTCTTAGGGATATGTAATCTAATCAGAGTTTATCTAAATCTAGCTTCCAAGGTTAGTACTAAACTACCTCCGATAACAATTGTAACTCCTTGACCCTAGTTACCCAGAGTCAGTGAATTATTACATAACAATAGAATCATCACAAAAGATCATATCTTTAAAGTCCGATTAGTTTAGTAGCCTTGGAAACACTAGATACATCTATAAGTTTTACATTACCTCAACAATTAAAAACAACAAAAACATCTTGTCCCCTTTGAACACACTTATCCATTAGTCTATCCCTGGTAGTCAATCATAATACACTTCTTCACATCCTGGGAAAAATAAAACATAGAAAGGGGTGAGCTCAGATTCTCAGTAAGGATAACAATATAGTAGAAACATTCATAAACAAGCATAACCATTTAAGGCAATTACTTAACTAAAACAAAATATTTTTAAACATGCACTTCAGAATAAAATGGAAAAAATGAATTGAAATAATGCCATTTACTTAAACACATAAATATTTTACTAGTCAAATATTCACATTCAATATCAATAACCACTTTCATAATGATGGAATGCATAATTCCAGACTATCATCACCATATAGTCATTGCCTTGTTCCAAGACTACAAATATGATTTTGTGAAGGCCGTGTGACAAGAAACTAGTTTGTCTCATGAGACCTATAGATGCATTGAGGAGCTATAGCGAGCTCCACCATTCACCTTCAAAGTCCAATGCATTCCTTATATGAAAAGTTTTAAACATGTCATAAACAACACCCAAGAACCATGACATAATCGTATCACATAAAACATGCATAAAATAAACAAAATATTTCCACATTTCAATAACAAGATATCAATAAAACACTTTGATATAAGCAAAAAATTATCATAACCATTTTCAATACCAAAATAAAAGAAAAGTAAAACATGGTATTAAATTTTCATTAAAAACAATTATGGCTTTTAGAAGAAGCCGAAACTCAAATAATGGTCATAAAGGCGGAGAAGTCATTGTCACCGCATACGTAAGAAAAAACATTCCTTTTTTTTAGTAAAATGATTCATATGAAATTATTACTTTTGAATAAAATTAAAAGTCAAATGGGGTTATACACCGAAAAAAAGAAATTTGTGTATAAAACAAAATATGCCTCAATGAAAGGGGATTTAGACGAAGGCCATTACCTCGTGTCTGACTTGAGATGATGATTTTTTAATCTCCTGAATAATAAACTGTAGTTAATTAATATTTTCTTAAGAACCTTTTTCATGTTTATTATTCATTTTACATCACTTATTAACATGTTATGAACATTATTTAATCATTCAATTTAATAACGGTCATTTTGTCGATCCTTGGTACTTGAGTTAAAAATAAACTTCTTATAATTACAAGTTGTTTATGTGGTAAAATATCCATTATCTCCAGAATTATATTCATGATTTAGATATCATATATATCATATATCTCTAGTATATAAAATAATTTATAATATTACATAACATTTAGAGGTATGAAATTAAATTCACGGTTCATGGAGATGGTAAGTCGTACGTGCGCATGAACGCTACATTCATTTCTATTTCATATTTAATGAAATGAAATAATAATGATACAAAGGTATTTTATAATTCCAGTATAATATCATATATAATATCATTAACTCCATCCTTTATACGTCCCACATATGGCATTAATGATTCAAATCACATTGATGGGGCGGTAGTCTGCACTTCCTTAAATGAAATTATCACGTTTACTTATAATGGAAATCATAATGGTATGCCGGAAATAAAAAATATAGAAGCATAAGGAAAACATAAACATAGTATATATCATATATAAATATAGTTAAATATTAATGGCCACTATGAGAGGTGTTAAAAGAATATTGAACAACTATAGTTTCATGATGCAGTAATTCACTGCCCACAGAAACAATATGTTCTTTAACAATTAGATGGAGGTGTGTGTAAGTGTAGTTCAAATACTTATCATAAAAAAATCCAATTATATTGCGGATACTGGTGTTGTTACAAAGGAAAATAATAAAAAGAGTTTAGGGGTTGTAGAAGTAAAATAAAAGAAAAGAAGTTCAGAGAAATCAATACCTTTAGTTAGGGTAACTCCCGTTGGATTGAACCAAAAGGACTCTTTAAGGGCCTTATGCCTAATTTAAGGCTTCTAGGATGAAAGGAGGAATGTTGAGAGGGTATTTTAGAATAGTTTTTCTGAGCCAAAAGGCTTTGAAGATGTGAATAGGGTGGTAGAGGTGGGATCCTTTTATAAGAGGAGAGGAGGGTCTCTTTTGGAAAGATTGAAAATATTATTTTATTATAAAATGGTTTTCAGATTATAAAGGTCCCAAAATGATATATTTCTAATATAAGGTGACAAGGGTTTGAAATCCACCCATCCAATAGGTTTTAGACTAGTTTATGTCTTATATTTTACCTTATCTTTTCATTTTATTTAAATCTTTCATTAATGAGGTAATCAGTGCATCATCATGGTGTCATAAATAAATTTATTTATTTAATGTCTAAAAAATATAAAAAAATTACCATGACGTAGAAAATATTTTCACATTTCCAATGAATATTTATTGTCGAAAAGATAACTTGTATAACCCCATGTAAATTTTTTTTAGTAAAACAAAACATGTTTGTGACATTTTTATATTTACTTTAAATAAAAGGTATTAATGTTATTATCTTACCTAGTTGTTCCATGGGGTCCCGAAAATCATCCCATGGATTTTCTTGGTTGGACATGACTCATACAATAAGATTATTACATGTGTCAAGATATTTTTATATTTTTATAATATCATTTTTACCGTAAATTACCCTAATTACCTCAAATTTTTGTTAATAAAACTCAAAAGTTACTATTCAACAAAACTTATGTTCATCCCATTGAACCACATTTTACAAAATAATGACAAACATATATGTCGGAATTTTAAAATTCAATACATAGAGGCGGTAATGTTTCATTTAAATGAAAAATCCAATTTTTTACTACCTCTTAGTGGTTTCACTATTCATCAAAAAATGATGTTTTTCAGAACAATACCAAAAATCCACCCTATGATATAATTGATATTCCGAATTCAAAAATGATTTCAATTTTAAAAAAATTCAAAACATATTAGTTTAATTAATTTATTTTATAATTAATTCATGTTTTCGAAACAAATAGCGTGTTTTTAAGAAGCAATATAAATCAAAATATTGACAATTGATTATATCCAATGTCAAAGTGAAATTAATTATAAAGACCACCATTGGATAAAATGGTAAAATTATATTCTAAATATAATTTAAAACCACTAAATTGTATAATTTATCACTATAAATTATTTTTATTAAAAAAGTTTTTTTTTAAGTATTTTTCACTATTCATCAAAAATTGGATGTTCTTAGCAAAGTACCAAAAATTAAACTTAGGCTAATTTCAATATTCCAAATCCATAAATGAAGTCCATTCTGAAATATATAATTTATATAACTCAAAAAGTGGGTATTACTATTCATAACAGCTACTTTGATTGGTCATAGTGTGTTAGAATCTCAAACTTCCGTACAATGCAAGCTATGCCATTATTGAAAGAGAAGCGTATCCTAGAAGCTTGGAGTGTTACAGTCGAGCTATGTGCATCATTCAATATCTTCATCTTTATCTTTGGATCAGATGGTACATATAATCGTTTCCCACATCTTACAACTCCTTCCTCATCAATTTTGAAATCGGAGGATTTCCCATTTTTATTAACATCCACCGATTTCGGAATTTCCATATCCTTTCTTGGAGAATCCTTTATTTTCTCCAAGAGGGATGGTTGAGAAATAAATTTCAAAAGGATTGATGATGTTCCTATATTAATGACTCCCATGTCCATCCTTTGAAAATATAAGAATATCAGATCCTTTTCAATTATCATCATTGATAAAATGCAAGATCATATCTATACAGAGCATCTTCCACCTTGTTTGCTTTATCAGGATAGTAGTGGATTGAGCAGTGATATTCCTTGATGAGCATAGTCCATCTTCACTGGAACATATTATGCTATTTCTTTGTGAATATATATTTGAGACTCTTGTGGTCTTTATATATCTCTTATATCTCCACATGGATATTTTGCCACCAACTTTTCAACATAGAGATCACAACTGCCAACTCCATATCATGTGTTGGAAAGTTTTTCAAATGGATTTTCAGCATCCTTGAGGCATTGGGTATCACTTAATCATTTTTCATTAGAACAAATCCTAATCCTTTGTTAGAAGAATCACTATACACCACAATGAGTTCTCCACTTGAAGGGAGTGTGAGTAATGTGCAGTGATAAAACTCTTTTTCAACTCCTTGAAATAGTCTTCACATTCCTGTATCTAGAAGAACATTACTACCGTTTGTCTCATCCTGGTCATTGGGTTTGAAAATCATGAAATGTTCTTTAAGAGTCATCAATAATACATAGCGAGACCCAAAAAGCTGTGTATCTCCATTACAAATGTTGGTCTAGGCCACTCTTTAATTACCTTCGTCTTGTAATGGCCTACAGATATCACTATACTAGTGATAACATGCCCCAAGAATGATAATTCCTCCATCCAGAACTCACATTTATTGTACTTTTCATAAAACCTCTCCCATCGCAATGTTTTTAACACAGTTTTCTAATGCTCCTCATTTTCCTCTTTGCTCTTCGAGTATATTAGAATTTCATCAATAAATACAACCACAAATTTTTAGTGGAAATACTTAAAGGCTCTAGTCATTAAATCCCTCAAAATTGTTGGAGAATTAGTGTGTCTCAAGGGAATGACTATGAACTCATAGTGTTCATACCTCCATTGAAATTCATTCTTGGGAATATCCTTCTTCCTCGCCTTTAGATGGTGATATCAAAACCGAAGGTCCACCATAGAGAAATAACTGTTCCCATGAAGATGATAAAACAAGTCATCTATCCGTGGAAGGGGATACCTATTATTTATCATGATTTTATTGAGCTCACGATAATCAGTGCATGGGTGCATTGATCCATCCTTCTTCTCGAAAAAGAGGACTGGATAACTCTAGGGAGAAGAACTCGTTCATATAAAACCCTTCTCCATATTATCCTGTAATTGATTCTTCAACTCTTCTATCTCTACGGTGTCCATTCTGTATGGTTTCATTGATATTGGATGTGATCCAGTGAAAAGTTCAATTGAGAACTCAACCTCACGGTCAGAAGGAAGACCATGCAACTCTTCAGGGAATACATCAGTGTAATCACTCACCATGTGCATGTCTTAATGCAAGATTCTCTCCTTTTTCACAATCATTTGTGATAGATATGATTTCTCATAAGGAAATAATATCCAAACATGAGATAATGTTTCGAAAGGATATTTATATTTCTCCTTACACTTGTAATGAATCGGAGGATGCTTCAGGATGTTAAAAGTGATCTCTCTTTCCCAATAGTTGATGTTGGCCTTGTACAATGACATCCAATTCATGCCCAAGATAGTGTCGAACACCACTAATGGAAGTATGAAGGTATTTTCTAGGAGGATCAGTCCACAAGCCTTAACCGGGGAGAAGTTATAAACGATGGATGCAATAATTTCCCCATTATATATTCTCACAGATATCTTTTTGTCCAAATTTTGAGGGGGTGTTTGAATAGTTCAATTAAACATGCAGGATATGAAAGAATGCATAGAACAAGAATAAAATATTACATTCCTTATTAATGAATGAATAACTAGTGTACATTTCACCACATAGTTTTCATGTTCCACCTTAGCAGTAGTGATAACATAAGCCCTTCCTTGTTTCCTTGGAGGGTTTTTCTGATTTCCTCTAACAACCCTCAACTTAGGGAAATTGTTAACATAATTCCCATGTTCCTTGAAGTTGTAACACAACACTACATGCTGAGTGATGATCTGATCCTTCCATTATTCATCAACATTCGTGGGATCATTCATATCCCTTCGGCAGTTCACTACCAGAATACCAAACATTATGCATTTGAAGTAATTCTTAGTTCCCATGAGACTGTAACGAAGATGTTTCATCCCACAATTTTTGGAAAGGAAAATGTGAGGCTTCATTCCAACATGGTATGTCTTTTGATGAACCACCCATGTTTTTCTCCATTTTCAGCTTCTTTTCACCAGGCCCAGGACACTACTGAGAGTATCGAATCTTTATTTCATCCTTGAGGCCACAATAGGAAATCTCCTCATAACTGCCGAAGTCATGAATCAACAACACTTTTTTTAAAATCATCTTTATTATGTAAATAAGTAATCCACCCTGCTTTCAGTGTTAATGAAAAATCTAGAGGTATAACTTGCAAACCATGTAATATTTTCGTCATAAGCCCCTATGGTCTCATCTTCCTTCTTCATGAGTCCAAGGAACTCTCTTTCCATCTTTAGATGGAGATTTCGAGGAAAATATCTATTTAAAAACTTCCCCTTGAATTCCTCCCATTCTATGTGATCAATTTCCTCTTAAGACGTTGTATTCTTGATCAGTGTCCACCACTGATCAGCTTCCCCATCAAAACAATAGACTGCAAGTACAATTTTCTCTTCTTACGATCACCAGAGGACAAAGAATAACATTTCAACGAAGTTAATCCATTGTTCTGGGAGGAGTGGATCAGAAGATCTGCTAAACATATGTGGCCTTTGCTGCATGAAGGATTCTATGGAAAATTTTTCTTTCCATGGAGGAGGAGGATATTTTACCTGATTCATGTTATTATTCATAACACAAGCCAGCTGAGCAAGTACATCCATGATGTTTTGAGTAACTGATTCTATCACATCAAGCATATCATTAGGGTAATCATCACATTGCATATCACAATGGTTGTTGGAATGTGTTCTTCTATTTACCACCATTAACTAATAAAAAAAAGATATATTTAGATGTTTTTTTACTAATCTATTGAGCATAAAAATGAAACTTTAACATAAAGGGATAAACATATAAAGAATAATCGCATCATATCTTGTTATTCCTTAGGTTTATATCCAGGTTATCCCCAAACTATTTCATAAAATATATTCTTATGGGATTTGTTTTCCCTCAATAATGGTTAGTACTAAGCTTCTGAATCTACCAAAGAATATCCCCCAGGACTGTCGTAACCAAGAGTGCAGCATGGCCCATTTTCAAGCACCATCTCCCGTTTGAGTCTAACTCAAAGCAGTGTTTTAGGTTTTTAAACCTATATAAAACTATGCCAGAGATGCCTCTACCTTATCGTATCCAGACAGTGTTGTATTTTTTCGATAAAATACATACTCAATAATCACCAATATTCAGGAATTTTTTCATATAATTTGTCTCGTCCTTATGGTTCTCACTATGGTTCTTTATTCCAAATCTCCAAAAATAACTATACAATCCTCTTATACCAATTATAGAGACCAAATCATTTTACATAAAACATTTCATGATTGTAATCATAATTAATAATCAGAGTACAACCCAAGGATCATTAATTCCAATGACATGGAAAACAATGTACATAAAACAAGGGGCTAAAAACAATTATTTATTTAATCTCCATAATGATATCATAACATACATTGATACCTTATATCTACAAAGGGTACCCTGGGGAACACATGAAAAAAAGGGATGCGCTGAAATGCTTCAGTTAGGGATAAAATCTAAGGATACATCTGAAGCACATGAGGTAGGAGGCATAACGTAATGATATACAAATCATGGAACATATAAAAAAATATCATATAAGCATGGGATAATATAAACATGTAATCATATAGATGTTTCAGAATCGTAAAACATTAATTTATTGTGGCTCAAGGCTAACCACCAACCCTGTTTCTCAATTTAGTACAGGTCAAGGCTAACTGCAAATCCTGTTTCACATCGCATCTCATGAGACTCAACTTTACCCAAGGCATTGGAGCACTATCTAGGTGCACCCATCTCAACATTTCCATGAATATTCATGCCACATTAATATTATTACCTCATAGATAATCATATAAAATGAACCACACATAAACATAAGGGTACCCATGGAAAGAGTTTGGTACCACAATCATGACATAGGACATAACCAGTGGGTGTATCATGAAAGTGCCCATGAAATGAAAGTATTAGAAAATAGATGGAAATTTATAGGGTAAAATAGGAATATAACCTGGTATGTAGTGTCAAACAGAAATTAAAACATATATGAAATGTACTTTAGATTCATTAGCATTAAAACATTTTTATGCGGTTTTAAGGAAAATACTATAGATATTTTCAAATAAAAAAGATGAAATTCTTTTATATCAAAAAAGAATTTAACCAAGAAGGTTTTAATAATAAAATAATGATTTTTAATAGACAATGGAATCTTAAAATTTTGAAATAGTGCACATGACATTTGTGTAAAAATTTGGGAAGTCCCCTTAAAATAGGATTGCTTATCAAAATGTTATATGGATGGAATCTTTTAAAAACATGTATATCAACGAAAGAAATTGATGAAAGGGTCTTGATATAAGGATAATTTAGAACTATCCAGAATTCAGAGGATTCACATAAATAGATAAGATTATGCCATTTTGAAAGAATGATAAGGCAACCCGAAATAACAAAGAAGGTTCATGTAGAATTCGTTACGATTTTATCGTTATGGTGTCTGGTGTACAAAAGAGGGATTTATGAGAGAGATAAGGAGGTACAAATCCCATAGAAATCATGATGTTAGAATGGGTATTGAGAGAAAACATACCACCTAATTTGGTATTACACATAAAATGACATTGTAAAGAGGACATCATGATTTAGAGTGAAACAGAGAGATCCCTTACCTTAAATCTGTTGGTGTTATCCACTTGTTAATAAATAGGTGAATGAACAAAATAGTCTTATTAATTCATAAGTAAAATACCTATTCAATATTTAATAGATTTATTATAATCATTTTACATTCATTTATAATTGTTTTGGTTGGTTATGAGGTTCATCTTCATTGTTCAGGCTCGTTTGTTTACTTGGTTTTAATTAACAGTTCTCTTATACTCATGTTCAGATAAACATGAAAGTTGGACATGTTTTTAGAGAAATGAATCTATATATTTGTGAACATCTAAGAGATTAAATTCTTTTATATTTAATTTGGTTACTTAGAGTGATGTCGAATTATTATATATATAACCTTAGTAATAACTGGGTTTTTTAATCAATGGGTTTGATTACAAAGAACATGTTTTTATTTTTAACATAATAACATTTATAAAAATGGAATAAAAAACTAAAAATAGGATATATTAAATATATAATAATCTGGTTCGACCATATCACTAATTACATCATGACCAGAATTAAATATATAAATAGAAATTGATAAACATTTGTCCTTGAATGTGCTATATTAGCACATCACAAATGGTAATTTCATTTTTTTTGAAATAAAGGGTGGGGAATGGAAAGAAGAAAATGAAATATACCATTAGCATTAAAAAATTCTATTACATCTATATTATTGGATTTATCATACTGTTATGGTGAAGGTATGTGAGTAAAGAAACAAAAAATAATAGAACATAATAGAAAAGATGGAATTGGAAAGTGGAATTTACCTTTGGTGATTTTCTCCTTTGAGAACCTATTAAAGGGAGATGATTTGGTATTTAAAAGAGGGTAGGACCTTTTGGATGGGGAGGGGAGGATCTTGGGGGATGATTTGGGCAGAATTTTGTAAAAGGACAAGGCCTACGAGGAGAGAAGAGAAGGTGGAGTGAAAGGGGGTTTTATAGTTGAGGAGAGAGGGAATTTCACAATATAAAACTCATTAATTTATTATTTCCCCATAAGAAAAGGAATAGTGATTATTTGCTGACAAATAATAGTAATTGTATCATTAGATCCTGAAACAAGTGGGCTTACATCAATATAACTTCATCAATGACTCAATAAATCCAATATTTAGTATTTATTGTAAATTATTGTATTTTACTATTATTCAAATATTCATGTATTTATGAAAAATCCACAAAAATCACCTTAAACATTTTTCGATGTTTATAATCCAAAAATGAAGTCCATTTTTTGAAAATAATTTTCAAAATATTATTATTATAATATTTAATTAAATTCATAATTTATTATAAAAAATAGTTCTAAAACATTAATTCACTTATTCTAAAATATCGGTATATCATACATTAAACTTGAATATCATTTATATATTATCATATGTAATGTTACTATTAATTAGGGTATATCAGTATTCATAAGGGTATTATACAATTCATAAGGGTATTATACTATTCATAAGGGTATGTTTTTATTCACCAAAAATTATGTTTTTCATCGGACTCCAAATAAAGTTTTGATCACAACTATGTGTGTAAAATTCATGAAATTCCAAACATAGAAGTGACAAAAATATGTTTAAATTTCTCTTAGCACATATTAGATCATTATTTTATGTTTTACTTATATTTTATGACAAACATATGTGAAGACAATTTCCACTGAAAAACATTGGGTCGTTACATTCTTCCCCCCTTATTAAATTTAGCCCTTGAAATTTCATCTTAAATTCGTAGACAAAAACAAGTGTGTTTTCATTTCATTCATTTCATTCACTAGTTCCCATGTTTCCTCTTCATACTTATGGTTTATCCATAGTACCATGACCATAGGGGTAGTATTGTTGCGTAAAACATTGCCTCTAAAATCCAAGATCTTCACCGGTTGCTCCTCGTAATATAGACCATCCTCCAACTCTACCACCTCTGAAGAGAGTACATGTGAAGGGTCTGGAATGTACATACTTAAGAGGGATACATGAAAGACATCTTGTACTTTGGACGTGGTAGGTTGAAGTGCCAGCTGATAGGCCACAGCTCTTACTCGGTCAAGGATCTCGAAGAGGCTGATGTACCTGGGACTTAACATCCCTTTCTTTCTAAACCTCATGACCTTCCTCCACTAAGATATGCATATAAATACCATATTTCCATCATTAAACTCATGGTATCATCTATGGTTATCTACATAACTCTTATATTGACTTTGGGATGCCTTGATATGCTGTGGAATGGTTTTCACCTTCTCCAATATTTCTTTGACCATTTCTGGTCCTAGCAGCATCAACTAACTAACTTCATCCCAACAAGCTGGTGTTCTGCACCTTTTCCCATAAAGGTCTTCATATGGTTCCATTCTGATGTTCGAGTGGAAACTATTGTTGTAGTATAATTCAACCCATAGAAGATATTGGTCCCATCCTCCTTATAATTCCATAGAAAATTATCTCAACTTGTCTTCCTATGTATGAATAGTTTGCTAAGACTTGCCATTAGTTGGAGGATGAGAGGCTGTACTAAAGTTCAATTTAGTGCTCAAATCATGCTGGAGACTTTACCAGAACATCGAGAAGAATCTTGGATCACGGTCGGATACAATAGATAGTGGTACTCCATGCATCCTTACCCCTTCTTTGATGTAAATTTGGAAAATTTAATCCAATTAGAATTACTCTCAAATCACAATAAAGTGAGCTGCCTTAGTAAGATTATCCAGAACAAACCATATAATTTTATTTTCTCTAGATGTCTTTAGATGTCCAGTGAAAAAGTACATGGTATTGTACTCCCACTTCCATGTAGGTATTGGTAGTGGTTTCATCGTCCCCTTAGACTTCTGTCTCTCAGCCTTCACTTGCTGACCTACAAGGCACTTTGATGTATATTCAGCAATATCACTTTTCATATTGTCCCACCAAATGTTTTTTCTCAATGATCTCGATACATCTTTGTGCTCCTAGGGTGGATTGAGGATGTTGAGCTTTGTACGTCATTCAATATCTAATTATTTATCTCTAGATTAGATGGTACACAAAATCGTGTCCCAAATCTTACAACTCCTTCCTCATAAATTATGAAATAGGAGGATTTCCCATTTTTAATAGCTTCTACACGTTTCTGAATTTCCACATCTTTTCTTTGAGCATCATTATTTTACTCCAAGAGGGATGGTTGAGAAATCAATTGAAAAAGGATTTATTATTTTCCTCCATTAATGATTCTCGTGTCCATCCTTTGCAAATATAAGAATATTAGATCCTGTTCAATTTTTGACATTGATAAAGATGCATGATCATATCCACTTAGAGCATCTTCCACCTTGTTTGGTTTTTCAAGATGGTAGTGGATGGAGCAGTCATAATCCTTTATGAGATCATTCCATCTTCTCTAGCACATATTAACCACATTCTGTGTGAATATATATATGAGACTCATGTGTTCAGTATATATCTCACATTTCTCCCCATAGAGAAATTGCCCCCAAATTTTCATTGTAAAGATCAAAGCCACCAACTATGTATCATGCGTTGGATAGTTTTGCTCACATATTTTCAGCTTCCATGAGGCATAGTCTATCACTTTATAATTTTTCATTAGCACACATCCTTTGCCTTTATTAGAAGCATCACGATACATCACAAATAGTTCTCCACTTGAAGGGAGTGTGAGTACTGGAATAGTGATAAGCCTCTTTTTCAACTCCTTGAAACAGTCTTCACATTCTTGTGTCTAGAAAAAAATTACTCCCTTTCCTGTCATCTTGTTCATTGGGTTTGACAATTGTGAATTATACTTCACAAATTGTTGATAATACACAGCTAGACCCAAAAATCTACGGATCTCCGTTACGAAAGTTGGTGTGGGCCACCCTTCAATTTCCTTCATCTTAGAATGGCCCACAAATATCACTATACTAGTGATAACATTCCCCAATAATGATAAATACTCCATCTGGAACTCACATTAAATTTACATTTCATATAACATCTCCCTTCACAAATTCATTAACACAGTTTTCAAATTCTCCTCATGTTCCTCCTTTCTGTTGGAGTATATCAGAATATCATTAATAAATACCACCTCAAATTTTTCGAGGTAATATCTATAGACTCTATTCAGTAAATAATTGAAAATTGATGAAGCATTAGTGAGTCCTATGTGAATCACTATGAACTCATAGTGTCCATACCTCGTTCGAAAGACAGTCTTGGGAATATCCACTTTCCTCACCTTTATATGGTGATATCCCAACTAAAGGTCCACCATAGAGAAATAACTGGCCCCATGAAGCTGATTGAACAATTCATATGTCTGTGGAAGGGGATACTTTTTCTATATCATGATTTTACTGAGCTCATGATAATAAATACAGAGGTGCATTGATCCATCCTTCTTTTTGACGAAGAGGACTGGAGCACCCCTAGGAGAAGCACTCGGGCGTATAAAACCCTTCTCTATAATCTTCTGTAACTAATTCTTCAGCTCATCTAGCTCTATGGTTTCCAATCTATAAGGTTTCTTTGAGATTTTCATAGATTGGGAGATAAGTTCAGCTGAGAACTCAACCACTCGGTCAGGAAGAAGACCAGATAACTCTTTAGTAAATACACTAGTGTAATCCCTCGTGATGGGAAAGTCTTCAAGAACGATTCTCTCTTTTGTCTCAATAATTTGTGCTAGATATTCATTCTTATATGGAAACAATATCAAAACTTCATATGATGATTCAAAATGAAATGTTTATTCCTCCTTACACTTTTAATGAATCGGAGGATGATTTTGGATGTGAAAGGTTATCTCCTTTTTCTCGACAGTAAATGTTTCCATTGTAAAAATATAGCCAATTCATGCTCAAGATAGCGTCGAACTCCACTAAAGGATTTCTGTTGATATTTTCTGGGAGGTTCAGTCCACAAAAATTAACTGGGGAGTAGTTATAAACCATGGACGCAATAGTTTCTCCATTATCTATTCTCACAAATATCTTTTTCTCCAAATTTTGAGGAGGCGTTTGAATAGTTATACTAAACTTGCAGGGTATTAATGATTGCATAGAACCATAATCAAATAGTGCGTTCTCTATTCATGAATGAATAACTAGGGTACATTTAACCACATCATTTTCCAGCTCCACCTCAGCAGTAGTGATAGCATAATCCCTTACATGTTTCTTTAGAGGGTTTTGATGATTGCCTCTGACAACCCACTACTTATGGAAATTGTTAGAAAAATGCCCATGCTATTTGCAGTTGTAACATTTCACTGTAGGTAGGGTGTTGGTATAATACTTCCATTATTCTTAAACATTATCAGGATCTTTCATATCCCTTCAGATTTTCTTTTCCATATGACAAAAATTTGTGCATTTGAAACAATTCTTGGTTCCCTTGAGACAGTTACAAAGATTTTTCATCGCCCAATTTTTTCCAAGGGGAATGTGAGAATTCTTTCCATCACGAGATTTGTTTCATGAACCACCCATGTTGTTCTCCATTTCTACCTTCTCGTCATAAGGCCCATGAGACCACTGAGAGTCTCCAATCTTCATTTCAACCATGAGGCCACAACCAAAAATCTTTTCATAAATGTCGACTTCTCCAATCACCAATTCTTTTTGTAGACTCATCTTTACTCCACAAAATAAGTGATCCTCCTTTCATTCATTGTTAATGAAATATCTAGAGGCCTTCCTTTCCAGCCTTGTAATGATGGATTCATATGCCCCGATGGTCTCATATTCCTTCTTCTTGTGTGCAAGGAACTGTCTTTCCATCTTGATATGGAGAGTTCAAGAAAAATATTTGTTTAAAAACGTCCTCTTGAATTCCTCCCAATCTATGGAATCAATTCTCTCTTAGGAATTTGTATTCCTGATTAGTGTCCACCACTGACGAGCTTCTCCATCAAAATGATAGACTACCAGTAAAACTTTCTCTTCTTCTAAGCATTGGAGGATGGAGAATAGATTTTCAACGGAGTTAATCCATTATTCAGCGAGGATGGGATCATAAGATTCTCTAAACATGGGAGGCCTTTTCCAAATGAAGGATTCTACTGAAATTTTTTTCTTTCCATGGAGGATGATCACATTCCACTTGATTCAAGTCATTATTCATAACTCTATCCACCTGAGGAAGTACATCCATGACGTTTTTAGCACATTATTCCATCACATCAGGCATATCATTAGGGAAATCATCACATTGCCTCTCACATTGGTTGTTGGAACGTTTTCTTCAATTTCCTACCATTAAATATGAAAAGGAACGTATAATTAGATTTTTTCAATACTTAGATATTGAGCATAAAAATGAAACCTGAACATAAATGGATAAAAATATAAAGATGAAGAACTTCCTAACTTGTGATTCCACAGGATTATATCCAGGGTTTCCTCGATCTATTTCTTAACTTATATTCTTATGGGCTATTTTGTCCATTAATAATGGTTTGCACTAAGCTCATGAATCTACCAAATCATATCCCCTAGGAGCATCGTAAATAAGTTTGTAGTAAGGCCCATTGTCGTTCACCAGTTCCCGTTCTAGTCAAACTCAAAGAGTTGTTTTTCTGTTCTAAACCTCGATACATCTCGTCCAGAGCCGCCTCCACCTGATCGTATCGAGACTGGGATGTATTTTCTTGATAATCCACTTAATCAATACTCTACAAAATTCTGTAATTTTTTCTTATACAAAGTCTCGTTATTAAGGTTCTCACTATGGTTCTCTATTTCTAATCTCCAAAAATAACTTGACCATCCTCCAATACGAACTATAGCGACTCGAGCCTTTAACATATAACATTATGTGATTGTAATCATAATTAATAATCTGAGTAGAAGACAGGGATTGTTATGTCTAGTGACTTGGAAGACTAGGTACATAAAACATGGTGCTAAAAAAATTATTTATATAATTTTGATAATGAGATCCTAAATTTCTTTGATCCCTTACATCTACATAGTTCACCCTAGGGAACACATGAATAGAGGGATGAGCTGAAAATATCAGTAAGGGAATGAGCATAAGGATAAATCGTAATCACATGAGTTAGGAGGCAAAGAATAATGAAATCCAAATCATGGAACATATGAAATGATATCACATAAGAATGGGATCATATAAAAATGTAATCATATAAATGTAGAAGAATACTAAAAAAATTCATTAGTATGGTTCTAGGCTAACTGCCAATCTAGTTTCCCATTTTAGAATGGGCCAATGCTAACCGCCAATCTCGTTTCACATCGCATCTCACGAGACACTATATTACCCGGTGGATTGGAGAGTTATATGGAAAAACCCATCTCAACATTTCTATTAATATTCTTTCACATAAATATACTTAACACATAGATAATCATACATAATAAACCATACATAAACATAAGGTTAACCATATAAAGAAGTTGGTACCAAAATCATGACATAGAACATAATCAATGGTTGTATCATGAATGTGTCAATGAAGGGAATGTATTAGAACATACATGTACGTTTATAGGGTAAAATAGGCATATATCATGGTACGTGGTGTAAAAGAGAAGTGAAAACATATAATAAATTTACTTTATAATCATTAGCATTAAAATATTTTTGTGCGGTTTTAAGGAAAATACTATAGAGCTTTTCAACATGAAAAGATGTCATATTTTTGTATAAAATATGAATTGAACCAATAAGGTTTTAATAATAAAATACTTATTTTATATAGACAATTGTGTCTTAAAATTGAGGATAGTGTGTACTGGAAATTTGGGTGAATATTCGGGAGGTCCACTTAAAATAGGATTTCTTATTGAAAAGTTATAAGGAGGGAATCATTTAAAAAAAATGTATATCCCCAAAAGAATGTGATGAAAGGGTCCTAATATAATAATATTTTACAACCAACAATAATTAATAAGATTCACTTAAATAGATAAGATAACACCATTTTGAATGAACGATAAGGCAACCCGAAAGAACAAAGAATGTTTGGGTAGAAATCATTAAGATATTATCGGCATGGTGTCAGATGTATCCATGAGGGATTAATGAGAGAGAGAGAGAGAAAGAGTTTCTCATTATTTATACATCATGAAGGGAGGTATGGTTAATGTGAGAAAACATACCCCCTGAGTTAGTATTACACATAAAAAGACATAGCATAGAGGACATCATGATTAAGAGTGAAATGGAGATATCCCTTACCTTCAATCTGTCAGTGTTCTCCACTTCTTATTAATGACTGGAATAAAAAAATTAGTCTTATTAATTAATAAGTGAAGAACCTATTATATATATAATTGATTCATAGTAATCATTTTACATTCATTTATAACCATTCTAATTGGTTAGGATGTTCATCTTCATTGTGTGGGCTCGTTTGTTTACTTGGTTTTAAAGACCGGTTCGCTTATATTCAATTTCAAATAAAAATGAAAGATGGATCAGGTTTTATGGAAATGAAGATATATATTAGTGAAAATCTTTGAGATTTCATGGTTTTAAAAAAAATTTGTTACTTAGAGTGAAGTTGAATTATTATATATATAAACGTAGTGATTACTGTTTTTGTTAATTGGTGTGTTTGATTAAAAATAACAAGTTTTTCATTATAATTTAATACCATTTGTATGAAAGGATTAAAAAAATAAAAGTAGGATATATTAAATATATAATAATCTTGTTCATCCATAACAAAAATTGTTTCTGGACCATAATTAATGATATAAATCGAAATTGATAAATCGTTGTCCTTGAATGTGTTAATTAGAACATTTCAAATGGTTCTTTCATTTCATTCAAATAAAAGGTGGGAAAAGGACAAAATATAATGAAACATAACATTAGTATGAAAAATTTCCAGTAAATTTATGTCACTGAATTTATCATACTATTATGGTGAAGTGAGGTGAGGAAAAAAAGTGAAGAACTTAAAAGAAATGAAGGAATTGGAATGAAGAATTTATCTCTTGAGACTTCCTCCTTTGAGAACATCATAATGGGAGTGGTTTTTGTATTTTGAAAAGGGTAAGATATTTTTGAGGTGGGGGAGGTTCTTGGGGATAGAGTTTTGCCGAATATTGGAAAGGCACAATGCTTGAGATGAATGAAGAGAAGGGGGACTGAAAGGGGATTGTTTTAGTTGAGGAGAGAGGGGATTTCTCAATATAAAATTCATTAATTTATTGTTTCTCCACAATAAATGGAATAGTGAGTCTTCATTGAACATGAATAGTAATTTGATCATGTGATCCTAAAACAAGTGGGTTTACATCAGTAGATCATCATCAATGACTCAATAAATCCCTTATTTAGATTTTATTGTAAATTATCATATTTTAATATTCAAAAAAAATTCAAGTATTTCAGAAAATTCATAAAAATTCCCCCTTACCATTTTTAGACATGTAGAATCGAGAAATTAAGTCCATTTTTAAAAAATAATTTTCTAAATAAATGTATTTTAATATTTAACTAAAATCATAATTTATTATAAAAAAACGTTTAAAACATTAATTCACGTATTCTAAAATATCGGTATATCGTACTTTCAACTTTAATATCATTTATATATTATCATAGGTAATTTTTCTATTCATTAGGGTATATGAATATTCATAAGGGTATGTTATTATTCAAAAGGGTTGGTTAAAATTCACCAAAAATTATGTTTTTCTTATCAAACTCCTAATAACTTACTAGTCATAGCCGTGTATGTCAGATTCTTGAAATTCCAAACATAGAAGTGAAAAACTTATGTTTAAAGGTCACATAGAACTTACTAGTTCATTATGTTATGGTTTCATTTAAATTTATGACATACTTCTGATAAGGGAATTTCCATTGAAAAACAATGGGGCGTTACAATGGGGATGTATCAGACAAAGAATATGATAAAGTTCCAACCAGCGATCTAGAAATACACCATGTATGACTGGTGAAAACATCACATTATATTACACCAGTGGTGCCTATGTTAGGTTGTGAATTAGTTAAACCAATAACTGAGTTCCTAGTTATTTCCAAACAAATAAATATTGGAAGGTATCATGATGAATTGTCTATTGTAAGAAAATTTGAGATTAAATAAGAATTAAAAATAGCTATAAATCACATCCATGTGAAAATGTAGTATAATTATCTTGTGTATGAGTCTACGTGATTGATATTTTCTACCAAATTTATATATTTTAGTGACACATTAAAGATGCATTAGTGAGTTACCATTCTCAATAACACAAATTTTTGGAAAATTAAATTTTTTTAAGAAGACACAATTGTTTGAATCTAATGATGACTCATGATATTAGACACATTGACTTCAAATTACCATCCTTAGTTGTTATTGGTACGATTATAGACAATTTCAAAGTTAATATCTTGTTAATATAGCAACACATGGAGTTTGATTATGGATATAATATCCCATTAAAAAGGCATGACTTTCAAAGAAGAAAGCTATTATGAAATTTGGTTGAAATTGGGAAATATAATTTTAGGTGTTACCTTATTGGATCGAGCGATTATTTTAAACTATTCAAGTTATTTATCAATTTTATATAGTGGACCTTATGGTGAAAAATCACATCTGTGTAGAAAAAAGTGAAATTTCAACAGATCTTATAGGTATTCCACCCATGCATTTCCACTTTTCGACATTGAAAAAAATTCATACAAGTGGATGAAACTTTTTTATATGGATTTTATAATAGATTTATCCTGATGTTTTCTAGTATGGTTGGAAAAATAAAACTCATGCAACGAGAATTTTCAATAGTAGAGAAGGAGAATCTTGATTGTTGGAGTTGGTTTCTAACTTTCCATCGTGTTAATATCACCAATATACTTGGGATATTCCTTATTTCAAATCATCATCATGATATAACTGAACCAGTGAATACTGATAATGGTGGTTGGTTAACCCCATGCCTACCATCATTTCTATATTATATATATATATCTAGAAATGTATGAACAAAATTTAATTATGGCAATGTGAAAAAAGAAATCATCAACTTAGGTATTTGATCAAGTTTTATACACATTCTGTATGTGTGAGTATTTTAAATAAATGTAAACTTTTTAAAATGTTAATCACATAACCTTTTATCATATTAACCAAGAATACTTCTTCTCCCTCATATAATAGAAGAAATTAAAGGAATAAAAGGTGATGTCTACATGTACATGATCCACCTCCCAAAGAAAAATTCATTTTTTGAATTTGATGAACGGAATACATATTTCCATAAGACTACAAAAAAAATTTCAATGAATTAAATATGTATTCATGGGGTTTCTAAAATTACTAATAATGGGTGTGGTTTCTCAAACATTTTACACATGTGTCAAATACTTTCCTAATATATTAGATGATGTTGATAATGAAATTCTATAGGGAAATTGATACATGAAATTTTTTAGAATGGATCTTGATGGTGATCAAATCCATGACACATCATATCTGGTATTCTATTTTCACAGTATAGGAAGATTGGTTGATGTTGAAGAGGTTTAAGATGGTCAGGTGATGACCATTTTTCTTGAGAACTGGATCTTTGAATGTGGTAACTTCCAAGATTACATGATTCCTTACTCACAAATACATACAACATATGGTCATCTTCACCCTTCCATGGAGAGTTATGTTGATCTAGTGTATCGTCTCAACACATTATTGAATTTATACAACCATTAGTGGATCACAATTTGATATGTATTAATATTAATTATTCATTTACATATTCAAATTTTTTATCCCAATCTAGCATGGTTGCGTGGAATGGATTTCTAAAATCTACACATATGAGAAATTCAATGGATTTGAATTAGTAGAAACGGATGAATCAAATATGTGGAACATGTAGTTAAGAGGGAGATAATCATAGATAGTTCCTACAAAATGGTTTCATGGAGGGTTTATCATTATAACATACTTGATTGTTATATTTTGGGTTGATTATTTAAATTGTTTTAATTTCCATGTATAATGATTTATTATATGAATATTTTCAATTATCGTATTTTTATCCCACTCATCATAGATATTATTTAACAAAATATTTTTTGATCATTTATTTTATCATATAAATAGATGTAATCTGTATAGCTAAATCTAGTCCCCAAGTATATATCCCTTCTTATCGCACATAGTGAGCACATATCAAAGAATATATTGGATTGTGGTGAAGATCTGATACTGAATTTTTGTAGGGATCATCACATTCACCATGACAGCCCCTAAAAGCCGAAAATCAATTATTTTCACCCCTCTAGGTTTTATGGATTGATATTGTGTGGGTAATTTCCCATTAAAACATTACACAATTTTATTTTGGTTGATCAATGGAGACCAAAGACGCATACATTTCATATTCCTTAGTGGGAGAAAAATATTACATTATAGGATAACCCTATATTATTGGGTCTTCTTATAAATGGTGATTGTTTTACATGTATAATGATATATAGTTGTGATTAATATATAGATAGAAATATTGACTTACCATTACCAGACATTTTATGGACACATAGAGGATGTTGGTTAAAGACTTTCAGGCTAGACAACCAGTTTGGCCCTATTGATCGTGATGCAGATTAGGTGAGATTGTAATGATATGAAATAGAATGCATTATGTGGTTCATTGGAGATACTTTATTTCTAGATCACTTTAGATCATATTTTAAACTGATGATTGTACCTCTTGTTTGAGATTCTGAGCATCTGAGTCATATAGTTGGGGTTTTACAAGTCTGCAATGTCAATAAAGTTAGTGGTGTGTGAAATGTCACACAAACATGAATAAGATTTGTGGTTTTTGGTGGTTATTACATCTGGGTGATAGATACGATTCCCTAAATTTATACAATGATTAGTCTCCAATTTACCACTTGATGCACTGCATGTGGGACCATTTTCTCAAAAGAACATTAAACATTTAATACATACTTTTTTTCCAATATAACATTCTAGTTATATAATTTCATAAATTTTGTTTCCTTTAATGAAAAGGTAGATCCACTCAATGAAATTTGTATATTTACCTACACATTCCACTTCATATTAATGTATTCTTTTTATCATTTTTTCCATTAACTATGTATGAACTAATCATTATTGATATAATTATGTGTTCTATTTTTAATGAAAGATTTATTTACATAGAGTAGTTGGATTCCATACACTAGTGGGATTATGGGGAATATTCTTAATTATTGTACGATGTGGAATCATTATTCTATTATCATGGTCCCACTGATCTATTTTCATAGAGTTGAGTGGCCTTAACCCTATAGGTTCATGAGATAGTTCAGATATAAATATCCTATTCCAGGGACACTGAGGTAGATTGTAGTGGTGCACGACATTCAAATTTCAAGAAAAAAGGATCAATATTGGAATATCATATATGATCCATACATATCTATTAGGATTCATGTGAGAAGCATTATGTCACTGGATAATTTAGACGACATCGTCAGCATGAACCCACTCATTGAGTACATTCTCTAGTTTATATGAATTACCAGAGTATTTATCACTCATCTTGGAGTGTCAAATTATACCATGGTAATTTAATTTTATCACAATTATTTATTCCTTATTGTTAATTTGATAATATGTTATTTAAATTTTTTTCACGGTTATGGGATCGATTGAGTTCATGATCTGACAACATCTGAGACATGCAAAATATTCTCTATTGATGAGTTAATTTTAAATCATGATTCGATGAATGGTTCACTTCATAGTTCTTTGAGCATCTCTCTACTATCAGAGCAAGCTCCTCACCATCAACCTATTCCACCTCAATCCATGGTCGACCCGTTGAACGTTGATGAGGACCAAACTTCATGTAGACATCATTCATGTTGTTCAATTTATTAGTTGTCTCTAGATACCACTACACATCATCCAAATTGACCTTCATCATAAACGGAACCATCAGATACATTCCCCACAGACCCTTATTCAGAGCTGGGAACCACTACACAACCACTAATTAGAACTTCTTCATCACATGTGGAATCATTAAAGACATACCCCATACACTAACTAGACCGTCCTAATATTGTTTTCATGTGATTTAATTATAATAGGAGCCCTTTTTTCTTTCCCTCTATGGTTCATCTTTTTAATGACTAACATTTTCTAAAACCTCTTTATTTATTCAGTTTGAAAACATCACTTGTCAGATTGATGTACCGTCTACTCTCACAAATCAAAAAGAATTATACGATATATTTAAAATATTTCAAATCAATTACATATCATATTATGTGGTTTTAACATTTAAATTCTTGTTTTAGCATTATAAATGACTGAAACTGCATTTTCATTCATTTTAGGGAAAAACACCTCGGTTTCATGTGGTGTCAGTTCATAATAGTAGAAAATTAATATATTATAGTTTTTTGCGATTTCATATGAATATGAGATCATTTGTGTATCTCACCACCTATGACGCATGTTTTTAAATACCGGTATTTTCTATGACCTATTTATTTAGTACATTCAAGCACATCACACATCATATTGATGCACCATCTACTCACACAATTGAAAAATAATTCCGAGTCACGTTTTATGATATTTCACATCAATTGTATATAAATTACTTTTGTTCCAATAGGTAAACTCTTGTTATCATGTTTTAAAATATGAAAACCGTGTTTTCCTTGATATCTGGAAAACTCCACCATAGTTTGACATCTTGGTGGTTCTTAAAATAAAATATCAATCTATTTGTTGTTTTCGAGTGATTTCACATCAATATGATCTCATTTGGATGGGTCAACCTCTATGGAACATGTTTTTAAAGAAATATATCTTCTAAAAACTTCATATTTAGTCATTTAGAGAACATCGCAAGTCAGATGGATGTCCCATATGCTGGAGTTCAACAAAATAAATTCTATGAATACATTAATAAAATTTCACATCAACTAGAGATCGTTTTATGTGGATTGAATAGTTAGACACATATTTTTGTCTTTTAAATTATAGGAACTTCATTTTTCGTCATCTCGGAAAAAATACATCATTCATTAATGCTTCTTAAGTTCTTAAAATTGAAAATGAAATATACCATTTTTTTCATTTAATTTCCAAGAAATTAGATATCATTCTCCCAGCTTATCCTTTGAAGTGCACTTTTTTAAAGAACAACATTTTCTAATAAGAACTTATTTATTCTCTTTAAGCACATCAAATATGGGTTTGACGTTTCATCTACATGAAAACATAAAAAATAATTCTAATATAGCATAGATGATATTTCACATCGATTGGATATCGTTTGGTATGGTTTTACCTCTCAAATTCATGATTTTGCAGTCTAAATTACATAATCTATGTTTCCCATCATCTAGGGAAAATTACACCTTCGTTTGATGTGTCATTTCTTAATATAATTTAAAATAATCAATATGTATTTGTGGTTGAGTTATTTTATAGAAATCGTATCTCAAATGGTAGGCTCTCCCTCTATGATGCACCTTTTCAATGACTACTATTATCTAAAAACATGATATTTATTCAGTTCAAGTACATTGTACATTCGATTGACACTCCATCTAATCGAACATGTCAAAAATATTTCTAATACACCTTTAATAACATCTCACAACAATTGAAGACTTTTGTATATGAAGTCATCCATTAAACACATGTTTTAGTTTTTTAGATTTCTAAAATGGTGTTTTCCATCATATTAGTGAAACTACCCGTCAGTTTGATGGCCTGACAGTTCCTAAAATTTAAAAATCAATCTACTGTAATTATCCTATGATTTCACACCCATCTGAGCACAATTGGTCACCTATCGCTATGCGGTGCACATTTTTAAAGACCAATTGATTCGAAAAACATATTATTACATTTCACGTTGGTGAATTTGGAAGCTTGTAAAATATAAACTATATGACTAACATAAATGAAAATTAAAAAATTAATCGAACATATAATAAATAATAGAAAATTAATAAAAATAATAAATAAAAAAAACCTTAATTAATTAAAATGACACGCCCTTTTATAGAAAACATAACAATTACACATCAAAAATATATGCGTATAAAATATAGAATAAATAAAATCTATATGAAATTTTAAAAATTTTATGTTAGAATAAAATTTAAATGTAAATAAAATGAATGTGAAAAAAATAATAAATAATAAATTTTAATTACATTATTATTTTTAAATATTATTAATTATATTCTTAAAAAATAATTGACATATTTCAAAATATTTACAATAATTACAACATTAATTATGAATAATTATGTAAATAATATAATTTGTAATGTAACTAAAAAATAAGTTTGTAATATAATATAAAATAAATGTTACTTAAAATTTTTATATAGAAATTATAATTTTTAATAATAATGTTAATAATAAAAATTTTTAATAAAATTTTTAATAATTTATAATAACTATAATTGTAATATAATTACTATTTAAATAATAAAAAAAATAAAGAAATGAGAATGTTAAATAATTTTTATAATCTAAATATGTATGTATTTAATAATAATAAATAATAATGTAATTAATAATTTCTTAATTATAAATAATTATTAAGTCGAAATGGTTATAGGCTAATAATTATTTTTTAATAATACAATAATTTATTGATAATATGATTTTAATTTATATATCTATTAAAAAGTTATTATTATTATTTTAATAAATATTAATAATAAATTTCTCTTTAATACTAATATTTTTGTCATTTTATTATTATTTAATAATACAATTATTACTTACTAAAATAATAATAAAATAATTAATATTGATTATATTTTTAATTATGGATATTTTTTAGATATAAAATGATATATATTATTAATTACATTATTTCTATTTTCTATTAGAAATTATAGTAGTTATATTTTTATTATTAATTACATAATCCATCACATTATTTGTAAGAACCCGTTTCTTATTCTTAAAGTACGAGTTTCTTCTTTTCCTTTTTCCGTAAGTGTTTTTGTGAAAATAAGGAGAATGGGGAAGAATCCAAAATATTGTGGATACACGCCGTATACTTTTCCACAATCCGTGTACTTTGGTCATGTGGGATGAGTACACAGGGCATGTAGGCATGTCAGTGATGAAGGTTGTAATAACTGACTACACGACGTGTACATAGTATTTACACGCAATGTAATCAGTCGACAAGTGAATAGTAAGGCGGTGGAAGAAACTGCTAGTGGAGTGAAAATACATGCCATGTATTCCGGAATACACGCCGTGTGTGCATGTCGACAGTTGAACAGTGTGGTGATGAAAAGTAGCTACCAGAGGAACAGTTAAATGATGAAAAGTACATGTTGTGTCTGATATAGTACATGTCGTGTAGTTTGTTTTTTTCGCATAAAATGGGTAGTAGCCTCTTCATTCGGTAGAGGATGCGGTGTACATGTCATAATAACATGGGAGATACGGTCAAATCGTGGAGGAGCTCCTGATCGTCGACCGGAACTCGGTTTTCTTCACTGACAGTCTCCATTGAACCGCTTTGGTGAGTTCTTCAATCTTCTTATGTTCTTTCTTCCAATTCATTCCCAAGGGGATGTTATATGAGGTCAAATGGGTGAACGTTTATCCTAGATCTATGTCGTTCATGAACGTTTCTTGAGGCGTCGTTCACGTATATTGTTCAGTGTAGATCGAGGTAGGTGGTCTGAAATTTAATTCCAACCGTCATGTTTTTTTTGTGTACCATTGTTCTATGCGCCCATGTTTGGGGTGTTGTATGGATGAGGCCATGACTAATTAGATATCTAGAATTTCATATATAATCTAAATGATAATTATAAACTACTGTTTGGGATCATTGCTTGGTTCTAGGGCCACCCATGGGTGTCATCCCTTGTTTAGCTGTTTGGACAGGTTACCCAAGGGTATACCATGAATTTAGCATGCATTGAATTTCCTTGGGAAGAATTGAATATAAATTTCTTTCTTATGTGTTGGGCTTGGCCCGGTTACATTCTAAGCCTGAGGTCATTGTTTCTTTTAGCCTACGGGCAATGTTTCTCATGCCTTTGGGCAGTATTTTCTACGCCTATGGGCGACACCTCGTACGCCTACGGGCAATATTCGTTATGCCTGTGGGAAATCACCTGAGTGTTTCGATTCTGATTACCTGAGGGTATGGATTTTCATGTATGCGGATAATGTTTACTTTTTGTATTCATTGCGGTGATTTTATTTAGTTATACCTGAAAAGCTAAAGCATAGGCTTGGCATTGTTAAATGAATATTTAAATGGAAATTAAACTGGTTGTGATAATTACTTTTGTGTACTACCTAGTTTACTGCATTTTATTTCTACACACTAATGTTGCACTATTTCACCATTAATTGGGCACGGGCCATTAGTGGTTGCCTATTGGGATTTATTTCTCACACCATGTTCAGGTCATGTCTTCATTCAATATAGATTATATTGTTGCAATTCTAGATATGGGAAATAGTCCATGTATAGGTACTTGATTGTTGTAGAGGAGTAGGGGAGCATGGGATCGATTTTAGGCTTGGGATGATTCAGAGTTTTTACTACGCTGCATGATTTTGTTTTACTGTATTTTACCATTATATTGTATTGTTTAATATTGCAGTGTATCCTATTATGGATGCATTCTTAGACTTAGGGACACGTTGCATCATTATATATGACTGTTGGTATTTTCTTTATTTTCGTACTGTGTCCCTTTCAACATTATTATTTTTTACTGCTTCCACTTTTGTATTCATGTAATATGTTCCACTGCATTACACTTTGACAAATGAGGGCATAGTTTCACCATAATGAGTCCTAGGCCCCCACTTCTAGTTGGTAGCCTCTAGTGTTTGGGTAAATGCGAATGAGGTAATGCGACCAACCGGGTTCGGGGAACCCATTGAGTGTCACCCGGATCCAGGACATTACAAAGTGGTATGAGAGGGTTTCTATTCACATGACTTACTATTTGGAGCCTTTATCCAGGGATATGACATAATAGTTACAATGCAATAAACTGTGCTTGTGTGTAGCTAAACAGTGTACAGGGAACTGCCAATTTACATTGTGTTGCAATTTTTCCGAATTTACACATTTACAGTTGATTTGATTTTCACCGTTGGGTGACACACTTGAGGTGTGTTGTTTATATTTTTTACTATGTTCCATTTAGTCGCTACCCTATTAGATGAGGGTATTCCATCTCATGCATAATTTATGAACATTTTAGAATCACATGCCATGCATTGCTTCCATGCCATGTAAGTTCATTAGAAATTTCATGTTGTTATGATAGATGTTGTGCTAGTAAAATTATGTTGTTGTGATAGATGCCTTGATAAAATACCTACTATTTAATAGGTTATGATTTTGTAAGGGTTTTTATAATTAACACCCAACTGTGGTTCTTGAGGTGTATGGGCCCTCATTGACCTAAATTTGGTGGATAATTGCTCTCTAAACAATGTTAATAGCATGTATAAGATGCCACAATTTGACTCACGGGGAGTATGGGCCATCAAGGATCAGAATTTGGCACTATGGTGTGGGTTTATGTGTTTTTATGGGCTCTAGATTAGATCCTAAGCCTTAATGTCTAGAAAACCTAGAATACACGCTATGTAAGTTTGATTACACACTATTTAATCTTTTGTTCGGTAAGAAATGGAAAAAAGTTAAGTACACGTTGTGTACCGTATGTAAACTCTGTGTAGTTTCTGACCGTGTCATAAGCTATGTAGGTAGAAACATGAGTTCAAAAAACTATAAGGGTACACACCATGTACCGGTTGTACATGTCGTGTTGTCTTGACCTTGTGTATGCCATGTAACTAACAACAAAGACTGAGGAAATCTCCATTTACACAAGTTGTGTCAATGACGATCACACTGTGTAGTTTGACCTTTGAATTTGATTGTGTAACTAACAAACATTGGTCAGTGTTACCTCTTCTTAAAAACGCAGTGTACCTAAGGGGCATGTCTTGTAGTCTTGACTGGGGAGAGACCGTGTAGACTTGGCTATGTGGCTAGGGAAACATTGTGGTGTACACACTATGTGCGGGTGTAACACGTCGTGTAGTGTTAGCCATGATTTTGGTGGTGTCACTAATAACACTGGTAGTTGGAATCTAAGTAGTAAACGTTGTGTGGATATTATAAATGTCATGTAGTTTTGTTTAATGGAGATCCTTTTGGCAAATCCATGTAAAAGGACTCGGGCAGGGGAAGAGAATTCAAGTGCATGTCGTGTGTGTGGAAAACACGCTGTGTTTGGGGTGTTACATGACCATTTCTGGCAGAGGTACATGCCCATGTACAAGGCTTACTGGAACACACTGTGTAGTTATTATACATGTTGTGTAGAAATTTTTTTGAAACTTGAATGTTTTATTTCTCTTTCTCCCTTCATACATTTCCAGTTCTTGGTCAATGATGATCTTCATCTACGACGTGTGTTTGACATTGTAGAGTCATGCCGCCGAGTCGACCGAAAGTTGTTCTCCAAGATAGTGTCAATGAGTATACTCTAGAGATGGCAGGCCATGGGAAACCAATGAATCCTCCAGTAGAGCTAGATGTGGTGACAACTGTTATACCAGACAAAGGTGCAAATGCACAGTTCCATCAAGGTTTCATGATTTTTATGCAGACCTTCCATGGAGCACCGTCGGCTGCCACATCTTTGGTAGAGCTGACAAGTATATCCTAGAAGCAGTATCCGACAACGTTTTCCAGGGATGGTGGGCCACAAGCCGTGTATTCTTGGATGGGTTCTATGCAAACAATTTTGTAGAATCTAAAGACACCTCTTGGGAAGAGGGTCAAGTTATCTACTTATATGTTGCGTGATTCCTCCAATAGATGGGTGGATGTAACCACCCAGATAGAGCATCACATAGACATGGCTTGGGAATATTTTCATGCGTTATTCTATGAATTTTTCATTCCATAGATGTTGAGGGAAGATTGAGCTCGAGAGTTCATGAATCTGCAACAGGACACCATGACGGTGATGGATTATTCTGCCTGCTTCACTGAGCTACAATTATTTGCACCTATTCTGGTGGGTGACGAGACGTTGAGGTCTATATGCTTTGAGTATGGTCTTCGATATGAAATCCATGCACTAGTGAAAGTTTTCAGGTTGCATATAGTGCATAATATTGTGAACCAGGCACTGACTACTGAGCATAACCTCTGGGAAACTAGTGGCGTGAACCATGGTGGTTAGGCAATGGTTTTCGGTACTATTTCTACCAGTATGAGGAAGAGGTAGATGGATTTCTCTCATGGTGGTAGTACTAGCCAGAAGAATTCCTTAGGTGGCGAGGTCATGTTCTACTAGTGTGGCAGAGAGGGGAACAAGAAAACTCAGTGTCCATGTGACCCAATGGAGTGTCGAGCTTGCGACATGATGGGCCATGTTCAACATTTTTGCAGGAAGTTTCCACCAGTGTCTAGTGAGAGGGGTTTCGTGAAGACTCTATATGCGGGAGTAGGGCCATCATCTTCTTACTAGTCAAGAATTTGGGATACGTCGGGACGTACAGGTAGAGGTGGTGGTCGTGGCCATGGTAGCCAGACAATAGGATCACAAAGACAACAGGGTGGGTCTTCTCATGGTAGCCAGGTTGTGTCGTAGGTCCACGGGACTGGGCAGGCATATGCAGTGCAACAGACCAAGCATCAGCAGGATCGCGGACCATCTATTTTCATAGGTACTATTCTAGTTTCTTCTGTTTTTTCTTCAGTACTTTTTGATACCTGTGCTACATATAGCTTTATATATGTTCCCATTGTAGAGAGCCTTGGGCTCTGTGTTTCTTCCTCTTCTAATGTTATGAATCTAGACACTCCGTTGAAGACTAGAATGGCTGGTGTGCATCAGAGTAGGGTGTTCCCCCAAGAGGTTGGTGGATATAAATTTCTATATGACCTCTCACTAGTGCAAAAAACGTTTTTTACATCACCATTTTTTAAGTCGTTTATATATAACCGACGTGAGAATCTGTGAAACATGGTTATTTACGTTGGTTATTTTATAACGGATGTAAAAAATGCGTTGAATAGCTTTTTAACGCCGATTATTTTAATAACCGACATTACAAATCGCGCGTGTTCGGTTTTTAAGTCGGTTATAAATTAACCGACGTTAAAACGCAATGATCGGGGGTTTTTTTTACATCGGTTATTTGATAACCAACGTAAAAAAACTCCCCAATTTGGTTTTTTATGTAGGTTATTTTATAACGGACGTAAAAAACGAGATATCTATGGGTATTTTACGTCGGTTATTTTATAACGGACGTAAAAAACCAAAGCGCGGGGTGTTTTTTTCGTCGGTTTTAAAATAACCGACGTTATAAATTTAAAAAATAGTTAATAACGTCGGTTATTATATATCCGACGTTATAAAACATTTAAAAAACTAAAGCCCCTTGGATTGTCATTTACGATTTTTCGATCGACAGTCTGCCGAATCGTCTCTCTCGCGTGGTAAACCCTAATCTGCTCGTCGATCGACATGCGCTAAACTCAATTTGGCTTCATCGTTTATCATCTTTACTCTCCTCGAATCTATCATCTCAACTCGCAACACTCAAGTAATCCTTCCATGAATTTATTTCGTTTGTTTTTTTCCCGGATAGTCTACATTCATGTTTTGCGATTTTTTTGTTTAATCTACGTTAAATTCTTCCATTTCAAAACCTATTACATCTCTTTGAATATCGTTGGAACCAGAAATTCGTTTTTATCTTTAGTGTGTTGTTTTTGTATTTCATTATAAAACAAATTTTGATATATTACCTTGCATTTAATGAATCAAAATCCTCCTATGTTGGAAACATATTTGGGGTTATTTATTGGAGGACTATGGCGCGATTAAGGAAAGATTTGGAATATTTCCTGATTTGACCAGTTTGAATTTAATTATCAAAAAGATATTTGATGTATGGTTGATTCATCCATTCCTTTTATCCTATATTTCATTTAACACTCAGGTTTATCTAACAATTTTTTAGTTGGATAACCAATAATTTTTATAGGATTAGAGAATTAAATGAAATTATCATTATATATAGTGAATCATCCTTGTTCAGTGTCTTATCATAGAATAGGAATCAATCAACCATATTGAAGATGTCATTTTTTTAGAAAACAAAAACCATTAATGTAAACAATTTATCATTCATTAATTGAACTAAAATAAATATTTACACATGAGTTTTAATGGAACATTATAAAATAAATATTTATCATTCACCCTCATAGAGTCTAATAAAACTATGATAAACAATTTGTTTTCTTTAATGGAAAAAAATTTACTTTTACCCACTTTGTATTTTTAGAAGACACTAAAATCCCTTATAATTTCATCCTTCTGGGAAGTATTAAACATCATTATATCCCTTTAAAAAATCTAAATTTCACATAAATATCGTGCATCCATTTTGTCTTATAGGACTCTAATATAGATAAGTATACCATTTTTAATATTACTAGTTATGATAAACTCTATCATAACATCATTATTATATGTTTATAAAAATGGGAATATCACAATTCTCATGATTTTAGTTGAGAATAATGATAATTTTTTTTATTGATAGTATAGACATGGGTAATTTTACAAAAATAATGTGAACGTGAATAATTAATGTTACTTATATGTATTCCACATGATCTTTTGATTTTATGTCCCAAAACTAATTGATGATCGAATACCAAAAATAATTTCACCACCAACCAAAGTGAAACCAGTGTATTGTTCTATTTTATATATTCAGGATTCAATCAATGAGATTGTGATTTATTTATTTTTTATAGTTTCTTAATCAAGATACTAGATTCTATTTCAAATGGGCATTTGTTTGTTTTTTGATGTTTCATGATTTTATTTGATGTAGGTTTTTCTTTTTCAGGGATTACTTCATAAAGTGGTCTCGGTTCATTTGATTTTGTGTTTCCTTTGTCACCATCCCCCCTCAATGACTATGATCTCTCATTGCCATTTTTTCTCTAATTGTTCTCTCATACACCTTTTGGATTTAATGGTTGATTACAAACGTATTTATTCAAATACATAAGTTGAATTATTTGAATTTTTTAGGATTATATTGCTGTTTTATGCCGCTTTATTTACTATTCTATCCAATACTAAGACCCTTTCTAGTAAGAAAAATTTCATAAGAAATACGATTGGACTCTTCATCAAATTTCATGAAACATTTTTAATAATGTCACGTTTTTTAAAAAAAATATATGTTATATCAAAGATGTGGAAACGGGTGGTGTCCGGGGGGGTGTCCAAGGGGGTGGGTGGGTGTGAGTGGCTGTCAACGGGGGTGGGGGCCTGTCCAGAGGGTTTTGGGGGTTGTCTGGGGGGTGGGGTTGTCAAGAGGGTTAGGGGGTGTCCAGGGGGGTGTTCAAGGGTTAGGGGTGGGGTGGTATCCGGGAGGGGTGGGGGTGCTGTCTAGAGGGGCGGGGGTTGTTCGGAGGGTTGGGGGGGGTGTCCAGGGTGGTCCAAGGGGTGGGTGGGTGTGGGGGGATGTCCAAGGGGGTGGGGGCCTATCCAGAGGGTTTTGGGGGTTGTCCGGGGGGTGTGGGTGATTCTCAGGTTTACTCCATTTTCACCAATTTTCTATCAACTATATAGGAGGCATGGTTATCTTTGATTCAATGAAATTTAAAACTATTATATCCAACTATATTTTGTTTTAAAAATAATATTCAAGCATATTTTATTAAATACCCATAGATTTGTTTTATATTTTAAATTTTTTTACATTCAAATTATGATTTTTTTCATATAAAAATATATTTGTCTTATCATAAAAATATATATTTTTGGTTGATATTTGTTATAGGAAATAATTAGTCGAAGTTGGATTATGGAACATCGAATGAGCAATGAATTTGAGGAAGGTGTTGATAAATTTTTGGAATTTTCAAAACGAAATGTTCCAAGTAGTGACATTTTTTTCTGTCCATTCCTGAAATATTTGAATATAAAGAAGTTGAAATGTAGAGAGATAAAAGATCATCTGAATTTTCATGGTTCAAATCCGAGTTACAGCCCTTGGATTTGGCATGGTGAAACTGGATAGAATGTCACTGATGATAATGATTCGCATGATGGTAACTCTGATGGAATTGACGAAATGATTCGCGTTATTGTAGAAGAACAAATTGAGATAGAACCGACAGTTGCGCGTCTATATGGTGATGCTGAAAACCTATTATATCCTGGTTGTACAGATTTTACAGTTTTGTCGATGGTGTTATGTTTGATTAACCTGAAGGCGAAACATGGATGGAGTGACAGAAGTTTTACAGAGCTGCTACAATTGATGAAAGACATTCTTCCAAAAGATAACGATCTTCCAAATTCACAATACAAAGCCAAGAAAATATTATGCCCGATGGGATTGGGATATAAGAAAATAAATGCTTGTCCGAATGACTGCATTATATATAGGAAGGAATATGAATTTCTGTCAGATTGTCCTAAATGTGGGACATCATTGTATAAGGTGAAAGAAAAATCATAGGCTGGTGTAGATATTACAAAGCTCCCTTCAAAGGTATTTTGGTATCTTCCTATAATTAATCGTTTCAAACATTTATTTGCTAATTCACATGATGCAAAAAGGTGAAGATGGCATGTTTAAGAGCGAGTATGTGATGGAAAAATACATCATCCAGCTGATTGTCCACAATGGAAGAAAATTGATGCGCAGTATTGTACATTTGGAAATGAAATTAGAAATCTCAGACTAAGGTTGTGCACAGATGGAATGAATCCATACCAAACCCTCAGAAGCACACATAGTTCATGGCCTGTTTTATTTGTAATTTTTAACCTCTCTCCTGAAGTTTGTATGAAGTGAAAATATTTCATGTTGTGTATAATGATCTCTGGTCCAAAGTAACCCGGTAATGATATTGATGTTTACTTGTCACCGTTGATTGATGAATTGAAACTATTATGGGCTGATGGTATTAGGGTGTATGATTCTTATAAAATTAAATATTTTCAACAGCATGCAGTGCTTCTGTTCACTATAAATGACTTCCTAGCGTATGGAAATTTGTCTGGATATAGTGTTAAAGGGCATAAAGCATGTCCAATTTTCGAACAATAGACGTCATATTGTCAATTGCATCATGGGAGGAAAATAGTGTACATGGGTCATCGAAAGTTTTTGCCTGTGGAACACCCTTATATTAGACTAAAAAAGGCATTCAATGGCTCACAATAATTTGATAATGACCCAAAACCATTATCCACTGATTTGTATTTTGAGAGGGTGAAAAACCTTGATGTGACATTGGGAACGACACAGAAATCTGGTAATGATAGACATATTTGGAAGAAAAGGTCAATTTTTTTGAGCTACCATATTGGAGGTACCATGATGTTAAACATAATATTGATGTCATGAATGTGGAGAAGAATATCTGTGATTCTTTGATTGGAATAGTGTTAGATATTAAAGGAAATACTAAAGATGGGTTGAATGCAAGAATAGTCTTACTATCAAGGGGAATACGTTTGGAGTCAGCTCCCACTCCAAAAGGAAGACAATCATTTCTTCCCCTGTCTTTTCATACATTATCGAAGAGGGAGAAAATTAGCTTCTGTCAGTGTCTTCATGATACCAATGTGCCTCAAGGTTATTCTTCTAATGTAAAAAATTTTGTCTCATTCAAGGACTTGAGGTTCATAGGTATGAAATCACATGATTGTCACGTCATGATGCAACAAATTCTACAAGTTGCATTGTGTGGAATATTTCCCATTCGTGTTAGAAAGACTATAATGAAGTTGTGTTATTTTTTGAATTCAATTTGTAACAAGGTGATTGATGTGAATGCATTGAACATTTTGGAAAAGTATTCAATTTTTATTCTTTGTCAATTGGAAATGTATTTTCCTCGAACTTTTTTTGATATAATGCTGCATTTAATGATTCATCTGGTTCAAGAAATAAAGCATTGTGGACCTGTATATCTTCGTTGTATGTATCCTTTTTAAAGGTAAATGAAAATATTAAAGGGGTATGTTAAAAATCTATATCGACCTGAAGCCTCCATTATTGAAAAGTATATTTCTGAGGAGGTAGAAGGGTTTTGTACGTGCTACTTGGTTGTGGAGCAACACAAAGGATTGCATCCATCTCTCCATGAAAGAGTTAATAATGAGGGGAAGGGGATTTGCGGTTTGAAATTCAAATCATTGTTAGCTGAACAGATGAAGAAGTTAGAATCATACATCTTGAATAACATAGCTGATGCTCAAACGTATATCACATTGCATATTAATGAGTTGAAACAATGTCATCCAAAGAAGAAAGAAATGTGGATTTGGAATGAGCACAACAATACTTTTTTGTCATGGGTTAAAAAGACTTTTCTTGATAGATCAGATGTATCAGAGACATAAAAATGGATAGTGGGTGGTCCATTTTTAATTTTGATAACATGGTCCGGTTATTACATTAATGGTTATACATTTCATACGAAAGCTCAAGACAACAGAAGTGCAGTTCAGAATAGTGGTGTATTGGTGTTTGCAGAAGCAATGCATTTTTCGAGTGCTAAGGACAAAAAACCAATTTCTACATCAACTGGATATTATGGAGTGATTGAATACATACAGGAGGCTGATTACTTTAAAATTAATGTTCTTGTTTATAACAATAAATGGTTTAACAGTAAAAACAGTGTCAGACATGATGAATTTGGAATGACACTTGTTAATCTGAATAGATTGGAAGACACAGCTGATTCTTTTATAATGGAAACACATGAAAAACAAATTTTCTATGTAGTAGATCAATCATATATGCAGTAGGCTGTTGTTTTAAAAGGGAAAAAACAATATGTTGATGATGATGAAATTGATGAATATGATGATTTATGTGAGATCCCTACTTCCATGGAATGATTAACAGAACATAATGATGATCATGTTGAAGACATAGTTTTTGCAGACCCCATTATTTATCCTCCACCTCCGCCAGTAGCTCCCACTCCCCAACCTCAGCCTGCGGACCCCATTTTTTATCCTACGCCTCCGCCGCAACTTCCTACTTATTGCGAGTTGTATGTTGATGATTCTCAACATCATATAGTAGTATATGGGTTGGTATATTGTATAGGAGATACATTTCATCATAAAAAATTAGAGGTAGAGAATCAGAGGTTCACTGTATAGGATATTATAGATAGATCAACTAGGGTACCAATACTTATAGATGAGGTGGCGACAGTTGGAGAGAGTATCAGCCATTTTTTAATTTGGCCATCCAAACTTCATCGACTCAATACCATAGTGGTATGAATGTTATATCTTTTATTTTATTTCATTATTAAAGTTGATTTATCATTTGAAAACTAATATAATTTTCAATTTGTTTACTAGAATACATCAAAGGTAAAGAAATACTGTATTGAAAACAACAAAGACAAATGGCTATGACATCAGATACAAATTCAAATGGTCTTGACATATTGTCAAGAAGTTCACATTTGTTGTCGGGTTATTATGATTTTCCAATGGAAGCTCATGTTTGTGGACGTGAAATAAGAGTGGGTATTATAAAACCTGATATCATGGAGCTTGTTACTAGAGATAAGTTGGGCATCAATGCGGTGCATATTTTTTCCATGTAAGTCTTAACACCTTTTCCCTGTGTTATATTTATTAAAAATGTATAATTATGTATGTTTCGTATTAGGTATCATTATAAAATATGGGAGAGGAATGAGCTAGAAGAAGTATATGGATTCATGGACCCACAACTGATTTCCCCTGAAGCATGTGCATTGAATGAGGAACAAAGAATGTTTTATATTGCTGAATGTTTTGAAAAGAATATAATCGCACAATGTTGGATGATTTATTTTTGTGAGAGGTATGAAGCACATTTCTCTCAAATAGTTAATTATCATTTAACATAAAAAACCACTAACATAAAATTTCCTTTTATCAGTGATCTTTGGATGTTAGGGGTTTTTTTCCCAAGGGAGAAAGCCCTGTATTGGATATGCTCTGTCCATGGTGATGTGCGGGAATGTTTTAAGAATATATTGGAAAATTATGTTTCAATTTCTTAATAGTTTTATATGTTATAATGAATTTTATATTTACCCCATTCATATTATTTTCTAACAGTGCATGGGCCTACTTTCAAAACAACATAATGAAAAGAAGTGAAAAGATTAAATATGTAAATGAGAAGGTAAATATCCATTTATAATTTGTACTTTTTGATTTATTACATAAAAATAATATATTGAATTTATAGTCATTCAAACATAATTGTCATGAACATTAAGGCCTCATCGAATGCAGATATTATATGTTAAGATTTATGTACGAAATAATAACAATTGGGACAGTAGTGAATTTTGACCTGGTACGATTTCCTCTTAAACTTTTCCATAATATTTCAATTTTATTTATTCATTATACACGTTAACTAATTTCATTTTCATTAGTAGATTTTTGATGACCCTAAACCCTATACTTTTGAAGACATCAAACACTTACAAGTGGAGTGGTCAAATTATTTTACAGGTTTGATAGAATTCTAGTTGTTTGTAATGTAAAATGTAATTTTGAACATTGTCGTTGTAATTGTGTATTTGGTAGTTGTTTAGGTTGGATTTAGTTTTTTTTAAGATGACAATGTATGTTTTTAATGTTATATTAGTTAATGTTTAATTTTTCTCTACTTCTTGTTTTGGTTTACTTATGACTATTTTTCTGGTATGGATTTGGGTCTGTGGGGGAGGGGTTCCAAGGGTGTGGGGGTGTGTTCAGTGGGGTTGGGGGGTCTCCAGCGGTCTGGCAGGGATGTCTGGTGGGGTGGGAAGACAATATGGGGGGGTGGCAGGGCTCTCCAGGGGTGTGGGAAGCCAGTCCAGGGGTGTGGGTGTGCTGTCCAGGGGTGGGGGTATACATGATGGTGGTGGGGTTGTCCAGGGGCGTTTGGGGCTGTCCAGGGTTGTAGTGGGGGCTGTCAAGTGGGGTGAGGGGGTGAGGGGGTGCTGTTCAGGCGGGTGCGGGGTTGTCGAGGGGTGTTTAGGGCTGTCCGGGGGTCAGGGGCCAGTCCAGGAGTGTGGTGGGGGCTCCAATGAGGTGGGGGAGGGCTGTCTAAGGGGTACACATGAGGGTGGGAACTCCAATGGGGTGGGGGAGGGCTGTCGAGGGCGTATACATGAGGGTGAGGGCTCCAACGGGGTGGGGGAGGGCTGCCCATGGGGTATACATGAGGGTGGGGGTTGTCTAGGGGGGTAAGTTTTATATGTTATCAATATACATGCATAATTTTGATCTACTTCTGTTTTTGTGGTACGATTTCTTGATTTGTTTTAAGGTTGATTCTAGTGGAGAGCAGATGACTGCATTCAATTTTTTAAAAAAAATTGGGTTTATCATGTTTGTTATTTAATATCCGACGTGAGAAAAGGCCTGGAAAAAGGTTTATCACATCGGTTATTTAATAACCGACGTGATAAAAGGCCTGGAAAATGGTTTATCACGTCGTTTATTTAATAACTGATGTGATAAAAGGCCAAGAAAATGGTTTATCACATCGGTTATTTAATAACTGACGTGATAAATCCCCTCCCCCCGGTTTATCACGGCGATAATATAATAACCGACATGATAAACCCCCCGCACCCCGGTTTTTCACGGCGGTTATATAATAACCGATGTGATAAACCCCCCACCGCTGGTTTATCAAGTTGGTTCCATAATAACCGACGTGATAAACCCCCACGGTTTATCACGATGGTTCTATAATAAGGGACGTGATAAACCCCCCGCACCCCCATTTATCACGTCGGATCCATAATAACCGACGTGATAAACCCCCCCTAGTTTATCACATCTGTTCTATAATAACTGACGTGATAAACCCCCCGCCCCCCGGTATATCACATCGGTTATTTAATAACCAACGTGATAGACCATTTCCCCGTCCTTTTATCACTTCAGTTTTTTGATAACCGACGTGATAAACCATTTTCCATTCCTTTTATCACGTCGGTTGTTAAATAACCGACATGATAAACCCTTCCCATTTTATTTATCATGACGGTTCTAAAATAATCGATTTCATAAACAT
Organism: Viscum album; assembly: GCA_963277665.1. Classification (NCBI taxonomy): domain Eukaryota; kingdom Viridiplantae; phylum Streptophyta; class Magnoliopsida; order Santalales; family Viscaceae; genus Viscum; species Viscum album. Next base: position 1,078,954,450 of record OY728162.1, on the reverse strand, counting down.
CATGATTTTATGTTTTTGACGTCAGTTTTTAAATAACCGACGTCAAAAATGTTATTTATAACTTCGGACGTATTAAAGTCGGCAAGAAACCGACGTAAAAAATGAAAAATAACCAATGCAAATAATGTTTTCTGCACTAGTGTCTATGTCTCAGAGATTACGAGCTATGATTTCATTTTTAGGATGGAATGGTTGGTAACCTTTCAAGCCTTTGCAGATTTCTATCATCACAGGGTGAGTTTCACATAACCAGATGGCAGAGTGTTTCCATACAAGGGTGAATGGGATTTCTAGGCGAGCTGAGCTAGACCCGGGCATTGTGGGCGAGGTTGTGTGACAGCACAAATTGAGAGTTTATATATGGATGACCAGGGAACTTGTTAGATGGATTTCCTTCCAGTAGTTGATCGTTTCAGGGATGTCTTCCCAGACGACTTTGCAGGTCTTCCTCTAGAGCGATAGGTGGATTTCTCTATTGAACTACTGCCAGGAGTAGCACCAGTGTCCATTCCTCCTTATAGGATTACTACACCAGATTATTAGGGTCTTAAGAGGTAGTTGGAGGAGTTTTAGGGAAAGGGTTTCATCTGACACAGTACTTATCCATGGAGTTCACTTGTCTTGTTTTCTAAGAAGGAAGACAGTACCCTCATACTTTGTGTAGAATATCGGAAGCCAAACCAGTTGACGGACAAGAACTGATATCCCTTACCAAGGATTGATGATCTTTTTGATCACCTTCGAGGATCACGAGTGTTATCGAAGATTGACGTGAGATCCTGATATCATTAATTGTGTGTTAGACCATCAGACATAGCACTTACAGCTTTTCGATGCAGATATAGTCTATACGAGTACTTGGTTATGACATTAATACCCATGAACGCGCTAGTAGTTTTCCAGGCATTGATGAATCGTGTGTTCTACCCATATCTGGATTCTTTTGTGGTAGTCTCTGTGGATGATATCTTGGTGTACTCTCACACTCGAAACCACCATGCCACCCATCTTGATATCGTACTGAGTACACTATGAGATTATCGATTATATGCTATGCTATCAAAGTGACACTTTTTGATGGACCATATGCACATCTTTGGTCATATTATCTCAGAGGTAGGAGTTATAGTAGACCCAGAGAATGTGAGAGCAGTAGTTTCCTGGGAGCATCCTAAGAATGTGTTTGAAATACAGAGTTTCATGGGGATGGCTGGTTACTACATGTTATTTATACAAGACTTCTCCCACTTAGCTATGTCATTGATGGGTTTGACTAAGAATTATGTGAATTTAGTTTGGTTAGATGATTGTGAGACAGCCTTTTAGGAGCATAAGGGAAGGTTGACATCAACACCAGTCCTGATACATCCAGAGAAAGGGATGAGCTATAAAGATTACTATGATGCATCGGGTATTGGTCTGGGAGTAGTGTTAACGCAGATCGATCGAGTAGTTGTGTACGAGTCTCGGTAGTTGAGGCCACAAGAGAAAAATTACCTGACGCATGATCTCAAGATGGCTGCAGATGTTCATGTGTTACGTTATTTGGGACATTATCACTTGTAAGAACATTTATTGGTTTCTACGGACCACAAAAGTCTGAAATATTTCTTTACCCAATGTGAATTAAATTTGAGACATTGATAGTGGGTTGAATACCTTCATTCCTTCAACTTTGAGCTTCCATATACACCTGGTAAGGTTAACGCAGTTGCTGATGCACTGAGTTGGAGGACTTAGTTACAGGTAGTGTAGGAGGTCAGTGGTGAGTGGAAGCTTATAGCGTTGTTCTCTGAGATGCCTTTGCAGGATCACGATAGTTAGGGAAAACCTATCTGTCATATATATATGTGAATTCTACCCTCTTGGATTGAGGTAGAATGAGACAGCTATCAGATTCGGAAGGCCTAGTTCAACGGGATTCAGTGGAAAGTGAGGACCCTCCACCTGGTTAGACGATATTCAATGATGAGGTACCGCGTATCTATATACGAGTGTGGGTTTTAGGGGATATAAATGAGGAGCTGATGCAAGAGTTTAATGCTTCATCTTGGGAAGTGCATCCCGGAGTTACCAAAATGTACTGTGACTTGAGACGTCTGTATTGGTGGCTGTGTATGAAATGGGAGTTAGATGGTTTTGTTGCGAGATGTTCCACCTGTCATCCAGTGAAGGCGGTG